>CM065803.1:101384000-102584000 GCA_033398695.1 Orobanche coerulescens | reverse complement strand
CTACATGTCAAAGTACACGTTATACAAGTATTGCCAAAACTTAATGCACAATTAGGTTTTATCGACTTGCAAACTAGTTAAGCATTCGATCTCTAAACACTTCCAGTGCCTATCTCCTTATCTCCATAAGGAGTGGAATGTTGCTCTCAAATGCAAGGACTATTATTCTATATACCAAATCACAATGTCAGTGATATACAATAATATATAAATAATAAATCCCTTATTAAATATTCATAATTACAATACAAATGCTCTCACTCCCTCATCCTCTGAGTGGCATTCGAGGGCATATTCCTAACAGGGATGTCCCGATGGGGACTCCGGGGTATATATATTGTCTAGAACATGCGTTCGGAACGAGTATGTACCTGGATACCTAATGATTTGATGAGATATGATATGTGTATTATTATGGAACAATGACATGATATGGTACCACTTATGCTTTTGATTGTGATAATGATGTTAATGTATTTTCGCACGTTATACATATTCATGTAATTAATGTACTTGGACTGGTTGTTTGCTGACCTCTTTGGGGGTGGATAAATTATTTATGTATTCAGGTACAGAATACCATGACGAGCAGGCGTAGGGAGGGCACGAAGACGATGGGCACCAGCGATATTGGCTCATGACCATCCAGTCTTTTATCTAGTCGTCTTTGTCTCCGTTGTTGTGTACTCGCGAGTACGATTTGATGTGTTGTATATTTGTGATGGCCGTGTGTGGGCTTGAGTTGTAATCCGAGTCTGGTAGCCTGTATGATAAAAAGTTTAGGGCTATGCCATTGGGAAATCAGAAAAAAATTTGGACTTGAAGGAAGTTTTTTAAATTTTAAATTTGACCCTAAAACTATATTTTTTGGTACTTACAATTTGACCCCAAATCAAGTTTTTAATCATTTTAGATTGACCCTTAAACTTTTAAAAAGGTTTTAAAAAATTATGTTTTCATAAATAATGTATCCATCTCGGAAGGGGTCAACAAACAGCCGGTACAAGTACATTGATAATATGAATATGTATAACATGTGAAAATACATTAACATCATCATCACAATACCATATCCTGTCATTATTCTGAAATAATATGCACATCATATATCATCAAATCACTGGGCATCCAGGTATATACATGGTCCGAACATATGTTCTGGACGATAATATATACCCCAGAGTCCCCGTCGTGACATCCATGGTTGGATTACCCTCTGGGTGGTACATACCAAGTCAAGAGTTGGCCGAACTACCTGAACAATAACATATACCCCACAGCCCTCGTCAAGGTACTCCCTGGCTTTACCCGGTCCACAAGTCTCAAAAATATTCGTGTTTGTTAGAAAAGAGTACGACCTTCCCGGTTTTGATCCAAAATAGGTCAAACAACCTCCAAATGGCTCTTAATTTGAAACATAACTTTTCTATACCCTGATGACGTGCGAGGTGTATCCATAATTACATTCTCACCCTTAGATCGGCTAAACTTGGGAGTAGTTCTAACATTTATATAATTCGTACTGAAATAATTATATAATATTATCCATTCTAGGTCGAAGATCAGGTGAATCGCCCATTCTATTTTCCTATCAATCAAATTTGTCCATTCGTTGGAACACTAGGCAAGTACTTGATCGTGCTTTCTATATTATCTTGTGATTTAAATCGTAAATCGATGTTTTTTTGAAAAGTGAAAAAAATATTTCTGAAAAGTTGTACCAATGTTTATATTCTTAGGGAGGGCATGAAGACGATGGGCACCAGCGATATTGCCTCCTGATCATTCAGTCTTTTTTCTAGTTTGTCTAAGTTGTTTCGTACTCGCGAGTACGATTTTGATGTGTTGTATATTTGAGATGCCCGTGTGTGGGCCTGAGTTTGAATATGAGTCTGGTAGCCTGTATGATAAACAGGTACCGTTGGAGTTACTTTGTTGTTACGAAATCCCTCCGTACCAAGTCATGTTATGAGTATGTTCGGACTTGCAGGTCATGGTACTATTTTCGTGTTTATTCGACCGTGCCGGTTGTTATGAGTCATTGTAATTGTAGGTTTTCACCTTGTGGATCCCCGAAATGGATCCACGGCACTGTAGGAGTCCTGTCCTGGGATGGGGTTGTTACAACAATGACACAAGTGACCATCGAGGTCAAAAGATACGACAACGGACCGATAAGATCACTCGACAATACAAAAGCCCATCATGGTCAACAACTCCATATCAAGGCTAAACTTTTAATGCGTAAGAAAATAATAACTCACTTTCCACAACATAACTCGCACCCATGCAAGGGTTAGCAATCAATAAAGATAGCCCTTTATTACAACAAGGACGAAAGAAAAGACATTGACTCTTGTGTAACTAGTATCGTTGCCCTTCATCCTCTCTCAAGCCGATCCAGTGACCGCTACCGAGCTGCAAAGACCTGAATTCATAACAAGCACCCACCCCCTTGAATACTCTGGGTTAGTAAACTGGAATATTGCTAGTGCAAGTACATAATATACAAGCTATATGAGAAATATTCACAACAATACAAATGAGTCACAAATGGAACACAAATCACAAGATCCACACATCACCAAAGGATATACGCATACGCAAGAATACCAACCATTCATAAAGTCACACATTCTTACAAGAAAAGTATAAATACAAGATTTTCTAGAAATATCCCATTGAGTCAAGAGAATTTGTTCAATCATACAGTAATACCTTTGAAGAACATTTTAGTAAAATGGTTAAAAAATGCTATTATTGACTCGGGTCGATTTAAATGATTCAAGATGGTTCAAAAATTAAAAGGTAATACTTTAGGAAGTAGTTTCAAAATCTCTCGGGATCCTTCACTCAATATACGGAAATACTTTAGAAAGTAGTTTCAAAATCTCTAGGGGTCCTTGACCCAATACGCACTTTCACAACAAAATTGTGCTCAAGACCATCAAAGGCTGACTAACCCTCAGATATCCCGTCAGAAGTCTTGCATAGTTTATCCCCTTGATTTTCTTACTAATACCGTTATTCCAAGAAGGTTAAAATGAGGATTCAAAAACACGACTTCATTTGGTATCAGGGTCTTGAATATCATACAAGTATCCTCCGCTCGGAAGCCTGTCGGGAGCCTCCACTCTGTGCACCGGCGTTCACTACACTATGGCGGCCGCCTGTTGAAACCATGTCCCATCGCCAACGTCACTCTCACAAGAGTTGCCCCTTGCAGCGTCCGCAGACCGGAGTCTAAACCCCGTCTTCTGCAGCTTTGGATACGAAACATCACATAAATACATATTCACGTTGACAAACCACACAAGTTTCAATCAACATATCATACAAGTTCAACCATGTATGTTCAAGGCAAATCACGTAACAATTGTCATCCATATATTTCACCAACCAATTAATGTCATAGTCATTAGGGTCTAACATACTAGTTCACACATCATTATCACGTAAAGCCACAAGGTCCAACGTATTCCGAACAACCCACCACTAAGGTCAAACAACATACCATACGATCCCCGTAATCACAGAGCAAAGGAGTTCATCAATATAGATGTAAATAGATATACACACAAACATACACAAGCATTCATTCATAAGAAAATGTTACACACTTGAATACGTGACGATTTTCTTGGAATATAATTCGTATGGCAAGGTACTTGCCTCGATAAACTACACACGAATACTCCGACGAACACGGGTCGATCGAATAGCCCCCAAAACCTACAACCTCCATGAGAAACAACAATAACACAATTACTACGAGGACTACCACCATTAACGATGGAAACAAATGCCGAACAATCAAAGGAAATCCATTGAAATATTTAATCGAACATTAAATGTTCACGGTTCCTCAAGAACACTCAAATCGCCAATAGAGTCAAAAAACTCAAAATATGGATATAAAATCCATAGAATACGATCAATAACATCATATAACACTAACCGATTCATCAAAAATGGATTGAAATCAAGATCAAGAACAAAACCTCAAAAAGTCAAATCTAGGGATTTAAGAATATTACCTTCGATCCGACGAAGACCAACGGATTAGATGATGTTATAATCACCTAAGACCCTCCAAAATGCCTTTAGATGGAGCAAAATTGGCCATAAGTTTGAACCTTAGTCACCCTCATCTCAGACGTCGCGGAAGAAAGAAGGAAGTGAGGAAAAATGTGTAAGAAGGCCTGCTGTCCAGTTTATATACTGGATAATGTGCACTAATCCACACTGATTAGCGCGCGCTAATGGGCCAGAAACCAAACGGGTTCTGCCCAGATGTGATGTTAGCGTGTGCTAACAACAAGCATTAGCATATGCTAATGAATCCCCCAAACCAGTCCAGTAGCTTCTAGACTGTCCCTGACCACCAGTTAGCATGCGCTACCTCTCGAAATAGCATTTGCTAACTCTGCAAATTAATGTGGGCTAACGAAATCCTAATTCCAGTCCAGTAGTTTCGGGACTGTCTCGGCCAACAATTAGCATGGGCTAACTGTCTCAATAGCGTACGCTAACACGACATATTAGCATGCGCTATAATAATGTGTTACATGCGCTATGCCTACAAAACAGTCAGCAAATTATTTTCCAAAAGCTCGACACGGTGATGAATCACGATAGCGGTAATAATTGCACAACGTCATGACTTCTCCATTTATTCATCATTAGGAAAATGCTCGATGCAAGACGACAATCAATTCAGGACAACAGGAAATGAAAAATCTCAGATATTACATTTTACCCCACTAAAAATAAGTTTCATCCCGAAACTTAAGGCAAGAAATGATAGACAACCAAGGAAAAAAACTCTGCCGGGTTCTGAATTCGTTCAAAGGTAAAAAGTGAGTAGTTTCGAAATATCGCTACCGTTACAAGCGAGTCATCAAAATTGGAAAGTACCAAAAGACATCTTATCCAAAAATAGGAAAATATGGTTATTATATTCTCTCCCTCTAAAAGGAAGTTTCGTCCCGAAACTCAGGGAGTAAAAAGTTCGGGGTAACTCGAACACGTCTTCTCTTCACAAGTAACATCCTCGGCTACATCAATCTCACTGTATTCGATAATATGACTCGGATCCGATACCCGAGTCTAGGCAGCAAATATACATACAAACATGATGAACCAAGGTTGTGGAAGATGGGTTCGAAAATAAATGCCCCAAAAGTTAGGAAAATCACAAAATGGCCCAACCGTCTGGAAAACATGTTTTGCGACCAAACATTAACGCGCAAGTACTGTAATATCCGGAATTTCTACTACTATTGTTGGATATTATTTTATCCGAGTTATATTGTACAACGTGGAATCTGTACAGTAGGGATAAAATAAATAAAGGACTGAGATGTCAGTATCGGTATAATTGTCGTATCTGGTCGACAGATACATTTGAGGATATCGTGTATCAGGTTATCGTACTTTCGATATAGAGTATATCGTATAAGAATGTTATTGGATTCAGTATATGTATTCAGTAAGTGTATATGTGTTTTCGGTATGTCGAGACAGTAGTACTTGATTGGAAATGGCTAAGTGTAACATTATTAGCGCACGCTAATAATCATGAGTAGCGCACGCTATCGTGCAGGATTAGCGCACGCTACGGATATAAGATAACGCACGCTAATACAGTCCGATCGGAAGGAATCTACGCGTGGACCAGGCCACTTTCGGCGCACGTTCTGATAAGTCAACGGATGTTGTAATGTAGTGTTAGCGCACGCTAATGCATGTTGATTAGCGCACGCTAACTATATATCGGTCAACAGGGAATCTTGGCTTTATTAGTTGATTTCGGCTGGTGGGGTCACGAGCATCTTCGTGGTAGGTGTAGACTGTAGCAAGTCAACTGGTATTAGCGCACGGTAAGGTAAATGACTTGCGTACGCTAGGCAAGATGTTTTATGTACGTTAATGCATGGGCATTACGTACGTAAGCTAGTTTACGAAGCAAGGCAGTAGCCTCTGGGCTTCGATAGCGCACGCTAACAAAGTCAGTTAGCGCACGCTAAGGCGGTAGCGCACGCTAAACATGAGATGTTAGCGCACGCTAATAATGAATATTATAAAAGGGGATAGAAGGGTGTTATGAAGCATTTCGTCCATTCCTTCCTTGCAACCGAGAGAGAGAGTTTTTAGAAAGAGGTTTGAGGTCTCAAACACTGAGAGATGGTAATCTTTAACAACATTAGATTGAGAGCTTGGATTCAAGCCTTGTTCTTCAAGTTGTTCATGATTCTTTGGATGGAGTTCTAGTGTTCTTCTTTTTGGTTCGTCTAAACCAGGTAATATTCGTATTCCTTTGTTAATGGTTCATTTTTCTTGGATGATTTCATGTAAGGAGCATGTTGGATAATCATATGATGATGTTATATGAGATTCAATGGAATTTTGATAAGAGTTTCGGATGTTAGTTAAGATTCTTCATACCATAAGGATGTTGATTCATTTAACCCGATCTAAGAAGGATTTCTGAATCTTGGTAATTATATTGGTCGATTTAGATGAGATGAATCATGATACTAGGTTGAATTCCAGATTTAGCATGATACGATCCTTGTTATCGAGTCGGTTTGATTGTTGATGTTGTTATTGATATATGGACATTGACATGGTGATAATTATGGGGTCGTTTATCTTCAAGAGATATGGAGATTTATGTCTTCCTTCATTCGGTTTCGTAGTCGCAAGATGTGAGTCGATGTTTGGAATGCATGCCACTGAACAGCATTAGCGCACGCTAAGCTTATTGGCTAGCGCACGCTAACGGGACAACTTAGCGCACGCTACGTTATGCGTTTAACGTGCGCTAAGTAGGCAGACAGTGCAATATTTTTGTGTTTTGATTATGAATTCGTGATGGTTTGATTTGGTTTGTTCTGACTGTGTTTACTCGAGGTTATGTTAAACCGTTGAGTTCGATTGGTTAGTTTTGTCAGTTGTTGATTGTTATCGGATATGTGTTATTTGATTTCTTCGATAGGTTGAGATTGTTGATCGGTGATTATAACCGGATGTTGCGGTCGTGTTCGAGCGTGTTCGTGAATTGCATGGTCAGGGCCGAGGAGCTCGTAGACGAAGGCATTGTGGTAGTAGCGGCTTCATCATCATCGTATCGGTATCGAGGCAAGTTATTACTTGCTCGGTTATAATATTTAATGAATGGTTTTCGATTTCATTTCGTTTATAATGCATATAGCAATGATTATTATTGTGAACTCAGGTATTCGGATCGCATATCGTTCTTTCGATTACGGGAGGTAAATCATAATGTATATGCTTTATCTCTGTTATTGGTATGTTCGAGTATCGAGGTTACATTATGGTAAAGACGAGGATATGAGTATCTATAGTTCATTGTACGTTTGGATCGCCGAGCATTGAGGATAATCGTCGGTGATGATTGGATATCGAGGTTGCTCCCGAAGGACTCGGGGCAAGTATTCCATATTGATTATGGTTTAATGTTATTTATTTTGGTCTCGTACATTTTCTTTCATGTTGTTGAACATGAAGTCATCCTAGTAAATTGTCATGTTGTCGTGCATGTTATGTTGTTCATGTTGATGAACATGTTGATTTGCATATGTGTATGCATATTGTGTTGTTTATGTTGTGTAAATAATCCGATGGGATTATGAGGATCTTTGCTGAGGGTCTTTGGATCGAATGTCCATCATGCGTTGGTTCGACGGGATCATCATGAGGATCTATCTTTGAGGCGCCGGATCGTTGGACGGAGTTTTCCACCATGCGTTGGTTCGACGGGATCATCATGGGGATCTATCTTTGAGAAGCGCTGGATCGTTGGATTACCAGTATTGTGTTGATGGAATCTTGTGAATTCGCATCATTGATTTTATCATGTGCTATTGTTCATATGTGTATGGTTGGTTATCCACCTTATGCTGATCTGATAGGATCAACAAAGGGATCTATGCTGAGGGCGCTGGATCGTCGGATTTCCATTGAGTATACATGATTGTTATTGTTGTGATCATATTGACGTGGTCATATGAGTATGCAATTGTAGGTCTTGTGTTAGGACTGTGTCCGTATTGCATTGTTCTAATCTCGGATTAGACTGATATGATTGTCGTGTCACTTCATATCTTGAGGTATATTCCGTATTTCCTTTGGTATTTGTCTTTGATGGACAATCGGTTATCGTTTTGGGATTTGATGATGTTATTCGATGGATCGTATTGGTCAGAAATAGTATATTTCCGTATCGTGAGTTGGTGATGATAGTTTGAGAATCTTGAGTATTGTTTGAGGTACAATACAGATATTATGTTCGAGTTTATTGGTTAATCGACTACGAGATGTTAAATGTGAAAATGGTTACTCTGATGAGAATTACTTGAGTAAGCAAAGTTATGGCGGTAAGATTACATTGGTCGTATTCTTATTCTGTATTCTCATTGGTATGTGTTATTGATGTGATGTGATTGATATCATTGTTGGATATTATGGCTGACCCCGTCGTGGGATTCCTTTTTAGGTTTTTGGAGTATCGAGCTTGTAGCGGTCGTGAAGAGATGAGCTTCCCGGAGGATACTGGCTAGGACATGTTTTGTGCATTGAGTTTCTTGATTGGTTCTTGTATTCCGCTGCTAGAGTATCTTTATGTTTGGTCTTTTTCCGCTGCGTGAGTATTTTGAAATGACCTTTTGGTATCTGGTAACTGATGTTGCTTTGGAAATCGTTTTCTAAACTTTTGAGTGTCGGCCGTTTGGCTTTGCGATTTCAAATGAGTTTTTACGACGGTTTTTGATAAATGGATTTTATGTATTTATGCATTTTTAAAGATAGTACCGTCGTTGGCCTCTTGGGCATTTGTAAATGATTGTGAAAATTTCCTTTAGCCTTGTGGGTTCCATCTCGGGGCCCACGGCGCTGTAATATTTCCGGTTAAATGCGGGGTGTTACAGAATATGGTATCGGAGCTTAGGTTGAGAAAACCTAGGCATTTGGGTCGAGTTGGGTCGTGTTTTTGTTGCGTCATTCGAGTTGTCGATTGACAAATATTAGAGCCGTGAGTCTTTGTTGTTCACTCAGGCTTGTGCGTTATCGGATTTGCCAGTATCGTACTGGGCTTGTTATAACTTTTCTAAATGGTGTTAACGAGATTCTCTGGAATGAGATGTATTGTGTTCTTGAGTCGAACTGATTTGGCAAACGTGTGTTTTGAAAATATCCATGTCGAGTATTTTCTAGAGTCGAGACATGTGCCAGTATCACGGGGAATCGTCGGCTTCACGATCTGTAAGTATTTGGATTTTTGAATTTCATTGAGATTTATTGCCGTTCCAAGTTGATAAGTTTTGAGATTCAGCAGATATCATGCGTTACAGTATGAGATGTCAGAGTGAGACAGGATTGATGATATTGAGAAACTATGATTTTGGAAATCAGTATGTTGGTTAGATTTTGGAACGGAATTGTGCATTTGGGGAGAAATATTGTGCATGGTTGAGAAGAACATGTGGCACGTTAATTCATTTTGAGATATATGAACTGCTTTTGATCATTTGAAAATGATACCTTTCAAAATGAATGTTTTACGGATGTTTTACGGAAAATGATTTTTGGGCCGAGACCCAATCGATTTTGAAATAGTTTTGTAACTCAGGACTTGGAGTCCGAAAAGAGTTTTCTACTTTTTAAACTTGTTGTAATGCGGAACAAGATACGGGCTGAGACCCTAATGTTTCAAAAGAAAGCTTTTCTGTTTTCTAAAACTCCCGAGATTTGTAAAACTCTTTATCAATCGTTTATTTATTTTGTTCCTACCTTTTGAGGTTTTTGGTTTACTTGTTCAAATGGAACTTCTCGGGAAGTCTTTCACTGTGTTTGATTTGTTGATTTGTTTCAATATTTTGTCATATCATATTTGAGGTGATCCAGGATGGATTAAGGATTGATGTTGCGAGTAGTATGTGGAGAGGAGTTTTTATCAGAGTCTATATATTTGAGATTTTGGAAATCTATCGTGTGGTTTTCTGGTGGAATTTCAGTGGATATTGGTGACGATCCGAAGTGGTATACAGGAGTATGGATATGCACAAGCATTTGCATAAATTCCATTTTATTTAATCGTGTCTATTCGAAAAGAATTTTTATCGAGAACTTGGCACCAGCGAGCCGATTTAATTTTAAAATTGATTTCGTGTTCTTACGAAAATTTATGTTTTGAGTTTTCAAACTCTTGAAAGAACATTCTAAAATTGTCTTCGTGACAAGAATATATGATTTCAAACTGGTTTTGAAAATGTGATTGATGTACATACGCATTTAAGTGCATCGGGCATATCATATCGATGGTACAAGGAACAGAGATTCGAAGTTTAGTACGGTAGATTGGTTATGCAAGGACGATCGGTTGTTTGATCAGATAAGAGAAATATACTGCGTGTTGTAGATTCATGTGCAGGATGTAAATTTGGAACTTTGGACTTTGTAAAAACCGGGACATACGTGCTATGTGAGTCCATGGGTGCGGTAGTAGCGCAATCTTACCATAGTGATCTTTGAATGATTTCTTTGTAAGTGTAAATTTGGGGATGGTGACCCCATGCTGGTTGTTTTGGATATTGAGTGGTCGTTCCCACTCCTTGTATGAATTGGTATGTTCGTCAGTTTGCGATTCGTTATTCGTATGCCGAGGGAAATGTTCGCCAGTTGGGTATGTTTATTGAGATCTACTGTACGTGATTGATTTGTCATTTTGAGAATGTTATTCTTTCGTATATCTGTTTCTGTGGTTCTGTGTTGATCGTGTTGGAGTTTACCGTGTGAAGGTATTCTTGATTTTCGTTGATCGTTCGTCGGTAATATTGGAGTTTATCACGTTGATGATATTCTCGAGTGTGTTTTGACCTCTGGTTGGTCATATTGGAATTTATCATGTCGATGATAAATTCGGTTGATTGTTGATCATTGTTGGTGATCATTTGAGCGTTCGGATTTTGTGTTGATGTTTCGGGATTCGTGTCGTTGTTTTGGGCAGTTGTTTTGCAGATGTATTGTGTATTATTCGTCTTATCGAAATTGGGACTTGATTATGGAATCGGGCAGACAGGATTTGATTCGGGCAGATTGTTTCATCCGAAGATGATATATTTTGTTGAGACTCAGGGAATTGTGATCGTAAGCGTATTGAGACTATACAGTGAGATCGCTTGCTAGTATCTCAGGAGATCGTCGACCTGTGTATTTGTAAGTATGCTCGTTTGGTTATTCGGTGATGACGATAATTGATCGTTGTTGTGATGGTTATTTTGGGTTGGAAGGTATGTTTGTTTGTTTTTTGACGGATTGCAAGTTTCGAGGACGAAACTTATTTTAAGTGGTGTAGAATGTAATATCCGGAATTTCTACTACTGTTGTTTGATATTATTTTATTCGAGTTATATTGTACAACGTGGAATCTGTACAGTAGGGATAAAATAAATAAAGGACTGAGATGTCAGTATCGGTATAATTGTCGTATCTGGTCGACAGTTACATTTGAGGATATCGTGTATCAGGTTATCGTACTTTCGATATAGAGTATATCGTATAAGAATGTTATTGGATTCAGTATATGTATTCAGTAAGTGTATATGTGTTTTCGGTATGTCTAGACAGGCGGTAACAATTGGAAATGGCTAAGTGTAACATTATTAGCGCACGCTAATAATCATGAGTAGCGCACGCTATCGTGCAGGATTAGCGCACGCTACGGATATAAGATAACGCATGTTAATACAGTCCGATCGGAAGGAATCTACGCGTGGACCAGGCCACTTTCGGCGCACGTTCTGATAAGTCAACGGATGTTGTAATGTAGTGTTAGCGCACGCTAATGCATGTTGATTAGCGCACGCTAACTATATATTGGTCAACAGGGAATCTTTGCTTTATTGGTTGATTTCGGCTGGTGGGGTCACGAGCATCTTCGTGGTAGGTGTAGACTGTAGCAAGTCAACTGGTATTAGCGCACGCTAAGGTAAATGACTTGCGTACGCTAGGCAGGATGTTTTACGTACATTAATGCATGGGCATTACGTACGTAAGCTAGTTTACGAAGCAAGGCAGTAGCCTCTGGGCTTCGATAGCGCACGCTAACAAAGTCAGTTAGCGCACGCTAAGGCGGTAGCGCACGCTAAACATGAGATGTTAGCGCACGCTAATAATGAATATTATAAAAGGGGATAGAAGGGTGTTATGAAGCATTTCATCCATTCCTTGCAACCGAGAGAGAGAGTTTTTAGAAAGAGGTTTGAGGTCTCAAACACTGAGAGATGGTAATCTTTAACAACATTAGATTGAGAGCTTGGATTCAAGCCTTGTTCTTCAAGTTGTTCATGATTCTTTGGATGGAGTTCTAGTGTTCTTCTTTTTGGTTCGTCTAAACCAGGTAATCTTCGTATTCCTTTGTTAATGGTTCGTTTTTCTTGGATGATTTCATGTAAGGAGCATGTTGGATAATCATATGAGGATGTTATATGAGATTCAATGGAATTTTGATAAGAGTTTCGGATGTTAGTTAAGATTCTTCATACCATAAGGATGTTGATTCATTTTGTAATACCCGGTTGTAATTCATTCATTTTCATTCAGTAATTATCAGTCTGTAATTGTCACTCAGTGTATTTTCACTCGATTATGATCATTCATCAATCATTTTCATTCACCGTGTTCACCGTTCGGAAAAACTTCGAGTGGTGTATCGTTATTGTTCATTGTTTCAACTTTCCTCATATGAGTTCGACTTTGTTAGATCACCATTAATTTTTGGTAACTCCAAAAATTTTAAATCTGTGCAATATTATAGAGCATCGAGTTAGCTTTCCAATGGTTTAAACGGTGAGTCAATCGGAGTCCGGACGAGAGAGTTATGGTCGTTTTAGCTCAACCGCTCATTTTGATTAGTGGCGATCCTTGCCCGAGCGAACTTCGGCCGTGTCGTCCGACACGGCCCGTGCCGTACTCGTCTGGAAAATGCCGAAGTGTCTGCCTCGAGGACCCGGCCGTGTCGTGCAGCGCGTCAGTCGAACTCTTAGGTTAAGCGAAGCGGCTGACACGCCGGCCGTGTCCCGGGACACGGTCGAGTCATGCCGAAGTCGTCGGACGGGTCCTTTGTCGGAAGGCCCTCCGCCGTGACCGTGTCAAGCGAGGACACGGTCGAGTCCTGTCGGCCGGTATCGGCGGATGTGCGACACGGCCGTGCCGATCGGCACGGGCCGTGTCCGGCAGCGATCAACTCCCTTAAATTCGTTTTTTCAGCATTTCAGCCATTTTCTCCCTTTTCATCACCTTCAACCGAGAGAAAGCTTGAGGAAGGTTTTCCTTCACAAATCATTTGGGTGTTTGATTTTCTTCATCTCCTTTCGATCGTGAAGCCCGGATAATCAATTTAACGCGTGTTCTTCGGATTAAAGTACTTGGATCTTCAAAGGTAATATTCTTCAACACCTTGGATTTCGATTCTATGTTGAGATATGATGTTTTGGACGTTATAATCATGTTATATGAAGGGACATGTATATGATTATGAGTTTATATAAGGATTCATTGGATCATTGAAGGATTATTCAAGAACACTTTGAATATCGAGTTGAAATTGGGGGTTTTCGATTAATTGTCGTTATAATCATGTTTTCGGATATTCATTTTGGATTATTGATAGTATTCATGGGGTTTTGTGGGTTTGAATCATTCATTGGAAGTTGGTTTCGGATGTAATTAAGTTTTGGTTGTAAACAATTGGAGATTGTTTACAACGCGTTTGTTTTAATGCCCTAATGAGTTTCGGGTATTGTTGTATCGACTTTTGAGTTGGTTGTGATCATGCTTGATTCGTGTATTAAGAGAATTGTTGGTATTTATGTTGTTCAAGGTTGTTCGAGCGGCCGATAATTTCATTAAGGACGTTGATCGTGGAAGTACCTTCTCGCCTTCGGTTTGAGGCAAGTTTTATACTTGTACTAGTCAATGAGATTAATGTCATCATATATGTGTATAAATGTGTTGTATCATTCCGAGACTTAGTCTCTTCATGAATTCATTGATATTAAGAGATCGTTCGATACAATACCTTTCGGCAATTTTGCCAAATATTTATTGTTATTCCTTTTTGGATTGTCATTAAAACTGTACACGCCGATTAAAGGCATTGGCTTATTCATTTCTCACCTTCGTCGTCGGTAACCGATTAAAGGTACCGAGGCATCCTTCATATCATTGTTATCGAATTGCCGTTCGCAGGCAAATCGAAATGTTCAATCATTCACTATATTATTGTATCGATTGACCGTTCTAAGGCAATCGAGGTATTCAATCATTCATCATATCGTTCATATCGATTAGCCATTATAAGGAAATCGAAGCGCTCAAGCATTCATGGAATCATCCGCTGCATCATTGTCATCGGTTAGCCGTTCTAAGGCAATCGAGGTGTTGAGTTGGGACTGTCGAGGATGGTGCTGGCCGACTCAAGACAGCATACCATCCCTAATTGTGATACGGCTTTCATGCCGTGGCTTCGGCCCTAATTGTGATACGGCTGGATGCCGTGGCTTCGGCCCTAATTGTGATACGGCTGGATGCCGTGGCTTCGGCCCTAATTGTGATACGGCTTCATGCCGTGGCTTCGGTCCTAATTGTGATACGGCTTCATGCCGTGGCTTCGGTCCTAATTGTGATACGGCTTCATGCCGTAGCTTCGGCCCTAATTGTGATACGGCTTCATGCCGTGGCTTCGGCCCTAATTGTGATACGACTTCGTGCCGTGGCTTCGGCCCTAATCAATAACAGCTGCGGGCTGTTTTGGCTTCATGTGATTGTGATAATTTGTGACTTGGTGAGTGGCTTTCAAGCCTTTATTATTGTCCTGGTAATTTCATTGGAGCCTTCGGGCATTGTGATTCATAATTAATTCAGTTCTGGTTTGGTTCATGTCGTGTAATTCATTGTGGTATTCTGTGATTATGATTCGCCATTGGGCACTTATGTTCTAACCTGTCGAACAGGTATTAATAGTATGCCGTGGGCATAGTATTTCGCGAATGCTCGATTCTTACCTTGGTTTGTGAGCATCTCGTATTATTATTATCATTATGCCGTTTCATTACGCCTTTGGATACATATCATGTTATACATGTATTTGATGTTCATTATCTGGATGGTGACCAGTGGCGGAACATGTTTTCATGTTTTAGGTGCTTGCGAGAAGAGAGTTGAGACACGGGGCATGGCGATGGCGGCGAGGCATTCGAGCGATACTAGTCGAGTTGTTCTTTGTTGGTCGATCGGTTGGAGTGTACTCCGGTCTTGTCGATTGTTGTCGTGTTGTATTACCGAGCAGGATGTTCGTGGATCTTTGTTGTATTTCATTTTGGCCATGTAGGCCACTTTTGTCGTTGAAATTCCTTATCGGAATATTGTGTCGGATATCATGGTAGGGACTATGATTTTCCCTTGTTGTTTAATTTAATGTATTTTAGTCTTGTTACTTTGGTGGATCTCTGGCGTGGGGTCCACGGCTTGTAATAACCTTGATAGGATTTGGGGGTGTTACAGAAGATGGTATCGGAGATCTGGGTTGTGAAATACCCTGAGATGTGAGTTATGTGGTCCTACCGACGCGGTAGTAGTGGGATTGTCAGGTTATGACAATCTAGTCAGTCAGGTTTTGTGAGTCGTAATATTAGTGCGACTGCACGAGTCATTCATTCATCGAGTCGTCGTCAGTGAAGACTAGTATCGCGAGACCTCGAAGCTTCGTATGACCTGTGTAAGGACTCGATTCTCTTTGTGTTCATACATCCATCATGTCATTAATTGTTCATGTTTGTTGAAACATATATGTGATATTAGTGTTATGATTGATTCATGACTAATTGTTTAGGAGCACGCATGACTTGTGTAAGCATTAAGGATCAACTCAATCACCAGTTAATAATCCTCAATCATCATTTTGATCTCATCACCCAGTTAATTCATTCATCACTCAGTTAATTCATTCATCACTCAGTCAATATCATTCATCGCTCCGTTAAATCATTCATCACTCCGTTAATTCATTCATCACTCAGTTAATTCATTCATCACTCAGTTAATTCATTCATCACTCAGTCAATATCATTCATCACTCCGTTAAATCATTCATCACTCCGTTAATTCATTCATCACTCAGTTAATTCATTCATCACTCAGTTAATTCATTCATCACTCAGTCAATATCATTCATCACTCAGTTAATTCGTTCATCACTCAGTCAATATCATTACTCAGATAATTCATTCATCACTCGGTTAATTCATTCATCACTCAGTCAATATCATTCATCACTCAGTTAATTCATTCAGCACCCAGTTAATTCATTCATCACTCAGTCAATATCATTCATCACTCAGTTAATTCGTTCATCACTCAGTCAATATCATTACTCATATAATTCATTCATCACTCGGTTAATTCATTCATCACTCAGTCAATTCCTTCATCACTTAGTCAATCTCATTGTTCAGATTAATTCATTAATCACTCAGTCAATCTCATTGCTCAATCAATTCATTCATCACTCAGTTAATCTCATCGCTCAGTTGATTCATTCATCACTCAGTTAATCTCATCGCTCAGTTGATTCATTCATCACTCAGTCAATCTCATCGCTCAGTTGATTCATTCATCACTCAGTCAATCTCATCGATCAGTTAATTCATTATCACTCAGTCAATCTCATTGTTCAATTAATTCATTAATCATCCAGTCCATCTCATGGTTTAGTTGTTGATCTTGTGAATCAAATTTTCAACCTTGTTAACTTGTTCAAGGTAATCATTTCAGGAATTTCATCAGATAGTCTTGTCACCTCACTTGATATTTCATGCGATCTTATCATATTCCGGCGTCATGTCGACGATCGTTTTATTGCATTATTAATGCATTCATTGTGTTAGAGCGTGTATGCTCATTGTTATCATTTCATCTCATAATCATAATACAATCTTCATACGAGATCTATAATTATCACGTGACTTTCCTGCCTCGGTATGGAAAGAGTTGTCAGATGGACATCGGACTCGGCGTCAATGGTCGTTTTCTAGTCGTCTTCGTCTTTGGGAGAGCATTTTCATCTCGAGGCGAGTTCGAGTTATTGTTTGCTTTAATTGTGATACAATAGGACATTCATCACGGTTTTGAGCAAGTTAATTCTTGCTCGGTAATAGGATAATCACTCATTTCATCGTTGTTCAATCATTCGCATAAGTCATTCATCATATATCAATCACGTTGAGACTTATAATTATCAAACTAATCATTCACTTCACGGAAACAACGGTTCCAATCACTTCATGGAGCTATTACTCATTAATTTATTAATTCACCTCGGTGAGCTATTCTTAATCCTTGTGGGATTTAGATTCATTATCATTCATTGGGATCATTTTGTTCTTGTGACCTTAGGGATCATATTGTGCGGTGAGTTCAGATTTGGGGTCTACCTTAAATCGTTGAGATAGAGGAGATTGATGATATGGAAGGATATCGACGTTGGGTACATTTGAGATGTAACCTTGTTTTTGGATATTTGTGTAAATCTATCCGTATTAATGTATCGTATTGTGGATCATTTATTGTTGATCTATTTTATTATGATCATATTCGAGAATCTTGAGATTTGGATGATTTGTTTAGAATTCGTCCCTTTGGCTTTGTACTCAAGACTTCGTGATAATTTGGGAAATCATTCTTGAGATTCGAGACGTCAAGTCTTGGGGACTTGGGCGTGCGATTGATTTGGTCCGAGGACTAGATGTGCATTATTGTTTTCAGATCTTGATGGATAGTTCATATCCGAGTTGTTTACCACGAGTTTCGAGGCGAAACTCCTTTTAAGGGGGTGTATGTAATACCGGTTGTAATTCATTCATTTTCATTCGGTAATTATCGATCTGTAATTGTCACTCGGTGTATTTTCACTCGATTATGATCATTCATCAATCATGTTCATTCACCGTGTTCACCGTTCGGAAAAACTTGAGTGGTGTATCGTTATTGTTCATTGTTTCAACTTTCCTCATATGAGTTCGACTTTGTTAGATCACCATTAATTTTTGGTAACTCCAAAAATTTTAAATCTTTTCAATATTATAGAGCATCGAGTTAGCTTTCCAATGGTTCAAGCGGTGAGTCAATCGGAGTCGGACGAGAGAGTTATGGTCGTTTTAGCTCAACCGCTCATTTTTTGATTAGTGGCGATCAACGCGAGCGAACTTCGGCCGTGTCGTCCGACACGGCCCGTGCCGTACTCGTCGGAAAATGCCGAAGTGCGCCTCGAGGACCCGGCCGTGTCGTGCAGCGCGGCCGAGTCGAACTCTTGCAGTTAAGCGAAGCAAGCTGACACGCCCGGCCGTGTCCCGGGACACGGTCGAGTCATGCCGAGTCGGCCGGGCAGTCAGCTGTCGGAAGGCCCTCGCGCCGCGACCGTGTCAAGCGGGACACGGTCGAGTCCCTGTTGGCGGTATCGGCCATATGTGCGACGGCCGTGCCGATCGGCCGCAGGGCCGTGTCCGGCGGCGATCAACTCCCTTAAATTCGTTTTTTCAGCATTTCAGCCATTTTTCTCCCTTTTCATCACCTTCAACCGAGAGAAAGCTTGAGGGAAGGTTTTTCCTTCACAAATCATTTGGGTGTTTGATTTTCTTCATCTCCTTTCGATCGTGAAGCTTAGGATAATCAATTTAACGCGTGTTCTTCGGATTAAAGTACTTGGATCTTCAAAGGTAATATTCTTCAACACCTTGGATTTCGATTCTATGTTGAGATATGATGTTTTAGACGTTATAATCATGTTATATGAAGGGACATGTATATGATTATGAGTTTATATAAGGATTCATTGGATTATTGAAGGATTATTCAAGAACACTTTGAATATCGAGTTGAAATTGGGGGTTTTCGATTAATTGTCGTTATAATCACGTTTTCGGATATTCATTTTGGATTATTGATAGTATTCATGGGGTTTTGTGGGTTTGAATCATTCATTGGAAGTTGGTTTCGGATGTAATTGAGTTTTGGTTGTAAACAATTGGAGATTGTTTACAACGCGTTTGTTTTAATGCCCCAATGAGTTTCGGGTATTGTTGTATCGACTTTTGAGTTGGTTGTGATCATGCTTGATTCGTGTATTAAGAGAATTGTTGGTATTTATCTTGTTCAAGGTTGTTCGAGCGGCCGATAATTTCATTAAGGACGTTGATCGTGGAAGTACCTTCTCGCCTTCGGTTTGAGGCCAGTTTTATACTTGTACTAGTCAATGAGATTAATGTCATCATATATGTGTATAAATGTGTTGTATCATTCCGAGACTTAGTCTCTTCATGAATTCATTGATATTAAGAGATCGTTCGATACGATACCTTTCGGCAATTTTGCCAAATATTTATTGTTATTCCTTTTTGGATTGTCATTAAAGCTGTACCGCCGATTAAAGGCATTGGCTTATTCATTTCTCACCTTCGTCGTCGGTAACCGATTAAAGGTACCGAGGCATCCTTCATATCATTGTTATCGAATTGTCGTTCGCAGGCAAATCGAAATGTTCAATCATTCACTATATTATTGTATCGATTGACCGTTCTAAGGCAATCGAGGTATTCAATCATTCATCATATCGTTCATATCGATTAGCCATTATAAGGAAATCGAAGCGCTCAAGCATTCATGGAATCATCCATTGCATCATTGTCATCGGTTAGCCGTTCTAAGGCAATCGAGGTGTTGAGTTGGGGCTGTCGAGGATGGTCTTTGGCCGACTCAAGGCGACATACCATCCTAATTGTGATACGGCTTTCATGCCGTGGCCCGGCCCCTAATTGCGATACGGTGGATGCCGTGGCCCGGCCCTAATTGTGATACGGTGGATGCCGTGGCCCGGCCCCTAATTGTGATCTGGTGGATGCCGTGGCCCGCCCTAATTGTGATACGGCTTCATGCCGTGGCTTGATCCTAATTGTGATACGGCTTCATGCGTGGCTTGATCTAATTGTGATACGGCTTCATGCGTAGCTTCGCCCTAATTGTGATACGGCTTCATGCCGTGGCCCGGCCCTAATTGTGATACGACTTCGTGCCGTGGCTTCGTCCCTAATCAATAACAATTGGCATTTTGGCTTCATGTGATTGTGATAATTTGTGACTTGGTGAGTGGCTTTCAAGCCTTTATTATTGTCTGGTAATTTCATTGGAGCCTTCGGGCATTGTGATTCATAATTAATTCGATTTGGTTTGGTTCATGTCGTGTAATTCATTGTGGTATTCTATGATTATGATTCGCCGTTGGGCACTTATGTTCTAACCTGTCGAACAGGTATTAATAGTATGCCGTGGGCATAGTATTTCGCGAATGCTCGACTCTTACCTTGGTTTGTGAGCATCTCGTATTATTATTATCATTATGCGTTTCATTACGCCTTTGGATACATATCATGTTATACATGTATTTGATGTTCATTATACGGATGGTGACCCAGTAAGTGGCGAAACATGTTTTCATGTTTTAGGTGCTTGCGAGAAGAGAGTTGAGACACGGGGGCATGACGATGGCGGCGAGGCATTCGGCGATACTAGTCGAGTTGTTCTTTGTTGGTCGATCGGTTGGAGTGTACTCCGGTCTTGTCGATTGTTGTCGTGTTGTATTACCGACAGATGTTCGTGAATCTTTGTTGTATTTCATTTTGGCCATGTAGGCCACTTTTTTCGTTGAAATTCCTTATCGGAATATTGTGTCGGGTATCATGGTAGGGACTATGATTTTCCCTTGTTGTTTAATTTAATGTATTTTAGTCTTGTTCGCCTGGTGGATCTCCTGGCGTGGGGTCCACGGCACTGTAATAACCCAATAGGATTTGGGGGTGTTACACATTTAGCCCGATCTAAGAAGGATTTCTGAATCTTGGTAATTATATTGGTCGATTTAGATGAGATGAATCATGATACTAGGTTGAATTCCAGATTTAGCATGATACGATCCTTGTTATCGAGTCGGTTTGATTGTTGATGTTGTTATTGATATATGGACATTGACATGATCATGGTGATAATTATGGGGTCGTTTATCTTCAAGAGATATGGAGATTTATGTCTTCCTTCATTCGGTTTCGTAGTCGCAAGATGTGAGTCGATGTTTGGAATGCATGCCACTGAACAGCATTAGCGCGCGCTAAGCTTATTGGCTAGCGCACGCTAAAGGGACAACTTAGCGCACACTACGTTATGTGTTTAACGTGCGCTAAGTAGGCAGACAGTGCAGTATTTTTGTGTTTTGATTATGAATCATGATGGTTTGATTTGGTTTGTTCTGACCGTGTTTATTCGAGGTTATGTTGAACCGTTGAGTTCGATTGGTTAGTTTTGTCAGTTGTTGATTGTTATCGGTAATGTGTTATTTGATTTCTTCGATAGGTTGAGATTGTTGATCGGTGATTATAACCGGATGTTGCGGTCGTGTTCGAGCGTGTTCGTGAATTGCATGGTCAGGGCCGAAGAGCTCGTAGACGAAGGCATTGTGATTGGTAGCGGCTTCATCATCATCGTATCGGTATCGAGGCAAGTTATTACTTGCTCAGTTATAATATTTAATGAATGGTTTCAGTTTCATTTCGTTTATAATGCATATAGCAATGATTATTATTGTGAACTCTGGGTATTCGGATCGCATATCGTTCTTTCGATTCTGGGAGGTAAATCATAATGTATATGCTTTATCTCAGTTATTGGTATGTTCGAGTATCAAGGTTACATTATGGTAAAGACGAGGATATGAGTATCGATAGGTCATTGTACGTTTGGATCGCCGAGCATTGAGGATAATCGTCGGTGATGATTGGACATCGAGGTTGCTCCCGAAGGACTCGGGGCAAGTATTCCATATTGATTATGGTTTAATGTTATTTATTTTGGTCTCGTACATTTTCTTTCATGTTGTTGAACATGAAGTCATCCTAGTAAATTGTCATGTTGTCGTGCATGTTATGTTGTTCATGTTGATGAACATGTTGATTTGCATATGTGTATGCATATTGTGTTGTTTATGTTGTGTAAATAATCCGATGGGATTATGAGGATCTATCTTGAGGTATTTGGATCGAATGTCCATCATGCATTGGTTCGACGGATCATCATGAGGATCTATCTTTGAAGCTGGATCATTGGACGGGTTTTCCACCATGCGTTGGTTCGACGGGATCATCATGGGGATCTATCTTTGAGAAGCTGGATCGTTGGATTACCAGTATTGTGTTGATGGAATCTTGTGAATTCGCATCATTGATTTTATCATGTGCTATTGTTCATATGTGTATGGTTGGTTATCCACCTTATGCTGATCTGATAGGATCAACAAAGGGATCTATGCTTAGGGCGCTGGATCGTCGGATTTCCATTGAGTATACATGATTGTTATTGTTGTGATCATATTGACGTGGTCATATGAGTATGCAATTGAAGGTCTTGTGTTAGGACCGTGTCCGTATTGCATTGTTCTGATCTCGGATTAGACTGATATGATTGTCGTGTCACTTCATATCTTGAGGTATATTCCGTATTTCCTTTGGTATTTGTCTTTGATGGACAATCGGTTATCGTTTTGGGATTTGATGATGTTATTCGATGGATCGTATTGGTCAGAAATAGTATATTTCCGTATCGTGAGTTGGTGATGATAGTTTGAGAATCTTGAGTATTGTTTGAGGTACAATACAGATATTATGTTCGAATTTATTGGTTAATCGAGTACGAGATGTGAAATGTGAAAATGGTTACTCTGATGAGAATTACTTGAGTAAGCAAAGTTATGGCAGTAAGATTACATTGGTCGTATTCTTATTCTGTATTCTCATTGGTATGTATTATTGATGTGATGTGATTGATATCATTGTTGGATATTATGGCTGACCCCGTCGTGGGATTCCTTTTTAGGTTTTTGGAGTATCGAGCTTGTAGCGGTCGTGAAGAGATGAGCTTCCCGGAGGATACTGGCTAGGACATGTTTTGTGCATTGAGTTTCTTGATTGGTTCTTGTATTCCGCTGCTAGAGTATCTTTATGGTTGGTCTTTTTCCGCTGCGTGAGTATTTTGAAATGAGCTTTTGGTATCTGGTAACTGAGGTTGCTTTGGAAATCGTTTTCTAAACTTTTGAGTGTCGGCCGTTTGGCCTTGCGATTTCAAATGAGTTTTTACGACGGTTTTTGATAAATGGATTTTATGTCTTTATGCATTTTTAAAGATAGTACCGTCGTTGGCCTCTTGGGCATTTGTAAATGATTGTGAAAATTTCCTTTAGCCTTGTGGGTTCCATCTCGGGGCCCACGGCGCTGTAATATTTCCGGTTAAATCTGGGGGTGTTACAAGTACATAGCATGATTGAACATGTTAAGAATAACTTGTCGAAACAACTAAGCATTACAGACTAGATCAATGGCGTTCGATATTCACGCAACAAAGTTGTCGCATATCCGGATTATTCCGGAACAATTTCCAAATTTGCCCGAAAATGGAAGGGTAGGAAGAAATATAGCTTCTGATGCGCAACTCCAATGAACATCCATTTGGGATACAAGAAAATGGGCTCCAAAGATAATTATACCGAGAATGGCCGAGATAGTAAAATCATGGAATAATTTAAAAGGATCACGAAACTCGTTCGCTTCACAAAATATGAGAAAGAGAACATGCCACAAAAAAAATCATGATGAGCAAAAGCGAGTCTCTAGAATCTGAAAAAGTACGAAAAACGTGAAAACATGAGCATTACATTTCCCCCACTTAAAAAAAGGAGGTTTCGCCCCCAATACTCGGGACAAGGAAAACTGAAAAGTCAAACAGTGTAACATTCAAGCAGTAATTATCGAAAAAGAACTGAGTAGAACATTAATTATCAAACCACCACACCGGAATCTTAATTTACTACCACTCAACTTTCCTGGAGTGAAAACAGGAATTCGGTTTCCAAACATCTTAGTAACTACCTCGCAATATATTGCTTGATATCCTGTTTGACCACACTTCAAACAATTAACCGCTGGAGAACGACATTTTTTCCTGGTATGGCCAACATGATTACAATTAAAGCGCCTCTTCACACTGCCCATCTTACCTGTCGAAGGTGTAGAATTCTTGATTTGTTTGGACATTATCTCGCAACACTGAATTCGATGTCCCTCGAGCCCGCATTTGTAACAAGTCACTGGCATCGATGGATAATTTGAGCAATCATGGCGTAGAACATTGAAGTTGAAGCATCTAACCACCCTATTAGAAGTTATCGGCATTTGCTTGGAATCCTTAGCACTCACATCCAAACAAGATAACAATGCATTCGAACGACGCGAGAGTTTGGGAACCTTAGCTCTTTTGCCATCCGGGAATTTCCCAAAAGTCTTTAGCTTCTTCGGCTCGCCAACAGGTTCAATCGTCCAAGAGACCTCATAAGATATCGTCCGATCTTGGTACTCCGTAACGGTAGCGTGAATTGTTGTCGTACGAACCACATCACCAAGTCCACGTCCGCTAAGGTTTGGCATGCTAAAATATATATTTCATTCAGCACCACAAAGACACACTCACATAATAACACCACAAATTTCCACCTAAAACTCAACAAAATGCTGACGTTGCATCCACAGTTGGAGAAGGCTTACAAACGTAGCACTCAGTATCTAATGGTCATAATATTCTGCTGGTTAGTAAATTTAACCGGCAGTGCTGGAAAAGGGTTCTGAATGAAAACGACGGCACAACTATGAAAAGATCATGAAATGCTACCATATGCATACTCCACACAATTTTGAGCATTTTCATTTAACACGAAAAAGACATCATACGGGTTACGGAACAGCTAGAACTCGTAGAGCGCAGAACTTAGAACCCAAATTCTAATCTTCCAACCAGGACAAGAATATTATGCATATAAGTAGCATGACTGGACATTCACACCACACCTCCTTACGTAAAAATAATGACACTATGCATGCACTTTAGGAAAATAAAACTTTTCAAAAAGAAGGCGAGTCACGTTTAGCCCCAAAACTTATCAACACTATTCCTTTACTTAGAAGAGGAAGTTTTATTCGCATCTCGACTTTGAAAATCATATTTGAATCCAAATACAAAATAAGGTATTTCCTCTTATGCCAAATGTTTGATTGAAAATATATTTTTTCACCAAAGTACGTGACCATTTGTCAAGAAGATGTAAAATCGTAGGTTTTCAAAATGTTTGAAAATTCAAAATACTACTTTAAAAAAATATCACCTCACAATGCCACAAATACATTGTTCACGAAAAATGATTTTATGCAAGTTTTAATATTCTCCAATATCTGAATTGAATGTATGCCCAAAACATGACACTACCACTATCTCAGAGAAATTTCGGACATTCCCAAACTATCTAGGGATTAACAGTGATGTGTCCCGCACCAGAACTCACCAAAGCTGAAAATCATTTTCACAACCGCTTTGAACACGTCAAAAGGCCAAAGGCGGTAATATATTTCATATACTTGCACTCTCCAAAAATCTATTTTTCATACACTGAAAATAGAAATTAGATTTAAAAGTTCATGACCAAAATGTCATAAACTCAATAATTTCAAAATATATGTTAAGTCCTCGCGGACATGTACTGACAAAATAGTTTAGGGAATCATTTTCCAAAATATACTCAAGTCAAAAAATGTCGGAAACCCATTTTAAAATACACATGCCGTGGGTAAATTCATCATTAAAGGTACATTACAGCAGAATATAACCATCAACAATATACTCAATTTTCAAAATAATGCAAAGGCAAGTTCCAGCTCCTTGCACAAAGCTAAACAAGTGAGCACAAGACAATCACAATATATAGATGAGGAGAGTTAGAATCGGGAGACTTACAATAACGGATCGCTTGAAGATGATGTCGGAACCACAATACTAATCAAAACTCTGATGCGCGCGACATACACAAGACATGAACTCGACCGAACAGTCTAGATTTTTCGCAAACCTAAGCTCTGATACCATATTATGTAACACCCCCAGTTCGAACCGGAAATATTACAGCGCCGTAGACCCTTCTCATAAGGATCAACCAGGCTAGACACCCTAAGTTACAACCACACAAGTGACCACGGACGTCAAAAGATACGACAACGGACCGAGAAGGACACTCGACAATACAAAACACCATCATGGTCAACAACTCCATATCAAGGCTAAACTTTTAATGCGTAAGAAAATAATAACTCATTTTCCACAACATAACTCGCACCCATGCAAGGGTGATTAATCAACAAAGATAGCCCTTGATTACAACAGGGACGAAAGAAAAGACTTTGACTCTTGTATGACTAACATCGTTGCCTTCATCCTCTCTCAAGCCGATCCAGTGACTGCTACCGAGCTACAAAGACCTGAATGCATAACATGCACCCACCCCCCAAATATTCGGGGTTAGCAAACTAGAATTTTGCTAGTGCAAGTATATAATATATAAGCTATACGAGAAATATTCATACCAATCCAAACGAGTCAAAAATGTAACACAAAACACAAGATCCACACATCACCAAAGGATATATGCATATGCAAGAATACCAACCATTCGTAAAGTCACACATTCTTACAAGAGAAGTACAAATACAAGATTGTCTAGATATATCCCATTGAGTCAAGACAATTAGTTCAATCATACAAAAATACCTTTGAAGAATGTTTTAGTAACATGGTTAGAAAATACTGTTATTGAATCGGGTCGATTTAAATGATTCAAGAAGGTTCGAATATCGAACGGTAATACTTTACGAAGTAGTGTCAAAATCTCTCGGGCTCCTTGACCCAATAGTAGTTTCAAAATTTCTCGTGGTCCTTGACCCAATACGTGCTTTCACAGCGAAATTCTGCTCAAGACCATCAAGGACTAACTAACCCTCGGAGATCCCATCGGAAGACCTTGGTAGTTTAATCCCTTGATTTTCTTACTGATACCATAACTCCAAAAAGGTTCAAATTAGGATTCAAAAACACGATTTCATTTGGTATCAGGGTCTTGAATATCATACAAGTATCCTCCGCTAGGAAACTTGTCGGGACCCTCCACTGAAACACCTGTGCACCGACGTTCACGACAGTGTGGCGTTCGCCATTTGAAACCATTTCCCCGCATCGGTGCTGTTGGGATTCGATGATAAAAATGAGTTACGCAGCGGAAAATATACCGGTCTAACCGGATAAAACCAAACCCCAAAACGGATCGTACAAGCATCGTATAAACGAATATAAAATTGACGAAGATATAATTTAGAAGTCATAGCCTTGTAGACATTTGATAATATCTTCTTGAAGAAAAATCCGATCCAAGCTTTTTCCGATCACCAACACGAACACGAATCCAATTCGTTCTTCCTTGATGAATGACCAAAACACCGAAATTGACGAGTGTCTCTACGTTATCACGCGACGGATATTGATCAGAAAAATAGTATGTCAATTCGTTCTTAAAGAACACGGTTAGGAATCGACACAATATTTTTCTTCTCTTCTCTTCTTCATTTTCTTTCTCTCTAAGATGAACAAGACTTGAAGAAAAAATCTTATCCCTCTCACTTTGAAGCTCACGGCCAGCAGGTCTTTTAGACGTATGTGTGTGTTTTTCAACTCACTCATGAGGTGTGAAAGACATATCTTTATATAATACAAAGTGATATCAAAATGATGAGATTCCAAATCTCATGCATTTTGTCCTCAACCTTGTAAAATATGACTAACACACCCCACACAACACATGGTGAGTTTCCAAGCATGAGAGGGTGGCGGCACACTTGAGTTTAGGTGAGAAAATGAGCAGAGCCACTCGGTTCGTATACCGGACGTTCGCGTGTCTTGTCCGTTAAGTACACTTTGTCTTATCTCAAATGTATTTACACTTAATTAATTAATCTAATCAATTAATTTTATCAAAATACAAAATTATAATAATATATTTCCAAGAAATAATTGTTTATGTATTAAATTAATCACCCGGTAATTAATCTCAATTCACAAGACCGCAGATTTATCAAATAAATCAAATTAGATATCCAATATCCAATATTAATGAAGAGATAAAAAATACATATTTTATCCATCAAATATCATTGTGCGCGACACCATAGGTCTGTCTTAGTCGGCAATGGGAGGAACCAAAGAATACAGGTAACACTTAGCCAGTCTAGTGCTCTGTACCGTAACCCAACTAAGAACGAATGATCAGATCATTCCAAAACTATTATGTCGTGAATACCATATACGTATAAACCCTTCAATCATATGTCCCGGTCAAGTATTAGGGTCATGGTAAAGTCAAACCCTATTGTAACTTGACTCCATGCACTTGTTTAATGCAAATTGAGATCAGCAAGCTCTTGTGTATCAAATACAACTAGATCTAACTGCTTTGGCCAAAGACTTATGATCTCATTTACTATTCACCGCATGGGACATTTACCTGCTCACTTACAGGAGAAAGAATTCTATCTTGGTATTCAGTAGAGACTGCTACTTGCCCATTAAGTTGTATTTCGAGGTTGGCCCCACCAACTGGCGATTGGATCGAACTACTTTAATGACTAACTTAATGTCACAAGCACATCTCTTACTGAAACCTCAAGTCAAAGGTCCATGTATACCTATCACAATCTTTAGATTCAATCATTGACAATACCTGAGTGATATCCATGTGACCGAATCGAGGTGAGTCATGTTTGTGTATACTAATCCCATTAGCATACCTATAACGTTGCTCCCACTAACCCTTAGTGAAGACAAACACTCTACATGTCAAAGTACACGTTATACAAGTCTTGGCTAAACTTAATGCCCAATTAAGTTTTATCGACATGCAAACTAGTTAAGCATTCGAGCTCTAAACACTTTTAGTGACTATCTCCTTATCTCCATAAGGAGTAAAATGTTTGCTCTCAAATGCAAAGACTATTATTCTATATACCAAATCGCAATGCCAGTGATATACAATAATATAGAAATAGTCTTATTAAATATAATATTCATAATTACAATACAAATGCTCTCACTCTCTCATCCTCTGAGTGGCATTCGAGGGCATATTCCTAACAGGTGCCCCTCTCACAAGAGCCACCCCTTGCTACTCATTAGGCAATACCCTCGTTCACCAACCACAGGAGCTGCTCATTGCCGCGTACACAAACCGGAGTCCAAACCCCGCCCTCCGCATCTTTGGATACGAAACATCACATAAGCGCAGATTCATGTTGACAAACCACACAAGTTTCAATCAACATATCATACAACTTCAACCACGTATGTTCAAGGCAAATCACGTAACAATTCTCATCCATAGAATTCACCTAACAACTAATGTCACAGTCATCAGTGTCTAATATCCCAGTTCACACATCATTATCACGTAAATTCACAAGGTCGAATTTATTCCGAACAACCCACCATCAAAGTCAAACAACATACCATACGATCCCCATAATCACGGAACAAAGGAGTTTATAAATAAATATATATATATATATATATATATATATATATATGTTTGCGTTATTCTAAAAAGGGTCTTATAATAAAAAGTGTAGGAAGGAATGTGGGAGTGACATGTGTCATCCCCATTCCACATCATATGACATGTGTCACCCCTCCACCCACCCCACCCACCCCACCCCCCATCCCCCACCTGCGAAATTTTTTTTTTCGTGCCAATTTTTTTTTTTTGGGGTAATTTTTTTTTTCCCGCCAAAAAAATTCCCGCCAAAATTTATAAGTGCATCACATTTATAAAGTTACTGCATCACAGATATAAAGTTACTGCTAGGGCTGTTATCGGACCGGTCCGGCCCGATTTTTGACAGACCCGGAACCGGTCCGGTAAGGTACCGGATAGACCCGGTCCGTACCGGTAAGAAAACCGGGTCATATTTAAGATCCGGAACCGGTCCGAAATAGGTACCGGGTAGACCCGGTCCGAATCCAAAACCCGAATCTGGAACCCGGAAACCCGAATCCAGAAATGAGAGAGTAGTGGAAGGGAGGAGGCATATTTATAGTTGATACCAAGGCTTTTAGATGGTTTATCCCACCAATGTGGGATGAAACCTTAAGCAAAATGGTGATGGAACTCAAGGTGAACCAAGGTTCAAGCCATGCTCAAGTTCAAGCCAATAAAGCTTAGACCATCGGGTTCAAGCTGGAAGACTCAAACCATAAGGAACCAAAAAAAGAACTCGTTATGATCCCAAAGCCGAAAGGCAAGGCTCAAGCCAATGGGCTTGAAACACCATTGATGGCTTAAGGTTTGATGTGTTAAAAAATAAAAGGGTGAGCACCTATTTATAGCAGTGGATGGGAGCTAGATTTGTTGCTCCAAGCAATGTGGGATGGGAAAAAAATCCCAATTCCTTGATGGTTTTAAACAAGGGAATTATTTTGTTATTAATTATTTTGTTATTAATTATTTTGTATTAATTAGATCAATATTATATTGTATTGTTATTAATTATTTTGTATTAATTAGATCTATTATTATCAAGTTATTAATTAATTTTTTTATTACTATAATTAATAAATATAATAACAAGTAATAAAAATTTTATATACCAAAGGCCTTAGGCCTTGTTTGGTGTGTGTGTGTGTGTGAGTGTGTATATATATATATATATATATATATATATATATATATAGATTTTACCGGGTCTTTTTCCGGTTTTCTCGGTTCGGGTCTTATCGGTTTCGGTTCAATGTTTAGAACTCGAATCCGAACTCGTTAATTGTCGGGTGAGTTTCGGTCCCAGGTTTTTCGGTCCGATTCTTGACCGGGTTTCGGGTTCACTCGGACCGCTAATAGCCCTAGTTACTGCATCACAATTATGATTTTAGTGCATTAAGGTTATAAGTTAGTGCATCATAGTTGATGCACTTAACTATAAACTATGATGCAGACGCACCAAAACTTATTAGTGTGATGCACTAATGATATAAAAAAAGTGTAGTACTTGTATAAAAAAGAATCATATTTAATTTTGAAGCAATTAAATACATATATGATGCAGAGAAACTTAGGATGATGCAGTTTCCTATAACTATAATGCAGTTACATACATGATTCACTTACTTATAATTATAATGCAGTTACATACATATATGATGCAGAGAAACTTAGGGTGCAGTTTCTTATAACTATAATGCAGTTACATACATGATGTAGTTACTTATAACTTATAACTATAATTCAGTTACATACATATATGATGCAGAAAACTTAGGATGATGCAGTTTCTTATAACTATAATGCAGTTACATACATGATGCAGTTACTTATAACTTATAACTATATTGCAGTTACATATATATATGATGCAGAAAAATTAGGATGATGCAGTTTCTTATAACTATAATGCAGTAAACTTATAACTATGATGCATTAAAACCCAGGTGCATCACCGTTATGAAATTTGGTGCATCATAGTTATAACTAATTTTTATAACTGTGATGCACCAAAATAAAATGGTGCATCATAGTTATAAAATTTTGGCGGGAAAAAAAAAAATTTGGCCCCAAAAAAAAAAATTTTGGCGGGAAATTTTTTTTTTCGGGGTGGGGGGTGACACGTGTCATATGATGTGTCATATGATGTGGAATGGGGATGACACATGTCACTCCCACAATCATTCCTACACTTTTTATTATAAGACCCTTTTTAGAATAACCCCAACCTATATATATATATATATATATATATATATATATATATATATATATATATATATATGTGTGTGTGTGTGTGTGTGTGTGTGTGTGTGTGTGTCTGTATAGATATACACACAAACACACACAAGCATTCATTCATAATAAAATGTTACACACTTGAATACGTGAGGATTTTTTTGGATTATAATTCATATGGCAAGGTACTTCCCTCGATAAACCACACCTGAATACTCCAACGAACACGGCTCGATCGGACATCCTCCAAAACCTACAAACTCCACGAGAAACAGCAGTAACACAATTACTACAAGGACTACCACCATTAACGATGGAAACAAATGCCGAACAATCGAAGGAAACCCATTAAAACATTTAATCGAACATTAAATATTCACGGTTCCTCGAGAACACTCAAATTGCCAATCGAGTTAAATAATTCGAAATATGGAAATACAATCTATAAAATATGGTCAATAACAACATATAACACTAACCGATTCATCAAAAATTGGTTGAAATCAAGATCAAGAACAAAACCTCAAAAAGTCAACTCTAGGGATTTAAGAATATTACCTTCAATCCGACGAAGAACAACGGATTAGATGATGTTATAATCACCTAAGACCCTCCAAAATGCCTTTGGATGGAGTAAAATCGGCCAGGAATTTGAAACCTACTCACCCTCATCTCAGACGTCGCGGAAGAAAGAAAGAAGTGAGGAAAAATGCATAAGAAGGCATGTTGTCCAGTTTATATACTGGACAGCTTAGCATGCGGTAATCCACGCTAATTACTGTATGCTAATGGGCCGAGCAAGTTGAACGAACTTGCCTTGTGAGTCGTCGATAAGGTTATTCCAAATAAATCTCGAGAGTCCGGTCGTCCATTTCTGGGCAAGGTTTCGACCTCCTAATAATAATATGATATTAGCATTTTGTTAAGGCGTCTCAATTTAATTTAACGGCTCACCCTTTATTTTATCTTTTACAAATTTCAATATAATCATCGTCTAAAAATTAAGTGTCTTGGTAAATAGCTCTTAGACATCATCCTTGAATATTTGAAAAATATTTTCAACGACTTATAACATAAACATTACTTATACGGTTTTAAATCAAATGATAATTCTTTTAATTTATTTAACAAAGTAACATTGAGAATAATTTCAATTTATTAACCACAAATATTCACAAAGGTAATACTTAATAACTTGAGTTGAAATAAAAATCCATTTCCTCCATTTTAAATATTCCTTAGAATAATTTATATAAGAACATAAATTCATTTATTCCGGTTTAATTATTTTATATTTGCATTTATAGAAAATGATACTTAAAATTGCCGTAAAAATCTAAGTACGTCATATAGGCGTATACTTAGTTTGATTGTTCATATGGTCTATTAAATTATTTAAGTTTAATTAACACGGAAACGGGTCGGAAATTTTATCATTTCCAAAAAATAAAATAAAAATAATTCAATGTATATAAATACGTCAAGAGAAAAATGCACGAAACAGAATCGAAGAATGATTTACGGATCAAAATTTATTCTCGATTGAAGTTACGTTTCTACACCTAAAATCAGCCTTGACTCGTCCAAAATGACTCGTTTTACATGTCTAAATGATGTCTAATCTGATATTTAAAAATTTACGATCTTAGTCATGTATTTTATCTACAAAACTCATGAATAAGATATCAAAACCTACTTAAGAATTGGTAGATAATCGAAATCAAAGATAGCACCTCGATCTGGAATTTCAGTAATTCACTAGGGATTTTAATCGGACAGGTTCCAGTCAGTCTGTCGGGATAGCTGGTCTGACTCTCCTGAAAACGACCCCGTATCGTTGGCAAAACGGACTCCGATTGGAAATATAAAGACGTATATTTATAAATAAAGAGTGGTGGAATGCAGGGTTAGAAGAGAAGTTGAGATCTTAGAGAACCAATTTGGCTTCATGCCGGGGAGGTCCACGACTGAGGCCATTCATCTCATCAGACGCCTTATGGAGAAGTTTAGAGATGTTGGGATTCGGTGCCTAAAACGAAGGCCCAACGGAAGTGGTAAAATGAAAATTAATAAGATCTGAATCCCTACGAGGATCGATCAAGCTACGTATATACGAATATTAAAACGAAACAACGGAAGATTTGAAATCATACCCTCGTAGTCCGTTGATTAAATGGTGCACTTCTTGATGAGGATTCCCCAAGCCTTATTTGCTCTTCCACGAATCCTATTCGTCAAGCCCTTGAATGATCCAATGCCGAAATCACCGCTTCTCTACTTGCCTCGCGCCGGAGAAACGATCGGAACGACGATCACCCAATTAACCTCCAAGGTTACGGCTAGAATCGGATGATGAAGCTATCAAAAGTGGATATAACACTCTAAGTGTATAACTCACAAACTCTCAATTTATCTCTCGATTTTTCTCCAAGAAAAAACTCAATATCAATGTGAAGAAGATGAAGAATATGAAGAAGAACTCCTAGCTCTATTTCTCTCTCTTTGAACCGTGAGATTCCTTGGTGTGTAAGAGGAGTGAGGTAAGTCTTCACTTATATCCTTATTCTATTTCATCTTATGACAAAACCACCTACACCATGATATGATATGATGTCTTGTCCCCCCAAGACATGAGATTCCACTCATCATGGTGGAGACAAAAGACAAGAGTCACATGGAGGTAAGTGGGGCGGCCATCTTGAAGGAATTGGATGAGTTCGGTTCGTTTCGGACTCCCGTGAGTCCAAACAGATAAACTCCAATTCCGTTCCGATGTATTTATATCAATTAATTAATCCAATTAATTAATCATATCAAATACAAAATTAATATAATTAATTTCCAAAGAAATAATTATATCTATGAATTAAATTAATCACCTAGTAATTTCATTAATTCATTAGGCCGTAAATTAATTTATCCAATAAATCAATTTAGACATCCAATGTCCCACTAAATTAGATATCCAATATCTAATATTTATAAAGAGAGAGATAGCTCGATTCATTCCGTCGTCAATCCTATTGCGTGACTCGGTAGGTCCATCTCAGTCAGCAATGGGAGGAACCAAAGAGTAGTAGCACCACCTAGCCAGCCTGGCGGCCTACACTATACCCCAACTGAGAACAAATGATAGGGATCATTCAAAAACCATTCTGTCGTGAATACCAGGATATGTATAAATCCTTCTTTAAAATGTCCCGATCAAGTTATAGGGTCACGGTTAGTCAAACCCTATTTGTACTTGATGCTATGCATGAGTTAATGCAAATCGAGATCATCGAGCTATTATGTATCCAATACAACTAGCTCCAATACTTTGGCCAAAGACTTATGATCTCATCTGCCAATAACCGCATAGGACATATAACCCGTTCACTAACAGGAGAAAGAATTCTATCTTGGTATTCAGTAGGACCTGCTACTTGCCTGTCAAGACGCACGTCGAGGTTAACCCCTGTAACACCCCCGATATATTCAGGAATATTACAGCGCCGTAAATCCTTTACATAAGTATTTACAAGGCTGAAGAATTGAACATACATTGAAAGGTACTAACGAATGGAAATAACGGAATTACGGTACAACAGTTCTGACCCAATACAGAAATAGTACAATTGTTCAACAGAACTCAATAATACATCACCAATTTCAAATCATCACAAATGACTTCGTACTCGAGTACTTATTGAAATAACGAATAAACAACAGATAAATAAACCCGGTCGGGACATCACTCTGCACCCTCGTCGTCATACAGTTCCAGTGGTTGTTTCCCCGCTCTCCTGGATCCTGAACACAAACAAAATGTTCACCCCCGAAGGGGTTAGCACAACGATGCTAGTACAAGTACCACAATATATTATTCATATCTCACGAAGAATAATAACATAAACGACAAAGTACCAACTGTAATACCCGTAATTTCGATTTTCGGTAATTTCTTTTTTTTTCGGCGAAAGTCCGTTTTAATGACTCGCTCATGACCGTTTCATTATTCTGAGAATGATTAATTCTACACTTTTTGACATCCGAGTTCGTTTCGGTGTTGTTTTGTTGAGTTCCGTGCTTTTTAGCGACTTTTCCGCACTTGAGTTCGACTTTGTTAGATCACCATTAATTTTTGGTAACTCCAAAAATTCTGAATCTTTGCAATATTATAGAGCATCGAGTTAGCTTTCCAATGGTTCAAACGGTGAGTCAATAGGAGACCGGAAGAGAGAGTTATGGTCGTTTTAGCTCACCCGCTCATTTTTTTTCAGTTAATGGCCGATCACTGCCGACCGAACTCGGCCGTGTTGTCCGACACGGCCCGTGCCGTACTCGTCCGGAAATGCCGAAGTTTCTGTCTCAGGACCCGACCGTGTCGTCTGGCACGGCCGAGTCGAACTCTTCCGGATAAGCCAGAACCGACTGCCGACACGCCCGACCGTGTTCTAGGAGACGGTCGAGTCATGCCGAGTCGCTGTCGGACGGGTCACTATCGGAAGGCCCTCCGCGCCGCGACCATGTCAAGCAGGACACGGTCGAGTCCCTGTCGGCCAGCTTTGCGACACGACCGTGCCGATCGGCACGGGCCGTGTCCGGCAGGGCAGTCAACCCCTATAAATTCATTTTTTGAGCATTTCAGCTCATTTCTTTCCCTTCTTCTTCTCCTCTTCCGCTGCTGGGCGTGTTCTAAGCTTGAAGCCATGTTGTTTAACAACATATCCATGGAGTTCTTTGGGTTATATCATCAATCATTCATCCGATATCATCCCTTGATCCAGCGAATCAAGGTTAGATCTTTAGAACCCTACTTTTGGTAAAATTGGGGGTTTTCACGTTTTTGTCCGATTCGTTCCGTTTTGTTGATTAATTCAAGATGAATATGATTAATCTTGTTGGTATTCTTAGTTTTCCTACGGATTCATGGTATATTTTGTGATTTTTTACGGAATCGAGAGGGTTTGGTTGTGGTCCGCCCTCGTTGTTGTTTATATACGAATATACATGAATCGTAGGCGGGTTTTCGGGTGTATTCCAATTCCGTATTCATTTAGAAATGGTTGTGATTGTATTCTTCGAATCGTTAGGTTTAGTTTCGTTGGTTCCTAGCGTTCGTCGGTGACTTTCCTTTCCGTTCGTTGCGTCGTCAATATTCAAGGCAAGTATTTTTGGAAACCTTTATGCTTAACGTGAAATAGTAATGTATATTGTGTGTGATTGCTCACCTCGGGAGGGTCCGATGGGATCACGGAGGGAATCCAATGGTATATCCCTGGATTCACGAGTTTGTTTCGCTAGCCAGCTCGGGAGGGTCCTTAGGGATCACGGAGCGGGATCAATGGTATAGCCCTATTCCCAAGGCGATGCGTGTGCGTGATTTGTTTTATAATATGGCCAGCTCGGGAGGGTCCTTAGGGATCACGGAGCGGGATGAATGGTATAGCCCTGTTCCCACGGCAAAATTTGTTGACTGTTTGTTTCCGGAAAAGACATGTCTTATTTTGGTTTTCGAAAAGATATTGGTGCATGTACTATGAAATGTGTAAGCGATTGGTTTGCCTTGATTACTTGTACTAGCGTAATTGCTAACCCCTCTGGGGACCCGTTGTCGGGGAAATTCTTGTTATGGATTTCAGGTTATGTTCAGCCAGACGGCCATTTGGGATGGTACGAGGATGTCGGCCAAGATTGTTGACATGTGTAATTGAGTCTTGTTATTTCCTACTGTCTCTTTTGATGTGGATGTTTTCCAAATTGTAAACTTATAGATTGTACTCGCGAGTACTTAGGTTTTTCCTTTCGGATTGTGATTGGTATTCGTTGGAGTTACTGTATTTGTCGGTTGATGTTTATTATGCCGGTTGTACCGGACGTGTTGTTTTATGTTCTTATTGTTAACAATTGTTTCTTTGCTAACCGAAGCGGTTAGTCGAGTGGTGTTTTCTTGTGTTAGCCTGGTGGGTCCCATGTAGGGGTCCACGGCGCTGTAATACACCTCGAATATCTTGGGGGTGTTACAGAAAATGGTATCGGAGATCTAGGTTTATGGATACCTAGGCTTGTCGGTTAATTTGGGTCTATTTGCGTTTTGTTTTGCACATTGTCACACCGCTGCCGACATCTCAGTACATCCAGCGCTTGTAAGTTTTCCTTACTCGATCCTCTTGTTTTCTCGTATTGTATTTCCACTTCTTGAACTGTGATTGTCTTTCTCGTACTTATCGTCGAGTTGTTTTTCGATCCATCCGGTTCGTGCACTTTTGATTCTAGTATTGCGCAGTCCTTTATCTCTCTGGAGTATGTGCGCCGTTCTGGGATTGACCGTTTGTCGTTTTGCGAGCCTTCCATCGCTAAACTTCCTAGCATTGGTGGGATCGTTGGTGATCGAAAGATTCGAGAATTGCTCCGTGGTATATTGTGAGAGGGCTTGACTCTCTAGTCTTTTGTTGTATGATGGAATCCGTGTTTGATAATTGCGATATACTAAATGTATGTTGAGCCGAACGTATTGATGGTTTGGACACCGAGGGGTGCAGTATGATGTGAATGTTTTGAACATTGACATGTTCCGGGAAAGGTGTCGATGGCAGAGTTTGTTGAGAAACTCACCTAGATGGTTTCGACATGTGTTCGAATCGATGTTCATTAGTTATGCTATTAAACTTGAAGAGATAAGTTTGACGTATGCTTAGAGTTAGTGTTTCCGAATTGCGCTTGTTGAACTGGTGATTTTTGAATGCCGTATATGCGTGTGTTCGGGAATTGATGGTACTTGGCTAAATATTAATATTTACAACCAATATGTTTCTATTAATAATAATACATGTGGCGTGCATGCTTGAAAATTTCTTAGGCTTGATCGTATTGTGGGTTTTTGAAAAGTGACATGAATTTGGGCGAGCCAGCCTTGTATTTTCAAATAAAACCTTGTGTCGTATTTAAAGGTCGTGTATAAAAGTGTTTAGGACATTTTATAAAATGCTACCACTGTGAAGCCCTTGTCGTGTTTAAAAGGGTCTTGAGAACGATTTTTAACTTATCGGTTTTATTTTCGAATAACTAGAGTATACGATTTTAAAAATCAGATTAGCTTGGGGAAACCTAGGCTGTCGAGTCAAGTTGTGTTTGTTGAGTTTTGTCTCGTCGGATTTTGTCTGACTTAGTCGCATCGCGACGCGTCATTTGAGATCATTGGTCGTGATTAGTATCGAGGGGCGGTCGTCACTTACGTGCGACCTATGGATGTAAAACTCCCTTCCTTGTATTGTGCCTCGTGTGACACGAGTTATTTGTATGATTAGTCGATTGAATGATGGAATCCTTCTGTGGATTTTGATTTCACGATGTGTGTTTATTAGACTCTCGTATTTGGTTTATACGAGGAGTGTAAATCCTTCTTTGCACCGTATTTTATCCGCTGCGTGAGTTCTTTCAAACGGCTTTCGGTATTTTGCAAACTGAGTTTTATTTCGTAAAACCGATTCCTTGAATCAAGTTTTGGCATTTTGGCCTTGAATATTTCATGATGGTTTGACAAATGAGTTTGTGAGTTTTGGAAAATATCACCGTCATTGGTCTTTTTAGCATTTTCGAAATGAGATGGGAAATCATGCTTAACCTGGTAAATCCTTGTGAGAAGGGTTTACGACATGTAATTTTTCTGATATGTTATGTTGTGGTCTCTGTGAATTGTTAGCGCACGCTGCGCTTTACGGCTAACGCGCGCGAGAGTATGTTGGTAGCACGCTAAGGGGAGAATAGCGCACTCTACAGTAGTTGAGCGATCCGGGAGCTACCGGGTGAGTGCAAGTTCTCGTTAGCGCACGCTAACACTTGGGGTTAGCGCACGCTAACAGTGTATTTTTGGTCAGGAGTTTTGTTTGGTGCCGTGATAGCGCACGCTAACCTTAATGATTAGCGCACGTTAATTGTGTCCAGTATAAATCTTTGGACACCGATCTAAGTTGCATTTTTCTTCATTTTTCTTTGTCCTCCATGAGATTGAGGCGTGGCGACTAGGTTTCGCATTGGGGCTGATTTTTTTCTTCCATCCAAGGTGTTTTGGAGTATCTAGATAATTTTTAACATCATCTAATCCATTGTTCTTCGAATCCGGATATTTTCTTGAATCCCTAGAGTTGACTTTTTGGAGTTTTGTTCTTGATGTCGTTTTCCATCGGATTTGATAAACCGATCGTTGTTTTAACGATGTTGTTAAACATATCCTAGGGATTGTATATCAACTGTCTTGATTGTGAGCGATTTAATGAGTGTGCTATGATGTGTTTAAGTGAATGTTGACAAGTGTGAATTGGGCATTTTGGCCTATTGTACTTGAAAAACCTTGAGTATCTTAGAAAATAAACCTCGAGACGTACTTTTAAAATGAATAATTTTCTCACGGTGTTCTCAAGATGCCCTACGGCGCCACGCTATGTTTCAAAATTATTCTACTTTGGGGATCAAAATATTTGGAGATATTTCTAATGATTTAGAAACGCATTCGCTTAGACCCGAAGGATGAATATAGCTGAAAAGTTTTAATTTAACGAAAGGTGTCTTCATTTTTTTTTTTTATCAAACGCAAGATGATTTTTTTAAAAAAGTCTCGATGACGATGTTTGTACTACTTTTTGATATATGATACTCAAGATCAACTGGTGCTTGCAAGTTATTTTCAAAAGGTGGTTTTCATTTTCAAAACCTATCATTCCTATTTGCGGTCCGGGAATATATGTGTGATATTCGTACTCTCGTTAGGGTGTTAACCCCCGAGTTGTAATTGAATTGGTGGTGAGAGCGTTGTGTCGTTCGCCACACAGTTGTCGTGGTAGCCTCTGTGAGGGGTGTGATGTTGTCGCCTCGTAGCGATTTATGCGTTATCGCATATATGCGAGCTGTTAGAGCTTGGGTTGGTATGATTATGTGCATCATTGATTGTTCCGCATTGCGTCGGTTGCTTGTTGTATTGTTACCTTGATTCCGATGTTGTGAGTTTCAGGGGCGAGTTCGAAGGTAATACCCGTACTATTTTGACTTCTATATTTTCTCTTTTTCCAGTCTATCGATTCGCTTGTGTTCATTGATACCTTCTGAACTTGTTCTGTACCTTGGTTTCATCGTTCGAACGAGCTGTAGTCTTGTTTTGGGTCGATCAGTTATCATTTGTGACTTTTCCGAATTCGGTTCGATTCTTGTGAACTTTGTTCGGAAGTAACATCTTTTGGTTCTACTCGTTCTTTTATTCGAAGTGGATCGGATTTTAAACTTCTGTATTTTCGGCTCTATCTACTCTTTTATGCTCGTTAACATTTCTGAACTTTTCCTATCCCTTGTTTTTGTTGATCGAACAAGGGTGGTATTGTTTCGGAAAAACTCGTCGGTCGTTGTGGCTTTTCAATCGCTATTCCCTTTCCTGTGGATCTTATGTGAATGCACATCTTGTTATTTTCACTGGATTATATATTGTCTCGAGTCGAGATGCGGACCTTGGGATTGTTGTTTGAATTTTATTGTTCTTCGTTATTCGAACATGAGTGTTTGATTTTTTGTTGTTGTCTCGATCGTTGTGGTTCGATCGTTTGATTGTTCGGTTTTTGTTGATCTCGTTTCGTGATTGTTGAACGTTCAAGACTCCTTCCTAATTTCCTTATGTTCGGAAAACTAGTCTCGTTTTCGATCTTCCAACCCTTGGGCGATGGAATTCCGTATTTGTTCTGCGATTGGCTCGCGTGTTGATTGATGTACCGTTAGGTTGGTCAATCATATTGATTTTCGTTCGTTGTGTTTTGCGATTGTTCGGATAATCGACTTGAATGTATTATCGGTGTGATGACACTTGTCACTTGTTGATTTTATCATGTCTCTACCGGTGGCGTTGTGTTAGTCATCGTGGAGCGTGTTTTCACGCCGTATATTCCTTTGCGTTGCTTGTAACGTTTCGCCGTCGGGCGCGAGTTTACGGTTTTTGTGTATCTCGTCGAGTTTTCCTGGCAGGGGATATTGCTTCTCCCTACTTATTTTAAGTTTCGGGACGAAACTTCTTTTAAGGAGGGTAGAATGTAATACCCGTAATTTCGATTTTCGGTAATTTCTTTTTTTTCGGCGGAAGTCCGTTTTAATGACTCGCTCATGACCGTTTTATTATTCTGAGAATGATTAATTCTACACTTTTTGACATCCGAGTTCGTTTCGGTGTCGTTTTGTTGAGTTCCGTGCTTTTTAGCGACTTTTCCGCACTTGAGTTCGACTTTGTTAGATCACCATTAATTTTTGGTAACTCCAAAAATTCTGTATCTTTTCAATATTATAGAGCATCGAGTTAGCTTTCCAATGGTTCAAACGGTGAGTCAATCGGAGTCCGGACGAGAGAGTTATGGTCGTTTTAGCTCACCCGCTCATTTTTTTTCACTTAATGGCCGATCACTGCCGACCGAACTCGGCCGTGTCGTCCGACACACGGCCGTGCCGTACTCGTCTGGAAATGCCGAAGTTTACGTCTCGGGACCCGACCGTGTTATGCAGCACGGCCGAGTCGAACTCTTCGGATAAGCGAGCCATTGCTGACACGCCCGACCGTGTTCGGGACACGGTCGAGTCATGCCGAAGTCATTGTCGGACGGGTCACTATCGGAAGGCCCTCAGCGCGCGACCGTGTCAAGCGGGACACGGTCGAGTCCCTATCGGCCGGTATGCGACACGGCCGTGCCGATCGGCACGGGCCGTGTCGGCGAAGCGATCAACCCTATAAATTCATTTTTGAGCATTTTGACTCATTTCTTTCCCTTCTTCTTCTCCTCTTCCGCCTTTGGCGTGTTCTAAGCTTGAAGCCATGTTGTTTAACAACATATCCATGGAGTTCTTTGGGTTATATCATCAATCATTCGTCCGATATCATCCCTTGATCCAGCGAATCAAGGTTAGATCTTTAGAACCGTACTTTTGGTAAAATTGGGGGTTTTCACGTTTTTGTCCGATTCGTTCCGTTTTGTCGATTAATTCATGATGAATATGATTAATCTTGTTGGTATTCTTAGTTTCCCTACGGATTCATGGTATATTTCGTGATTTTTTACGGAATCGAGAGGGTTTGGTTGTGGTCCGCCCTCGTAGTTGTTTATATACGAATATACATGAATCGTAGGCGGGTTTTCGGGTGTATTCCAATTCCGTATTCATTTAGAAATGGTTGTGATTGTATTCTTCGAATCGTTAGGTTCAGTTTCGTTGGTTCTTAGCGTTCGTCGGTGACTTTCCTTTCCGTTCGTTGCGTCGTCAATATTCAAGGCAAGTATTTTTGGAAACCTTTATGCTTAACGTGAAATAGTAATGTATATTGTGTGTGATTGCTCACCTCGGGAGGGTCCGACGGGATCACGGAGGGAATCCAATGGTATAGCCCGGGATTCACGAGTTTGTTTCGCTAGCCAGCTCGGGAGGGTCCTTAGGGATCACGGAGCGGGATCAATGGTATAGCCCTGTTCCCAAGGCGATGCGTGTGCGTGATTTGTTTTATAATATGGCCAGCTCGGGAGGGTCCTTAGGGATCACGGAGCGGGATCAATGGTATAGCCCTGTTCCCACGGCAAAATTTGTTGACTGTTTGTTTCCGGAAAAGACATGTCTTATTTTGGTTTTCGAAATGATATTGGTGCATGTACTATGAAATGTGTAAGCGATTGGTTTGCCTTGATTACTTGTACTAGCGTAATTGCTAACCCCTCTGGGGACCCGTTGTCGGGGAAATTCTTGTTATGGATTTCAGGTTATGTTCAGCCAGACGAGCGGGCGCTGGGATGGTACGAGGATGTCGGCCAAGGTTGTTGACATGTGTAATTGAGTCTTGTTATTTCCTACTGTCTCTTTTCATGTGTATGTTTTCCAAATTGTAAACTTATAGATTGTACTCGCGAGTACTTAGGTTTTTCCTTTTGGATTGTGATTGGTATTCGTTGGAGTGACTGTATTTGTCGGTTGATGTTTATTATGCCGGTTGTACCGGACGTGTTGTTTTATGTTCTTATTGTTAACAATTGTTTCTTTGCTAACCGAAGCGGTTAGTCGAGTGGTGTTTTCTTGTGTTAGCCTGGTGGGTCCCATGTAGGGGTCCACGGCGCTGTAATACACCTCGAATATCTTGGGGGTGTTACACCAACGAGTCTTCTCCTACGAGAAACTCAAACATAACATACACAACTGATAATCACAACATGATATCATAACATACACATGGTAATTCCATCGATCCAGCGTTCACTGCCTAGAACCCACGATGATCCCGTCAGACCAACCCGTGGTGGAAAAACCCGTCCGATGATCCAGCGCATGCTAGCATAGATCCCCCGATGATCCCGTCGGACCAACACGAGGTGGACATACAACAACGACATACATGCACGACAATATGTATAACAACAATACATAAAACAATTAAGGTACTTGCCTCGATTTGAAGACAATAACAACACTTCCACGAAAATGAACACTCGAAGGTCGTCCTCCTCAATCAATCACGTAACGAGACCAAACCTTAACAAAAGAAATGATATAGGATTTATCTCACGTCGTATGAATGTTTAACAATTCGATTTACGGTCAAAAGTTCATAAAACGTAATCTGCCTGAACTGCTTAGCGCACGCTAAGTACTCTGTGTAGCGTGCGTTAAGTCTGCTCGATAGCGCATGCAAACAACAAAGCCTAGCGTACGCTAACTATGCATGGTCAGTACTTCGCGACCCAGACTTCGTCGATGGTCTAGCGTCGTTACGTACCAAGCGTAGCGCCGCGCTAACTCGTGCTCGATAAGCGCCGCGTTAAATTCCAAAGCATAGCGTGCGCTATCTCTGCATGGCGGTTCTTTCTTTGAGCGATGGCCCATTCTTGCCATGATTGAAACAATGAAATCTTGCGTGATAATTCATGTTACTTCCATGAATACCATGTTCATACCCTTATGAATGATTTTACGGATAAAGACAACTTCGGATTCAAGGATATGCATATCAATATAAAACCATATTCCATTCCGACTTCAAATCTTCATACGACAATTCGAAAAGCTTAACGGTTGATATCAACACCTCATATCAATCAATATTATCATGCTGAAGTTGTTTAAACGTTCCATCTATACTAGAAAAATCTTTCCATGATCAATCCTTTAGATTTATCCAATAATAATGATTGTTAAAGTCAAGTCCATGATTATTATGAAGTCATCTACTAGATTCGAATTACCAATGATAGAAGCTTCTCTTCACATATTCAGTGTAATAAGATTCGAATCATGATGATTATAATCAAGGTACTTAAGGCTTATTCATCTCACTATTCCAAACATGATATACTTGGATAATTGATCTATGAAAATCCATATCTTGTTAACATGATCATCCAAATCGTTAGAATCCAACTCTAAGTCCTGAGATAGATTGAACATACCTTAATATGATGAAAATCACTGAACCGTAAGGTAGAATCCAACTCCGGTTGGTTTTATGCCACTCCAAGGTGCTATTCCACTTCCATGAACATTCCCAAGTGATAACCAATATACAAACACCAACAAGATGTGTTCTAAGTGTATAGGAGTACTATTACAGCTCTCTGAACTCTCAAGGATGAAGAATGGGCGAAAGAAATGAAAGCCAAAACGGTTGTTGTCCCATTTATAATATTCTGCATTATTAACAAGTTAGCGTACGCTACTAAGCATTCCTTAGCGTGCGCTAATAATGGTTGACTTCAGAATTGTCCGGGTGCGCCCGCGGTAATCTTATCCGGACCCATGTCCCGGCTGGCGCATGTGCTAGCCGTCCCGCTCAATAATTGAGTTCTTAGCGCACGCAACTCCTATCTTCATAGCGTGCGCTAAAAATGGCCCGATAGCGCGCGTTAAGATACATTCTTAGCGTGCGCTATCACGAGGTTGCATGAGCAATTTTGCATGTTTCTATACTTATGTACAATGATATTAATGCATGAAATATCATACTCCAATAATCAAAACCACCAATCCGAATAATACAGGGTTTGAATACAGATGAAATACACCGTAATAAATCCGGATATTACATACTCTCCTACTAAAAAGGAGTTTCATCCCGAAACTCAAGACGAAAATAACGCGGGATATCTAGACTTCATATCAGCTTCCGTTTCCCAGGTGGCTTCTTCCATTCCGTGACGTGACCACTAAACTTTGACCAAAACGATTGGTTTGTTCCTCAGTTGATTAACTCGACTCTCGAGTATCTTGACTGGTCTTTCTTCAAACGTTCCATCCTGCTCGACTTCGATCTCGTCGAAATCAATGATATGACTGGGATCTGGTATATATCTCCGTAACTGGGATACGTGGAACACGTTATGAACATGGCACAATGACGGCGGCAATGCCAATCTGTATGCCAACTCCCCAACTCTCTCGAGGATTTCAAATGGTCCGATATATCTCGGACTCAGCTTTCCTTTCCTTCCGAAACGAAAGATTCCCCGAGTAGGAGAAACCTTCAAAAGTACGTGATCTCCAGTACTGAACTCCAATGGGCGACGGCGTATGTCCGCATAGGATTTCTGGCGACTCTGGGCGGTCAACAGCCTTTCACGGATCAAGGCTATCTTCTCTCGAGTCTGCACGATCAACTCGGTTGTTCGATCAAGTCGGCCAGATCGTCCCAGCATAGGGGCGATCTGCATCTCCTTCCGTATAATGCCTCAAATGGTGCCATCTTAATGGAAGCATGCCAACTATTGTTGTAGGTAAATTCAATCAACGGTAGGTGAACTTCCCAATCGTTTGACCAATCTAAGGCACAGGCCCTTAGCATGTCTTCCACCATTTGAATAGTCCTCTCAGATTGTCCGTCAGTCTGCGGGTGATAAGCTATACTGAAGTTCAATTCGGTCCCCAAGGCCTTATGAACTGCTTTCCAAAAGTGAGACACAAAACGGCCGTCTCGATCAGAAACAATGGTCTTCGGCGTACCATGCAATCGAACTATCTCCGAAATAAATACTCATGCCAACCTCTCTGGTCCCCACGTATCCTTAATGCCTATAAAATGAGCCGATTTGGTTAAACGATCAACTATCACCCAAATCATGTTCATTCCTGTCCTGGTTTTCGGCATATTAGTGATAAAGTCCATCGATATGTCCTCCCACTTCCATTCAGGAATCGGGAGCGGCTTCAACATTCCAGCAGGCCGTTGATGCTCGATCTTAACCTGCTGACAAGTTAAGCATTTCGAAACATAGTCCGCTACGTCTTTCTTCATGTTGCCCCACCGAAGTCTCGCTTCAAGTCCTTATACATTTCTTGGTGCACAGGTGGATAGAATAGGGCGAACTATGAGCTTCCTTCATAATCGTCTGTTTGAACATCAACATCGGGAGCAGAGTCGGTTACGAAATCTCAAAACTCCATCGTCATGAATTATGAATCCGGGGGCCTTTCCTTTGATCACTTCATCCTGTAACCGAATCATCAGAGGATCATCTGCCTGTCTAGATTTGATTTCTTCGGTTAAAGATGAAGTTATCTCCATCACGCACAGTTGTCCTTGGACTCTTTGTAACCATACCTCAATTCCTTCACGAATCATATCTCGCTGAAGGCTAAGTTGGGAGGTCAGCGTCTCCAGCATCTGAATAGAGACAGGCTTGCGACTAAGTGCATCGGCCACTACATTCGCTTTGCCTGGATGATATAAAATCTCCAAGTCATAGTCCTTAATCAGTTCCAACCATCTTCTTTGCCGCATGTTCAACTTTTTCTGACTGAATATGTACTTGAGACTCTTATGATCCGTAAAGATCTGACAGTGAGTCCCGTACAGATAATGCCTCCAGATCTTCAAAGCAAAAACCACTGCTGCTAGCTCCAAATCATGTGTCGGGTAATTCACTTCATAAGGTTTCAGCTTTCGTGACGCATAAGCGATCACCTTATCATTCTGCATCAATACGCACCCGAGTCCTTGGTTCGAAGCATCACTGTAAACTATGAATCCTTCAGTTCCCTGTGGAAGTGATAGAATCGGTGCCGTCGTCAATCTCTTCTTCAATTCATCAAAGCTAATCTGACACAACTCATTCCACTCAAACTTTTGAGTTTTCTGCAGAAGTCGAGTAAGTGGGCGGGAAATTTTAGAAAACCCTTCCACGAATCGACGATAATATCCAGCAAGTCCTAAGAAGCTTCGGACTTCTTTCACGTTCTTTGGAGGCTCCCAATCCATAATTGCTTCGATCTTCTGAGGATCTACTCGGACTCCTTCAGATGACACCACATGGCCGAGGAACATTACTTCCTTTAGCCAGAATTCACACTTAGAAAGTTTGACGTACAATTGTTCGTTTCTCAAAAGTTATAATACAATCCGCAAATGCTGCGCATGTTCTTCCGGACTCTTAGAATACACCAGAATGTCATCAATAAACACGACCACAAATTTATCCAAAAATTCAATGAACATACGGTTCATCAATTGCATAAATATAGCAGGTGCGTTAGTGAGACCAAACGGCATCACTACAAACTCATAATGTCCGTAGCGAGTTCTGAACGCTGATTTTGGAACATCAAATTCCTTAATCCTCAGCTGATGGTATCCTGATCTCAGATCGATCTTAGAAAATACTGTTGCCCCTTGCAACTGGTCAAACAAATCATCAATCCGTGGCAACGGATACTTGTTCTTAATCGTCATCTTGTTCAGCTCTCGATAGTCAATACACAGTCGGAGCGATCCATCCTTCTTTCGGAAGAAAAGAACTGGCGCTCCCCAGGGTGAAACGCTTGGCTGAATATAGCCCTTGTCCAGTAACTCCTCCAGCTGCTTCTTCAGTTCGTACATCTCAGTAGGTGCCATACGATACGGCGCCTTTGAAATTGGTGTAGCTCTGGGTTCCAGCTCAATGGTAAATTCTACATCCCTTAGTGGAGGTAGCCCATGTAACTCGTCAGGAAATACATCTGGAAATTCGTTCACAACAGGAATGGATGAAAGTTCCACAATTTCGTCTTCTTTCTTCATTGCATAACACCAGTACCCGGTACAGCCCTGTTTCAACAATTTGACAGCATTCATCGCCTTGATCAATTTCCCTGAGCTTCCTGGTTTCCACCCCTCGAACAATATTTTGGAACCATCTTCAGCGATCAGCGAGATATTCCTCTTTCGGTAGTTTACAATTGCTCCATACCGATTAAGCCAATCGTCTCCGAGTATCAGGTCATCTCCTTGCATTTCTATCACGATCAGATTTGAGAGCCACTCTCTGCCTCCAAATGATACAGGGAAATTTCTAGTTTCTAAATTTCCGACAATCCTTTTTCCACTCGGTAAACCAACAACATAAGGTTCACAAGTATGAAAACCGGAAATATTCAAACGATTTACACAAGACAAAGATATGAAAGAATGTGTAGCTCCTGTATCGAATAAAACGCTAACTGGCTGGGAAAGGATGCGGGCCGATGCACGATGCGGCAGACATCGATCGTCTGTCCTCCTCATCTCGTCTGAGACGTGGGAGAGCGGATCCGGCACTCGATGTCCCCTCTCTGTCCCATTGTCCTCTGCCTCGCCCGCGGCCAAAATTCGAGGCATCGAACACTTTGCTGCGTGCATGGAATACTTGGCCTCCTACGGACCATTTGTGGTGTACGGGCTCTAAAAGACTTTGCGGCCTCTTCCCAAAACACCGCCCGATGTCCCTCTCGTCCACAATCAAAACAAGTCACGGCGGGAAGGGCAATTCCGTCGATAGTGCCCCGTCTGGGCGCAGTTAAAGCATTTCCTGGTAACATCAGTAATAGTTGATGTCGCTCCGAAGTTCTTTCAGCTCCTAGCTGGGTGCGGAGGTTTCTTGAAAGAGTGAAAGGATGACTGGGCCTTACGGGCCCCGCTGTTCTTGTGCTCTGTAAAAGTACCAGAGACTTTCTGTTTCTTGCTTTCCGCAAATTTTTCCATGGCTGCTTCCTTGATCTCATATGCCAACGCCTTATCCTGGTATTGGAGGAGTGTGGTACATTCGAATCCGGACATGTACCTTTGAACTTCTGGTTTCATTCTCATATCGAAATGGATCATCATTTATGCATCTGTTCTGACCAATTGTCGAACAAATGCCAGCTGTTGGTTAAACGTCTTGATCGCCTGGGATACTGACACATCAGAAGGCTGAGCGGAGAAAAACTCCCGAACTTTGGCTTCCCTCACAGGACGAGGGCAATACTGAGCTTCCATCATCAATCTAAACTATGTCCAATCGGCATCATGGTCTACAGGCCGGATGGCTTCCCACCATTCGGACGCTTCCCCTATCAGAAAATATTGAGCGATAGAGGCTCTCCGGTCGTCTGGGCAGTTAATTCCGGAAAAAGATTTTCTCCAGTTCTTTCAACCAATGATCCCAGGTGGGAGTCTCAGAAATACCGTCGAATTTGGGTGGTTGCATCTTCGCCACCTCTTGCAGCCACCGGTCACCTCGGTTTCCCATGTCTGGGATTCCTTGCTGTCTCTCTCCCTGTTGTAGTCCCACTTCCACTTGCATTCGGTCCACGACTTGGGCGAACTGAGTCATTTGGTTCACCACTTGACGAAGGATCTCTGGTACAGCAGGATCTGGTTCGTTATTAATAGATTTTTGCGGCTCACCTGAGCTATGACTGGCCTGGTTAGAAGGCGACGCTTCCCTTTCGGCATTTCTCCATCCGCGTCCATGACCGCGACCACGTCCACGTCCGCCTCTCAACATACTGTAAGCATAAATACTCAATATACAGGAAACAACATCGTTCTAATATTCGAGTATAAAGAGACATAACATGTAAAGAACAAGATAGAGTTTAGGAACATACAACCACTGTTCGCATGAAGACGTAGGCAGTGCAGTGATGTCATTCATGACCGGTTACCCCAAAAGACATAAATGACCCCTATTTTAACCCAACGGCCAAGATATCCATAATCTTAGCTCCGATACCATATTCTGTAACACCCCCGATATATTCAGGAATATTACAGCGCCGTAAGTCCTTTACATAAGGATTTACAAGGCTGAAGAATTGAACAGACATAAAAGGTACTAACGAATGGAAATAACGGAATTACGGTACAACAGTTTTGACCCAATACAGAAATAGTACAATTGTTCAACAGAACTCAATAATACATCACCAATTTCAAATCATCACAAATGACTTCGTACTCGAGTACTTATTTAAATAACGAATAAACAACAGATAAATAAACCCGGTCGGGACATCACTCTGCACCCTCGTCGTCATACAGTTCCAGTGGTTGTTTCCCCGCTCTCCTGGATCCTGAACACAAACAAAATGTTCACCCCCGAAGGGGTTAGCACAACGATGCTAGTACAAGTACCACAACATATTATTCATATCTCACGAAGAATAATAACATAAACGACAAAGTACCAACGAGTCTTCTCCTATGAGAAACTCAAACATAACATACACAACTGATAATCACAACATGATATCATAACATACACATGGTAATTCCATCGATCCAGCGTTCACTGCCTAAAACCCACGATGATCCCGTCAGACCAACCCGTGGTGGAAAAACCCGTCCGATGATCCAGCGCACGCTAGCATAGATCCCCCGATGATCCCGTCGGACCAACACGAGGTGGACATACAACAACGACATACATGCACGACAATATGTATAACAACAATACATAAAACAATTAAGGTACTTGCCTCGATTTGAAGACAATAACAACACTTCCACGAAAATGAACACTCGAAGGTCGTCCTCCTCAATCAATCACGTAACGAGACCAAACCTTAACAAAAGAAATGATATAGGATTTATCTCACGTCGTATGAATGTTTAACAATTCGATTTACGGTCAAAAGTTCATAAAACGTAATCTGCCTGAACTGCTTAGCGCACGCTAAGTACTCTGTGTAGCGTGCGTTAAGTCTGCTCGATAGCGCACGCAAACAACAAAGCCTAGCGTACGCTAACTATGCATGGTCAGTACTTCACTGACCAGCCAACTGACTCGTCTGATGGTCTAGCATACGTTACATACCAAACGTAGCGCACGCTAACTCGTGCTCGATAGCGCACGTTAAATTCCAAAGCATAGCGTGCGCTATCTCTGCATGGCAGTTTACTGCTGAGCAGTAAACTGTTCTTGCCATGATTGAAACAATGAAATCTTGCGTGATAATTCATGTTACTTCCATGAATACCATGTTTATACCCTTATGAATGATTTTACGGATAAAGACAACTTCGGATTCAAGGATATGCATATCAATATAAAACCATATTCCATTCCGACTTCAAATCTTCATACGACAATTCGAAAAGCTTAACGGTTGATATCAACACCTCATATCAATCAATATTATCATGCTGAAGTTGTTTAAACGTTCCATCTATACTAGATAAATCTTTCCATGATCAATCCTTTAGATTTATCTAATAATAATGATTGTTAAAGTCAAGTCCATGATTATTATGAAGTCATCTACTAGATTCGAATTACCAATGATAGAAGCTTCTCTTCACATATTCAGTGTAATAAGATTCGAATCATGATGATTATAATCAAGGTACTTAAGGCTTATTCATCTCACTATTCCAAACATGATATACTTGGATAATTCATCTATGAAAATCCATATCTTGTTAACATGATCATCCAAATCGTTAGAATCCAACTCTAAGTCCTGAGATAGATTGAACATACCTTAATATGATGAAAATCACTGAACCGTGAGGTAGAATCCAACTCCGGTTGGTTGTATGCCACTCCAAGGTGCTATTCCACTTCCATGAACATTCCCAAGTGATAACCAATATACAAACACCAACAAGATATGTTCTAAGTGTATAGGAGTATTATTACAGCTCTCTCAACTCTCAAGGATGAAGAATGGGCGAAAGAAATGAAAGCCAAAACGGTTGTTGTCCCATTTATAATATTCTGCATTATTAACAAGTTAGCGCACGCTACTAAGCATTCCTTAGCGTGCGCTAATAATGGTTGACTTCAGAATTGTCCGGGTGCGCCCGCGGGAATCTTATCCGGACCCATGTCCCGGCTGGCGCATGTGCTAGCCGTCCCGCTAAATAATTGAGTTCTTAGCGCACGCAACTCCTATCTTCATAGCGTGCGCTAATAATGGCCCGATAGCGCGCGTTAAGATACATTCTTAGCGTGCGCTATCACGAGGTTGCATGAGCAATTTTGCATGTTTCTATACTTATGTACAATGATATCAATGCATGAAATATCATACTCCAATAATCAAAACCACCAATCCGAATAATACAGGGTTTGAATACAGATGAAATACACCGTAATAAATCCGGATATTACAACCCCCACCTTCCGGTTTTCTGGGTCGAACTACTCTAATGAAAATCTTAACGTCACAAGCACATCCCTACCAAATCCTCAAGCCGAAGGTTCACGAATACCTATCACAACCTTTCGATTCCGTCATTGACTGTCCCGGAGTGAAATACGTGTGACGAATCGAGGGTGAGTCAGTTCGAGTATACTAATCCAATTAGCATACCTATAACATGTGCTCCCACTAACCATTAGTGTCCTACAGGCACTCTCTAAGTCAAAGAACACGTCATATAAGTCTTCACATAAACTAGACGCCCAGTCAAGTTTCATCGACTTGCGAACGATTGAGTATTTGAGCCAAGAACATTTCCAGTGCCGATCCCTTTATCCAATAAGCAGTGGAATGTTTTGCTCTCAAATACATGTACTAGTTTCTCTATATATATTTACGAGTCAGGAATACCAGTGACTACCAGTAAATAAAGAAACATACAATTGCCTTTTGATAATTAATTACATAATAACAAGTACAATGGCCTCACTCAACATCCTCTGAGTGGCTTTCGAGGGCATACTCCTAACAATCTCCCACTTGCACTCAATGCCACACACTATGTATCTAATACACATGCTCTCCAGATGACACTCCAAGCTAGTCTTAGAAAGTGGCTTGGTCAGTGGATCAGCGACGTTTTCCGCTGAGTCTACTCTATGCAGCACAATGTATCTCTTGCGAACAAATTCTCTTACGAGATGATACTTCCTCTCAATGTGTTTGGTACTGTTGTGAAACCTCGGATCCTTGGCCTATGCTACAGCTCCATCATTGTCGCAGTACAGCGGAATAGGCAGCTCAGCACATGGTATCATTTGAAGTTCTCCCAGAAACTTCTTAATCCAGAACCCTTCCTTAGAAGCCTCCGAGGCTGCTTGATACTCAGCCTGACAGGTGGAATCAGCAGTCGCGCTTTGCTTGGCGCTACGCCAAGATACTACTCCTCCATTCGGAGTAAATATATAGCCAAAAGTAGACATTGAATCGTCTTTCTGTCCTTAGAAGTTTGAATCAGTGAAGCCCATCACATTCAGTTCTCCATCGCCATACATAAGAACCATAGCTCTAGTCCTTCTTAAGTACTTGAGAACGTTCTTTACGGCAGTCCAATGTTCCCTACTTGGGTTTGCCTGAAACCTACTTACCACACTCACAGCATGCGTAATGTCAGGTCTCATACACAACATAGCATACATAAGGCTACCCATGGCCAAAGCATATGGTATATTACTCATTTCCTTTCGTTGTTCCTCACTTTCAGGACACATCTTCGAGGAGAGTTTTATTCCATGTCGCATCGGAAGGAACCCTCTTTTAGAATCATCCATCTTAAATCGCTTTAAGATCTTATCTATATAGAGGGCTTGGGAAAGACCTATCGTTCTCTTCGCTCTATCCCGGTAGAGCTGAATACCAAGAATATAGGTTGCTTCTCCCAAGTCTTTCATGGATAAATTACTCGAAAGCCAAGCTTTCACAGAACTCAGCATTCCCAGATCATTTCCTATTAGTAGAATGTCATCTACATAGAGTACTAAGAATGCGATCTTGCTCCCACATGGTTAGAAAATACTGTTATTGACTCGGGTCGATTTAAATGATTCTAGAAGGTTCGAATATCGAACGGTAATACTTTACAAAGTAGTGTCAAAATCTCTCGGGGTCCTTGACCCAATAGTAGTTTCAAAATTTCTCGTGGTCCTTGACCCAATACGTGCTTTCACAGCGAAATTCTGCTCAAGACCATCAAGGACTAACTAACCCTTGGAGATCCCATCGGAAGACCTTAGTAGTTTAATCCCTTGATTTTCTTACTGATACCATAACTCCAAAAGGTTCAAATTAGGATTCAAAAACACGATTTCATTTGGTATCAGGGTCTTGAATATCATACAAGTATCCTCCGCTAGGAAACTTGTCGGGACCCTCCACTGAAACACCTGTGCACCGGCGTTCACGACAGTGTGGCGTTCGCCATTTGAAACCATTTCCCCGCATCGGTGCTGTTGGGATTCGATGATAAAAACGAGTTACGCAGCGGAAAATAAACCGGTCTAACCGGATAAAACCAAACCCCAAAACGGATCGTACAAGCATCGTATAAACGAATATAAAATTGACGAAGATATAATTTAGAAGTCATATCCTTGTAGACCTTTGATAATATCTTCTTGAAGAAAAATCCGATCCAAGCTTTTTCCGATCACCAACACGAACACGAATCCAATTCGTTCTTCCTTGATGAATGATTAAAACACCGAAATTTATGAGTGTCTCTACGTTATCACGCGACGGATATTGATCAGAAAAATAGTATGTCAATTCGTTCTTAAAGAACACGGTTAGGAATCAACACAATATTTTTCTTCTCTTCTCTTCTTCATTTTCTTTCTCTCTAAGATGAACAAGACTTGAAGAAAAAATCTTATCCCTCTCACTTTGAAGCTCACGGCCAGCAGGTCTTTTAGAGGTATGTGTGTGTTTTTCAACTCACTCATGAGGTGTGAAAGACATATCTTTATATAATACAAAGTGATATCAAAATGATGAGATTCCAAATCTCATGCATTTTGTCCTCAACCTTGTAAAATATGGCTAACACACCCCACACAATACATGGTGAGTTTCCAAGCATGAGAGGGTGGCGGCCCACTTGAGTTTAGGTGAGAAAATGAGCAGAGCCACTCGGTTCGTATATCGGACGTTCGCGTGTCTTGTCCGTTAAGTACACTTCGTCTTATCTCAAATGTATTTACACTTAATTAATTAATCTAATCAATTAATTTTATCAAATACAAAATTATAATAATATATTTCCAAGAAATAATTGTTTATGTATTAAATTAATCACCCGGTAATTAATTTCAATTCACAAGACCGCAGATTTATCAAATAAATCAAATTAGATATCCAATATCCAATATTAATGAAGAGATAAAAAATACATATTTTATCCATCAAATATCATTGTGCGCGACACCATAGGTCCGTCTTAGTCGGCAATGGGAGGAACCAAAGAATACAGGTAACACTTAGCCAGTCTAGTGCTCTGTACCGTAACCCAACTAAGAACGAATGATCAGATCATTCCAAAACTATTATGTCGTGAATATCGTATACATATAAACCCTTCAATCATATGTCCCGGTCAAGTATTAGGGTCATGGTAAAGTCAAACCCTATTGTAACTTGACTCTATGCACTTGTTTAATGCAAATTGAGATCAGCAAGCTCTTGTGTATCAAATACAACTAGATCTAACTGCTTTGGTCAAAGACTTATGATCTCATTTACCATTCACCGCATGGGACATTTACCTGCTCACTTACAGGAGAAAGAATTCTATCTTGGTATTCAGTAGAGACTGCTACTTGCCCATTAAGTTGTATTTCGAGTTTGGCCACACCAACTGGCGATTGGATCGAACTACTTTAATGACTAACTTAATGTGACAAGCACATCTCTTACTGAAACCTCAAGTCACAGGTCCATGTATACCTATCACAATCTTTAGATTCAATCATTGACAATACCTGAGTGATATCCATGTGACCGAATCGAGGTGAGTCGTGTTCGTGTATACTAATCCCATTAGCATACCTATAACGTTGCTCCCACTAACCCTTAGTGAAGACAAACACTCTACATGTCAAAGTACACGTTATACAAGTCTTGGCTAAACTTAATGCCCAATTAAGTTTTATCGACTTGCAAACTAGTTAAGCATTCGAGCTCTAAACACTTCTAGTGCCTATCTCCTTATCTCCATAAGGAGTAATATGTTTGCTCTCAAATGCAAAGACTATTATTCTATATACCAAATCGCAATGCCAGTGATATACAATAATATAGAAATAGTCTTATTAAATATAATATTCATAATTACAATACAAATGCTCTCACTCTCTCATCCTCTGAGTGGCATTCGAGGGCATATTCCTAACAGGTGCCCCTCTCACAAGAGTCGCCCCTTGCTACTCATTAGGCAATACCATCGTTCACCAACCACAGGAGCTGCTCATTGCCGCGTACACTAACCGGAGTCCAAACCCCGCCCTCCGCATCTTTGGATACGAAATATCACATAAGCGCAGATTCATGTTGACAAACCACACAAGTTTCAATCAACATATCATACAAGTTCAACCACGTATGTTCAAGGCAAATCACGTAATAATTCTCATCCATAGAATTCACCTAACAATTAATGTCACAGTCATCAGGGTCTAATATCCCAGTTCACACATCATTATCACGTAAATTCACAAGGTCGAATTTATTCCGAACAACCCACCATCAAAGTCAAACAACAAACAATATGATCCCCATAATCACGGAACAAAGGAGTTTATAAATATATATATATATAAATATATATATATATATAGGTTTGAGTTATTCTAAAAAGGGTCTTATAATAAAAAGTGTAGGAAGGAATGTGGGAGTGACATGTGTCATCCCCATTCCACATCATATGACATGTGTCACCCCCCATCCACCCCACCCACCCCACCCCCCACCCCCCGCCTGCGAAATTTTTTTTTTCCTGCCAATTTTTTTTTTTTTTTGGGGAAATTTTTTTTTTTCCCGCCAAAAAAATTCCCGCCAAAATTTTTAAGTGCATCACAGATATAAAGTTACTTCTAGGGCTGTTATCGGACAGGACCGAGCAAGTCCGTGGGTCAGGATAGACCGATCAGGGCCAGGTAAGAAAACCGGGTCATATTTAAGATCCGAAGTCGAAATAGGTCTGGGTAGACCGGCCGAATCAAACCCGAATCTGGAAGCGAGCCGAATCCAGAAATGAGAGAGTAGTGGAAGGGAGGAGGCATATTTATAGTTGATACCAAGGCTTTTAGATGGTTTATCCCACCAATGTGGGATGAAACCTTAAGCAAAATGGTGATGGAACTCAAGGTGAACCAAGGTTCAAGCCATGCTCAAGTTCAAGCCAATAAAGCTTAGACCATCGGGTTCAAGCTGGAAGACTCAAACCACAAGGAACCAAAAAAAGAACTCATTATGAACCCAAAGTCGCAAGGCAAGGCTCAAGCCAATGGGCTTGAACCACCATTGATGGCTTAAGGTTTGATGTGTTAAAAAATGAAAGGGTGAGCACCTATTTATAGCAGTGGATGGGAGCTAGATTTGTTGCTCCAAGCAATGTGGGATGGGAAAAAAATCCCAATTCCTTGATGGTTTTAAACAAGGGAATTATTTTGTTATTAATTATTTTGTTACTAATTATTTTGTATTAATTAGATCTATATTATATTGTATTGTTATTAATTATTTTGTATTAATTAGATCTATTATTATCAAGTTATTAATTAATTTATTTATTACTATAATTAATAAATATAATAACAAGTAATAAAAATTTTATATACCAAAGGCCTTAGGCCTTGTTTGGTGTATGTGTGTGTGAGTGTATATATATATATATATATATATATTTTATCGGGGTTTTTTCCGGTTTTCTCGGTCCGGGTCTTATCGGTTTCGGTTCAATGTTTAGAACTCGAATCCGAACTCGTTAATTATCGGGTGAGTTTCGGTCCCAGGTTTTTCGGTCCGATTCTTGACCGGGTTTCGGGTTCACTCGGACCGCTAACAGCCCTAGTTACTGCATCACAATTATGATTTTAGTGCATTAAGGTTATAAGTTACTGCATCATAGTTGATGCACTTAACTATAAACTATGATGCAATAACTTATAATAAATACGCACCAAAACTTATTAGTGTGATGCACTAATGATATAAAAAAAGTGTAGTACTTGTATAAAAAAGAATCATATTTAATTTTGAAGCAATTACATACATATATGATGCAGAAAAACTTAGGATGATGCAGTTTTCTATAACTATAATGCAGTTACATACATGATTCACTTACTTATAACTATAATGCAGTTACATACATATATGATGCAGAGAAACTTAGGGTGCAGTTTCTTATAACTATAATGCAGTTACATACATGATGCAGTTACTTATAACTTATAACTATAATGCAATTACATACATATATGATGCAGAAAACTTAGGATGATGCAGTTTCTTATAACTATAATGCAGTTACATACATGATGCAGTTACTTATAACTTATAACTATATTGCAGTTACATATATATATGATGCAGAAAACTTAGGATGATGCAGTTTCTTATAACTATAATGCAGTAAACTTATAACTATGATGCATTAAAACCCAGGTGCATCACCGTTATGAAATTTGGTGCATCATAGTTATAACTAATTTTTATAACTGTGATGCACCAAAATAAAATGGTGCATCATAGTTATAAAATTTTGGCGGGAAAAAAAAAATTTGGCCCCAAAAAACAAATTTTTGGCGGGAATTTTTTTTTTTCGGGGTGGGGGGTGGGGTGGGGGGTGACACATGTCATATGATGTGTCATATGATGTGGAATGGGGATGACACATGTCACTCCCACAATCCTTCCTACACTTTTTATTATAAGACCCTTTTTAGAATAACCCCAACATATATATATATATATATATGTGTGTGTGTGTGTGTGTGTGTGTGTGTGTGTGTGTGTGTGTGTATAGATATACACACAAACGCACACAAGCATTCATTCATAATAAAATGTTACACACTTGAATACGTGAGGATTTTTTTGGATTATAATTCATATGGCAAGGTACTTCCCTCGATAAACCACACCTGAATACTCCGACGAACACGGCTCGATCGGACATCCTCCAAAACCTACAAACTCCACGAGAAACAGCAGTAACACAATTACTACAAGGACTACCACCATTAACGATGGAAACAAATGCCGAACAATCGAAGGAAACCCATTAAAACATTTAATCGAACATTAAATATTCACGGTTCCTCGAGAACACTCAAATTGCCAATCGAGTTAAATAATTCGAAATATGGAAATACAATCTATAAAATATGGTCAATAACAACATATAACACTAACCGATTCATCAAAAATTGGTTGAAATCAAGATCAAGAACAAAACCTCAAAAAGTCAACTCTAGGGATTTAAGAATATTACCTTCAATCCGACGAAGAACAACGGATTAGATGATGTTATAATCACCTAAGACCCTCCAAAATGCCTTTGGATGGAGCAAAATCGGCCAGGAGTTTGAAACCTACTCACCCTCATCTCAGACGTCGCGGAAGAAAGAAAGAAGTGAGGAAAAATGCATAAGAAGGCATGTTGTCCAGTTTATATACTGGACACCTTAGCATGCGGTAATCCACGCTAATTACCGTGTGCTAATGGGCCAGAAACCAAAAAGGTTCTGCCCAGATGTGACGTTAGCATGCACTAACAACAACCATTAGCGTACGCTAATGAATCCCCCAAACCAGTCCAGTCAGTAGCTTATGGACTGTCCTGACCATGAATTAGCGTCGTGGATCCCTCATGGGACCCACTAGGCTAGATTATTCGTCTTACATCACAAGGACTTTTGGTAAAAATAACAATATTAAAATTGATAATAAATTTTCATCATGCGAACAGGAAAGTCGAAGTACACACGGTTTTAAAATTTAATACATGCTCTTTATTTCCGAAATAAATGCCAAGGGAAAATCTAACTTTATCCAGTCGCCGTTGTCAAGCATGCCCCGTCCCTTCGCATTCCCAAGCCTGTATTTCTGAAGTTCCTGCAACTGGCAAGTCATAACACATCACAACAATATGCTCATATGTACAAATTTTGCAGTTCCAAAAGTATCAGCTCACAACACATATGACATATACATATAATAACAATAATCACCTATCCCCAATATCCGGATAGTGCAATTTCTACCACCCCCAATATCCGGGTGCACACCCCCAATATCCGGGTGTGGAACGAACGTCACAGCATCACAATTGGCATAACATAATCAATACACAATGAACACATAAAATTGAAATAATGTTAGGGCCGAGCAAGTTGAACGAACTTGCCTTGTGATTCGTCGATAAGGTGATTCCAAATAAATCTCGAGAGTCCGGTCGTCCACTTCTGGGTAAGGTTTCGACCTCCTAATAATAATATGATATTAGCATTTTGTTAAGGCGTCTCAATTTAATTTAACGGCTCACCCTTTATTTTATCTTTTACAAATTTCAATAAAATCATCGTCTAAAAATTAAGTGTCTTGGTAAATAGCTCTTAGACATCATCCTTGAATATTTGAAAAATATTTTCAATGATTTATAACATAAACATTACTTATACGGTTTTAAATCAAATGATAATTCTTTTAATGTATTTAACAAAGTAACATTGAGAATAATTTCAATTTATTAACCACAAATATTCACAAAGGTAATACTTAATAACTTGAGTTGAAATAAAAATCCATTTCCTCCATTTTAAATATTCCTTAGTATAATTTATATAAGAACATAAATTCATTTATTCCGGTTTAATTATTTTATATTTGCATTTATAGAAAATGATACTTAAAATTGCCGTAAAAATCTAAGTACGTCATATAGGCGTATACTTAGTTTGATTGTTCATATGGTCTATTAAATTATTTAAGTTTAATTAACACGAAAACGGGTCGGAAATTTTATCATTTCCAAAAAATAAAATAAAAATAATTCAATGTATATAAATACGTCAAGAGAAAAATGCACGAAACAGAATCGAAGAATGATTTATGGATCAAAATTTATTCTCGATTGAAGTTATGTTTCTACACCTAAAATCAGCCTTGACTCGTCCAAAATGACTCGTTTTACATGTCTAAATGATGTCTAATCTGATATTTAAAAATTTACGATCTTAGTCATGTATTTTATCTACAAAACTCATGAATAAGATATCAAAACCTACTTAAGAATTGGTAGATAATCGAAATCAAAGATAGCACCTCGATCTGGAATTTTAGTAATTCACTAGGGATTTTAATCGGACAGGTTCCAGTCAGTCTGTCGGGAAAGCTGGTCTGACTCGCCTGAAAAAGACCCCGTATCGTTGGCAAAACGGACTCCGATTGGAAATATAAAGACGTATATTTATAAATAATGAGTGTCTGTACAAGCGAATGCTATTTTTAAACTAGCGAAAGCTAGGGAAAGAGGGCGGCGACCTGGTCCCGTTAAGTTTATTAAGGATGTGGCTATTAAGGAGAGGTAGAATAGGTATTTTTTGAACTTTTCAATGAGGCTAGGGGAAGCTACTCGGTGGTGCAAGGAGTTAGTCTATCTTCTGCTCGTTCGTTAAGTTCCTGTGAGAGCATCAGCAAGGAGGAAGTAAAGGGTGCCCTAATGAAGATGGGTAGAGCTAAGGTTGTAGGCCTGGATCAGATCCCTATTGAGGTGTGGCTTTGTCTGGGGGAAGTTGGAGTTCTGTGGCTAGCAGAGTTGTTCAACATCGTCCTCAGAGATTCTAAGATGCCGACGGAGTGGAGGCATAGTATGGTGCCATTTTTCAAGAACAAATGCGATGCTCAGAATTGTAGTAACTATCGGGGTATTAAACTCCTCAGTCATACTATGAAACTTTGGGAAAGAGTGGTGGAATGCAGGGTTAGAAGAGAAGTTGAGATCTTAGAGAACCAATTTGGCTTCATGCCGGGGAGGTCCACGACTGAGGCCATTCATCTCATCAGACGCCTTATGGAGAAGTTTAGAGATGTTGGGATTCGGTGCCTAAAACGAAAGCCCAACGGAAGTGGTAAAATGAAAATTAATAAGATCCGAATCCCTACGAGGATCGATCAAGCTACGTATATACGAATATTAAAACGAAACAAAGGAAGATTAGAAATCATACCCTCGTAGTCCGTTGATTAAATGGTGCACTTCTTGATGAGGATTCCCCAAGCTTTAGTTGCTCTTCCACGAATCCTATTCGTCAAGCCCTTGAATGATCCAACGCCGAAATCACCGCTTCTCTACTTGCCACGCGCCGGAGAAACGATCGGAACGACGATCACCCAATTAACCTCCAAGGTTACGGCTAGAATCGGATGATGAAGCTATCAAAAGTGGATATAACACTCTAAGTGTATAACTCACAAACTCTCAATTTATCTCTCGATTTTTCTCCAAGAAAAAACTCAATATCAATGTGAAGAAAATGAAGAATATGAAGAAGAACTCCTAGCTCTATTTCTCTCTCTCGTTGAACCGTGAGATTCCTTGGTGTGTAAGAGGAGTGAGTTAAGTCTTCACTTATATCCTTATTCTATTTCATCTTATGACAAAACCACCTACACCATGATATGATATGATGTCTTGTCCCCCCAAGACATGAGATTCCACTCATCATGGTGGAGACAAAAGACAAGAGTCACATGGAGGTAAGTGGGGCGGCCATCTTGAAGGAATTGGATGAGTTCGGTTCGTTTCGGACTCCCGTGAGTCCAAACAGATAAACTCCAATTCCGTTCCGATGTATTTATATCAATTAATTAATCCTATTAATGAATCATATCAAATAAAAAATTAATATAATTAATTCCCAAAGAAATAATTATATCTATGAATTAAATTAATCACCTAGTAATTTATTTAATTCATTAGGCCGTAAATTAATTTATCCAATAAATCAATTTAAACATCCAATGTCCCACTAAATTAGATATCCAATATCTAATATTTATAAAGAGAGAGATAGCTCGATTCATTCCGTCGTCAATCCTATTGCGTGACTCGGTAGGTCCATCTCAGTCAGCAATGGGAGGAACCAAAGAGTAGTAGCACCGCCTAGCCAGCCTGGCGGCCTACACTATACCCCAACTGAGAACAAATGATAGGGATCATTCAAAAACAATTCTGTCGTGAATACCAGGATATATATAAATCCTTCTTTCAAATGTCCCGATCAAGTTATAGGGTCACGGTCAGTCAAACCCTATTTGTACTTGATGCTATGCATGAGTTAATGCAAATCGAGATCATCAGCTCACATGTATCCAATACAACTAGCTCCAATGCTTTGGCCAAAGACTTATGATCTCATCTGCCAATAACCGCATAGGACATATAACCCGTTCACTAACAGGAGAAAGAATTCTATCTTGGTATTCAGTAGGACCTGCTACTTGCCCGTCAAGACGCACGTCGAGGTTAACCCCCACCTTCCGGTTTTCTGGGTCGAACTACTCTAATGAAAATCTTAACGTCACAAGCACATCCCCACCAAATCCTCAAGCCGAATGTTCACGAATACCTATCACAACCTTTCGATTCCGTCATTGACTGTCCCGTGAAATACGTGTGACGAATCGAGGGTGAGTCGGTTCGAGTATACTAATCCAATTAGCATACCTATAACGTGTGCTCCCACTATCCATTAGTGTCCGACAGGCACTCTCTAAGTCAAAGAACACATCATACAAGTCTTCACATAAACTAGACGCCCAGTCAAGTTTCATCGACTTGCGAACGATTGAGTATTTGAGCCAAAAACATTTCCAGTGCCGATCCCCTTATCCAATAAGCAGTGGAATGTTTTGCTCTCAAATACATGTACTAGTTTCTCTATATATATTTATGAGTCAGGAATACCAGTGACTACTAGTAAATAAAGAAACATACAATTGCCTTTTGATAATTAATTACATAATAACAACTACAATGGCCTCACTCAACATCCTCTGAGTGGCATTCGAGGGCACACTCCTAATAATCTCCTACTTGCACTCCAATGCCACACACTATGTATCTAATACACATGCTATCCAGATGACACTCCAAGCTAGTCTTAGAAAGTGGCTTGGTCAGTGGATCAGCGACGTTGTCCGCTGAGTCTACTCTATGCAGCACAATGTATCTCTTGCGAACAAATTCTCTTACGAGATGATACTTCCTCTCAATGTGTTTGGTACTGTTGTGAAACCTCGGATCCTTGGCCTACGCTACAGCTCCTTCGTTGTCGCAGTACAGCGGAATAGGCAGCTCAGCACATGGTATCATTTGAAGTTCTACCAGAAACTTCTTAATCCAGAACCCTTCCTTAGAAGCCTCCGAGGCTGCTTGATACTCAGCCTGACAGGTGGAATCAGCAGTCGCGCTTTGCTTGGCGCTACGCCAAGATACTACTCCTCCATTAGGAGTAAATATATAGCCAAAAGTAGACATCGAATCGTCTTTCTGTCCTTAGAAGTTTGAATCAGTGAAGCCCATCACATTCAGTTCTCCATCGCCATACATAAGAACCATATCTCTAGTCCTTCAAGTACTTGAGAACGTTCTTTACGGCAGTCTAATGTTCCCTACTTGGGTTTGCCTGAAACCTACTTACCACACTCACAGCATGCGTAATGTCAGGTCTCGTACATAATATAGCATACATAAGGCTACCCATGGCCAAAGCATATGGTATATTACTCATTTCCTTTCGTTGTTCCTCAGTTTCAGGACACATCTTCGAGGAGAGTTTTATTCCATGTCGCATCGGAAGGAACCCTCTTTTAGAATCATCCATCTTAAATCGCTTTAAGATCTTATCTATATAGAGGGCTTGGGAAAGACCTATCATTCTCTTCGCTCTATCCCGGTAGATCTGAATACCAAGAATATAGGTTGCTTCTCCCAAGTCTTTCATGGAGAAATTACTCGAAAGCCAAGCTTTCACAGAACTCAGCATTCCCACATCATTTCCTATTAGTATAATGTCATCTACATAGAGTACTAAGAATGCGATCATGCTCCCACTAACCCTCTTGTATACACAAGGTTCCTCTTTATTTTGCACGAAGTCAAACTCTTTGACTGCCTCGTTAAAACGTAGGTTCCAACTACGCGAAGCTTGCTTCAGTCCATAAATGGAATGCTGAAGCTTGCACAGTTTTTGAATATCGACCTCGGACACAAATCCTTTAGGCTACTCCATATAGAGCTCCTCCTTGAGGAATCCATTAAGGAAAGCCGTCTTTACGTCCCTTTCCCATATCTCATAGTCGTGGTAGGCAGCTATATCAAGCATCATGCGAATAGACTTGATCATAGCTACGGGCGAGTAGGTATCATGGTAATCGATCCCTTCCTTTTGGGTATAACCCTTTGCCACAAGCCTGGCCTTATAGGATTCAACCTTGCCATACAGTCTTTCTCTTGTAGATCCAATTGTTCCCAATAGGCACTATGCCCTCGGGGCGGTCTACTAGAGTCCAGACCTGATTGAAATGCATCGAGTCTATCTCAGCTTCCATAGCTTCATGCCATTTCGCAGAGTCTACATCCAACATCGCTTGGTCATAGATCGTTGGGTCAGTCTCTTGGCTATCACTTGGAACCTCATGGAGACCCAGCTCCTCCAAGTGCACAAGGCCATACCTCTCAGGTAAATGAGACACCCTACTAGACCTACGAGGTGGTTATACTTGTGTTTCAGAAAGTTCGGTTCCAATTTCTTGTACAGGTATCTCCTGAGAAGTTTCATTGTATTCTTCCAAAGAAATAATTCTACCTGCTCTGCCTTCCTGAATGAACTCATCTTCCAGGAAGTGTGCTTGCAAAGCAATAACGATCTTTCGATCTTCGGGCATGTAGCATAGATAACCCATCGTCCCAGATGGGAATCCAATGAAACGTCCCTTCACGGACCTCGCTTCCAACTTTTCCACCTTAGTCTTCTTGACATAGGCGGGACATCCCCAAATCCTAATATGATTAAGACTTGGTTTCTTGCCCTCCCACATCTCATGTGGAGTTTTAGGAACACATTTGGAAGGACATCTATTCAAGATATATGCAGCAGTCAGGAGTGCATACTCCCACGGGTAAATCGGTAAGTCAGTATAGCCCAGCATAGAACGGACCATGTTCAACAAGGTCCAGTTCCTTCTTTCTGACACACCATTTAACTGAGGAGTACCTGGAGGTGTTAGTTGTGATACAATTCCATGTTTTTAAGGAACTCATCAAACTCCATACTCATATACTCGCCACCTCGGTCCGACCTAAGTGCTTTGATATGATTTCCAGTTTGTTTCTAGACCAGTGCCTTAAATTCCCGGAATTTCTCAAAGGCCTCGAATTTTTGTTTAATTAAGTATACATAACCATACCTAGTATGACCATCTGTAAATGTAATGAAATATTGATATCCATCACGTGCTGCTTCCAAATCACCACATACGTCGGTATAGATTAATCCTAGTTTATCAGCGGCTCTTTCAAATGTCCCTCTACAGGGGGACTTAGTCATTTTGCCATTAAGGCAAGATTCACAAGTAGGAAATGGATCCGATCCCAATGGACCCATAAGTCCATCCTTTTCCATTTTGTAAACCTTGGTCTAACCAACATGACCAAGTCTAAGATGCCATTTCAAAACTTGATTAGTTTCATCCCTACCGCGCTTCCTAGTCATAGTATTCACAACGACTTTGTTACTGAGATTTAGATGATACAATCCATTTAACAATGTAGCAGTGCCCACTAGTTTATTTCTAAAATAAATTTTGCAGGAACCATCACCAATGAAAAATGAAAAGCCTTTCCGATCCATAACCAGAATGGATACAATGTTTTTATGCCCCTTGGGCAAAACAAGTACATCTTCTAAAGTCAGAGCAAAACCGGATTCTAAACCCAAAAGAAGTGATCTTATGTCGGTTGCCTCGACACTATGCCCGCTTCCGACAGTGATCATCACTTCCCCAGCTCCAAGCTTCCTACTTTGTTCCGGATCCTGATTCACGGTACAAATATGAGAACTAGCACCAGAATCCAGTATCCAAGAAGTACAAAATACAGTAGCAGAACAATTTGTTTCCAAAACTAAAAGTTCTGTACCTGAAGTGCCATGAAGAATCGGACACTCTCTAGCCCAGTGGCCCAGCTCACTGCATTTGAGACAAGCGTCCTTCTTCTTGCTTTTTGGAACCATTGGGGCCTTGCCCTTACCCTTAAGGTCCTTGACTCGTGGTCTCGTCTGCTTCTTGGTCTTTTTCTTCTTATTCTTAGACCTCTGAGATCCAGAAGAAATCACAAGGGCAGACTCATTCATCCGCGGAGTCTTCATCTGAGATTGAGCGGTCACCAGTTTGTTCATCAACCCTGCTAAGTTGCACACAATCTCATTGCAGTTCAAATTCATAACAAACTGTGAGAAGGAATCAGGGAGAGACTGTAGGATAAGCTCGGTCTGAAGAGAAGTATCTATCTTAAAATCAAGAGCCTCCAATCTCTCTATCATATATATCATTTTGAGGATGTGGTCCCCGACCTTCTCACCTTCCTTCATCCTTGCACCGAACAGTTGCTCGGATATCTCATATCTGGCAGTTCGACTGTGCTCACCATAAAGCTCAGTTAAGTGAGATAGAATCTGCCTAGCAGAAGTCATCTTCTCATGAGCTCTCTGAAGCTCATTAGACATAGAAGCCATCATGTAAGCACAGACTTTTACGTCATCCTTAACCCACTTTTCGTGGTTTTCAATCTATTCCTGATTGGCTCTTATCCGCACCGGAGGCGCCGGAATGTCCGTCTCCAAGACGTATCCCAGTGCCTCTATACTGATGACAATCATCAGATTGCGGAGCCAATCCACAAAGTTAGGTCCGATTAGGGTGTTCTTTTCGAGTAGAATTGCGAGCGGGTTCATTGTCATATTGAGAGTTATGTTCGTCTGCATTAAGTATGACAAATTTATTAGTGACTCGTTCAATTATGATCTGACTATAGAATTAAGGTCTTTTTTATTCTATTAGCCTACCTCCCACTAATTTTATCGGAATAACACACTCCCATGTGAAATCCAGAAGTATCGTTCGCTCTACTTCATAGTGGTGATCGAGTTCTTTATAAATTTTAATAGAGGGCAACCGAACAGGTTTCTAGTCTATTAATTTTCATAAAGTGGTGTTCAACACCAACCCATCTAATGGATGATTCGATTTTCTTTTTCCCCTTGTTCACTCCCATCAACCTATACGGTTTCTATTGTTCGTGAACAAGTTAAGTTTATACCCTCGACGCAAATCAGTTTCACAATTGAATCTTATCCGGCAACTGAACAGGTTTCTAAGGATAAAATTTGCTCCAACCGAAGGCATCCAATGCGCTTCCGGTAATTTATCCATCCTCCCCGAATGACCACCCCAATAACTCGGAAGCATAGCACACCCGGTTTGGATTTCAATTTTCCGAAAACTCGATGGAGGGAAGGAAAACCTTGAAACCTTTTAAACATAATAATTTGTCGTGGGAGAATTTTTCCGATTAATGTTACACTTTGCAGATTAATTAATTTAAGCGCATTTGTGCATTCATACAATATGAATAAACATTCACAACCTAGTTGCTACCAACATGTAGTTCATCGACCGTTCCTAGAATCAAAAACTACGTAATCTAATTACAAGTCTTCGGTCTTGAATCTTCGTCTTCTCGAATGGATCTTCCTCCGGTCTTCGTCATTACATTTAAATTTTACATTGAAAATTGCATCCTAGATACAAATATTTCTAGTAAAATAAATAGGCTCAAAACGGCCTTTACAACCCAATCAAATAAAACGGAACGATTCAAAACTAGGTCCATGAACCACATCATATAATGCATCAAACACATTAAAATAAATGGCATTCATAATTGATTTAAATATTGATCCAATCAATATAAATTAATCCATCCAAACGAATTAATCCAATTAATTCAAACAACCGTTAATTTTAACTTGTTTCGGACGAGAAAATATTTCATTAAATTAATTCCCCTAAGAATAAAATTACCATAATTATATCTTAGTCAAATTAAATCCAATTTAATTTGTGGAAAATTAATTACTGAATGAAATATTAAAAACGGAGTCGAAAAACACGGCCGGGCCAAGCCCGGGGCACTGCCTAACAGGCTGCCGGCAGGCGGCTGGATCACGACCCATCACGCTGGCGGCCGGCATCTTTGCCCGATCATGGCGGCACAGGCTGCATCCGCGGTCCACAGGAGGCGAACGCATGGCGATGTCTGGGCGGCTCCAAGCTAAGGTCCGTTTACGTTTTCGGCTCGTTTTTCCGTCCCGATTCCAAAAATAATATTTTTCTAATCTTTATATTACACATTTAAATCAGTTTTTTAAAAGAAAAATAGATTTATATTGTAACATAAAATCATGACAAATTAATTTTTAGATGAACAATAGAAAATCAACGATTAATACGATTATGATTCCAAATCATACACCATCCAATCAAGCATTCCAAATGCTAAATATCGTATATACGATCACAAGACCTACGCTCTGATACCATTGTTGGGATTCGGTGCCTAAAACGAAGGCCCAGCGGAAGCGGTAAAACGAAAATTAATACGATCCGAATCACTACGAGGATCAATCAAGCTACGAATATACGAATAATAAAATGAAACAAAGGAAGATTAGAAATCATACCCTCGTAGTCCATTGATTAAATGGTGCACTTCTTGAAGACGATTCCCCAAGCTTTAGTTGCTCTTCCACAAATCCTATTCGTCAAGCCCTTGAATGATCCAATGCCGAAATCACCGCATCTCTACTTGCCACGCGCCGGAGAAACAATCGGAACGACGATCACCCAATTAACCTCCAAAGTTACCGCTAGAATCGAATGATGAAGCTATCAAATGTGGATATAACACTAAGTGTATAGCTCACAATCTCTCAATTATCTCTCGATTTTTCTACAAGAAAAAACTCAAGATCAATATGAAGAAGATGAAGAATATGAAGAAAAACTCCTAGCTCTATCTCTCTCTCTCTCTCTTTGAACCGTGAGATTCCTTGGTGTGTAAGAGGAGTGAGTTAAGTCTTCACTTATATCCTTGTTCTATTTCATCTTATGAAAAAACCACCTACACCATGATATGATATGATGTCTTGTCCCCACAAGACATGAGATTCCACTTATCATGGTGGAGACAAAAGACAAGAGTCACATGGAGGTAAGTGGGGCGGCCATCTTGAAGGAATTGGATGGGTTCGGTTCGTTTCGGACTCCTGTGAGTCCAAACAGATAAACTCCAATTCCGTTCCGATGTATTTATATCAATTAATTAATCCAATCAATTAATCATATCAAATACAAAATTAATATAATTAATTTACCAAAGAAAAAATTATATCTATGAATTAAATTAATCACCATTAATTTATTTAATTCATTCGGCCGTAAATTAATTTATTCAATAAATCAATTTAGATATCCAATGTCCCAATAAATTAGATATCCAATATCTAATATTTATAAAGAGAGAATTAGCTCGATTCATTCCATCGTCAATCCTACTTGGTAGGTCCGTCTCAGTCAGCAATGGGAGGAACCAAAGACTAGTAGCACCACCTAGCCAGTCTGACGGCCTACACTGTACCCCAACTGAGAACGAATGATAGGGATCATTCAAAAACCATTCTGTCGTGAATACCAATATACGTATAAACCCTTCTTTCAAATGTCCCGATCGAGTTATAGGGTCACGATCAGTCAAACCCTATATGTACTTGACGCTATGCATGAGTTAATGCAAATCAAGATCATCGAGCTCTCGTGTATCCAATACAACTATCTCCAATGCTTTGGCCAAAGACTTATGATCTCATATGCCAATTACCGCATATGACATATAACCCGTTCGCTAATAGGAGAAAGAATTCTATCTTGGTATTCAGTAGGACCTGCTACTTGCCCGTCAAGACGCACATCGAGGTTGACCCCCACCTTCCAGTTTTCTGGGTTGGACTACTCTAATGAAAATCTTAACGTCACAAGCACATCCCTACTAAATCCTCAAGTAGAAGGTTCACGAATACCTATCACAACCTTTCGATTCCGTCATTGACTGTCCTGGAGTGAAATCCGTGTGACAAATCGAGGGTGAGTCGGTTCGGGTATACTAATCCAATTAGCATACCTATAACGGTTACATGTATTTTTATTCGCTTAATTATCATTATTTTATCTCTATTTATATCTGCATAAATGAGCTCTTAATGCATTATGTTTATATGTTTTGAAGGAAATTAGAGTCCTGAAGCGTAAACGAAGAAAAACGGGCCGAAAACGACATTTTTGGTCAAGGGCCGCATCGCACCGAGGTAGAGCCGCGGCACAGGCACAACTCCAAGCTTGGCGGTATAAACTGTACCGGGGGCCGCAGCACACTCATTCTGAGTTGCGGCCCATAATGAAAAATTCTCCAGGCCTGGGCAGCACACGGACTAGGGCCGTGGCACACTTAAGCCGGGCCGCGGCCCGCGGCGCAGGATCCATGATTTTAGCCCGCGATTTTGGCTGTTCTGAAGGCCGTTTCGACCTAATTCTCGGACGCGTTTTGGAGACGAAAGAAGGTTATAAAAAGGAGTGAAGGTTAGAAAATAAATCAGGGAAGAAGAGGAGAAAAATACCTAGCAGCAGAAAGCAAGGCCAGAGAACGGAAGAAGCCAGTTCTTTAATTGTGTTTGAAATTCTTCCTATGCTTAATTTAAATCTTTGTGTATTGGTTTCCAGTATGTCGGGCTAGACCCTTTTATTCTAGGATTGTGATGAACCCGATATTTTGATGAATTAATTCTTGATTTTATATTATTGATATATTTCCCTTTTCTATTGAGTTTTCCCAATTGTTCTTAATGCTTTCAATTGTGTGGCCTATGATTGAATTGTTATAACTACGTAACTTGAATCGGAAGAGGAGATTAAGTAGTGAAAATTTGGAGAAAACCATTTTGTCTTGTAAGATAGGAATATACTCATAAGAATTACAAAGCTTGTTTGAAGATTTTAGACTTTTTGACTATTGTTGAATTAACTCACCTAGGAATAGAGTGAATTATTCACCTTAGAATCTTCACTTTCAATAAATTGGGAAATTACATAAATTATATTAATCAAGATTAATTCGGATTAATCGAGGTGAATTCTCAATCCTAGATTCTTCTCCTATTTGATCTCATTTTTATCGGACTATTGATTTTTGTAATATCCGGATTTATTACAGTGTATTTCATCTGTATTCAACCATGTATTATTTCGGATTGATGATTTTGATTATTGGAGTGTGATATTTAGTGCATTAATATCATTATGCATAAGTATAGAAACATGTATAATTGCTCAAACAACCTTGTGATAGCGCACGCTAAGAATGTATCTTAACGCGCGCTATCGGGCCACTATTAGCGTACGCTACACAGGTAGTAGTAACGTGCGCTAAGAGCTCAATTATTGAGCGGGACGGATAACACATGCGCCAGCCGGGACATGGGTCCGGATGAGATTCCCGCTGACGCACCCGGACAAAATCTGAAGTCAACCATTATTAGCGCACGCTAAGGGATGCTTAGTAGCGTGCGCTAACTTATCAATAATGCAGAAAATTATAAATGGGACATCAACCGTGTTGGCTTGCATTTCTTTCGCACTTTCCTCAAACTTGAGAGTTCAGAGAGTTGTAGGAATACTCTTATACACTTAGAACACATATTGTTGATGTTTATACATTGGTTACCACGTGGAATGTTCATGGAAGTGGAATAGCACCTTGGAAGGGCATACAACCAACCGGAGTTGGATTCTACCTTACGGTTCAGTGATTTCGTCATTTTAAGGTATGTTCAATCTATCTCCAGACTTAGAGTTGAATTCTAACGATTTGGATGATCATGTTAACAAGATATGGATTTTCATAGATGAATTATCCAAGTATATCATGTTTGGAATAGTGAGTTGTATAAGCGTGGAATACCTTGATTATAATCATCATGATTCGAATCTTAGTACACTGGATATGTGAAGAGAATCTTCTATCATTGGTTAACCGAATCTAATAGATGATTTCATAGTAATCTTGGACTAGACGTTAACATCCTTATTGTTAGATAAATCTAAAGGTTTGATCATGGAAGGATTTATCTAGTATATATAGGACGTTTATCAACTTCAGTAGGATATTATGGACTGATATAGAGGTGTTGATATCAACCGTTTAGCTTTTCGTATTGTCGTATGAAGATTTGAAGTCGGAAAAGAATATGGTTTTATATTGGTATGCATATCCTTAAACCCGAAGTTGTCTTTATCCGTATTATCATTCATAAGGGTATAGACATAGTATTCATGGAAGTAACATGAATTATCACGCAAGATTTCGTTGTTTCAAACATGGCAAGAACAGTTTACTGCTCACCAGTAAACTGCCATGCATAGATAGCGCACGCTATGCTATGCAATGTAACGTGCGCTATCGAGCAGTTGTTAGCGTGCGCTACGTTTGGTACGTAACGTACGCTAGACCATCAGACGAGTCAATTGGCTGGTCAGTGAGGTACTGACCATGCATCGTTAGCGTGCGCTAGGCTTTGTTGTTTGCGTGCGCTATTGGACAGACGTAACGCACGCTACACAGAGTACTTAGCGTGCGCTATGCTATTCGGGCAGATTGCAGTTTATGAACTTTTGACCGTTAATCGAATTGTTAAACATTCATACGACGTGAGATAAATCCTATATCATTTCTTTTGTTAAGGTTTGGTCTCGTTATGTGATTGATTGAGGAGGACGATCTTCGAGTGTTCATTTTCGTGGAAGTATTGTTATTGTCTTCAAATCGAGGCAAGTACCTTAATTGTTTTATGTATTGTTGTTATACATATTGTCGTGCATGTATGTCGTTATTGTGTGTCCACCTCGTGTTGGTCCGACGGGATCATCGGGGATCTATGCTAGCGTCGGCCGGATCATCGGACGGGTTTTCCACCACGGGTTGGTCGGCGGGATCATCGTGGGTTCTAGGCGATGAACGCTGGATCGATGGAATTACCATGTGTATGTATTGATATCATGTTGTGATTATCAGTTGTATATGTTATGTTTGAGTTTCTCGTAGGAGAAGACTCGTTGGTATTTTGTCGTTTACGTTATTATTATTCACCGTGAGATATGAATAATATGTTGTGGTACTTGTACTAGCATCGTTGTGCTAACCCCTTCGGGGGTGAACATTTTGTTTGTGTTCAGGATCCAGGAGAGCGGGGAAACAACCACTGGAACTGTATGACGACGAGGGTGCAGAGTGATGTCCCGACCGGGTTTATTTATCCGTCGTTTATTCGTTATTTTCAATAAGTACTCGAGTACGAAGTCGTTTGTGATGTTTTGAATTTGGCGATGTAATATTGAGTTCTGTTGGACAATTGTACTATTTCTGTATTTGGTCAGAACTGATGTATTTGTAATTCCGTTATTTCCATTCGTCAGCACTTTTTATACTTGTTCAATCCTTCAGCCTTGTAAATCCTTATGTAAAGGATTTACGGCGCTGTAATATTCCCGAACATATTGGGGGTGTTACAGAATATGGTATCGGAGCTAAGATTATGGATATCTTGGCCGTTGGGTTAAAATAGGGGTCATTTATGTCTTTTGGGATAACCGGACGTGAATGACATCACTGCACTGCCTACGTTATCATACGAACAGTGGTTGTAAGTTCCTAAACTCTATCTTGTTCTTTGCATATTGTATCTCTTTATACTTGAATATTAGAACGATGTTGTTTCCTGTATATTGAGTATGTATGCTTACAGTATGTTGAGAGGCGGACGTGGACGTGGTCGCGGTCGTGGACGCGGACGAAGAAATGCCGAAAGGGAGGCGTCGCCTTCTAACCAGGCCAGTCATAGCTCAGGAGAGCCGCAACAGTCTATTAATAATGAACCAGATCCTGCTGTACCAGAGATCCTTCGTCAAGTGGTGAACCAGATGACTCAGTTCGCCAGTCGTGGACCGAATGCAAGTGGCGGTTGGGCTACGGCGAGGAGAGGGACGACAAGGGATCCCAGGATATGGGAAATCGAGGTGACCGGTGGTGCAAGAAGTGGCGAAGATGCAACCACCCAAATTTGACGGTATTTGAGACTCCCACAGGATCATTGGTTAAAGGAGCTAGAGAAGATCTTTGCGGAATTAAGCGCCTGACGGCCAGGAGAGCCTCTATCGCTCAATATTTTCTGATAGGGGAAGCGTTCGAATGGTGGGAAGCCATCCGGCCTGTAGACCATGATGCCGATTGGACAGAGTTCAGATTGATGATGGAAGCCCAGTATTGCCCTCGTCCTGTGAGGGAAGCCAAAGTTCGGGAGTTTTTCTCTGCTCAGCCTTCTGATGTGCCAGTATCCCAGGCGATCAAGACGTTTAACCAGAAGCTGGCATTTGTTCGACATCTGGTCAGAACAGATGCAGAAATGATGATTCATTTCGATATGAGAATGAAACCAGAAGTTCAGAGGTACATGTCCGGATTCGAATGTACCACACTCCGCCAATACCAAGATAAGGCATTGGCATATGAGATCAAGGAAGTAGCCATGGAGAAATTTGCGGAAAACAAGAAACAGAAAGTCTCTGGTACTTTCACAGAGCACAAAAACAGCGGGGCCCGTAAGGCCCAGTCATCTTTTCACTCTTTTAAGAAACCTCCGCACCCAGCTAGGAGCGGAAAGAATTTCGGGGCGACATCAACTATTACTGATGTTACCAGAAATGCTTTAATCGCCTTAGACGGGGCACTATCGACGAATTGCCCCCTTCCCGCCGTGATTTGTTTTGATTGTGGACGAGAGGGACATCGGGCGGTGTTTTGTGAAGAGGCTGCAAAGTCTTCGTGAGCCGTACACCACGGCCAGTCGAGAAGGAGGCCGGTATTCCACGAGACGCGGCAAAGTGTTCGGATGCCTCGGAATTTTGGCCGCGGGCGAGCGGAGGACAATGGGACCGAAAGGGGACATCGAGTGCCGGATCTGCTCCCACGTCTGCATGCGAGATGAGGAGGACAGACGATCGAGATCTTCTGTCGCATCGCCAGTCTGTCCAGATTCTTTCCCAGCCAGTTAGCGTTTTATTCGATACAGGAGCTACACATTCTTTCATATCTTTGTCTTGTGTAAATCGTTTGAATATTTCCGGTTTTCATGCTTGTGAACCTTATGTGGTTGGTTTACCGAGTGGAGAGAGGATTGTCGGAAATTTAGAAACTAGAAATTTCCCTGTATCGTTTTGGGGCAGAGAGTGGCTCTCAAACCTGATCGATAGAAATGCAAGGAGATGACCTAATACTCGGAGACGATTGGCTTAATCGATATGGAGCAATTGTGAACTACCGAAGAAGGAATATCTCGCTGATCGCTGACGATGGTTCCGAGATTCTATTTGAGGGATGGAAACCAGGAAGTTCAGGAAAATTGATCAAGGCAATGAAAGCTGTCAAATTGTTAAAACAGGTTGTACCGGATGCGGTGTTACGCGATGAAGAAAGAAGATGAAATTGTGGAACTTTCATCCATTCCTGTTGTGAACGAATTTCCAGATGTGTTTCCTGACGAGTTACCTGGACTACCTCCACGAAGGGATGTGGAATTTACCATTGAGCTGGAACCCGGAGCGACACCAATTTCTAAGGCGCCGTATCGTATGGCACCTACGGAGATGTACGAATTAAAGAAGCAGTTAGAGGAGTTACTGGACAAGGGCTATATTCAGCCAAGCGTTTCACCACAGGAGCGCCCGATTCTTTTCGTCCGAAAGAAGGATGGATCGCTCCGACTGTGTATTGACTATCGAGAACTGAATAAGATGACGATTAAGAACAAGTATCCGTTGCCACGGATTGATGACCTATTTGACCAGTTGCAAGGGGCAACAGTATTTTCTAAAATTGATCTGAGATCAGGATACCATCAGCCGAGGATTAAGGAATCTGATGTTCCGAAATCAGCATTCAGAACTCGTTACGGGCATTATGAGTTTGTGGTGATGCCGTTTGGTCTCACTAACGCACCTGCAGTATTTATGCAATTGATGAACCGTGTGTTCATTGAATTTTTGGATAAATTTGTGGTCGTGTTTATCGATGACATTCTGGTGTATTCTAACAGTCCGGAAGAACATGCACATCATTTGCGGATTGTATTGGGACTTTTGAGGAACGAACAATTGTACGCCAAACTTTCTAAGTGTGAATTCTGGCTAAAGGAAGTAATGTTCCTCGGCCATGTGGTGTCAGCTAAAGGAGTCCGAGTAGATCCTCAGAAGATCGAAGCAATACTGGATTGGAAGCCTCCAAAGAACGTGAAAGAGGTCCGAAGCTTCTTAGGACTTGCTGGATACTATCGTCGATTCGTGGAAGGGTTTTCTAAAGTCTCCCGCCCACTTACTCGACTTCTGCAGAAAACTCAAAAGTTTGAGTGGAGTGAATTATGTCAGATTAGCTTTGATGAATTGAAGAAGAGATTGACGACGGCACCGATTCTATCACTTCCGCAAGGAACTGAAGGATTCATAGTTTACTGTGATGCTTGAACCAAGGACTTGGGTGCGTGTTGATGCGAGAATGATAAGGTGATCGCGTATGCGTCGCGACAATCGAAACCTTATGAAGTGAATTACCCGACACATGATTTGGAGCTAGCGGCGGTGGTTTTGCCTTGAAGATCTGGAGGCATTATGCATGCGGGACCTTTGTCGGATCTTTACGAGATCATAAGAGTCTCAAATACATATTCATCGAAAGAGTTGAACATGCGGCAAAGAAGATGGTTAGAATCGATTAAGGACTATGACTTGGAGATTTTATATCATCCAGCAAAGCAAATGTAGTGGCCGATGCACTTAGCCGCAAGCCTGTCTCTATTCGAGATCTTTGGAAAGCCGACATCCCAACTTAGCCTTCAACGAGAGATGATTCGTGAAGGGATTGAAGTGTGGTTACAAAGAGTCCAGGGCGGTATGCGTGATGGAGATAACTTCGTCATTAACCGAAGAAATCAAATCTAGACAGGCAGATGATCCTATGATGATTCGGTTGCGTGATGAAGTGATCAAAGGTAAGGCCCCCAGATTCATAATTCATGACGATGGAGTTTTGAGATTTCAGAACCGACTCTGCGTTCCCGATGTTGATGTTCTGAAACAGACGATTATGAAGGAAGCTCATAGTTCGCCCTAATCTATCCACCCGGCACCAGTAAAATGTATAAGGACTTGAAGCGTAACTTCCGTGGGGCAACATGAAGAAAGACGTAGTGGACTATGTTTGAAATGCTTGACTTGTCGCCGAGTTAAGATCGAGCATCAACGGCTCTTTGGAATGTTGAAGCCGCTCCCGATTCCTGAATGGAAGTGGGAGGACATATCGATGGACTTTATCACTAATATGCCGAAAACCAGGACAGGAATGAACATGATTTGGGTGATAGTTGATCGTTTAACCAAATCGGCTCATTTTCTAGGCATTAAGGATACGTGGGGACCAGAGAGGTTGGCACGAGTCTTTATTTCGGAGATAGTTCGATTGCATGGTACGCCAAAGACCATTGTTTCTGACCGAGATGTCCGTTTTGTGTCTCGCTTCTGGAAAGCAGTTCATAAGGCCTTGGGGACCGAATTGAACTTCAGTACAGCTTATCACCCGCAGACTGACGGACAATCTGAGAGAACTATACAAACGGTGGAAGACATGCTAAGGGCCTGTGCCTTAGATTGGTCAAACGATTGGCAAGTTCATCTACCGTTGATTGAATTTACCTACAACAATAGTTGGCATGCTTCTATCAAGATGGCACCGTTTGAGGCATTATACGGAAGGAGATGCAGATCGCCCTTATGTTGGGACGATTCATCGGACTTGATCGGAACAGAACCAGAGTTGATCGAGCAGACTCGGGAGAAGGTAGCCTTGATTCGTGAAAGGTTGTTGACTGCCCAGAGTCGCCAGAAATCCTATGCGGACGTACGTCGTCGCCCATTGGAGTTCAATACTGGGGACCATGTACTTTTGAAAGTTTCTCCTACTCGGGGAATCTTTCGTTTCGGAAGGAAAGGAAAGCTGAGTCCGAGATATATCGGGCCATTTGAGATCCTCGAGAGAGTTGGGGAGTTGGCATACAGATTAGCATTACCGCCGTCATTGTGTCATGTTCATAACGTGTTCCACGTATCCCAGTTGCGGAGATATATACCAGATCCCAGTCATATCATTGATTTCGGCGAGATCGAAGTCGAGCAGGATGGGACGTTTGAAGAAAGACCAGTCAAGATACTCGAGAGTCGAGTTAAGCAACTGAGGAGCAAGTCAATCGTTTTGGTCAAAGTTCAGTGGTCACGTCATGGGACGGAAGAAGCCACCTAGGAAACGGAAGCTGATATGAAGTTTAGATATCCCGAGTTATTTTCGTCTTGAGTTTCGGGACGAAACTCCTTTTTAGTAGGAGAGTATGTAATATCCGGATTTATTACAGTGTATTTCATCTGTATTCAACCATGTATTATTTCGGATTGATGATTTTGATTATTGGAGTGTGATATTTAGTGCATTAATATCATTATGCATAAGTATAGAAACATGTATAATTGCTCAAACAACCTTGTGATAGCGCACGCTAAGAATGTATCTTAACGCGCGCTATCGGGCCACTATTAGCGTACGCTACACAGGTAGTAGTAACGTGCGCTAAGAGCTCAATTATTGAGCGGGACGGATAACACATGCGCCAGCCGGGACATGGGTCCGGATGAGATTCCCGCTGACGCACCCGGACAAAATCTGAAGTCAACCATTATTAGCGCACGCTAAGGGATGCTTAGTAGCGTGCGCTAACTTATCAATAATGCAGAAAATTATAAATGGGACATCAACCGTGTTGGCTTGCATTTCTTTCGCACTTTCCTCAATCTTGAGAGTTCAGAGAGTTGTAGGAATACTCTTATACACTTAGAAGACATATTTTTGATGTTTATACATTGGTTACCACGTGGAATGTTCATGGAAGTGGAATAGCACCTTGGAAGGGCATACAACCAATCGGAGTTGGATTCCACCTTACGGTTCAGTGATTTCGTCATTTTAAGGTATGTTCAATCTATCTCCAGACTTAGAGTTGAATTCTAACGATTTGGATGATCATGTTAACAAGATATGGATTTTCATAGATGAATTATCCAAGTATATCATGTTTGGAATAGTGAGTTGTATAAGCCTGGAATACCTTGATTATAATCATCATGATTCGAATCTTAGTACACTGGATATGTGAAGAGAAGCTTCTATCATTGGTTAACCGAATCTAATAGATGATTTCATAGTAATCTTGGACTAGACGTTAACATCCTTATTGTTAGATAAATCTAAAGGTTTGATCATGGAAGGATTTATCTAGTATATATAGGACGTTTATCAACTTCAGTAGGATATTATGGACTGATATAGAGGTGTTGATATCAACCGTTTAGCTTTTCGTATTGTCGTATGAAGATTTGAAGTCGGAAAAGAATATGGTTTTATATTGGTATGCATATCCTTAAACCCGAAGTTGTCTTTATCCGTATTATCATTCATAAGGGTATAGACATAGTATTCATGGAAGTAACATGAATTATCACGCAAGATTTCGTTGTTTCAAACATGGCAAGAACAGTTTCGCTCACCAAGAATCGCCATGCATAGATAGCGCACGCTATGCTATGCAATGTAACGTCGCTATCGGCGATTGTTAGTGTGCGCTACGTTTGGTACGTAACGTACGCTAGACCATCAGACGAGTCAATTGGCTGGTCAGTGAGGTACTGACCATGCACCGTTAGCGTGCGCTAGGCTTTGTTGTTTGCGTGCGCTATTGGACAGACGTAACGCACGCTACGTAGTACTTAGCGTGCGCTAAGCTATTCGGGCAGATTGCAGTTTATGAACTTTTGACCGTTAATCGAATTGTTAAACATTCATACGACATGAGATAAATCCTATATCATTTCTTTTGTTAAGGTTTGGTCTCGTTACGTGATTGATTGAGGAGGACGATCTTCGAGTGTTCATTTTCGTGGAAGTATTGTTATTGTCTTCAAATCGAGGCAAGTACCTTAATTGTTTTATGTATTGTTGTTATACATATTGTCGTGCATGTATGTCGTTATTGTGTGTCCACCTCGTGTTGGTCCGACGGGATCATCGGGGGATCTGTGCTAGCGTGCGCTGGATCATCGGACGGGTTTTTCCACCACGGGTTGGTCTGACGGGATCATCGTGGGTTCTAGGCAGTGAACGCTGGATCGATGGAATTACCATGTGTATGTATTGATATCATGTTGTGATTATCAGTTGTATATGTTATGTTTGAGTTTCTCGTAGGAGAAGACTCGTTGGTATTTTGTCGTTTACGTTATTATTATTCACCGTGAGATATGAACCACTGGAACTCAACCATTTTGTTTGTGTTCAGGATCCAATCATTTTGTTTGTGTTCAGGATCCAGGAGAGCGGGGAAACAACCACTGGAACTGTATGACGACGAGGGTGCAGAGTGATGTCCCGACCGGGTTTATTTATCCGTCGTTTATTCGTTATTTTCAATAAGTACTCGAGTACGAAGTCGTTTGTGATGTTTTGAATTTGGCGATGTAATATTGAGTTCTGTTGGACAATTGTACTGTTTCTGTATTTGGTCAGAACTGATGTATTTGTAATTCCGTTATTTCCATTCGTCAGCACTTTTTATACTTGTTCAATTCTTCAGCCTTGTAAATCCTTATGTAAAGGATTTACGGCGCTGTAATATTCCCGAACATATTGGGGGTGTTACAATTTTATTATTTGTTTTTAGTTATCGCGCTATTTAGTTATTAGTAATTCTTCAACCACAAAATTCGGTAGTTCAAATAAAATTAGGAATATGAATAAATTGGTACTTAGTACATCAGTCCTCGAGGGAACGATACTTTTCTCATCACTTTATTACTTGATTACGACAACGTGCACTTGCGTTCACTAAATTACGTAACAATAACGTGTTCTCCCACTAACCATTAGTGTCCGACAGGCACTCTCCAAGTCAAAGAACACGTCATACAAGTCTTCACATAAACTAGACGCCCAGTCAAGTTTCATCGACTTGTGAACAATTGAGTATTTGAGCCATAAACATTTTTAGTGCCGATCCCTTCATCCAATAAGTAGTGGAATGTTTTGCTCTTAAATACATGGACTAGTTTCTCTATATATATATTTATGAGTCAGGAATACCAATGACTACCTGTAATACCACCAGTATTACATGATGTTTCACGTTGAGCGATCGTTTCTATTTCTACTATTTAATAAATAAATGTACTCCATCACAATAGACGTATTTTTGAATGATATGTTCGTACTATATTATCATGAATAAAGCTTGTCCGCACCTGTTATTATTGTAATGTGATTGTGTGATGATTGATGATTTGTCGGTGACATACCTTGATGTTGTTGGGCAATTATCGGTGTGAATATGACAGTGGCCAATGTCTTGTTCCCCGGAGAAATTACTCGACGAGATTGAGAGGGAGTCGCATTATAAGGAATTAATGTGATAATAACTTAGTGAACAAACTGAACCTTACGTACGTTATCCGCTAAGTATTACGTATGCTAAGTGTGTGACATTACGTACGCTAAAGATTATACCTTACGTACGTAACGCGGTCTTCGGTCTTCGGATAGGGAATCTTCGTCGGATAGTACGTATTGTCAGACCAACTTTCGGCGCGATAGCGACAAGCAAGTCAACGGGTGCTACATACATTAGCCGACTTTCATTGCGTACGTAACGATGTGTGTGATTTAGTCCAGCTAGTTCTGAGTTTTCCTTACGTACGTTAAGCTTTTCTATATAATGTACGTAAGCCAAGCTTCAGGCCTAACGTACGTAAAGCCATTCTGAATTTATAAAAGGACATCCTCCCTTTCATTTCTTTCGACCCAAAAATCACCCCTTGCTCTTGTATACTATACTCCACCTCCCATAAATCGATTTTAGCTTCCCTAATCAAGTGTTATCCTATTGGAGTGGGTTGATCAAGCTCCGGAAAAGGTTTTGAAGGTGCTACCCTTTCGTTCTTCGTCGTCCTTTGTCGTTCTTCATCGTCTCTTGTCGATTAAGGTAAGTTTATCGAATCTTGAACTCATTTCAGTGTTGTTATACGAGTCATACTAAATTTCAGATGCCTTGGGCAGTTTAGGACTTTCAGTAATGATCGGACCGGTGAAAAACTATCACAATTGTTAATCGATGCCTATCAAGCTAGTAATTGGAATGGATGATGGTAGTACTCGTAGTTGGATGGAAAACTCATAATAGAATTTGTTAATCACCAACACCTTAGAATCATCTTGTTGAAGATTGCAATTATAATCCTATTACCATATTGTAAAACCCGTTGATAATTCCTTGATGAACTAACTAACGATTATCAAATTGGATAGGTATTCAAACATGTTAGGATTTTGGAGAATTAGTGCTTAATCGTTCTATTCTAGAAATTCTAATTGAAGTTAGTGATGTAATTATGGTGACCATTAGCCATAATCACAACGTAGGAATGTTGTATTAGAACATTGATCAATGAGATGATAAATTGTAAAATGGCGAACCGAGGAATTTAGTAATATGCATTGTGGTCAAAAACAGAGAATTTCGATCTCGGCGACATGAACAACCAGGCTTAGAATCCTAACGGGACGAGGGGGAATTATCGTTAATCCTCATTGTTACCATAAGGTATTAATCGACGAATATGTAATAGGTTGAGCTTTCGGGTATGGTCATTCGAGCCGTTGTGTTACCAAAGGAGTAACTCTCGTCGGATTTGAGGCAAGTGAATCTTGCTCGGACCTTACGTATTGAAATTTCAGAATATTGCATGTGTTACTATCTGTGGAATGGTGCTCGTCTTATTTATCTTGTCCGGAGTATTCCTGAGTAGATACGTCCGTGACCCTTGGCTGCGGCCTTGGGAGTTTATATGTTGATATATTTTGCGGAAGTGTGTTGCAGGATAAAACCTGAATGGTACCCACGTCCGGAGTATTCCTGAGTAGATACTTCCGTGACCCTTGGTTGCGACCTTGGGAGTTTATGTGCTAATAAAATAAACGACGTTGAATATGCGATGATAACTTTGTTCTCTGAATTTATCTGATTCTATCGATGAAATTGGTTTGATTTTTCTGACCTAGGTTGACTGACACGATACGTCGTGTCAGGCAAATTTGTTGAATATGTTGAGGACATTCCGAAAGGTTCCGATTAGGCTTGAGCAGTGTTGGGGAGAAGGTCTGTTAATTTCTTAAACTAAATTTGAATAATCCACGTTGTGTAATAACCGTATGAACGGACATTATTCCCTTTTGTATTTCGGTTTGTACGAATGCTTTCATTAGAATATTTCCGCAAACTACTTGTTGAATAAATTGTTTTAAAACCCCTTTTAAAACTCGCCTTGTGGGTCCCACACGGGATTCATGGCACTGTGGTGTCCCGGTTTATTTTGGGGGCGTTACACTACCAGTAAATAAAGAAACATACAATTATCTTTTGATAATTAACTACATAATAACAAGTATAATGCCCTCACTCAACATCCTCTGAGTGGCATTCGAGGGCATACTCCTAAAAAGAGAGCGGCGTAAGGACCTCTATATGGTATGCATTGATCTAGAGAAGGCTTATGATAGCATTCCGCGTGATGTTATTTGGAGGAGACTATAAGAGAGGAGGGTATCATCACCGTACGTTAGGGCGATCCAAGACATGTACTCCCAAGCTAGGACTTGCGTTAGGACCCGAGTTGGTGACACCCAATATTTCTCAGTTGAGATAGGGCTACACCAGGGGTCGGCGCTAAGCCCTCGTCTCTTCGATCTAATCCTTGATATCATTTCACAAGGGATACAAGATGGCATCCCGTGGTGCATTTTTTTTGCTGACGACATTGTGTTAGTAGCGGAGTCAAGGGGGAAGGTGAACTCGAAGTTGGAGTTATGGAGGTTTAAGTTAGAATCCCAGGGATTGCGTGTGATCCGGTCCAAGACTGAGTATCTCTGGTGTGATTTTAGTGGTGAGACTAACGAGGAAGAAGTAGAGGTAATGATTGCTGATCAGATTGTACCCCGTACGAGTAAGTTCAAGTATTTGGGTTCGATCATTCAGAAGGAAGGTGAGTGTGAAGATGATGTCACTCATCGTATCAAGGCGGGGTGTCTAAGGTGGAGATCAGCGACAGGGGTCATGTGCAACAAGAAAGTCCCTCTAAAGATGAAAGGTAAATTCTATAGAGCGGCAGTGAGACCGGCAATGTTGTATGGCTCCGAATGTTGGGCGATGAAGAAGTCGCTTGAGAGTAAGTTGGAAGCTGCTGAAATGAGAATGTTACGTTGGTCGTGTGGTCACACAATGTTGAATAGAATCCCGAACGGGGTTTTCAGGAACGCGTTAGAAGTGGCGCCCATTTCAGCGAAAGCTAGGGAAGGGAGATTGAGATGGTTTGGCCACGTCCGCAGTAGGCAGGCCTCTGCTCCGGTGAGGAGGGTCGAGAGTTTATTGGTTGTATGGTGGAGGAGGATAGGCATACCGAGGAGGATATGGGAGGAGCAGCTGAGTTTAGATTTGAAGGCCTTAAACTTATCCAAGACCATGACTGTTGATAGGTGCTCTTAGAGGTGCCAGATCAGAGTTACGGATTCTTTTTTAGGGAGCGGTGTAGTAGTAGAGAGCCTCAGGGTTGGGTTGTCTAAGTTAGCTTTGACCGAGAGCAGTGCATTTTTTTTCGTGTGGTTTATTTTTTACAGGGAGCTGTGCGCAGAGTCAACCTTTCTTCTCTTAGAGCAGCGTTCATCGATAGTGTAATAGCCATAGTCCCCTTAGGTAAGTCTCATGTGAATTACGCCATGGGCTCAGGTATGGTTTTAAGCTTTTTCGAATCATATGATTCTTTGTATATATCACTTAATATTTTTTTGTGCACTAAGCTGGGGGTCTTCACGGAAACAACCTCCCTACCGTAAAAAGTAGGGGCATGGTCTGCGTACATCCTACCCTCCCCAGACCCTGCTCTAAGCGGGATATACTGGGTATGTTTGGTTTGTTTTTTTTGAGTGTTTGTATATAGTTACATAAGTTGTGCGTATAAATTAAATGAGAAAATGCTGTATTTATAGGACACAAAACAGGTTCCCAGTCAACTACGCGGATGACATCAGCCTTGAGCCTCCCGCCCTACGTCACGTTGCCTTGGCCTTGCCACGTGCGTGGGCCCTGCCGAGTCACTATCGGCAGCCCTGGCCGAGCCACGTGCGTGGGTCCTTCCGAGTCACTATCAGAAGCCCTGGCTGAGCCACGTGCATAGGTCCCACACGGAAGCTTCCTGACGCCTGCCGACCGCTGATGCACGCAGTGACGCACGGTGCTCGGCAGTTGGTAGTCTCCACTAAATCGATCATAACTTTTTCGTTCGGACTCTGATTGACTCGCCGTTTGAAGCATTGGAAAGCTAACTAAATTCTATACAACATGATCTTTTTTAGAATTTTTGAACTTGTCAAAAATCCGTGGTGATTTTTCAAAGTTGATACTTATCCACGATACTTCCCAGAAAATATCCAAATATATGTTTCAAAATTTATTATGTAATAATACCATAATAATTCATTTAAATCAATATGTAGCTTTTATAAATAATTTCACTAATTATTGGCATATAATAGTATTTACTTTATAATTTATATAATGTAAAATACTGGGATTTTACTTACTCTCCCTCTCAAATAAGTTTCATCCCGAAACTTGGAAGGAGGTTATCATCATTAAGTCATTATCAAGTACATTTCCCAATCTTCGCTGAAAAATCCTATCGTAGAATACGACGTTGCGCACCGCCGGGTTCTATCGTGGATTTCCGACGATTAATGGATAATGCTATTCGATTCCTTTAAAATATCAAGTACAACATCAATAGGGAGCTCATCAATCATCACATAAATAGCAAAGACATCAAGTATAACATTGATAGCAGTAAATACACCAAGCATATTATCACATTGCATCATTCGCGGAGCTCATCTATTATCACATAAATAGCAAAGGCATCAAGTATAATATTGATAGCAGTAAATACACGAAGCATATTATCATACTGCGTATTTAAAAATTATCTCATTCATTCTTAAAATGGTAACAATTTGAGTATTAAATACTTTCCCTCTAAAAATAAGTTTCGACCGAAACTTATGTTTGGAACAACTCGGGGTACCAGTTACGCATTGCTTCTTTAGTTTCCCAAGTGGATTCTTCATTTACATGGTGTGACCACGGGAATTTAACTAGAGGAATAGATTTATTCCTTAATTTATTTATGCGATAATCTAAAATAGCAACTAGTATCTCCTCGAATCCTTGGAAATGTCAAAATTTTCTTAATTTAACTTGTGACTGGGATTGTGAACATAACACCTCAATTGCGATATGTGAAAGTCGTTATGGACTCCTTATAGAGATGATGGTAGAGCTAAGCGATAAGCTAAGTCTCCAATGCATTGAACAATATCAAAAGGTCTGATGAAACGTGGACTTAACTTGCCTTTGTGGTTGAAACTATGAGTGCCTCGAGTAGGGGGCACCATGAGCCACATACATGGTCGCCTACCTCGAATTCTAACGGCCGCTGATGATTCTCCACATAAGATTTTTGTCGACTTTGAGCGGCTAGCATGTGGTTGCGCACCATTACTATCTTCTCAATTGAATATGTAATACCCGGTTGTAATTCATTCATTATCATTCAGTAATTATCAATCAGTATTGGTCACTCAGTAATTTTTCACGCATTAATAATTACTCATCATTCATGATTCATTCATTTGTATTCATCATTGGCATTTGTAACCGTGTATCAGTTGTCGATCGTCATTCATCTCCGATTGAGAGTCGAGACGAGAGTATTATCATAATCATCGTGAATATAGTCTTATATTGGAAGTATCATCTATCACGTGTTATTGGACTTAATTACAATCATACAAGTATTGTGCATCAGATCATTCACCGTTTGTAACAAGTAGACGGAGTTGTCGGATTTTTGTCACTTCCAGCAGCGAGTTACGGCCGTAACTAGTCAGGCATTATGGCCGTAACATGCATTCGTTGGCTCAGGGTGGTTTTGGACGAAGGTGAGTTACAGCCGTAACGATTGTAGGATACAGCCGTAACATGCATTCGTTGTTTTCAGGTCAGTTCGGACGAATAGGACTTACGTCTGTAAGGGTTGCGGCATACGGCCATAAGATGAGGCTGGTACGGCCGTAAGGCTTGGCCGGTTACGGCCGTACGATGTAGGCAGGGTGCCTAGGCAGTTTCGACGAAGGCTTCATACGCCCGTAAGTTTGGCCGGGTACGGCCGTATCTGTCGAGTTACGCCCGTAAGGCATGTGCGGGTACGGCCGTCTGACTGTCGGCAGGTGTTTGGACGAGGGCGAGTTACGCCCGTATGAGGTGGCTGGTTACGGCCGTAAGGCCGTTGACTTGGGATATTACGGCTGTAAGTAGGCCGAGTTACGGCCGTAAGTAGGCCAAGTTACGGCCGTAAGTAGGCCGAGTTACGACCGTAACCATGGCAGTATTTAAAGGACTTGGACGGGACATTGAGCTCATTTCCATTATTTCTTCACCTTGTTCCGAGAGAGAGAGCTTAAGGGAGATATTTTTCATCATCAATCACTTGGGTGTTCGATTTTCATCATCTTCATTCGTTTGTGAAGCTTGGATAGTCGATCTAACGCGTGTTCATCGGATCAAAGTGTTTGGATCTTCAAAGGTAATATTCTTCAACATCTTGGATTTCGATTTTTATGTTGAGATATGATGTTTTGGACGTTATAATCATATTGTATGAAGACATATACGTATGATTATGAGTGTGTATGAATATTCATTGGATTATTGAAGGGTTATCCAAGAACACTTTGAATATTGAGTTGGATTTGGGGGTTTTCGATTAGTTGTTGTTGTAGTCACGAATTTGGATATTCATATTGGATTATTGATTGTATTGAAGATGTTTTGTTGTTTGGAACACTCCTTGAGGATTGATATTGGTATAGTTAAGGATTGGTTGCAAACAATCGAAGATTGGTTACAACGTGTTTGATATAATGCCCCAATGAACTTGGTTTAGTCGTATCGATATTTTGAGTTGGTTATAATCGTGTTTGATTCGTATGTTGAACGGATTGTTGGTAATTGTGTTACTCAAGGTTGTTCGAGCGACCGACATCTCATTTAGGACGTTTGCTCGTGGAAGGACATTTTTCACCGGTGTTGAGTAAGTTAATTCTTACTCGGTTAAAAGGATACTCATTCCTTTCGTTGTTGTTCATTCATAAATCATAATCATTCATAGTGTACTAATCATGTTGAGACGTGTAATTATAAAAATAATCATTTCATTCACGAGCAACGACGGTTCCAATCATTTCAAAGAGCTATCATTCATTTCACTATTATTTCATCTCGGTGAGTCATTCTTGACCCTTATCGGGTTGTTATTCATTAATAATAATCATGGTCACTTTTGATCGTGTGACCTTCCGGGTTCATATTGCGTGGCCGGGTGCGGATGTATGGAATTTTTAGTCGGGCACACGATAGTCATGTGTTGGGTTCACCGATACATTGGACTGTGCACACGGTAACGTTTACCTCCATGAGACTAATTAGGTACAAGGCCGGGTGTGTCCGGGCACTCATCTTGTACACTTGCACAGAACATTACGAGCGTACTATGATGCTCCTCTTCAGCTTAAATTCATAACTAAGGATATTTCATAATTGAGATATATCATGATTGTGTATATTCAACCCTTGAGGATTGTTGTTCTGCGTAACTGACCCTGTTCGGGGATATTGTTTTCAGGTCATGGCAAGGAAAAAGCACGGGAAAAGAACGTTGACGGCGAGGAGTCCCAGTGATACTAGTAGGGCGCCCCAGTCCTTTCAGTCATTCTTGTTTCTCTTCATTTGTATTTCCGCTGCAAATTCCGTTTGAGATGTTTATTTATTCAGGGTGGTGTATTTTATCTTCATATAAAATATACTCGTATTATGTATTGTCCTGGTGTATTGTACTTAAGCTCCTCATCGGAGTATTTGGTAATATAATGTGGTTCGGTACTACAATTATATTATTTAATTCATTAATTTTCATTCGCCTGGTGGGTCCCAGTTGGGGTTCCACGGCACTGTAATAGCCGCCTAGTTTGGGGTGTTACAGAGTTGGTATCGGAGAGTGGTTTTGAATACTACCTTCCGAGTCATGTCTCATTTGAAATCATCGTCATCAGACTAGTATCATTGGACTTTCTCGTCGCGTGTGACCTGTGCAAATGCCAAGCCCCTCAGACCAAGAACTGTAAGATTTCTAATGCCATGGTATAATTTCTGGCAATGAGAATCATTCATTCATCATTCAATAGTCAACAATCCTCATCATCATTCATTTTGATCAGGACGATCATGTTAACTCATTAATCACTTAGTTTATTTCACTGTTCAATTGTTGATCTTGAGGATCATATCATTAATCTTGTTAACTTGTTCAAGATAATCATTTCAAGGATATCATCAGATAATCATGCCACCTCAGTTAATCATTCATGTAATCACTTTGTTAGAGCGCGTATGCTCATTTTCATCATTTCATGACGTAATCATAATGTGCTATTCATATGAGAGCTATAATTATCATGTGACTTTCCTACTTTAGTAAGGAGAGAGCAGGCAGAGGATGCGGGGTACGAGGCCGCGGTGTGGGCCGAAACCCGATAGCTCGTGTGAATACACGCGCGAACGCGAGGAATAATGCTAATTCATCGAGCAGTGACGCTGCCACTCATTCACCTGGACGTAATCATTCACTATCAGGGAGTCGTACCCGGGACACAGCTCAGTCAGAAGGTGTTCGGGTTGATCCACTCGCTTTTATGCAGGGCATGATGGCCCAAATGACTCAGATGGCACAACTGATGGAGACGATGCATAACTCAGCTACTCAAAATCAACAGGCTCCTCCGCCGCCACCTCAGAGGCAAGAGAGGAGTGTGAGCAGTATCATTGGCGACATCTCTCGCAAAAGGCCACCTACTTTTGAGGGTTCATCTGAACCGGCGGATATTATTCACTGGCTCGAGAATTTCAAGACATTATTTGCTATGGTAGAGTGTCCCGAATGACACAAAGTTTCAGTTGCGGCTTACTATCTGGGTAAGAGCGCTCATTCATGGTGGTTATCGTTGAAACCCACCGACGGATCATGTACTTGGGACCAATTCAAGACTCTCATGATGGAGAGGTATTATCCGGCCCCACTCAGAGAGGCCAAGTTATCAGAATTACTCACTCCTGACCCCTCAGCGGAAGATGATGTTCTCGCCATTGCCGAGAAATTTCAGGAACTTCTTCCTTTCGCCTCATCTATCATTCACTCCGAGGCAGATAAAATTAAGTATTTCAGCAAGAGGCTGAACCCCCATATGCGGATGCAGTTACTTAATCATAATTGCACCACTCTGGCCAAATTCATCGAGAAAGCTCTTACTTATGAGCTTACTGCTAAGGAGATTGCTAAGCAGCAACCTTCATCTACTAGCAAGAAGTCAAAGAATCGTAATCAGTCTGAAGGCGGTCATACAACCTTCAAGAAGCCTCGTGCGGGCTCTACCTTCTCTGAGCGACCTCCTGTGGCGCCCAGACCGGTGGAATCGCAGTCCCGAGCGGCCAGTTCGGCCATTACCTGTTTCAACTGTGGGGAACTTGGTCATGTCAGCACCAAGTGTCCAAGGTAGACTATCACATGCCATAACTGTGGGATTGCTGGGCATAAGGCCCGTTTTTGCCGAAGGGATTCCAAACCTATTCCGGCATCATCTCAGGCCCCGAAGCAGTCAGCTGTTCATAATCAGGCCACTCAGTCTGCGTCGTTCAAGACGACAGGAGCGAATATAGGTGGAGCCTATAGTTATCAGACGGGAGCGTCCGGTGCTGGGACTAGCAAGCCCCGAATTTATGAGATGAAGAAGACCGATGATCCGGAGGCCCGGATGATCTCAGGTACACTCGATATTCTATCTCAACCTGTGTGTACCCTTTTTGATACTGGTGCATCACATTCATTCATTTCCGAATCATGTTTGAGTAGACTACGTCTGGGTAGTGCTACTAGTTGTGAGCCGTATGTCATTGGTCTACCTGATGGTAGACGAATTATCGGAAATCTTGAGATTAAGAATTATCCGATTCAACTTCATGGCCGTGATTGGTTAGCAGACCTAATCGTGGTAGATTTACCGAGAGACGACGTCATTTTGGGTATTGATTGGATGGATCGTCACGATGCCATCATTAGTGTCCGTAAGCGTATGGTCACTATCATTTCAGACGATGGGGTCGAATGTGTTTTTCAGGGAGGTAATCCCGGCTGTTCTGGTAAGGTCATTAATTTGATGAAAGCAGTGAAATTACTCAGTCAGTGGTGTGTTGGTTATTGGTGCTTTATGACCAAAATCGAGAAATCATCAATAATGTTGGCGGATATTCTGGTAGTGAGATAATATGCCGATGTGTTTCTAGACAAGTTACCTGGTTTACCTCCACGGAGAGATGTGGAATTCACGATTGAGTTGGAGCCCGACACGTCTTCAATATCGAAGGCACCATATCGGATGGCCCCGACCGAAATGCACGAGTTGAAGAATCAACTTGAGGAGTTGTTCGAGAAAGGTTATATCCGACCGAGTGCGTCTCCGTGGGGAGCACCAGTGTTGTTTGTCAAGAAAAATGATGGTTCGTTTCGCTTGTGTATTGATTATCGGGAGTTGAACAGGGTGACGATCAAGAATAAGTATCCTCTACCCCGTATTGATGATCTCTTAGATCAACTTCAGGGAGCTTCAGTATTTTCTAAGATCGACTTAAGATCTGGATATCATCATTTGCTAATTCGAGAGTCGGATATCGCGAGGACAGCGTTTCGAACATGCTATTGTCATTATGAGTTCGTGGTAATGCCGTTTGGGTTAACTAATGCACCTGCAGTATTCATGGAGTTAATGAATCGGGTTTTCATAGACTTTTTGGATCAGTTTGTGGTTATCTTCATTGATGACATTTTAATTTATTCTCGTGACCGAGAGGAGCACGAGTTTCACCTTCATCAGGAGCTCGACGTGTTGAGACGAGATCAACTTTATAGAAAGTTTTCCAAATGTGAGTTCTGGATGTCCGAAGTGATGTTTCTCGGGCATGTAATTTCATCAGACGGTGTGCGTGTTGATCCTCAGAAGACGGAGGCTATCCGAGATTGGTTACGCCCGAAGAATGTTAAGGAAATCTGAAGCTTTCTCGGATTAGCCGGTTATTATCGGCGGTTTGTGGAAGGATTTTTTAAAATCGCTCAACCTATGACGAACCTTTTGCGATAGGATAAGAAATACACGTGGTCCGACGCGTGTCAGCGGAGTTTTGAGGAACTCAAGAGCCGGTTAATTTCAGCACCTGTCCTTTCCTTGCCACAAGGGACGGAAGGATTTGTGGTTTATAGTGACGCGTTCGGACACGGCCTAGGATGTATATTAATGCAGAATGGGAAGGTTATTGCCTATGCTTCACGGCAATTGAGACCTTACGAGGTTAATTATCCGACCCATGACCTGGAGCTAGAAGCTGTGGTTTTCGCGTTGAAGATTTGGCGTCATTACCTTTATGGCGTTACCAGTCAGATATTCACCGATCATAAGAGTTTAAAGTATATATTTACTCAGAAGGAGTTAAATATGCGACAGAGGCGATGGTTGGAACTAATCAAAGATTATGATATCGAGATCCTGTACCACCCGGGTAAGGAAAATGTGGTTGCCGATGCCTTGAGTCGTACTCAGGAGCAAATGCTTGCTCGTTTAATAGTTCAGAAGGAGCTTCAGCAGGAATTTCTTAGACCCGAGATCGAGGTCTGGCTTCAGCGAGTGGAAGGGCAACTTTGCATGTTAAAGATTTCGTCGCCACTTGAGGACGCAATCAGAGTGAATCAGGGTTCATACCCATCATTGTTGCGCATCCGTGAGGATGTGGCTCAGGGGAAAGCCCCTGAATTTGTGGTCCACGAGGATGGACTTTTGCGATTTAAGAATCGGTTATGCGTACCGGCGAATGATGAGTTGAAAAACTCGATTTTGAGAGAAGCTCATGCTGCCCCTTACTCCATTCATCCGGGGTCTAGCAAGATGTACATGGACTTGAAGCAAAATTACTGGTGGAGTAATATAAAGCGAGAAGTCACAGAATTTGTTTCGAGATGTTTAACCTGTCAGCAAGTCAAGATAGAACATCAGCGATCAGCTGGTATGCTGAAGCCGCTCCCTATTCCAGAGTGGAAGTGGGAAGAGATTTCTATGGACTTCATCACGAGTTTGCCGACGAGTTGTCGTGGCATGAATACAATTTGGGTAGTTGTGGATCGTTTAATTAAGTCAGCTCATTTCCTCGAGATTAATGATACGTGGGGTCCTGAGAGACTTGCCCAGTTGCTCATCAAATCAAGACAAGCAAGGCTATCGACAAAAATAACTTAAAGTAATAAAAAGTGCAACGAAAAAAGTACAGCAATAAATGTAGCGACAGAAAGTAACCCCCCCCCAAACTTAGGACATACATTGACCTCAATGGACAAAATATGATATGCAATAGAATAAGAAAGTCAAGTACTCCCCTCCAGTCCTCTCACGAGCTGGTGCCGGCATCATCCGGTGAAGAGGGTAGTGTGGCTGGCCAAGCAGGTGCAATAAATGGCCCATCTAGGTGCATGATATGGGCGGTCCAAGCGGCAAGGTGCTCCTGATGGTAGGCATCCCTCGCTGCCAGACGCCTCGCCTCATGCCGGTTGGCCCGGCGGGCCTGCTCTCGCATCTCGCCCCTGACGGCAGCAATAATGCTCTCTCGCTCCGTTCGCTGCTCCTCTCGCATGGCAGCCAGCATACTCTCCCTCTGTCTCCTCATCTCCTCTCTCTCTCTCTCTCCTCATGTCCTCTCTCATATCCTCTCTCTCTCCTCGTCTCCTCTCTCTCTCCTCATATCCTCTCTCAGCCCATCGAACATAGCCTGAAATCTCTCTCTGTCGGGCGGCGGGCCGGCATCTGCCTGCCCCTGTGTCAGCAAAAGAGGCTCGGGGGACCCCTCGTGGGCCTCATCCAGTAGAAATTCTCTCCCCCGAGCGTGCGCCGGCGCTCCTCCCCACTGGTCAAAATGTGAGATGATGCGGTGGTCGATCGGGTCCTGGGGAACAAGCATCGGCTCGTCGTCTGACCACGTCAGCCCCGACTGCCGGCACAGAGCGAATATAAGAGAGGGGTGCTTCAACCCCGTTTTGGCCCCTCCCTGAATGCACTGGAATATAGAACGGACCAAGAGAGGGGCCACATCGAACCGCGGCCCGGATGTGATAGCATATAATGTCCGGGCGCGGGAGAGAAAAACAGTGCGGATCTGAGATGTGGGGTCTATACGAGCGCAAACAAAGTATAGCGAGGCACGCCCGAGCCGACTGAGGCGCGAGCTCTTGAATTGGAAAGTGGAAGAACCCGGTGCGCGCTGCTCCCAGTCGGAGTCGGGCTGCGTAATAGTCTCTAGCAGAGCCTCCTTCGTGAGGATAGTCATAACTCGGTCATAAGCCGACTCATCTACCACCGGAAGCCCAAACAACCTCCGAATAGCAGCTGTGGAAAAATCAACCGTAATACCTCGGACATCGACCTGAGTCCGAGTGTCCGATCTTTGCAACATCGCTGCTCGAATGTGCTTCAATAGCGCACCGGCATAGAACTCCTGCACTATCGATATCACCGCTAGCTCGGGGTGCAGCGAATCGGGCCCACCCCATCTCATCTATCATCGTAGCGGTTCCCCGTCTTGGGGGTTGGAGTAAATCCTCTCCGTAATAAGAGGTCGCGCCGAATCTTCTCATTGAAGATTTTGTGGATTTCGAGTCGAAAGCGGTGCCTCGGACTCGGCGCGGCTACGAGAGGTTTCCTTGAGTGGGGATGGTGAGTCTGGCTCTCTTGCTCGGCTTCTTCGTTCTAGCCATAGTCGATCTGAAAAATTTAAACACCGAAGGTTACTTACTCAACTAATAACGAGAATAATCATCACTCGGCTAAGGATATCCGCCGTAAATCGAAATCTTTACGAGATAGTACAACCGTGAGAGAAAAATGAAATTGAACCATAACGCTTAAACTAGATGTACGGGTTGGGGTTCCGTAAGTCGAGCGAATACGTTGCACAAAGATTCAAAATATTGCCTCAACAAAGAATTTTTTTTTTCATTTAGACATTTCATCGAACACCTAAAGGGCAAGAGTTTACTTGAAGAACAAACATGGCAATAGCTTGATTAAATTCCCAAGAACAAAAACACGAATCATTAACCATCAAAACAACATATTCAATTCATTCAATATCAAAAATAATCATGAAAAATCGATCAAAACATCATGTCCTCACTTAACTATCCTAGAACTTTTCAAGGAAATAAGAATATTCAACCATCAAATGCACTACACAACTTCACATTCAAATTCATGGAACAATTTGAGATTAGGAATTTAGACATACCTTGCTTGGATTGTGGAAAATGCAAGAAAATCACAAGAAGAAGGAGAAGGAAAAGTGTTCGTCCGATCGCGCACAAGGGGAGGGAAGGAAGAAAGGGAATTGTACCTGGAGTGGCCGGCCGAATGCAGGTTATACGGTACCTGGCTGTTCGAATTCTGCATGGTGTGCCGCGGCACAGATCAAGTGAGCCGCGGCACCGCGTACAGTCCCTTTTTACCTGTTCGCATGTTTTGTCGTGGGCCGCGGCTCACGTTTCGTGTGCCGCGGCTCAGTGCTCAAGTGTGCCGCCGCTCAGTAATGTTGTGCCGCGGCACAGAGTACAGTTTGTTTAGCCCTCCCTTTCGATCTGTGTGTGCCGCGGCTCACAATACTTGTGCCACGGCTCAGGCATCGATTTCTCCCCAGGACTTATCCTGTATAGAATTATAAGAGGAACACGTCAAAAGCGAGAGGTAAAAGCAAATCAAAGCACAAAATGATGAAAATAAAAATTCAAGAATGCAAGGAAAATATAGAAACGCAAAATCTACAACTACGAACTCGGGTTGCCTCAGAAGCGCTAAGTTTATAGGCTTGATAGGACCTATTAAAAAAATCGGTTCGCTTTTCAAACTCCATTTGGTTTCCACCCCGTTCATCGAACTGTTAATATGATTTTTAAAATTTTGACCATCGGTCATTAAAGATTCGATTTTCGGTTCGGACACCCAATGTTGATTGCGGAAAGGTTTTGACGAGAACAACTTCCCGAAACACCCGTTTTTCTCATGACTAGATGTCCGTTTGATTTCTGGCTTATTTCCCTCTTTCAAAAATGACTTTATGACCGCAGCAGACTTGTCCGAGTGTGGCTGGTCAGATGGCGATGATTGCATGTTCACATGCTCGAGAAATGCTACTCGTTCTACATCTTTCTTAAAAGTTGGACCATCTGACACGGAATCTGAATTTTTCGACCGACGATGTTTTCGGTGATTTTCTTTTGCAACGGCCTCCACACTTTCACTTTGTGAGATTTTATCAACACCTCCCGGACATGGAAAAGATTTGAACACTTGGAACGTGACATGCTCCTCTTGAACCCTCAGAGTTAATTCTCCTTTTTCCACGTCAATAAGAGTTCTGCCGATCGCCAAAAATGGTTGTCCTAAGATAATCGGGATATCTTCATCTTCCTCCATGTCGAGAACAATAAAATCCACTGGAAAGATAAATTTATCCACTTTTACTAGAACGTACTCAATCACTCCTCTCGAATACTTAATAGATCGATCCGCTAATTGCAAGGAGACCGTCGTCGGCTTTGCTTCTCCAATTCCCAGCTTCTTGAAAATAGACAGAGGCATGAGGTTTATACTAGCACCGAGATCGCACAATGCCTTATTAAAAGAGGGACTCCCCATGGTGCACGGTATGTTGAAACTTCCCGGATCTTTCAATTTTGGTGGTAGCTTCTTTTGAAGAATTGCGCTGCATTCCTCTGTCAAGGCGACTGTCTCAAACTCCTTGAGTTTTCTTTTCTTCGACAATATCTCTTTCATGAATTTAACGTAGCTCGGCATTTGTTCCAACGCGTCGGCAAATGGAATGTTAATATGAATCTTTTTGAACACGTCAAGGAACTTAGAGAATTGTTTGTCCGCCTTTTTCTGCTGTAATCTCTGCGGAAATGGGACGGGGGGCACATATGCCTTCGGGTTATCCGGAAACGTTATCGAAGGTCTCCAATCTTGTGATTCCTCCGTTGCTAAAATTTTCTTTTCCTCAATTTCACTCCTCTTTTCACTTCTCTCGGGCTGGTCACACACCTCCTTCCCGCTTCTCAGACTGATCGCATTTAGACTTTTTCTCTAGGATTTGTCTCGGTCGTGCTTGGCAATGCTCCCTCCGGGCGGGCTGTCAACACATTAGCAATTTGGCCCAGCTGGGCTTCCAAGTTGTGAATGGAAGCGGAATGATTCTGCAATGTCGCTTCAGTACGGGTCATGAATTGACTCGTATTTGCTGCCAATTTTGCAATTGCTTCCTCGAGAGAAACTTTTGGAGCGGAAGGGGCCTGCTGTCGGTTTTGAGGGAACGGAGGCTGGTTCGAGTTCTATTCATTTCTCCACGAAAAGTTGGGATGATTACGCCACCCCGGATTATACGTGTTGGAGTACGGATTATTTTCCGGTTTCCGTTTCCTACAAACAGAGCTTGTTCAATTTGGGGCTGCTCGAACGGATTTCCGACTTGACACTCCGCGGTAGGGTGAGATCCGTTACACCAATTGCAAGACTCAATGGTAACGGGGGAAGGAGCATGCGAAAATGCTTGAAGCTGTTGAGTCAAGGCTGCGACTTGGGCTGATAATGTAGATATCGGGTCATTACTTGAAATTTACATCACTCGCTTCGGCGTTATTCTTTCGTATGGCCATTGATATGCATTTGCGGCCATAGATTCCAACAACGAGTGTGCCTCGGCCATAGTCTTTCCCATCAAAGCCCCACCGGCGGCTGCATCCACGAGAGTGCGTGTAGAGACACTCAATCCATTGTAAAACGTCTGAATTTGAAGCCAGTCTGGAAGGTCATGATGTGGGCATCTTCGTAACAAATCTTTGTATAGCTCCCACGCCTCGTGGAGCGATTCCATATCATACTGACCAAAGGTGGTGATCTCGTTTCTCAATCTCGCCGTCTTAGAAGGTGGGAAGAATTTAGCAAGGAAGGCTTGCGCTAACTCTGCCCATGTTGTGATCGACCCCGGCGGTAAGGAATTCAGCTAAAATTTCGCTTTATCCCTCAAAGAGAAAGGGAAAAGCCGTAATCGGATAGCATCGTCGGTGACACCATTGATCTTGAACGTGTCACAAATCTCAAGAAAGGAAGAAATATGTGCGTTGGGATCATCATTCGGCAATCCAAAAAATTGGCTCGCCTGCACCATCTGAATAATAGCAGGCTTGATCCCGAAATTGTTCGCCTGGATAGTGGGACGCCGAATCCCCGAAAAATTAGCATTAATCTACGGCATGGCATAGTCTCGAAGTGCCATTTCCGGTTGAGCTTGCTGCACAATATTATTTCCTCCTTGAATTTCGATATTTTCGGCCATGGTCACCGTCGTCTGTAACTCTCGTTTCTCCTTCTTGTTCCTTCGAAGAGTGCGCTCGAGTTCGGTATCCAAAGGTAGTAGGCCTTCGTTACCGAGTTTTCTCATGCACTACGCGAAAGATCCTGAAAGGAAAAAAACAAATAAAATAAATAAAATTAAATACATGAAAATAAGTAAATAAAACGTTCAAACTAAGACTAGAAATACTGAAATAGATATTAGCAAAATTTCAGTCCCCGACAACGACGCCAAAAACTTGTTGCGATTTTTCTTGAACGCAAGTGTACGTTATCGTATACAAGTAATAAACTGATGAGTGAGTATCGTTCCCACGAGGACTGAATCACTAACTACCGATTTTTAGGTATTCTAGTTTTATTTGAACAATCAAACTTTGGTTTTGCAATTAATTACTAAAAGAATTAATAAAAGACTAGACAGTAAAAATGATCGCTTGAAGAAAGAGAATCAAATGAAAAATAAGTCTAGGATTCTGAATCCACCTCGGTTCATCCGAATTTACTCTCGATTATCTGAAGTTAATGATTTTCCCAATTTATTGAAGGCGAAGATTGCTAATATACTCTACCGCCTCTCCCGAGGTCAATAGATTTTTCTAAAGGCGAATAACGCACTCTATCCCTAGGTGAATTAATTCGTCAATAGGCAAAAAGCATAAAATTTCCAAAAGGCCACGTAGTTCCTATGAGTATATTCCTATCTCACAGAATAAAACGGTCCTAACCAATAGTTCCTCACCAACTCTCCTCTCCGGATTCGAATTGAATGATTAAAACAATACAACTATTGGCCAGATAATTGAAAGAATTAAACACGATTGGGAAAACTCAACAAAAAGGGAATTAAATAGATAATCTCAAGCAAATCCGTCAAAACATAGGTTTCATCAAAATCCTAGATTAGGATTTTAGCCTGACATGCTAATAAATGAAAATACAGAATTAATAGATAAAAGCATGAAAATCAAACGCAGATGAAGCTCGGATTCCTCCGTTCTTCTGGCTTCCGCCCTCTGCCCTTGAAGTCTTCTGCTTATCTTCCTCTTCTGCCGGCTCCCCCAAGATTCTCTAACTCCAAGATTCAAAGATTCCAGATCATTAATTAGGGTCTTAAACCCTTATTTATAGCTCTGCACAGTCTCCAATTCGCGTCCATGTGAGTAGGTCGAGAACTGGCTTCAAAACGGCCCAAATCCGCGCGGAGCTCACCATAACCGCCTAGTGTGCGCACTCACTAAATACGTGCCGCGGCACTGTCTTCTTGGATGCACGGGCGCCTTTTAATTCATCTGTGTCGCGGCTCACCTGGACTGTGCCGCGGCACAGAGTACAGTCTACTTTGTGCCCGCTGGTTGCCTTCCTGTGCCGCGGCCCACTTGCCTTGTGCCGCGGCTCACAGCCAAAATTCGCCGTTTTCGCCCGTTTCGCCTCGTTTTAGCTTCCGGACTCCAATCTCCTGACAAACATACAAAATTAAGGCATTAAGAGTTCATTTAAGCAAATTCACTCTCCAAAATAATACAAAATAATGATAAATAAGTGTATAAAAATACGCCTAACAAATACCCCCAAACTTAAGCCTTTGCTTGTCCTCAAGCAAAAAGAATTAAATTCAACAAAAGAATGTCGTGAATAATCGTGCAACTCATAGTGTTCAACCTAATCAATACTATCCTGAAATTCTCTCTGAAAAATACGAGTATCGTAATAGCGAGCTATACTCAGAACACTGATTCTACAAAATAACCCAGTTCAGTCCAAATTACTCGTTCATGAAGAAAATCCAGCTCAAAGATTAACAAACGTGAATCAAATCGACCGTCAATATGAAAGGTTAAAATAAACGAGCTAAAGTCGCCCCGTTCCACAGTCTAATGGCAAAATTTTCACGAGTTTCATAAAAATAATCCTCGGACAGTATTCCCTTATATATATATGCTCAAGAAATTGATTCGAGTTGACCACTAGGTTTGGGTCTCGGGATGTTTCATCGGGATAATCCTAGGGTGGAACTTCCATTCTCATGTATTGGGAAACCGTTTGACGTAAAAGACACTCATGGGGCGCATGGATGCTTCTAGTTACTAAGTTCCCCTCCACAGCGGAGAAACAACTCGAATAGCTAATTCCCGCATGTCCGAATCAGGGTCGCTGTTTTACGCGAGAGTAAACAACGGGTCACGCGAGTACCCCTGGTTACTAGGCTTCCCGTCTTCGGCACATGTAAAATTTCTAAATCACTAGTCTAATCAGGGTCGTCGTTTTACGTGAGAGTAAACAACGGGTCACGTGAATACCCCCGGTTACTAGACTTCCCATCATAGAACAAATATTATATCGACTATTGGGAAAAACCGACCGACTCTAAACTCAATCTCAGTGCCAACACGACTTATGTAACTGGACGACTATCTAACCGAAAAATGTAACCAAACGTATCGACGGTGATTTTAAAACACGTATGTATCCTCTCTTATTCGCCAAGACCTAGCAGAAACAGAAATCACTGACTACAACTCGACTAAAACTCGACCGTTTCTTCAGAGAGAAAAATAGTGTCGTAACATCAGTATCACACAAATAGAAGCACGAAAAATTCACGAATAGAGTCAAATCAAGACAAGCAAGGCTATCGACAAAAATAACTTAAAGTAATAAAAAGTGCAACGAAAAAAGTACAGCAATAAATGTAGCGACAGAAAGTAACCCCCCCCCAAACTTAGGACATACATTGACCTCAATGGACAAAATATGATATGCAATAGAATAAGAAAGTCAAGTACTCCCCTCCAGTCCTCTCACGAGCTGGTGCCGGCATCATCCGGTGAAGAGGGTAGTGTGGCTGGCCAAGCAGGTGCAATAAATGGCCCATCTAGGTGCATGATATGGGCGGTCCAAGCGGCAAGGTGCTCCTGATGGTAGGCATCCCTCGCTGCCAGACGCCTCGCCTCATGCCGGTTGGCCCGGCGGGCCTGCTCTCGCATCTCGCCCCTGACGGCAGCAATAATGCTCTCTCGCTCCGTTCGCTGCTCCTCTCGCATGGCAGCCAGCATACTCTCCCTCTGTCTCCTCATCTCCTCTCTCTCTCTCTCTCCTCATGTCCTCTCTCATATCCTCTCTCTCTCCTCGTCTCCTCTCTCTCTCCTCATATCCTCTCTCAGCCCATCGAACATAGCCTGAAATCTCTCTCTGTCGGGCGGCGGGCCGGCATCTGCCTGCCCCTGTGTCAGCAAAATAGGCTCGGGGGACCCCTCGTGGGCCTCATCCAGTAGAAATTCTCTCCCCCGAGCGTGCGCCGGCGCTCCTCCCCACTGGTCAAAATGTCAGATGATGCGGTGGTCGATCGGGTCCTGGGGAACAAGCATCGGCTCGTCGTCTGACCACGTCAGCCCCGACTGCCGGCACAGAGCGAATATAAGAGAGGGGTGCTTCAACCCCGTTTTGGCCCCTCCCTGAATGCACTGGAATATAGAACGGACCAAGAGAGGGGCCACATCGAACCGCGGCCCGGATGTGATAGCATATAATGTCCGGGCGCGGGAGAGAAAAACAGTGCGGATCTGAGATGTGGGGTCTATACGAGCGCAAACAAAGTATAGCGAGGCACGCCCGAGCCGACTGAGGCGCGAGCTCTTGAATTGGAAAGTGGAAGAACCCGGTGCGCGCTGCTCCCAGTCGGAGTCGGGCTGCGTAATAGTCTCTAGCAGAGCCTCCTTCGTGAGGATAGTCATAACTCGGTCATAAGCCGACTCATCTACCACCGGAAGCCCAAACAACCTCCGAATAGCAGCTGTGGAAAAATCAACCGTAATACCTCGGACATCGACCTGAGTCCGAGTGTCTGACTGCTGCAACATCTGGCCTGCTCGAATGTGCTTCAATAGCGCACTGGCATAGAACTCCTGCACTATCGATATCACCGCTAGCTCGGGGGGTGCAGCGAATCGGGCCCACCCCATCTCATCTATCATCGTAAGCAGTTCCCCGTCTTGGGGGGTTGGAGTAAATCCCCTCTCCGTAATAAGAGGTCGCGGCCGAATCTTCTCATTGAAGATTTTGTGGATTTCAGGGTCAGAAAACTGGTGCCCCTCAGACTCGGCGCGGCTACGAGAGGTTTCCCCTTGAGTGGGGGATGACTGAGTCCTGGCTCTCTTGCTCAGCTTCTTCGTTCTAGCCATAGTCAGTCCTGAAAAAATTTAAACACCGAAGGTTACTTACTCAACTAATAACGAGAATAATCATCACTCGGCTAAGGATATCCGGCCGTAAATCAGAAATCTTTACGAGATAGTACAACCGTGAGAGAAAAATGAAATTGAACCATAACGTTTAAACTAGATGTACGGGTTGGGGTTGCTGTAAGTCCAGAACGAATACGTTGCACAAAGATTCAAAATATTGCCTCAACAAAGAATTTTTTTTTTCATTTAGACATTTCATCGAACACCTAAAGGGCAAGAGTTTACTTGAAGAACAAACATGGCAATAGCTTGATTAAATTCCCAAGAACAAAAACACGAATCATTAACCATCAAAACAACATATTCAATTCATTCAATATCAAAAATAATCATGAAAAATCGATCAAAACATCATGTCCTCACTTAACTATCCTAGAACTTTTCAAGGAAATAAGAATATTCAACCATCAAATGCACTACACAACTTCACATTCAAATTCATGGAACAATTTGAGATTAGGAATTTAGACATACCTTGCTTGGATTGTGGAAAATGCAAGAAAATCACAAGAAGAAGGAGAAGGAAAAGTGTTCGTCCGATCGCGCACAAGGGGAGGGAAGGAAGAAAGGGAATTGTACCTGGAGTGGCCGGCCGAATGCAGGTTATACGGTACCTGGCTGTTCGAATTCTGCATGGTGTGCCGCGGCACAGATCAAGTGAGCCGCGGCACCGCGTACAGTCCCTTTTTACCTGTTCGCATGTTTTGTCGTGGGCCGCGGCTCACGTTTCGTGTGCCGCGGCTCAGTGCTCAAGTGTGCCGCCGCTCAGTAATGTTGTGCCGCGGCACAGAGTACAGTTTGTTTAGCCCTCCCTTTCGATCTGTGTGTGCCGCGGCTCACAATACTTGTGCCACGGCTCAGGCATCAGTTTCTCCCCTGGGACTTATCCTGTATAGAATTATAAGAGGAACACGTCAAAAGCGAGAGGTAAAAGCAAATCAAAGCACAAAATGATGAAAAATAAAAATTCAAGAATGCAAGGAAAATATAGAAACGCAAAAATCTACAACTACGAACTCGGGTTGCCTCCCGAGAAGCGCTAAGTTTATAGGCTTCAGCCGGACCTATTAAAAAAAATCAGTTCGCTTTTCGCAAACTCCATTTGGTTTCCACCCCGTTCATCGAACTGTTAATATGATTTTTAAAATTTTGACCATCGGTCATTAAAGATTCGATTTTCGGTTCGGACACCCAATGTTGATTGCGGAAAGGTTTTGACGAGAACAACTTCCCGAAACACCCGTTTTTCTCATGACTAGATGTCCGTTTGATTTCTGGCTTATTTCCCTCTTTCAAAAATGACTTTATGACCGCAGCAGACTTGTCCGAGTGTGGCTGGTCAGATGGCGATGATTGCATGTTCACATGCTCGAGAAATGCTACTCGTTCTACATCTTTCTTAAAAGTTGGACCATCTGACACGGAATCTGAATTTTTCGACCGACGATGTTTTCGGTGATTTTCTTTTACGGCCTCCACACTTTCACTTTGTGAGATTTTATCAACACCTCCCGGACATGGAAAAGATTTGAACACTTGGAACGTGACATGCTCCTCTTGAACCCTCAGAGTTAATTCTCCTTTTTCCACGTCAATAAGAGTTCTGCCGATCGCCAAAAATGGTTGTCCTAAGATAATCGGGATATCTTCATCTTCCTCCATGTCGAGAACAATAAAATCCACTGGAAAGATAAATTTATCCACTTTTACTAGAACGTACTCAATCACTCCTCTCGAATACTTAATAGATCGATCCGCTAATTGCAAGGAGACCGTCGTCGGCTTTGCTTCTCCAATTCCCAGCTTCTTGAAAATAGACAGAGGCATGAGGTTTATACTAGCACCGAGATCGCACAATGCCTTATTAAAAGAGGGACTCCCCATGGTGCACGGTATGTTGAAACTTCCCGGATCTTTCAATTTTGGTGGTAGCTTCTTTTGAAGAATTGCGCTGCATTCCTCTGTCAAGGCGACTGTCTCAAACTCCTTGAGTTTTCTTTTCTTCGACAATATCTCTTTCATGAATTTAACGTAGCTCGGCATTTGTTCCAACGCGTCGGCAAATGGAATGTTAATATGAATCTTTTTGAACACGTCAAGGAACTTAGAGAATTGTTTGTCCGCCTTTTTCTGCTGTAATCTCTGCGGAAATGGGACGGGGGGCACATATGCCTTCGGGTTATCCGGAAACGTTATCGAAGGTCTCCAATCTTGTGATTCCTCCGTTGCTAAAATTTTCTTTTCCTCAATTTCACTCCTCTTTTCACTTCTCTCGGGCTGGTCACACACCTCCTTCCCGCTTCTCAGACTGATCGCATTTAGACTTTTTCTCTAGGATTTGTCTCGGTCGTGCTTGGCAATGCTCCCTCCGGGCGGGCTGTCAACACATTAGCAATTTGGCCCAGCTGGGCTTCCAAGTTGTGAATGGAAGCGGAATGATTCTGCAATGTCGCTTCAGTACGGGTCATGAATTGACTCGTATTTGCTGCCAATTTTGCAATTGCTTCCTCGAGAGAAACTTTTGGAGCGGAAGGGGCCTGCTGTCGGTTTTGAGGGAACGGAGGCTGGTTCGAGTTCTATTCATTTCTCCACGAAAAGTTGGGATGATTACGCCACCCCGGATTATACGTGTTGGAGTACGGATTATTTTCCGGTTTCCGTTTCCTACAAACAGAGCTTGTTCAATTTGGGGCTGCTCGAACGGATTTCCGACTTGACACTCCGCGGTAGGGTGAGATCCGTTACACCAATTGCAAGACTCAATGGTAACGGGGGAAGGAGCATGCGAAAATGCTTGAAGCTGTTGAGTCAAGGCTGCGACTTGGGCTGATAATGTAGATATCGGGTCATTACTTGAAATTTACATCACTCGCTTCGGCGTTATTCTTTCGTATGGCCATTGATATGCATTTGCGGCCATAGATTCCAACAACGAGTGTGCCTCGGCCATAGTCTTTCCCATCAAAGCCCCACCGTGTGCATCCACGAGTGCGTGTAGAGACACTCAATCCATTGTAAAACGTCGAATTTGAAGCCGATCGGAAGGTCATGATGTGGGCATCTTCGTAACAAATCTTTGTATAGCTCCCACGCCTCGTGGAGCGATTCCATATCATACTGACCAAAGGTGGTGATCTCGTTTCTCAATCTCGCCGTCTTAGAAGGTGGGAAGAATTTAGCAAGGAAGGCTTGCGCTAACTCTGCCCATGTTGTGATCGACCCGGTAAGGAATTCACTAAAATTTCGCTTTATCCTCAAAGAGAAAGGGAAAAGCCGTGTCGGATAGCATCGTCGGTGACACCATTGATCTTGAACGTGTCACAAATCTCAAGAAAGGAAGAAATATGCGTTGGGATCATCATTCGGCAATCGAAAAATTGGCTACTTTGCACCATCCGAATAATAGCAGGCTTGATCCCGAAATTGTTCGCCTGGATAGTGGGACGCCGAATCCCCGAAAAATTAGCATTAATCTACGGCATGGCATAGTCTCGAAGTGCCATTTCCGGTTGAGCTTGCTGCACAATATTATTTCCTCCTTGAATTTCGATATTTTCGCCATGGTCACCGTAAATGCGTAACTCTCGTTTCTCCTTCTTGTTCCTTCGAAGAGTGCGCTCGAGTTCGGTATCCAAAGGTAGTAGGCCTTCGTTACCGAGTTTTCTCATGCACTACGCGAAAGATCCTGAAAGGAAAAAAACAAATAAAATAAATAAAATTAAATACATGAAAATAAGTAAATAAAACGTTCAAACTAAGACTAGAAATACTGAAATAGATATTAGCAAAATTTCAGTCCCCGACAACGACGCCAAAAACTTGTTGCGATTTTTCTTGAACGCAAGTGTACGTTATCGTATACAAGTAATAAACTGATGAGTGAGTATCGTTCCCACGAGGACTGAATCACTAACTACCGATTTTTAGGTATTCTAGTTTTATTTGAACAATCAAACTTTGGTTTTGCAATTAATTACTAAAAGAATTAATAAAAGACTAGACAGTAAAAATGATCGCTTGAAGAAAGAGAATCAAATGAAAATAAGTCTAGGATTAAGATCCACCTCGGTTCATCCGAATTTACTCTCGATTATCGAAGTTAATGATTTTCCCAATTTATTGAAGGCGAAGATTGCTAATATACTCTACCGCCTCTCCCAGGTCAATAGATTTTCTAAAGGCGAATAACGCACTCTATCCCTAGGTGAATTAATTCGTCAATAGGCAAAAAGCATAAAATTTCCAAAAGGCCACGTAGTTCCTATGAGTATATTCCTATCTCACAGAATAAAACGGTCCTAACCAATAGTTCCTCACCAACTCTCCTCTCCGGATTCGAATTGAATGATTAAAACAATACAACTATTGGCCAGATAATTGAAAGAATTAAACACGATTGGGAAAACTCAACAAAAAGGGAATTAAATAGATAATCTCAAGCAAATCCGTCAAAACATAGGTTTCATCAAAATCCTAGATTAGGGTTTTAGCCTGACATGCTAATAAATGAAAATACAGAATTAATAGATAAAAGCATGAAAATCAAACGCAGATGAAGCTCGGATTCCTCCGTTCTTCTGGCTTCCGCCCTGTGCCCTTGAAGTCTTCTGCTTATCTTCCTCTTCTGCCGTATCCTCCAAGATTCTATAACTCCAAAATTAAAAGATTCCAGATCATTAATTAGGGTCTTAAACCCTTATTTATAGCTCTGCACAGTCTCCAATTCGCGTCCATGTGAGTAGGTCGAGAACTGGCTTCAAAACGGCCCAAATCCCCGCTGAGCTCACCATAACCGCCTAGTGTGCCGCGGCTCACTAAATCTGTGCCGTGGCACACTGTCTTCAGCTGGATGCCTGGGCGCCTTTTAATTCATCTGTGTCGCGGCTCACCTGGACTGTGCCGCGGCACGTCTGATCTACTTTGTGCCATTGGTTGCCTTCCTGTGCCGCGGCCCACTTGCCTTGTGCCGCGGCTCACAGCCAAAATTCGCCGTTTTCGCCCGTTTCGCCTCGTTTTAGCTTCCGGACTCCAATATCCTGACAAACATACAAAATTAAGGCATTAAGAGTTCATTTAAGCAAATTCACTCTCCAAAATAATACAAAATAATGATAAATAAGCGTATAAAAATATGCCTAACAGTAATATTCTTCAACATCTTGGATTTCGATTTTTGTGTTGAGATATGATGTTTTGGACGTTATAATCATGTTGTATGAAGAGATATACGTATGATTATGAGTGTGTATGAATATTCATTGGATTATTGAAGGGTTATCCAAGAACACTTTGAATATTGAGTTGGATTTCGGGGTTTTTGATTAGTTGTTGTTGTAGTCATGAATTTGGATATTCATATTGGATTATTGATTGTATTGAAGAGGTTTTGTTGTTAGGAACACTCCTTGAGGATTGATATTGGTATAGTTAAGGATTGGTTGTAAACAATCGAAGATTGGTTACAACGTGTTTGATATAATGCTCCAATGAAGTTGGTTTAGTCGTATCGACGTTTTGAGTTGGTTATAATCGTGTTTGATTCGTATTTTGAACGGATTGTTGGTAATTGTGCTATTTAAGGTTGTTCGAGCGACCGACATCTCGTTTAGGACGTTTGTTCGTGGAATGACATTTTTCACCGGTGTTGAGTAAGTTAATTCTTACTCGGTTAAAAGTATACTCATTCCTTTCGTTGTTGTTCATTCATAAATCATAATCATTCACAGTGTACTAATCATGTTGAGACGTGCAATTATCAAAACAATCATTTCATTCACATGGAACGACGGTTCCAATCATTTCAAAGAGCTATCATTCATTTCACTATTATTTCATCTCGGTGAGTCATTCTTGACCCTTGTCGGGTTGTTATTCATTAATAATCATCATGGTCACTTTTGATCGTGTGACCTTCCGGGTTCATATTGCGTGGCCGGGTGCGGATGTGTGGAATTTTTAGTCGGGCACACGATAGTCATGTGTTGGGTTCACCGATACATTGGACTGTGCACACGGTAACGTTTACCTCCGTGAGACTAATTAGGTACAAGGACGGGTGTGTCCGGGCACTTGTCTTGTACACTTGCACAGAACATTAAGGGCGTACTATGATGCTCCTCTTCAGCTTAAATTCATAACTAAGGATATTTCATAATTGAGATATATCATGATTGTGTATATTCAACCCTTGAAGATTGTTGTTCTGTGTAACTGACCCCGTTGGGGGATATTGTTTTCAGGTCATGGCAAGGCAAAAGCACGGGAAAAGAACGTTGACGGCGAGGAGTCCCAGTGATACTAGTAGGGGCCCCAGTCCTTTCAGTCATTCTTGTTTCTCTTGATTTGTATTTCCGCTGCAAATTCCATTTGGGATGTTTATTTATTCAGGGTGGTGTATTTTATCTTCATATAAAATATACTAGTAATCTGTATTGTCCTGGTGTATTGTACTTAAGCTCCTCATTGGAGTATTTTGTAATATAATGTGGTTTGGTACTACAATTATGTTATTTAATTCATTAATTTTCATTCGCCTGGTGGGTCCCAGTTGGGGTTCCACGACACTGTAATAGCCACCTAGTTTGGGGTGTTACAGAATCTTTAATCAAGTTATTCCATAGCCACTACTTTGGGTGTATCATCCCAACACAGTGGCGATCTACACTTTATGATTCCATTGAGATATCCTCCCACTTCCACTCGGGTATTGGAAGTGGTTGTATTATCCCTACTGGCCTCTTGTGTTCAATCCCCACTTTCTGGCATGTCATATATCGAGATACGAATTCAGCTATGTTGCGCTTCAAGTTTAGCCACCAATAGTGTTGCTTGAGATCTTTATACATTTTGTTCGTGCTAGGATCAATAGAGTATGTCATAGCATGGGCTTCCTTCAATATCGTTTGCTTGAGCTTTTCATTAGAAGGAATGCACAGTCGATTTTGGAACCTTAGGATTCCGTCCGTATGAATGACGAAGTCCAATGATTTTCCCGAAGTAATATCGTCAATAATGCCTTGTATTTCGGGGTCCTCTACTTGCCTCTGAAGAATTCCATCCAGCAATGATGATCGCAGGTTCATGGTGCCCAGTTGTCATTGTTCTTCTCGAATCCAGACCTCAATGTTCTTCGTTATCTCGCGTTGCAACTCCACTTGTGATGTCAATCTACATAGTATGTGTTCCCAGTTGTCTTTCAGCTAAGAGCGTCAGCTACCACATTTGCCTTCCCTGGATGATATTAGATATCCACGTCGTAATCATTGATGAGTTCCAGCCACCTCCTCTGCCTCATGTTTAACTCCTTCTGCGTGAAGATGCACTTGAGACTTTTGTGATCCATGAAGATTTGGCATGTGTCACCATATAAGTAGTGTTGGCCACTAAGTATACAGAATACAGCTTGGAAAGTGTTTTAAGCAACAAGCTGTACGATTTTCAAGTTTGAGTGCGTAGCGGAAGTCTTGTTAAAGTACGTTGCTGTAAATACAGCAATTAGATATGAAGTGTATACTTAAAATAATCACAGATATTAAAACAGTAAATGCATAAGGTAAATGACACGGTAATTAAAGTGGTTCGAGGTAAACCCCTCTACGTCCACTGGTCCTCCACACAGGAGTGAAAATGTTTATTATAAATACTACGTACACAACTACGTATTTATAATCAAACCTATCAATGTATCGTTCACACAGATTGATACAAAGATCGTAGCTTTCAACTGTTCACATAGATTGGTTTAGGCTTTTACTTGACTAACTTCTTCACACACAGCTCCAAGCTTTGTCTCTACAATGTAAATCTGTCACACACAGTTCAGGAAAAGCAAGGCTTTTTCAGTCCACACAGGCTGATGGGTTTGTTCAATGAAAGAACGTTTGTTTTGAACAACAACTGACTTTCTTGAGCTTGAGATGATGATGTGTTGTTCAAGGTTGAGCACTCGGATATTTCTTCTCTCAGAATATGCAGTATGCTTGAAGAAATATATTTGCTCAGATATATTCGTGTAAGTGCTTGTTGGTTTCTGTTTCGTGTTTATCACTTGTAACTGATCTTCAAACTCTTGGGGATATATATAGCCTTCAAAATAGATCCGTTGAGAAGGATCCGTTGAGCAAAAGTCTGTGACAATTGGATTGTTGACTTATATAGACCAAGATCTGGATTTTGCGTTGTTTGTATATCTCTATCGGTTTTAGTATTTAAATACTTTATCCTTTTAGTATTTAAATACTTTTTTTCAAATGGGAGTTGACTTTAGCAAATAACAAAGATTCCTTTTCAAACGGTCTTCAGTCCTGTTTCAATAGGTATTGAATGTCTCAATACTTTACAGATTGAATGTTTTATTCATTTATGCTGTAGGCTATAAAGGAGAAGTCGATGTATGGAGTGTTGCTATATGAAGAGACAGCTTCCTTACTTGGCGTTTTTAGACTCTGTTGTTGTATGATGGCATTATGAGAAGTCTTCGATACAGGATCAGTAACCTTCGATCAGACTTTCGATACAGCAGCTTGCTGTATGCTGGATTGGCACTTTATCAAAACACTCTATCAAAACTTTCGATACAAGGTTTGTTTTATCCTAACAATTTCCCCCTTTTTAATTATTTGCCAAGTCTTCCTTTAAATCCTTTTGATGTTTTCCAAAATCCTTGATGATGCCAAAACATTGACACCTAACATCTTCCAGGAGGGCAGACTTCTTGGTCTTCTTCCGAATGTTCTGGCCTTCAGCAATTAGACTAACACTATGAACTGCTCGTAGGTGAGTTCAACTTTAAAAGAAAAAAGTATTACATCTTTAAACTTATGATTGGCGCGCAGGCATAATCTTACAGTGTCATCTAGATACATAAAACTGAATCTATGAACTGTTCGCAGACAAGTTCGTACAGCTTAATTTTTAACAAGTTTTTATACTTGTATTAATTTAGCAAAAGGATTGAATTATCGTAATCATGCAAGAGCACAGTATATTACGAGTTGTAATCTTTCAAGAGAAAAATATTTTATTGATATTGAACAAAGATTACAATGTTTTTGTTATCTCAAAACAAATAAGAATATAGGATAAGAATACAGGAGGGAATCTAGCTCCTATAGTCAGAATGCCTCCAAGGCCTTTTAGGGTCATTCTTGGTACCCTTCCACCAATTTTGATGAGCGTACCTGTTTCGATTTAGGTATATAGCTTGACCTTCGTAGGATTTATCGAAAACTAGGATCCAATCTTTTGGGTGGGTAACCAAGTCACCTTGCCTATGCTTGGACTTCATCTTCTGCTGGAGCGGGAGCGTTACTTCGTCCAACCGTTTCTTAAACTCCTATGCGGCTTCCTGCACCATCCTGCAACTGTTGAATATGGTGGAATCCCTGATAAGAACAACGAAGTATCTTAGCAGTTCATTCTTCCTCCAGTTCTTGATCTCGTCGGCAGTTGGCTGTCGGTTGGCCGGGAGGTTTATAGCTTGCGGTTTTTGTACGAGGTTCTTCCATGGAAAATTAGTGTCGTGAAATTCTAGACGATCTCCCTGTATCGTGACGTTGGGAGTAGGAGATGATAAACGAGAAATAGCAGCAGTGATGCTGTCCAAATGTAGCTTCCATCTCCCTCTCTTGCTCGAGCCTTGATCTCCTTGCAGCTTCCCTCGCTACTTCCCCCTTTTTGGCGTCATCAAGGTAGGACACCTTTTCATCAAGATGTTCAAGGATCTGCATAGCAACATCCTGTTTGGTCTCAAAACTTGTCATTTTATTCACTAGGGAGGTGAGCACCTACGACATATCTTGAATTTTATTGTCGTGTGCTCGAAGCTGGGAACCAGATTCAATGAGAGCGGATGCTGTCTTGGCCTCAGAAACACGAAGCTTTGATTGTTCTTCCATCAGGATTTGCTCCTGACGCTGTTGTAATTGGCTAAGGGCCTACTTTAAGACGGTAGGCAGGATGTGGAAGGCTTCTTCCACTTGAGAAACTTCATGCCTCATACCAGTCATTTCTTCAACGGCTGACTGATGTAACCAATTAATCTCCTTTTCAAAAGCATGCAGGGCATTCACGGCGTCCTGCCAGAAAACAGTTTGGCGGCCAAGAGCATGCAATTGCTGTTTCTTCTCGATGGTTCAGGGAGAGTCTGTCTGGGCAAAATCTTCAACTCCATTCAACTGTCTCAAGTTCACATTGGGACGTGAATCGGGGTGGACATCCTCAGGTATCATACCGTCGTCGGATTCCAAAACAGTTGAGGGTGCGGGAGCATCCGATGTGGGCTTGGCAACAGGGGTTGCTCTACTCTCCTGTTCTAAAATAGGTTCTGAAGACATAAGCACAGGAGGGACTGATTCCTCCTGTTGTCTCTCAGCGTCCGCCTCCCCCTGTAGAGGGACTGATTCCTCGTGTGGGATGGCGCTGGTCTGGTCATCTGTGGCGATAGGCTCGGGTGCCTGTTCTATGGTTGGTTGTTCCTCCACTACAGGAGGGACTGAATCCTCGCTGTTGGGAACATTATTTTGGCTTGAGTTCCCTTGATCCGGTTGGGTTTCCTCATGACTCATTCTCAGACCTGCCTGTAGGGCATTGTCATCGTCGTCCGAGTCATCATCAGATTCGGAACTGCGTGTGAAGAAGTTAGTCAAGTGAAAGCCTAAACCAATCTGTGTGAATGGGTTGAAAGCTACGATCTTTGTATCAATATGTGTAAACGATACATTGATAGGTTTGATTATAAATACGTAGTTGTGTACGTAGTATTTATAATAAACATTTTCACTCCTGTGTGGAGGACCAGTGGACGTATAGGGGTTTACCTCGAACCACTTTAATTACTGTGTCATTTACCTTCTGCATTTACTGTTTTAATATCTGTGATTATTTTAAGTATACACTTCATATCTAGTTGCTGTATTTACATCAACTTACTTTAACAAGACTTCCGCGACGCACTCAAACTTGAAAATTGTACAGCTTGTTGCTTAAAACACTTTCCAAGATGTATTTTGTATACTTAGAGGCCAACAAGTTGTATCGGAGCGGTTGATTCTAAAAAGAATCAGTCGTATTTTTGACCGAATCAGATCCTTAAATCACTTATCTTTGTAAAACAGTCTTTTTCTTTCCTATATTCTCATATGGACACATCAATGATCAATAAAGTCCCTATGTTTTCTATTAACGAGTTTGACGACTGGAGAATTAGGATGGAGGCTCATCTTGCAGCAATGCACGAAGAGATGATTTTTGTCATACAGGATGGCCCCATAAAGATCATGAAGGTAAATCCGCCCCAATGATTGAAGGCCAGGCTCATGCAGAGATGCTCGAGAAAGAGCGCGAACAATGGACTTCTGATGATAGAAAGCACGCCAAGCTCGACAATGTTGCGAAGAACACGCTATTTGTCACTCTTGACAAAGGCACGTTCTCTAAGGTAAAGAGCTGTAAATCAGCCAAGGATAGCTGGGATAAACTCAAGTTAATTTGTTAGGGAACTGAGCTCTCAAAAGAAAACAAAATTTCAAAATTGACTCAGCAATTTGAATCTATTGAAATGAAACCAACTGAAACACGTGAGGAACTTGACCTCAGATTCACTGGCATTGTTGGTGAACTTGAAGCATTAGGCAAGATTTATACCCAAAGGGAGAAGAACCTAAAAATTTTCAGATCTCTTCCTGCCCGATGGGACATTAAGACCACATCTATGCGTGTATCGTGCAATCTTAATGAAATATCTACTTTTGATCTCTTTTCTGACCTCAAAGCGTTTGAGTATGATATAGACAGGAGAGAGAAAGCTGAAGAATCTCCCGCAAGGACTACAGCATTAGCGGCTGTATCCAACCGAAGACACAGCATGCCGACTTCATCAAATTCCATTTACAAGAATGTTGACAGCGACGACGACATACTGTCACAAGATGAAATGGCGCTCCTCATGCATAAGTTCAAGAAGTTCATCAAGCAGTCGGGAAAGACTCCATACAGGTCCAAGCCTGTTCACAAGGTAACTACCGAAACTTCCTCTGGTGATGCTAACCTGTGTTATAATTGCTGGAAACCAGGACATTATGCAAATAAATGTCCTCATCCTAAAGTTCAAAGGTTGCCGGAAGCCGAGCAACAAGAAAAGGATGAAAGAAGACGTGCTTGGAAAAACAAGCTAAAGGCCCTGATTGGTGAATCAGAAGCCTCCCCCGCACCATCAAAGTCCGAAGAATGTCTTCAGGTAGTCACTGACAGTGACTCTTCTGATGATGATTTCGAAGATAAAGCCTATATGTGCTTTATGGCCAAAGACATTCCGGAAGATGAAGATAGCGATGATGAGGTAAGCTCAACCTCAGCTATTCCTACTAATGCATCTCATACTTTTGAAAACATGATGAATGAGTTTAAGAACATTCAAAAGGCCCATGAGAATTTGAAAAATGAAAACATACAGCTCCAAATTTCTAACCTAGAGCTGAAAGAAGAAAACGACTTGCTGAAAGTAAACTATGAAAATATGTCTGTTGATTGTGAAAACAGCAAAGTCGGTCATGAAAAACTCATGGAGAGCAATCATCAACTTGCTCATGAACTAAGTGAGACTAAATCTCATAGTGAAAGCAAGACAAATGATCTTCAAGCTAGAGTAAAAATCTCAAAAAACGAGAAGGAGAACTTGAGACCATTCTGAAATCTTTCGAGAAATCATCCAAGAGAATGGAAGAAATTCTAAGGACTAGGCAACATGCTCATGATAAAAGTGGCTTAGGATATAGCTCATTTTCCAATAATGGGAAAACTAGTACTGTGTTCGTCAGGGGTGTGGAACCCATGCCTGTATCGGAAGAAATTCCGAGTCCTATGAAGGAACTCGTTGCATCGCGAACAGCAAAAGCTGTCATTCCGCCACCTCAGTCATATTCCAAATAGCGGAATCACCAGCCATTCAGACCTGTAAGGCGTACCCAATAGCAAGCTCCTCGAGCATATCAACAGCTCTAATAGCCGTTCAGAAAGAAGGCTGTATCCAAATATCAAAGGCCCGCACGGCAGTACTTTCAGTACAGCATGCCTAGGTATTGGATACAGGAGCCTCGTTATCCCTTGTGAAAGAAAGTTTCCGCACAATATCAACAACAACTTTGGAAATCCAACTGGAGACCCAGAAGGAAAGCTGTAAGGCCGAAGAAAATGGCTCCACCTCAAAGACGGCATTCGTACAAGATTAAAAATAATAACCCTGAATTTTACATGCATAATAATTATCATGGTTATAGCGACTACATACATGACCCACGTAGACATCGCAACTACATATCTAAAGCATCCTACAGTAAACCTATTGCTGTCACGAAAATCTGGGTACCTAAAGGCACTAACATCGATGGACCCAACAATCAAAGGGGACCTAAATCTACCTAATTTGTTTGCATACAAGACATCTTAGAGGAGGACATCTGGTACTTCGATAGCGGATGTTCTCGGCACATGACAGGAGATAAAAGCAAGCTATCATATTATATAGAAGGTCGCGGTCCAAAAGTACGTTTCGGTGATAAATCTAAAGGAAGAACAAGAGGGAAATGAAACCTGCTTGTCGGAAAATTCAAAGTCACTGATGTAGCTTATGTTGAAGGCTTACAGTACAATCTACTTAGTATTAGCCAGTTCTGTGACAAACAGTTCTCGGTAAAGCTCTATATAGATCACTGTAGAGTCAAGAACATCCTGACCAAAGAAGTTGTGCTCACAGGAAGCAGATCAGGTAATATGTATATTACTGACTGGATGCCTACAAGCTCCACAATTCCTTGTTTTTTTGTCAAAGGCACTACAGATTTAAGCTGGCTATGGCACAAAAGGATGTCTCACGTCAACTTTAAGACTATCAACAAGCTTTCCAGACAGGGAATGGTTAGAGGATTGCCCAATGTATCATTCCAAAAAGACAGCGTTTGTGGACCCTGTCAGAAAGGCAAGAAAATCAAGACCACCCTGAAGAGCAAATCCTACCTTTCCACTCACAGAATTATAGAAATGCTACACATGGATCTCTATGGTCCTGTAGACCCGATAAGTTTGGGAGGTAAGAAATACTATCTAGTTATTGTTGATGACTTTTTCAGGTATGCTTGGACAATCTTCCTAAGCAAGAAGAAGGAAACAACATCAAAGCTGCCCGAGCACCTGAGAAAGCTTCAGAATGAGAAAGGGTTGAGTATCGTGTCCATTCGTTTCGACAGAGGTACAGAATTCACTAACCGCTTTATAGAGAAATATTGTTCGGAAAATGGAATACATCATGAATACTCAGCTGCCCGCACACCTCAACAAAATGGTGTTGCTGAGCGAAAGAACAGGACGATGAAGGAAGCAACAAGGACAATGATTGCCGCAAGGAAGTTGCCACAGCGTTTCTGGGGCGAAGCCACCAATACAGCGTGCTATACCCAAAACCGCTGTATCATCAACAAGCACCACAACAAAACAGCATACGAGGTATGGAATAACAAAACTCTGTTAGTTTCGTACTTTCACATATTTGGATGCAGGTGTTACGTTTTGAACAACAAGAAGGATCAACTTAGAACCTTTGATGAGAAATAGGATGAAGGGATATTTTTAGGATATTCCTCTGTTAGCAAAGCTTACAGGATCTTTAACAAAAGGAAGCTAACAATTGAGGAATCAGTTGATGTAGTGTTCGACGAACCTCACCATGATACTACAGGAGTAGAAGAATTTACTCATAACATCCAACAACTCACAATTGATAACCCAACAACTACTATAGAGCCTGTCGTTGACCTAGAAATCAACCCCGCAGCTGAAAGAACTGAAGTAGATGAAGCCGATGCTGTACAAGCTGAAGCCGAAACTATAGCAACTCAAGATACAGTACGGGACCCCGAATTAGAACCTGACAGAAGATGGTTGAGAGATCACCCACATGAGTTGATCATAGGAAATATTGATGCTGGATTTTATACCCGAATGAGAATATAGAGTACACAAGGAAATGTACTATGTACGCAAGAAGAACCCGAGTCTAGGCTTTCAACCGTTCACACAGATTGGTTTAGGCTTTCACTAACTTCTTCACACACAGTTCCAAAGCTTTGTCTCTACAATGCAAATCCGTCACACACAGTTCAGGAAAAGCAAGGCTTTCTCAGTCCACACTGGGATGATGGGTTTGTTCAATGAAAGAACATTTGTTTTGAACAACAACTGACTTTCTTGAGATTGAGATGATGATGTGTTGTTCAAGGTTGAGCACTTGGATATTTCTTCTCTCAGAATATGCAGTATGCTTGAATAAATATGTTTACTTAGATATATTCGTGTAAATGCTTGTTGGTTTCTGTTTCGTGTTTATCACTTGTAACTGATCTTCAAACTCTTGGGGATATATATAGCCTTCTAGATCCGTTGAGAAAGATCCGTTGAGCAAAAGTCTGTGACAACTGGATGGTTAACTTGTATAGACCAAGATCTGGATTTTGCGTTGTTTGAAGATCTCTGTCGGTTTTAGTATTTAAATACTTTATCCTTTCAGTATTTAAATACTTCTTTTTAAACGGGACTGGACTTTAGCGAATAACAAAGATTCCTTTTCAAACGGTCTTCAGTCCTGTTTCGATAGGTATTGAATGTCTCAATACTTTACAGCTTGAATGCTGTATCCATTTATGCTGTAGGCTATAAAGGAGAAGTCGCTGTATGGAGTGTTGTTGTATGAAGAGACAACTTCCATACTTGGCGCTTTTAGACTTTGTTGCTGTATGATGGCATTATGAGAAGTCTTCGATACAGGATCAACAACCTTCGATCAGACTTTCAATACAGCAGCTTGTTGTATGCTGGATTGGCACTTTATCAAAACACTCTATCAAAACTTTCGATACAGGGTTTGTTTTATCCTAACTAGTAGTGTCTCCAAATATTCAAAGCATGGATCCCAGCAGAAAGTTCCAAGTCATGAGTGGGGTAGTTGACTTCGTAAGGTTTCAATGGGCATGACGTTTATGCGATGACCTTACCGTGTTATATCAGAATGCAACCCAGTCCTTGTTTAGAAGCGTCGCTGTAGATGACGAAGCCGCCCGTCCCTTGAGGAAGCATTAACACTGGAGCACTCGTCAGCCGCCACTTGAGTTCGTTGAAGCTCTTTTGGCATGCCTTGGTCCACTCGTACTTGGTAGTCTTACCGGGAAGTTTGATTAGAGACTGCTAATGCATAAAGGCATACCTTATGATGTTCGATTCATAATTCAAGCCAAGGTAAGAATAGCAAGTGAATTCATAGAAGCACCTACTAAATTCTTATCAGGGATTGGAAAATTTTCATATTTGAAAAAAAATGACGAGCGAAGAAAATGGGAGTTTGTTATAAGTGCGCTCGTTGTGCTTTTTATTCGAAATATCGATCTCTAGGAATTCCTTCCGCAAACAGAGAATACAAAATTAAGTTCATTAAGGATGGTCAAAATAAGGAATCATTCGATAGTGTTCTAATGACTCTTGAAACGCAGTCTAGTGGATATGTGCAACATGAAATTCTATGTTTGAAAGAGAAATTCAGATTTGAATATGAACAACATCTCGAGAATCTGATGGTAATAGACACTGTTTGCTAATTTATAAGAAAATTAGATGGAATCTTATCCCGACTCATAGAAGGCATTGAAGTCGTTTCTGAACGTAAAATCAGTGGAAGATATGAGTCACAATCACAACTACTGTTCATCCACATCAGCGTTTACTTTTTTAATTTTGTCATTTCCTTTAAAGTTTTTCTTTTCAAATAAAAAAATTGTGACATGCAACAAATGCATTCAATATTCTACCGAATACATGAAGCACAATTAACGCGCTTACTTTTCGCCAAATAAGTTAAAATTATTATTATTGTTTTCAGAAATCCCCCTAATAAGTTAATTTAAATAATATTGCACCCTCGTTTTATACTTCTATAAATATTATCTCATTCTTCGTCACTTTACACCTCAAATATTTCTAGCAAACACAGAAGAAAGAAAGATAGAAAAAGAGATGGAAACAACCTCTAATCGTAAATTCTCAAGTATCTGTGTTTTCTGTGGATCTAATCCCGGAAAAAGTGGTGAAACCATCACTACAGCATATAATCTTGGCAAAATATTAGCTGAAATGAATATTACGTTGATATATGGAGGAGGAAGTTGTGGGTTGATGGGGTACGTAGCAAAAGGTGCTTATGAAGCAAGCGGTCAAGTTCAAGGTATCATTCCTAGTGCTCTTACTGAACCTGCTGGAAAAACAATAGGAGATGAAGTACAAGTGTCCAACCTAACTGAAAGGATGAATCTCATGCTTGACAAGTCTGATGCTTTCATTGCTTTACCGGGAGGGTTTGGAACACTTGAGGAAATTTCTCACATGGTGCCTTGGTCCCAGCTGAACATCCATCAAAAACCAATAGGTTTATTGAATATTAATGGATTCTATGATGGATTGTTAAATTTTATCGACCATGCAGTGGAACAACATTTTATTACACCGTCTGCATGCGGTATTCTGATATAAACTTCAAAAGTTGAAGACCTATTTCTGAGCCTGATCCTGCAGTAGCTCGAATTGAGTGGTCAAAGGGAAAGAAAAGGAAGCTGAATATTGACCTGAACCTCTGAAATACCTTATCCCTTGTCGTTTTACTAGTTTTTGATTGGGTTGTGTTCTATTCTAGTTGATCGCTTTGGATTGTTGTGATATCATGTGATATCTTTAAGTATTGTTTTTATTTTTATTTTTGATGGCAAAGTCAGGATACTCCTCGGACTCTATTGAAGCGCATCTAGGTTGTGTGTTATACTTAATAGTATATGATTTTATTTCAACTTATATTCTCAAAATAAATTCAAACAACATGAAAAAGTACTTCAAAACATAACACTTACTTTTACAGGGTATGCGAAGTCGGTGGATGCTTGACGCGCTTGGAATGATTGCAGTGTAGTCGAAAAGATATTTCTTCAAAGATATTATTCTTGAAAATGTGTGTAGTTGCCTCTCTTTTTTACTTGAAAAAGTTTGGTCTTTGAAATAATTTTTTAAAAAACAATGTAGTTCGATTAACCTTGCTCTCTGATAACATCTACTGTAACATCCCCAAAATCTTGAGTAGCTACAGCGCCGTGGATCTCTCATGGGGCACATTAGGCTAGGTTATTCGTCTTACATCACAAGGACTTTTGGTAAAAATAACAATATTGAAATTGATAATAAATTTTCATCATACGAACAGGAAAGTCGAAGTACACACGATTTTAAAATTTAATACATGTTCTTTATTTCCGAAATAAATGCCAAGGGAAAATCTAACTTTATCCAGTCGCCATTGTCAAGCATGCCCCATCCCTTCGCATTCCCAAGCCTGTATTTCTGAAGTTCCTACAACTGGAAAGTATAACAATACCAGCCCATACCCTGGTCAGTCATAACACATCACAACAATATGCTCATATGTACGAATTTTGCAGTTCCAAAAGTATCAGCTCACAACATATATCACATATACATATAATAACATATAAGCACCTATCCCCAATATCCGGATAGTGCAAAATTTGTTGGGATTAGGTGCCTAAAACGAAGGCCCAGTGGAAGCGGTAAAACGAAAATAAATTCGATCTGAATCCCTACGAGGATCGATCGAGTTACGTATATACGAATATTAAAATGAAACACAAAAGATACGAGAAGCATACCCTTGTAGTCGCTGATTAAATGGTGTCCTTCTCTTGAGCTATTCTCCAAGATTTAGATTGCTTTCCCTACGATCCAATCCGCTCCAAGATCTTGGATGATCCAACGCCGAAAGCACCGTGTCTCTACTTGCCACACGCCGAAGAAACGAACGGAACGATGATCACCTTGTTATCCTTCGAGGATACGACTAGAGCTAGGATGATGAAGCTTTTGATTGTGATTATAACACTATAAGTGTATTGATCACACACTCTCAATGAATCTCTCAATTTTCTCCAAGACCAATCAATATGATATGAAGAAGAAGATGAAGACCTTGAGGAAAATTTTCTCTCTCTCTCTCTCTCTTACATGAACCGTATGAATCAATGGGGTAGGAGAGTGATTCAAGTCTTCTCTTCTTATGCAATTCCTTTTCATCATAAGACAAAAAATGCACCAACTCACATCACATGAGATACAACCCCACAAGTCATTGTCTTCCATTTAAAAATGGAAACAAAAGACAAGATGAAACTTAGTGGAAAGGAGGGGCGGCCATCTAGAAGGGAATTGAAGAGTTCGGTTCGTTTCGGACTCCCGAGAGTCCAAACAGATAAACTCCAATTCTGTTCTGATGTATTTATATTAATTAATTAATTCAATTAATTAATCATATCAAATACATAATAACATAATTAATTTCTCCAAGAAATAATTATATTTATGAATTAAATTAATCACCTAGTAATTTATTTAATTCATTAGGCCGTAAATCAATTTATCCAATAAATCGATTTAAACATCTAATATCCCAAATTAGATATCCAATATCTAATATTCATAATGAGAGAATAAGCTCGATTCATTCCGTCGTCAATCCTATTGCACGACTCTGTAGGTCCGTCTCAGTCAGCAATGGGAGGAACCAAAGAGTAGTAGCACCACCTACCCAGCCTGACGGCCTACACTGTACCCCAACTGAGAACGAATGATGGGATCATTCAAGAACCATTCTGTCGTGAATACCATTATATGTATAAACCCTTCTTTCAAATTGTAAAACCCCGAGATATTCGGAATAATTACAGCGCCGTAAACCCTTTAAGTAAGGATTTACAAGGCTAATTTAAAAGAAGTGTAAATATAAGACATCAATACTGCTAAAATTCAAGTTTACAAAACCGTTCAACTGGTTCAACGAGTAATTAATACAACCATAACGAAATGATATTAATAAGACACGAGTACTCGAGTACTGAAATCGAAACAAGAAAACAAATCCCCAACAACAACAAACATCACTGAACCCCTTCGTCGTCACGTCGGTACTGTGGCTGTTTCCCTGCTCCCCGGCTACCTGAACATTAAAACAAATGTCCACCCCCGAAGGGGTTAGCAAAACGATGCTAGTACAAGTATCAAATTAAACAATTCGAATATGCATCAACAATACATAACAAGATACACCACACAGACTTCTGCTACCGGAATCCGACAATGCGAATCCACAAGATTCCATTAACACAGCAAGGGTATTCCAATGATCCAGCGCCCTCAGCATAGATCCCAAGATCCCATCGGACCAACACGAGGTGGAAATAACCCGTCCAATGATTCAGCGCCCTCAGCCTAGATCCCAAGATGATCCCGTCGGACCAACACGAGGTGGACATCCGATCCAGCGCCCTCAGCATAGATCGTACAACGTACACAAATACAACTCATGCATACACATATGCCAAATCATTATGTTCATCAACATGAACATACAAATACTAGATAACGAATATCATGACAATTCAACAAATTAATTTCCATGTCAACAACATGAATAAACCACAAACATGCTCAAAATATCAATTTTAACACATTACGATACTTGCCTCGAAGATGGCAAGAACGAAACACTTCAATGATCTCAACACACTCGAAGGCCGCCTCCTTCGATCAACGTAGCAAGCTCGAACCTTAACAAAAGAAATGATATACAAATCATCTCAAGTCGAAGGATTGCCTAACAATTCGATCTACGGCCCAAAAGCTCAAAATATGCAATCTGCCTGAACCACTTAGCGTACGCTACGTACTCTATGTAGCGTGCGCTAAGCCTGCCTGTTAGCGTACGCTATCGTATAAGCCTAGCGTACGCTAGCCACGGACTGACAGTTCTCTCAGATCAGCCGACTGACTTGGCTGATATCATAATGTACGTTACGTACCACACGTAGCGTGCTTTAACTTATCCCCGATAGCGCACGTTAACTTACGTATTTTAGCGTGCGCTAACCGTGCATGGAAGATTACTATTGACAGAAAACTGGATTGAATGGTGATGAACTCATGAATTCTATGGTGATAAAACAAGTCGTCCCCGAGCATATCATACTAATAAGGTTTGTGAAAGTTCTATACGTACTAAATGACTATGAGATACAAAGATACGAATAATCATCACAACACCATAGTTCATCTAGATCTTCAAGAAAATATTCTAAGTTTCGTTCGTCCTACGTTCCAAAACGCATGATTCCAATGTGTAAAACGTAACAACTAGGTAATATCCGTCTACTGATCACATATTGGTTTGAAGCTGCTTAAGAGTCCAATAAACTAAAAAGGTTCAAGGGTTCATACGATGAATAAGTGCCGAAACGTCGAAATATCCTTCTAACACATGATGATCGATTTAGAACGACATAACTGACTATAAAAACATGATCAAATCGTCCTTTAGAACACTACTAATATTGGTGAAGAATCACCTACCTCAAGGTAGTGAAGAACAAGGAGAAAATCGAAGCAATCCAACGTCGAAAGCTCGAACACCAATCCTCAATGATCTACAATCTTCAATCACGAGCTAGGATGTTGATATGAGGTGTTTAGGATGTAGGAAGTTATACTCTAAGTATAAGAATTCGGATGAGGGAGAAGAAAGGACTGAAAATACGAAAAGGATGATGTCCCATTTATAGGAAATGGTTATTAGTGCGCGCTAGTCCATGCTGGTAGCGTGCGCTAACGGATACTGACTTCACTGTACTCAGCACTTAGCGCGCGCTATGCACATTCCTGTAGCGTGCGCTAAGGCGTTGACTTGGCTTTTCCCAAAAGCCGTCCAGGTTCATCCCGACACAATCCGACCAAGATTCTCGGCCCGATCTCACCTACCGCACGTCTCAATCAAATTGACCACGCATAGCGTGCGCTAATGTTCCTCTGTAGCGTGCGCTATGGATCCATGTTAGCGTACGCTACACATAGCCGATAGCGTGCGCTACATACGCAGAATTACAATTTTTAAATCACAATCATGAAATCATCCGCTCGACAACATCGGATTATGAAATACGGAGAATAATACTCAGACAAAAGTACAATAATTACAATATCACAAGTTCCAAAAACATATCAGAAATCTCGGGTATTACATCCTCCCTCCCTAAAAGGAAGTTTCGTCCCGAAACTTAAGATGAAAACAACTCTGGATATCTAGCCTTCATACTGTCCTCCGTTTCCCAAGTGGCCTCTTCGACTCCGTGTCGTTACCATTGTACTTTAACCAAGTGTATTGGTTTATTCCTCAATTGTTTGATCCGACTCTCAAGTATCTTGATTGGTCTCTCTTCGAAGGTGCCATCATTAGCTATCTCGATCTCGTCGAATTCAATGACGTGACTGGGGTCCGGTACATACTTCCGCAGTTGGGATACGTGAAACACATTGTGAACGTGACTCAGCGATGGCGGTAAGGCCAACCTGTATGCTAAATCTCCAACTCTCACGAGAATCTCGAATGGTCCGATATATCTCGGACTAAGCTTGCCTCTCCTCCCAAAACGGAAAATCCCTCGTGTAGGAGACACCTTCAATAGTACATGGTCCCCAGCGTCGAACTCTAGAGGACGACGACGTATGTCTGCGTAAGACTTTTGTCGACTCTGGGCAGTTAACAGTCTTTCTCGAATCAAAGCTATCTTCTCTTGAGTCTGAATTATCAATTCCGGTTCCGTCCCGATCAAATCCTAAGAATCATTCCAGCACAAGGGTGATCGGCATCTTCTCCCGTACAAAGCTTCAAATGCTGCCATCTTAATTGAAGCATGCCAACTATTGTTATAGGTGAATTCGATCAAGGGCAAGTGAACTTCCCAATCAGTTGACCAATCCAACGCACAAGCTCTAAGCATGTCTTCTACTGTTTGAATAGTCCTTTCGGACTGACCGTCCGTTTGGGGATGATAAGCCGTACTAAAGTTGAGCTCAGTGCCCAAAGCCCTGTGAACTGCCTTCCAGATGTGCGACACGAAGCGACCATCTCGATCCGAAATAATGGTCTTCGGCGTCCCATGCAATCTGACTATCTCCGCAATAATACTCGCGCCAATCTCTCGGGTCCCCATGTATCTTTAATCCATAGGAAATGAGCCGACTTGGTTAGTCGATCAACCACAACCCAAATCATGTTCATTCCCGTTCTAGTCCTTGGCATACTGGTGATGAAATCCATCGAGATGTCCTCCCACTTCCATTCAGGGATCGGAAGCAGCTTTAACATTCCGGCAGGTCGCTGATGTTCAATCTTAACTTGCTGACAAGTCAAGCACCTCGAAACGTACTCTGCTATGTCCTTCATATTTCCCCACCAGAAGTTTTGTTTTAAATCGTTATACATCTTACTGCTGCCCGGGTGAATAGAATAGGGCGCGCTGTGAGCTTCCTTCAGAATAGTCCGTCTCAAATCATCATCATCGGGAACGCGAAGTCGACTCTGAAATCTCAGAACTCCATCATCTTGTATCACGAATCCTGGGGCTTTTCCTTTCTTTACTTCATCACATAATCGAAGGATCAGAGAATCGTCCAACTTCTTAGACTTGATCTCCTCGACTAGTGATGAATTCAGTTCCATCACATATAGTTGCCCTTGAATTCATGGTGCCCATACTTCAATACCTTCGCGGATCAGTTCTCGTTGAATGCTATTTTGGGACGTAAGAGCTTCCAATACTCGAAGAGAAACAGGTTTACGGCTCAATGCATCGGCTACTACGTTTGCTTTCCCCGGATGATAGAGAATCTCCAAGTCGTAATCCTTGATCAATTCCAGCCACCTTCTCTGCCTCATGTTTAATTCTTTCTGACTGAAAATATACTTGAGGCTCTTATGATCGGTAAAGATCTGACAATGAGTGCCGTACAAATAATGTCTCCAAATTTTCAAAGCAAAGACTACAGCTGCTAGCTCCAGATCATGAGTCGGGTAATTAACCTCGTATGGTTTCAACTGCCGAGAAGCATAGGCAATTACCTTATCCTTTTGCATCAATACACATCTCAGACCCTGATTTGAAGCGTCGCTATAAACCATGAATCCATCAGTTCCATCTGGTAATGCTAATATAGGTGCTGTCGTCAGTCTCTTCTTAAGTTCGTCAAAACCAGCCTGGCATTTCTCATCCCACTTGAACTTTTGAGTTTTCTGTAACAGCTGAGTGAGCGGACGAGCAATTTTGGAAAATCCCTCTACAAAGCGGCGATAATATCCAGCAAGTCCTAGGAAACTTCGGACTTCTTTCACATTATTAGGAGCTTCCCATTCCAAGATTGCTTCGACTTTCTTCGGGTCCACCTGAACTCCGTCAGCTGATATCACATGCCCAAGGAAAGTTACTTCCCTAAGCCAGAACTCGCATTTTGAAAGCTTTGCATACAGCTGTTCCTTCCTCAAGGTGCTCAAAACCACACGTAAATGTTCGGCATGCTCCTCTGCGTCTCTCGAATATATCAAGATGTCATCAATGAAGACGACTACAAATTTATCCAAGTATTCCAAGAATACCCGATTCATCAATTACATGAATACCGCAGGAGCATTGGTAAGTCCAAACGGCATCACTACCAATTCATAATGCCCTGCATCGACACGAAGCGAGACTTTGGTATATCCGATTCCTTAATCCTCAACTGATGGTATCCTGATCGCAAGTCAATCTTCGAGAATACCCTTGCCCCTTGCAGTTGATCAAACAAGTCGTCGATCCGAGGTATAGGATACTTATTCTTGATCGTCATCTTATTGAGCTCCCGGTAATCAATACACAGTCGGAGGGATCCGTCTTTCTTTCGGACAAAGAGAACGGGCGCTCCCCAAGGAGAAACGCTAGGTTGAATATAGCCCTTCTGTAACAATTCCTCCAGTTGCTTCTTGAGTTCATACATCTCGGTTGGCGCCATGCGGTATGGTGCTCTGGAAATAGGAGCTGCTCTAGGCTCTAATTCGATAGTGAATTCCACTTCTCTCTGCGGAGGTAACCCAGGTAGTTCGTCAGGAAATACATCTGAGAACTCGTTCACAACTGAAATAGACGAGAGCTCTACTCCTTCCTCTTTCCTCATGGCATAACACCAAAGTACATGACATCCTTGCTTCAGTAATTTCACGGCTTTCATTGCTTTGATCAATTTTCCCGAGCTTCCCGGTCTCCATCCTCGGAATAAGTGTTCAGATCCTTCATCAGCATTGATAGAAATGACTCTCTCTCGGTATTTCAGAATAGCTCCATAACGGTTGAGCCAATCGTCTCCGAGAATTAAATCGTCACCGTAGATGTCAACTACAATAAGATTCGATGGCCAATCTCTCCCTCCTATAGACACAGGAAACTCTCTAGCCTCTAGGGTTCCCACAATTTTCTCTCCACTCGGCAAACCCACAACATATGGTTCACAATCAGATAAGCACGAGATTTTTAAACGATTTACACAGTTCAGTGATACAAAAGAATGTGTAGCTCCGGAATCGAATAAAACACTAACTGGTTGCAAAAGGATCTGAATCGTACCTGATGCAACAGCAGTGTTCTGATCGTCAGATTTCCTCATCTCGTACAGGCGCGGAGGAACGGACCCTGCACTGGATGTCTCCCTCTTCCCAACGTTCTGCTGCTGAAATCCACTCTGCTGCGTCTGGTTCACACTTGTCTCCTTCGGAACTGGCGCTGGAGTGAGAGTACCAAAAGATCTAGTAGCAACTCCACAGAAAGCCGCACGGTGCCCTTCTTGTCCACAATCGTAGCAAGTCACAGAAGATGCGGGGCAGTCACGTCGAATATGCCCTGCTCGACCACAATTGTAGCATTTCTTTGATGCGTCCGGAACTGCTGATGTAGTTTGGAACTTCTTTCCGCCTCTAGAAGGATGCGGAGGTTTCCTAGCCGAATAAAAGGAAGACTGGCCATTGAGGGGCCCACCACTCTTGTTTTCTGAAAAGTTACCGGTCACCTTCTGCTTCTTTGCCTCCACTGATTTCTCCACCACCGCCTCTTTCATGTCGTAGGCCAGCGCTTTGTCTTGATACTGTCGCAACGTAGTACACTCGAACCCGGACATGTACTGCTGAATCTCCGGCTTCATCCACATATCGAAATGAAAAATCTTTTCTGCTTCTGTTCTGACCAAGTGTCGCACACAAGTCAGCTGATGATTAAAAGTTTTGATTACATTTATCGCAGATGCTTCCGAACTCTGTGGTGAGAAAAACTCCCGGATCTTTGCCTCTCTAACTGGACGAGGACAATACTGTGCTTCTATCATTAATTTGAATTCCGTCCAATCCGCATTATGATTCTCGGGTCGAATAGCTTCCCACCAATCAAAGGCCTCCCCAATCAGAAAATACTGGGCAATGGGAACCTTCCGGTCCTCGGGACAGTTAAGACCCGCGAATATCTTCTCTAACTCTTTAAGCCAGTGATCCCAAGTAAGTGCGTCAGCAGATCCGTCAAATTTTGGCGGGTGCAATTTGACCACCTCAGCAAGCCATCTGTCTCCCCGGTTATCCTCGTGGTGCTGCTGTCCCATCGCCGTCTGCATGCGGTCGACTACCTGGGCGAACTGGTTTATCTGCGCCACCACCTGTTGATGCACTCCCGGCATATTAGGATCTGCGTCGTCATTCGCTGACCCTTGCTGCCCTCTATAATGGGAATCGGTTCGACTAGCTGATAATTCCGGGGTAGTTGCGGAATCCTCCTGTCTCATGTTACCCCGTCCGCGTCCACGACCGCGTCCGCATCCGCGTCCTCCTCTCAACATACTGTAAACACAATTCCTCAATATCCAGGACAAAGTTTACGAAATAAAGCCCGTCAATACTCACAAAACAGTAATTAAGTAAAACGGTAGTATAAGAGATTAGGAGACTTACAACCACGGTCCACATGACGACATTTGGCGGAACAGTGATGTTACGAACAACTCGTAAATCAATATCATAAACAGACCCAACTTAAAACCCGTCCGCCAAGATATCCATAAATCTTAGCTCCGATACCATATTCTGTAACACCCCGAGATATTCGGAATAATTACAGCGCCGTAAACCCTTTAAGTAAGGATTTACAAGGCTAATTTAAAAGAAGTGTAAATATAAGACATCAATACTGCGGAAATTCAAGTTTACAAAACCGTTCAACTGGTTCAACGAGTAATTAATACAACCATATCGAAATGATATTAATAAGACACGAGTACTTGAGTACTAAAATCGAAACAAGAAAACAAATCCCCAACAACAACAAACATCACTGAACCCCTTCGTCGTCACGTCGGTACTGTGGCTGTTTCCCTGCTCCCCGACTACCTGAACATTAAAACAAATGTCCACCCCCGAAGGGGTTAGCAAAACGATGCTAGTACAAGTATCATATTAAACAATTCGAATATGCATCAACAATACATAACAAGATACACCACACGGACTTCCGCTACCGGAATCCGACAATGCGAATCCACAAGATTCAATTAACACAGCAAGGGTATTCCAATGATCCAGCGCCCTCAGCATAGATCCCAAGATGATCCCATCCGACCAACTCGAGGTGGAAATAACCCGTCCAATGATCCAGCGCCCTCAACCTAGATCCCAAGATGATCCCGTCGGACCAACACGAGGTGGACATCCGATCCAGCGCCCTCAGCATAGATCGTACAACGTACACAAATACAACTCATGCATACACATATGCCAAATCATTATGTTCATCAACATGAACATACAAATACTAGATAACGAATATCATGACAATTCAACAAATAAATTTCCATGTCAACAACATGAATAAACCACAAACATGCTCAAAATATCAATTTTAACACATTACGATACTTGCCTCGAAGATGGCAAGAACGAAACACTTCAATGATCTCAACACACTCGAAGGCCGCCTCCTTTGATCAACGTAGCAAGCTCGAACCTTAACAAAAGAAATGATATACAAATCATCTCAAGTCGAAGGATTGCCTAACAATTCGATCTACGGCCCAAAAGCTCAAAATATGCAATCTGCCTGAACCACTTAGCGTACGCTACGTACTCTATGTAGCATGCGCTAAGCCTGCCTGTTAGCGTACGCTATCGTATAAGCCTAGCGTACGCTAGCCACGGACTGACAGTTCTCTCTGATCAGCCGACTGACTCGGCTGATATCATAACGTACGTTACGTACCACACATAGCGTGCATTAACTTATCCCCGATAGTGCACGTTAACTTACGTATGTTAGCGTGCGCTAACCGTGCATGGCAGATTACTATTGACAGAAAACTGGATTGAATGGTGATGAACTCATGAATTCTATGGTGATAAAACAAGTCGTCCCCGAGCATATCATGCTAATAAGGTTTGTGAAAGTTCTATACGTACTAAATGACTATGAGATACAAAGATACGTATAATCATCACAACACCATAGTTCATCTAGATCTTCAAGAAAATATTCTAAGTTCCGTTCGTCCTACGTTCCAAAACGCATGATTCCAATGTGTAAAACGTAACAACTAGGTAATATCCGTCTACTGATCACAAATTGGTTTGAAGCTGCTTAAGAGTCCAATAAACTAAAAAGGTTCAAGGGTTCATACGATGAATAAGTGCCGAAACGTCGAAATATCCTTCTAACACATGATGATCGATTTAGAACGACATAACTGAATATAAAAACATCATCAAATCGTCCTTTAGAACACTACTAATATTGGTGAAGAATCACCTACCTCAAGGTAGTGAAGAACAAGGAGAAAATCGAAGCAATCCAACATCGAAGGCTCGAACACCAATCCTCAATGATCTACAATCTTCAATCACGAGCTAGGATGTTGATATGAGGTGTTTAGGATGTAGGAAGTTATACTCTAAGTATAAGAATTCGGATGAGGGAGAAGAAAGGACTGAAAATACGAAAAGGATGTTGTCCTATTTATAGGAAATGGTTATTAGCACGCGCTAGTCCCTGCTCGTAGCGTGCGCTAACGGCTACTGACTTCACTGTACTCAGCACTTAGCGCGCGCTATACACATGCCTGTAGCGTGCGCTAAGGCGTTGACTTGGCTTTTCCCGAAAGCCGTCCAGGTTCATCCCGACACAATCCGACCAAGATTCTCGGCTCGATCTCACCTACCGCACGTCTCAATCAAATTGACCACGCATAGCGTGCGCTAATGTTCCTCTGTAGCGTGCGCTATGGATCCATGTTAGCGTACGCTACACATAGCCGATAGCGTGCGCTACATGCGCAGAATTACAATTTTTAAATCAAAATCATGAAATCATCCGCTCGACATCATCGGATTATGAAATACGGATAATAATACTCAGACAAAAGTACAATAATTACAATATCACAAGTTCCAAAAATATATTAGAAATCTCAGGTATTACACAAATGTCCCGGTCAAGTTATGGGGTCACGGTCACTCAAACCCTATCTGTACTTGAGGCTATGCATGAGTTAATGTAAATTGAGATCATCGAGGTCTCGTGTATCTAATACAACTAGCTCCAATGCTTTGGCCAAAGGCTTATGATCTCATCTACCAATAACCGCATAGAACATATAACCCGTTCACTAATAGGAGAAAGAATTCTATCTTGGTGTTCAGTAGAACCTGCTACTTGCCTATCAAGATGCACATCTAGATTGACATCCCTACTAAATCCTCAAGTCTAAGGCTCACGAATACCTATCACAGCCTTTCGATTCCGTCATTGACTGTCCCGGAGTGAAGTCCGTGTGACGAATCGAGGGTGAGTCGGTTCGAGTATAATAATCTAATTAGCATACCTATAACGTGTGCTCCCACTAACCATTAGTGTGCGACAGGCACTCTCCATGTCAAAGAACACGTCATACAAGTCTTCACATAAATTTAACGCCCAGTCAAGTTTCATTGACTTGCGAACGATTAAGTATTCGAGCTATAAACCTTTCCAGTGCCGACCCCCTTATTCAATAAGGGGTGGAACGTTTTTATCTCAAATACACGGACTAGTTTCTATATGTATATTTACGAGTAAGGAATGCCAGTAACTACTAGTAAATAAAGAAACATACATTTGCCTTATGATAATAATTTACATAATTACAAGTACAATGCCCTCACTCAACATCCTCTGAGTGGCATTCGAGGGCATACTCTTAACAATCTCCCACTCACACTCAATGCCACACACTATGGTATCTAATACCCATGTTTTCCAGATGACGCTCCAAGCTAATCTGAGGAAGTGGCTTGGTCAGTGGATCAGCGACGTTGTCGGCTGAGTCTACTCTGTGCAGCATAATCTATCCATTTCAAACAAATTCTCTTAAGATATGATACTTCCTCTCAATGTGTTTGGTTCTATTGTGAAACCTCGTCTCCTTGGACTGCGCTATAGCTCCGTCGTTGTCGCAGTACAGAAAAACAGTAGCTCAACACATGGTATCACTTGAAGTTCTCCCAGAAACTTCTTAATCCAGAATCCTTCCTTGGAAGACTCCAAGGCTGCTTGATACTCAGCCTGACAAGTGGAATCAGCAGTCGCGCTTTGCTTGGCGCTATGCCAAGATACTGTTCCTCTATTAAGAGTAAATATGTAGCCAGAAGTAGACATCAAATCGTCCTTCTGTTCTTGGAATTCCGAATCCGTGAATCCCACCACATCTAATTCTCCACCGCCATACATCAGAACCATATCTCTAGTCCTTCTTAAGTACTTGAGAACGTTCTTTACGGCAGTCCAATGTTCCCTACCTGGGTTTTCCTGAAACCTACTTACCACGCTTACAACATGCGCAATGTCAGGCCTTGTACACAACATAGCATACATAAGGCTACCCGCGGTCGAAGCATATGGTATATTACTCATTTTCTTTCGTTGTTCCTCACTTAGAGGACACATATTTGAGGAGAGTTTTATTCCAAGTCGCATCGGTAGGAACCCTCTTTTAGAATCATCCATCTTAAATCGCTTTAAGATCTTATCTATATAGAGGGATTAGTAAAGACCTATCTTTGCTCTATCTCGATAGAGCTGAATACCAAGAATATAGGTTGCTTCTCCCAAATCTTTCATGGAGAAATTACTCGAAAGCCAAGCTTTCATAGAACTGAGCATTCCCACATCATTTCCTATTAGTAGAATGTCATCTACATTTAGTACTAAGAACGCGATCTTGCTCCCACTAACCCTCTTGTATACAAAAGGTTCCTATTCATTTTGCATGAAGTCAAACTCTTTGACCGCCTTGTCAAAACGAAGGTTCCAACTACATGAAGGCTGCTACAGTCCATGTTACGGAGTCTACATCCACCATCGCTTGGTCATAGGTCGCGGGGTCGGTCTCTTGGCTATCACCTGGAACCTCATGGAGACCTATCTCCTCCAAGTGCACAAGGCCATACCTCTCAGGTAAATGAGACACCCTACTAGACCTACGAGGTGGTTGTTCTTGTGTTTCAAAAGGTTCGGTTCCAATTTCTTGCACAGGTGTCTCATGAGGAGTTTCATTATATTTTTTCAAAGAAATACTTCTACCTGCTCCACCTTCCTGAATGAACTCATCTTCCAGGAAGTGTGCTTGCAAATCAATAACGATATTTTGATCTTCGGGCATGTAGAATATATAACCCATCGTCCCAGACGGGAATCCAATGAAAACGTCCCTTCGCAGACCTCACTTCCAACTTTTCCACCTTAGTCTTCTTGACATAGGCGGGACATCCCCAAATCCTAATATGATTAAGACTTGGTTTCCTGTCCTCCCACATCTCATGTGGAGTTTTAGGAATGGATTTGGAAGGACATCTATTCAAGATATATGCAGCAGTCAGGAGTGCATACCCCTATGGGTAAATCGGTAAGTCAGTATAGCCCAGCATAGAATGGACCATGTTCAACAAGGTCCAGTTCCTTCTTTCTGACACACCATTTAACTGAGGAGTACCTGGAGGTGTTAGTTGTGATACTATTCCATGTTCCTTTAGGAACTCATCAAACTCCGTACTCATATACTCGCCACCTCGGTCCGACTGAAGTGTTTTAATATGATTACCAGTTTGTTTTTCGACTAGGACCTTAAATTCCTGGAATTTCTAAAAGGCCTCGGATTTATGTTTCATTAAGTATACATAACCATACCTAGTATGATCATCTGTAAACGTAATGAAGTACTGATATTCGTCACATGCTGCTTCCAAAGCACCACATACATAGGTATGGATTAATCCTAGTTTATCAGCGGCTCTTTCAAAAGTCCCTGTGAAGGGGGCCTTAGTCATTTTGCCTTTAAGGCAAGATTCACAAGTAGAAAAGGGATCCGATCCCAATGGACCCATAAGTCCATCCTTTTCCATTTTGTAAACCTTGATCTGACTAACATGACCAAGTCTAAAATGCCATTTCAAAACTTGATTAGTTTCATCCCTACCACGCTTCCTAGTCATAGTATTCACAACAACTTTGTTACTGAGGTTTAGATGATACTGTCCATTCAACAATGTAGCAGTGCCCACTAGTTTATTTCTAAAATAAATTTTGCAAGAACCATCACCAATGAAAAATGAAAAGCCTTTCCGATCTATGACCGGAATGGATACAATGTTTTTATGCCCCTTGGTCAGAACAGGTACATCTTCTAAAGTCAGAACAAAACCGGATTCTAAACCCAAAAGAAGTGGTCCTATGTCGGTTGCCTCGACACTATGCCCTTTTCCGACAGTGATCATCACTTCCCCAGCTCCAAGCTTCCTACTTTGTTCCAGATCCTGATTTACAAATATGAGAACTAGCACCAGAATCCAGTATCCATGAAGTAGAAAATACAGTAGCAGAACAATTTATTTCCAAAACTAAATGTTCTGTACCTGAAGTGCCATGAAGAATGGGACAGTCTCTAGACCAGTGGCCCAGCTCACCGCACTTGAGACAAGCGTCCTTCTTCTTCTTGTTCTTCATAACCATCGGGGCCTTGCCTTTACCCTTGAAGTCCATGACTTGTGGTCTCGTCTGCTTCTTGGTCTTTTTCTTCTTATTGTTGGACCTCCGAGATCCAGAAGAAATCACAAGGGCAGACTCCTTCATCTGCGGAGTCTTCATCTGATACTGAGCGGTCACTAGTTTGTTCATCAGCCCAGCTAAGTTACACGCAATCTCATTGCAGTTGAAGTTCATAACAAACTGTGAGAAGGAATCAGGGAGAGACTGTAGAATGAGGTCCGTTTGAAGAGAAGTATCCATCTTAAAATCAAGAGCCTCCAATCTCTCGATCATAGATATCATTTTGAGGACGTGATCCCCAACCTTTTCACCTTCCTTCATCCTTGCACCGAACAGTTGCTTGGATATCTCATATCCAGCAGTTCTGCTGTGCTAACCATAAAGCTCGGTTAAGTGAGATAGAATCTGCCTAGAAGAAGTCATTTTCTTATGAGCTCTCTGAAGCTCATTAGACATAGAAGCCATCATGTATGCACGGAATTTTACGTCATCCTTAACCCACTTTTTGTGGTTTTCAATCTCTTCTTGATTTGCTCTAGTCCGCACTGGAGGCGCCGGAATGTCCGTCTCTAAGACGTATCTAGTGCCTCTATTCTGATGACAATCATCAGATTGCGGAGCCAATCCACAAAGTTAGGTCCGATCAAGGTTTTCTTTTCGAGTAGAATTGCGAGTGGGTTCATTGTCATATTGAGAGTTATGTCTGCATTAAGTATAACAGATTAATTGGTGACTCGTTTAATTATGATTTAAGTATAGAATTAAGGTCTTTTCTATTCTTGTTACCCAGCTCCCACTATTTTTATCGGAATAACACACTCCCATGTGAAATCCGGAAGTATCGTTCGCACTACTTCATAGTGGTGATCGTGTTCTTTATAAATCTTAATAGAGGGCAACCGAACAGGTTTCTAGTCTATTAATTTTCATAAAGTGGCGTCCAACACCAACCCATCTAATGGATGATACGATCTTCTTTTTCCCCTTGTTCACTCCCCTCAACCTATACGGTTTCTATGGTTCGTGAACAAGTTAAGTTTATACCATCGACGCAAATCAGTTTCACAATTGATTCTTATCCGGCAACCTATCAGGTTTCTAGGGATAAAATTTGCTCCAACCGAAGGCATCCAATGTGCTCCCGGTAATTTATCCATCCTCCCCGAACGACTACCCCGATAACTCGGAAGCATAGCACATCCGGTTTGGACTTCAATTTCCCGAAAGCTCGATGGAGGGAAGGAAAACCTTGAAACCTTATAAACTTAATAATTTGTTGTGGGAGAATTTTCATGATTAATATTACACTTTGTACATTAATTCATTTAAGCGCGTTTGTAGCATTCATACAATATGAACAACCATTCACAACCTAGTTGCTACCAACATGTAGTTCATGGACCGTTCCTAGAAACAAAAAACTCCGTAATATAATTACAAGTCTTTGTCTTGAATCTTCGTCTTCTCGAAACGGATCTTCCTCCGGTCTTCGTCATTACATCAAAATTTTACATTGAAAAATTGCATCCTAGATACAAATATTTCTAGTAAAATAAATAGGCTCAAAACGGCATTTACAACCCAATCGAATAAATCGAACAATTAAAAAAACTAAGTCCATGAACCACATCTCCATTCAAAAGCATTCATCCAATAAATATTATATAAACGGAAAGCGTAGAGATACATTAATCCAATCAACATATAAACAACAAATAGAATCGATCCAATCAATTCACACAACCGGTAATATGAAAACGTTCAAAATAATTTGGTCATCCACAAGTATCTATTATATATAAAACTTATCCCCCTTAATTTAATGTGCAAGGGGGGTTGTGCACAAAAATTAATACCCCTTAATTTAATGTGCAAGGGGGGTTGTGCACAAAAATTAGTACTGTACAACTAATGCATTGCACACCAAAAATAATTTCGTTTTTTATAAATTCACGAATTTACATCTACATATTAAACTCCAAGGAATACAAACAATCGTGTAATGATAGAGTGAACACAAAAGGGTTCCTGGAACCATGCTCTCATAATTGATGAATATGAAGTGTTGCTGAAGTATTTATGCTTGAAGCACTATATAAACCATCCAAAGACGAGAAAACAAGATAGAAAAAAACCACACCAGTTTTGGAGTTTGCCATATAAGCCTCCTGTTACGTTTTCTATTTATATGTACATAAGAGGTTGTCACTATTTTTTAATCTTGGCCTACCTTTTCGAATATGGAGTTAAAGACTTGCTGTGGTATTCGTTAAAGATGTTTGTGTGTGCTTCTGACATTAAAGGGTTTGATATTTGTATATAGTAAAAGACTTGCTGTGGTATTCTTTCGAATATGGAGATATGTGATTTGATGTTACTTTCTTTTCTTTGTTCGTTAAAAAACACAGAAACTAAATCGAATGATTTTGAGCAGAAACATTAAAGGGATTGATGTTGTGTTTGATTATTTCGGGTAAGGAGTTACAACGACGGTAGTTTGTGTGTGAAGCTATGTTCATGTTTGGTGGTTGATCTGCAAAACCAGAGAAAAAGATGGATGAGAGGCAGATGTTTTTAGGATAGTGATAAAAAATTAGATGTATATCTTGGAATGGATTGGATCTCATCTTACCCGAATTTTTTTACCCCATTGGTTTTGGGTTTTAATCTGTTAGGCTGGATCCAACCGTCGCAAAACAATCTCAAAACACAATGAATTGATGTCAATAATCAATCGGTTGGTGTTTGCTAAAAGAAATGAAACAAAATGTATTGAAATAAAATGATTGTTTTAAAGTGAACAACTCATGAAAAGCTAATGAATGAATATATGAAAGTAATAATGGGAAGCTTATGTGAATACTGATTCGGACCTCCAGCAGTTGGTAAATTTGACACATACATACATTCATCAATGCATACATAAACATGTATCACGTATGTATGCAGACACATAGGTACCATATTGGTATACATTGAATAAAGAAACTGAAAAATATTATAGATACAACATGGCTGCATGGGTATTTTGCTTTATAGGTGGCATTCTTCATTGGAAATTTACCTCATATTAATGATTTACATAATCAATATGCACGCTTTCTCTCTATCTCATGATGATGCTACTAATTGTCTCCTACAATATAATGGAGACTCTTCATGTCCATTCCTTTTGTATTATTCACTTTTACTTTTTGCTTGGGGGGTGGTAAGTTGGTAACCGTTGTGAATTAAAAACGAAATCATATCGTAGTTTCAAGATTGCATAAAATTGTAGAATGTTAAAACAAAAGCCGTTAGTATTTAAAGATTAGATGTGAAGAGACTCTTTTAAATGTAACGTCTTAGAAAAAGTCTTTTTACATGTACTCTTTTAATGTGAATAAACTATTTTAAGTACTGAACACATAATTAGTACCGACCATTACACTATGGATATTTAGATGCAATGGGTGCAACGCACGAGTTGATAAAACATTACACTATGAACATTTAAAATAAATACAATACATTACATATAACTAATTACATAGACTAAAAGAATTCTACACGGAAAAAGCGTTACGGATGAGTCCTTATTCATATTAAAAGACTACATGTGAAAAGACTATTTTAATTATAACTTTTAATATAAATAAACTAATTTAAATACAAAAGTTATGATAACATCACAATTAAATCCTCTAAAATAAATACAATACAAATTCTCTAATAGGCATCTAAATACCGTCATATGCTCATTCAAGCGTCTGTAACCAAAGACCGTGCATCGCACGGGTTGGATCAAGCCTCGTTCTAATGAATTAATACTCCATTATAAAATGAAATACCATAAATCATTTAATCATATTAAATCCAATTTAATATGCGGGATATTTATTTTCTAGAATACACGAAAAAATCGAGCTGAGGCTCTGCCTGCCGGACAAGGCCCGTGCCGAATGGCACGATTGAGTTGTGCCGGCAGTCTGCCTGCCCCGCACGGCCCGTGCCGAATGGCATGGTCGGGTTGTGCCGGCAGTCTCCTGGACTGTCCTGCCGGACACGGCCGTGTCAAATGACACGGTCGAGTCACCCTGGCAGATTTCAACCTTTTATCCGAAAAGTCGTCCAATGACGATTCGGGGCTAGATTTTCGACCGGATATCCAATATCAATATTTTCCGACTTTCATATCTACAATATAAATCATATTTCCCATAAATTTTAGAATTATATTTAGACATAAACTTACGAAAAATACAACTACAACGAACAAAAAACATACACCACGATTATGACTACAAATGATTCCAAATCATTCACCATCTAATCAAGCATTCCAAATGCCAATACCACTGCTGGGATTTGGTGTCTAAAACGAAGGCCCATCGGAAGCGGTAAAGCGAAAATAAATTCGATCCGAATCTTTACGAGGATCGATCGAGCTACGTATATACGAATATTAAAATGAAACACAAAAGATACGAGAAGCATACCCTTGTAGTCGTTGATTAAATGGTGTTCTTATCTTGAGCTATTCCCCAAGCTTTAGATTGCTTTCCCTACGATCCAATCCGCTCCAAGCTCTTGGATGATCCAACGTCGAAAGCACCGCGTCTCTACTTGCCACGCGCCGGAGAAATGAACGGAATGACGATCACCTTGCTATCCTCTGAGGATATGGCTAGAGCTAGGATGATGAATCTTTTGATTGTGATTATAACACTCTAAGTATATTGATCACACACTCTCAATGAATCTCTCAATTTTCTCCAAGAACAATCAAGATGATATGAAGACCTTGAGAAAATTTCTCTCTCTCTCTCTCTCATGAACTGTATGAATCAATGGGGTAGGAGAGTGATTCAAGTCTTCTCTTCTTATTCAATTCCTTTTCATCAGAAGACAAAAAAGGCACCAACTCACATCACATGAGATACAACCCCACAAGTCATTGTCTTCCATTTAAAATAGAAACAAAAGACAAGATAAAACTTGGTGGAAAAGGGGGGGCGGCCATCTAGAAGGGAATTGAAGAGTTCGGTTCGTTTCAGACTCCCGAGAGTCCAAACAGATAAACTCCGATTCCGTTCCGATGTATTTATATTAATTAATTAATCCAATTATTTAATCATATCAAATACATAATAACATAATTAATTTCTCCAACAAATAATTATATTTATGAATTAAACTAATCACCCAGTAATTTATTTAATTCATTAGGCCGTAAATCAATTTATCCAATAAATCAATTTAGACATCTAATGTCCCAAATTAAATATCCAATATCTAATATTCATAATGAGATAATAAGCTCAATTCATTCCGTCGTCAATCCTATTGCGCGACTCGGTAGGTCCATCTCAGTCAGCAATGGGAGGAACCAAAAAGTAGTAGCACCACCTGGCCAGCCTGGCGGCCTACACTGTACCCCAACTGAGAACGAATGATGGGATCATTCAAGAACCATTCTGTTGTGAATACCAGTATACGTATAAACTCTTCTTTCAAATGTCCCGATCAAGTTATAGGGTCACGGTCAGTCAAACCCTATCCGTACTTGATGCTATGCATGAGTTAATACAAATCAAAATCATCGAGCTCTCGTGTATCTAATACAACTAGCTCCAATGCTTTGGTCAAAGACTTATGATCTCATCTGCCAATAACCGCATAGTACATATAACCCGTTCACTAATAGGAGAAAGAATTCTATCTTGGTATTCAGTAGGACGTGCTACTTGCCCATCAAGATGCACGTCCAGGTTGACCCCCGCCTTCCGGTTTATAGGGTCGAACTACTCTAATGAAAATATTGACGTCACAAGCACATCCCTACTAAAATCCTCAAGTCGAAGGTTCACGAATACCTATCACAACCTTTCGATTCTGTCATTGACTGTCCCGGAGTGAAGTCCGTATGATGAATCTAGGGTGAGTCGGTTCGAGTATACTAATCTAATTAGCATACCTATAACATGTGCTCCCACTAACCATTAGTGTTCGACAGACACTCTCCATGTCAAAGAACACGTCATACAAGTCTTCACATAAACTTAACGCCCAGTCAAGTTTCATCTACTTGCGAACGATAAAGTATTTGAGCTATAAACCATTCCAGTGTCGACCCCCTTATCCAATAAGGGGTGGAACGTTTTGCTCTCAAATACACGGACTAGTTTCTATATGTATATTTACGAGCTAGGAATGCCAGTAACTACCAGTAAATAAAGAAACATCCATTTGCCTTATGATAATAATTTACATAATTACAAGTACAATGCCCTCACTCAACATCCTCTGAGTGGCATTCGATGGTATACTCCTAACAATTTCTACCACCCCCAATATCCGGGTGCACACACCCAATATCCGAGTGCGGAACGAACGTTCGTTATAAATTTCTCTTTGTTCTCACTGTAACGGCATAACTTTGCATCTCCTCACATTCATCACATAATACACAGATTCACAGCATCACAATTGGCACAACATAATCAATATACAATGAACACATAAAATTGTAATAATGCTAGGGCCGAGCAAGTTGAACGAACTTGACTTGTGAGTCGTCGATAAGGTGATTCCTATTAAATCTCGAGAGTCCGGTCCTCTGCTTCTGGGCAAGGTTTCGACCTCCTAATAATAATATGCTATTAGCATTTTGTTAAGGCGTCTCAATTTAATTTAATGGCTCACCCTTTATTTTATCTTTTACCAAATTTCAACAAAATCATCGTCTAAAAATTAAGTGTCTTGGTAAATAGCTCTTAGACATCATCCTTGAATATTTGAAAAATATTTTCAACGATTTATAACATAAACATTACTTATACGGTTTTAAATCAAATGATAATTCTTCTAATTTATTTAACAAAGTAACATTGAGAATAATTTCAATTTATTAACCTCAAATATTCACAAAGGTAATACTTAATAACTTGAGTTGAATACAAATCTATTTCCTCCATTTCAAATATTCCTTAGAATAATTTATATAAGAACATAAATTCATTTATTCCGGTTTAATTATTTTGTATTTGCATTTATAGAAAATGATACTTAAAATTGCCGTCAAAAATCTAAGTATGTCATATAGGCGAATACCTAGTTCGATTGTTCATATGGTCTATTAAATTATTTAAGTTTAATTAACACGGAAACGGGGTCGAAAATTTTATCATTTTCAAAAATTAAAACAAAAATAACTAGTGCAGTATCATATTATCTGCTGTCACGATCCGAAATATCATGACCGTGTTGACCGACCAAATGAGGCGTGCCTTCTGGTTAGCTTGCTAAAAAGGGGTAAAGGGGGCGACATTATCATTAAGACATTGTTTGCCCTGATGCATCGATATGGCCGAGTCAGGCATGCCGACCTGATTTAGTCCGGGGAGCTTGTCGCTGGTCGAGGACTTGACTATGAAGAGGATTTTTGCGGGTAGAGCTCAACTGATCGGGGGCTATTGTTGTCTCCATGATGATCCCATGGCAGGGCGAGACCAGTTGGCATGCGTTTGTGGGATAGGACGGTCTCGGAGTGTGAGCGGCCCCAGGACGCCGCACGAGATTCAAAACTCCCATCCCATGATAACTGGTATCGGAGCTAAAACGTCTCTCAGCACGGTATGGTTCGGGTATGGTCAGGTTCTGCCTAGTATGATGAGGGTGGGGAGTGAAAGCTGGTGCAACGAGGGCACGGTCAAAGAGCGGCTCCTGGCAAGGCTTATAGGCAGAGAATATGAACCGATTCTATGCCGGAATGAGAGTTGGTCTTAGGCTTGTGTGATCATATAGTCTGGAACATGGAGAGACTGGTATTGCGCACTATTGACCTGTGCGTGGTCGGAAAAATGATCAAGGTGTAAGAGCGTGTATAATCGTGGGCCATTGTGGGAAACTCGACATGCGGAAAAATTCAACGGCTGAGGAGATGTCGTTCAAATGAGGTACTAATGCCAGGAAGCACGTAGGGTAAAGATTGATGTCGATCGGCGATGCGTTATGTGCGGGGGGCACTGCGGGCTAGCTCGAGGGGCGTGATCAGGAGCCTGTCCATCAGGGGATGGTACCGCAATGAACTTGAATGGCCACAATTCTTTTGTGTGTGCGGCAATACAGTGTGCGGTAAGAGGCATTCTTCCCCAGCACGAGGGCATGCTATGATTTGAGTGGGGGAGTTTGTCACGACCCGAAATATCGTGACAGTGTTGACCGACCAAATGAGGCGTGCCTTCTGAGTAGCTTGCCAAAAAGGGGTAAAGGGGGCGACATTAGCGTTAAGGCGTTGTTTGCGTGGATGCATCGGTCTGGCCGAGTCAGGCATGCCGACTCGGTTTAGTCTGGGGAGCTTGTCGCTGGTCGAGGACTTGACTATGAAGGGGATCGTTGCGGGTAGGGCACAACTAGTCGGGGGCTATTGCCGTCTCCCTGATGAGCCCATGGCACGGTGAAACCAGTTGCCATGTGTTTGTAAGATAGACTGGTCGCGTGGTATGAGTGGCCCGGAGATGCCGCACGGGATTCGGAACTCCAGTCCCGTGACACGTGTAATATCCGCGTTTTCTATTTTTAGTGATTTCTATTTTTGGTGTATATTCGTTTCGGACAACTCGCTTGACACTGTTTCGGAATTCTGAACCTATTTTGTTCTTGGAGTTTCTCCGCTTAGATGGGTCTCGATGATGTTTTTACGTAATTTCATCTTGTGTTATATTTTGTCTCATGTGTATTCGATTCTCGTTAAACTCGTTCGATTTCGTCATTTTCTTACTTCCATGAGTTCGTATGATTGAGTAGAGCATGTTGTGAGTTACGGATTGTTAATCCGACGTTGTATCGTGATTTTCGGATGTTTCGGCCGTTTTTTTTTGTAATTTCCTAGAAGTTTAGGGAATTTGTTCCTTGCTCGACTTTGGTTGTGTACCTCAGATCGTTTTGGGGTTCCGTACTTCCATTTCGTGTTATTGTTGCCCAAATATCGATTCCTATTGCTTTTATTCTCTTTCCGGATCATTTTTCGTCATTTTGGGACCCGAGGGGGGGTGTGGGCCGCGGCACAAGCATTGTGCGCCGCGGCACACACATTACCCAGTTGTTGGCCGAGCAGACTGTACCGTGTGCCGCGGCACAAGGATTGTGCGTCGCGGCACACTTGTCCGGGCCGCGGCACACCCGTGTGGCACTTGCCGGCCAAAACCTACTGTATCGCGTGCCGCGGCACAGTCCGGCAGGGCCGCGGCAAATGCCGAGTCTGGGCCGCGGCACACTTCGAATGAGCCGCGGCACAACGAGCGGTCAGCCGATCACTGGGCGCAATTTTTAGCCCTGTGCCGCGGCACAGTTTAGCTGAGCCGTGGCACACAATGCGGTCAGCACTATATCAGCGTTTCTTTTCAGCGGATGCAGTTCATTTCTTCCTTCCTTCCACTGTACGCGAGAGAGAGAGGGTTGAGAGGGGGATTTTTTTCTCCATCTACCATTTGATTGTGTGTTTTTCTTCATCTTCCTTCGATCGTGTAGCTCGGATTGTGGATCTAGCACGTGTTCTTCGGATTATAGGGCTTGAATCTTCAAGAGGTAAGAACTCCTTTAACCCTAGTATGATTTTGGGGAGGGTTTGGTGATGATCTTGTATTTTAATCCGATTTAACTGATGTTGTTGTTACATTTTGATAGTATACTCGTGACCCTTGGTTTTCTTGTTATTGGTTGGGATGAAATCCCGTTATTACAATGTTGACCGATTTTATTTCCTTATGCGCTCGTGGTGTCCGATGAATTGTCCCAACGGGTAGAACTAGGATGAATTTCTTCGTATTCATGATGTTGAGATTGGTTGTATATCATTATTGTGTTAGGGTCGGATTTGAGAGGATTGTTCGGACCGTAACCTATTCCTTCGTCGTTTCCTTCGCGTCGTATTATCCAAGGCAAGTACATGTATTATATTTCATTATGTGTGTACGGTTTTGATGCGAATGATGTAAACTGGTTTATTGAACGATTGTATTGGTTACTCTTCCACCTGGGGATGGCATGGGGCCTCTGGGGGCCGATACTAATGGGTACGGCCACGGAAGTGGACTTGGGTGCGTGCGTTGATGTTCTTCCACCTGGGGACGGTTCGACAGGACCTCTGGGGGCCGCTACTAATGGGTACGTCCGCGGAAGTGGTTTCTCACCTGGGGACGGTCCGACGGGACCTCTGGGGGCCGATACTAATGGGTACGGTCGCGAGTTACCAAACGTGGATAATTGTGATGTGGAAAGCTTGATAATATATTGATTTGGTGTAAATGTGATATTCCGGAATATTGATTTTTGAAATGATTTTTCCTAATGATTTGTTTGCGTTGAATCGTGTATGTATATAATGTTGTGTAATTGTGTACTTGCACTAGCTATTCAAATGCTAACCCCTTAAATGGGGGAAATGTGTCTTATGCATTTCAGGTACCGGGAGGGCTGAGGAGCAAGCACGGGACATGCATGCAAAGGATGGGCTGGCTTGATGATGTAGCTCGAGTCTGCATTTTTATGTTTTGTCATTGCATTGTCGAGTATTGAAGTTAGACTGTCTATTTTGAAACTTGGTTTAAGTCCTGCGTGGGCAATGAATTGGTAATTAACTTCTGTTCATGTATTACGTTAAAAATGTTTTGGCCGAGGCCACGGCCTTATTTACTTTTGAGTCCATCATTCGGGATTACATTGTGGTTTATATGTCATGTGTTAGCCTGGTAGACCTCACGAGGGTTCTACGGCGTGTAATGTCCCAGTTGTGAATTGGGGTGTTACATTTATGGTATCAGAGCTTAGGTTTTGAATACCTAGGCTGTCGGTTAATTTTGGGTCTATTAGTGGCGTCATTTAGAGTCAGTCATTGAGCCTAATATCATCATGCTACCGTCTTTTCGTGCGACCTGTGGCTGTAAGTCTCCTCGAACTCTTATATTCCTGTAATTCGTTTTCTTGCGTTGTTCGGGATTGTGAATTATGATACCAACTTTGTCAATTGTGAATCTTTCTGATTTTGTCCTTTTCATTCTTCCTCTAGTATGTTGAGAGGTCGTCGTGGTAGACCAGCTAGGGGACGCGACCGAGGCCGTGGTCGGGGTGCTGATAATGAAGAGGGCTCACTTTCTCAGTCCCCTTCGGACTCAGCCTCTCACTCAGTGCCGTCGGGTAATAATGCCGACGCTGGCTACCGCCAGATTTCAGCCAGCTTAGTAGCTCACTTGCTCAGATAGCTCGGTATGACGCCAGAATCCGCCCCCGACACCTGAAGAGGAGGCTAGTAAATGGCTTCAGACGGTGACTAAGATGCACCCTCCTCATTTCTCCGGAGCTTCTAACTCCCTCAGTTGGGAGAATTGGCTCTTTCAGTTGTCCAGGACCTTTGATGCCGTAGCTTGTCCTGAAGACAGGAGGGTACATATCGCCCAGTACCTCCTGGATAAGGAAGCTGCGGAATGGTGGGAGGCCGTTGTGCCCAGAGACCGTCGAGCTACTTGAGAGGAATTCAAGGCTGCTATGGAAGCAGAGTATTGTCCGCCGCCAGTCAAGGAGCGCAGAATTGTGGAATTCTTCACCGCTACACCTCAGGATGTGCCTATTTCTTAGGCCATCATTTCTTACAATCAGCAGTTGGGTTTCGTAAGAGATCAAGTGAGAACGGAGGCTGATAAAATCCGTTACTTCAAATTGCGCATGAAGCCGCATATCAGGCAGAGTATGGCACCGCTCATGTGTGCCACTTTGAAGGAATACCAGGATCGCGCTCTGGCGATCGAGATGGCTGTCCCGGAATCAGAGTCGGTTTCGGAAGCTAAGAATCCGAAGACTACCGGCGGGTTCTCGGCCGGTAAAGGTGGACAGTTTTTGAGGTCTCGTTCTGCTACTACACCAGGGAAGAGGCCGTTTCATCAGGCCGGTGGATCCCAGGGTAACCGTTCGGTCCAGTCTGTGGCACCTGGCGGGAGAGTTTGTTTTAATTGCAGTCAGCCCGAGCACGTCATGAAGGATTGCCCATTTATGTTAGTTGCTTGCTTTACTTGCGATGCATCGCATCGGCAAATCATTGTGAGAGGGCCACCAGGGCCGCTAGAGTTCTGACTACCACTGCCGATCATAGGGATCACAGCTCTCCAGCTACTCATGTTCCGCAGAGTTCGGGCCGTGGTAGGGGTCGGGTCGGCGGATCGCCGTCTGTTGCCGAGTTCGGGTTCAGTTCACCCCCGATTGTATCAGATGAGGCGCACAGAGGAGGCGGACGTTCCGGTGGCGTCAGGTACCACTCAGATCCTTTCTCATCCAGTTTCAGTGCTTTTTGATTCGGGTGCTACCCACTTTTTTATTGCTTCGGATTGTATGAATCGTATTGGCTTTAACTGCTTGTTTTAGTGTGAACCGTTTGTGGTGGGTACGCCTAGCGGGGATCGTATGGTTGGGGACCGGGAAGTTAGGGATTGCCCAGTGAGGATCGGGAGCCGAGATTGGCCCTCGAATCTCATCGTTATAGACCTTAAGGGTGAGGATTTGATTCTCGGAGACGATTGGCTGGATCGTCACGGTGCTATCATGAACTATCGGACTCATACCATCTCAATAGTGGCCGAGGATGGCACCGAGCATACCCTCGTCGGTTGTAAGCCAGGTAGATCGGGGAGTGTGATTAGCGCCTTGAAGGCGATGAAACTTCTGAACCAGGGTTGTGTCGGCTTTTGGTGTTACGCTCTGCAGGCGGAGGATGGCGGGGTTGACATATCGTCAATTCCAGTTGTTAGTGAGTATCCCGACGTATTCCCAGACGACTTGCCGGGATTACCACCACAGCGAGAGGTGGAGTTTCCTATCGATCTTGAGCCGAATGCAGCCCCTATATCTCGAGCACCGTACCGTATGGCACCATCGGAGATGTTAGAGCTGAAGAATCAGTTGGGAGAATTGTTAGATAAAGGGTATATTCGACCGAGCGCATCGCCTTGGGGTGCGCCCGTACTCTTTGTTAAGAAGAAGGATGGGTCGCTTCGTTTATGCATCAATTATCGAGAATTAAACAAGTTGACCATCAAAAATAAATACCCTTTGCCCCGGATCGACGACTTATTTGATCAACTTCAGGGGGCGACGGTCTTTTCGAAGATCGACTTGCGATCGGGTTTCTACCAGTTTAGGATTCGGGACATCGATATACCGAAAGCTGCCTTTCGGACGAGATATGGCCATTACGAGTTTGTGGTTATGCCTTTCGGGCTAACTAATGCCCCAGCAATGTTCATGCAGTTAATGAACAAAGTTTTTATTGAGTATCTAGATAAATTCGTAGTCGTCTTTACCGATGACATTCTGATCTACTCACGGAGTCGTGAGGAGCACGCCTTACATCTCCGGATTGTATTAGACATCTTGAGAGCGGAGCATTTGTATGCGAAGTTCTCTAAGTGTGAGTTTTGGCTCAAGGAGGTGATGTTCCTCGGGCATGTGATTTCAGCAGAAGGAGTTCGGGTAGATCCGCAGAAGATAGAGGCAGTGTTGGCTTGGGAGCCGCCTAAGAATGTGAAGGAGGTGAGGAGTTTTCTGGGGCTTGCGGGCTACTACCGTAGATTTTTCGAGGGGTTTTCTAAGATCGCTAGACCACTCACCCAGTTACTCCAGAAAACCTAGAAGTTCGAGTGGACCGCAGTCAGACAGTGTAGTTTTGAAGAGTTGAAGAGACGACTAACTACCGCACCCGTGTTAGCATTGCCTCAGGGGAACGAAGATTTCGTGGTATACAGTGATGCTTCGGGCCTCGGACTCGGATGCGTTTTGATGCAGAGAGATAGAGTTATTGCTTATGCGTCCCGCCAGTTGAAACCGTATGAGGCGAATTACCCCACGCACGATTTGGAGTTAGCCGCGGTCGTTTTCGCCTTAAAGATATGGAGGCATTATCTCTATGGATCGTCTTGTAAGATTTTTACGGACCACAAGAGTCTGAAGTATATCTTCAGTCAGAAAGAGTTGAATATGAGACAGCGCAGGTGGTTGGAGTTAATTAAAGATTACGACCTCGAGATACTTTACCATCCGGGTAAGGCTAACGTAGTGGCTGATGCGTTGAGCCGAAAGCCGATGGCATTGCAGATGTTAGAGGTACTTACACCACAGAGTAGGATCCAGCGAGATTTTATTTGCCAAAATATTGAGGTTTGGGTTCAGAGAGTCCAGGGCCAGTTATGTGCGTTGGAGATCACTTCGTCCTTGACTGATGATATCAAGGCGAAACAGTATGATGATCCGTTTTTAGTCCAGCTGAGGGAGGATGTGAGGAAGGGGAAAGCCCCTGGATTTTCGGTTCACGATGATGGAGTTTTGAGGTTTCACGGCAGACTTTGTGTACCGAGTGTTGTTGAGCTGAGACAGAAGATCTTGAGTGAAGCTCATGCTACACCTTACTCCATACATCCTGGTACGAGTAAAATGTACAAGGATGTGAGGAGCAACTACTGGTGGAGTAATTTGAAGACAGACGTTAGTGAGTTTGTGTCGAGGTGTCTGACCTGTCAGCAGGTTAAGATCAAGCATCAGCGACCCGCGGGGCTGTTACGACCACTTCCTATTCCGGAGTGGAAATGGGAGGATATTTCTATGGATTTCATTACCGGTATGCCTAAGACTCGGACTGGAATGAATGTGATTTGGGTCGTTGTCGATCGACTAACCAAATCAGCTCATTTTCTAAGTATTAAGGACACTTGGGGGCCAGAGAGGCTTGCACGAGTGTTTATTGCGGAGATCGTGAGATTACATGGGACCCCTAAGAGTATTGTTTCGGATCGTGATGGCCGATTCATATCACATTTTTGGCAGGCCGTTCATCGAGCTTTGGGGACTGAGTTGAGACTCAGTACGTCTTACCACCCTCAGACTGACGGACAGTCAGAGCGGACGATCCAGACGTTGGAGGATATGTTGAGAGCCTGTGCCTTAGATTGGAAGGATGATTGGGAGTCGTACTTGCCGTTAATCGAGTTCACGTACAACAATAGTTGGCACGCCTCGATTAAAATGGCACCATTTGAGGCATTATATGGGAGAAGGTGTAGATCGTCGTTGTGTTGGAACGATGCGTCCGAGCTGATTGGTACCGAGCCCGACATGATAGTTGAGACGAGAGAGAAGATTGGCCTGATTCGCGATAGATTGTTGACGGCCCAGAGTCGGCAGAAGTCTTATGCCGATACCCGTCGCCGACCGTTGGAGTTTGAGGTGGGAGACCATGTGTTGTTTAAGATGTCGCCGACACGGGGAGTTTACCGCTTCGGTCGGAAGGGTAAACTTAGTCCGAGGTTTATTGGGCCATTCGAGATTTTAGATAGAGTTGGAGAGCTTGCGTATCGGTTAGGCTTGCCGCCGTCCCTGAGCCACGTGCATAACGTATTTCATGTTTCCCAGCTTAGGAAGTACGTATCGGACACTAGCCATATTATTGATTTTGGAGAGATCGAGTTGGGGCCCGACATTACCTTCGAGGAGAGGCCGATTCAGATCTTAGAGCGTCGAGTGAAGCAACTCAGGCACAAAACCATTCCTTTGGTCAGAGTGCAGTGGTCGAGGCATGGATCCGAGGAAGCCACGTGGGAAACGGAGGAGAGTATGAGGTTGAGATACCCCGAGTTATTCGTGTTGTAAGTTTCGGGACAAAACTTATTTTTAGGGGGAGATAATGTAATATCCGCGTTTTCTATTTTTAGTGATTTCTATTTTTGGTGTATATTCGTTTTGGACAACTCGCTTGGCACTGTTTCGGAATTCTGAACCTATTTTGTTCTTGGAGTTTCTCCACTTAGACGGGTCTCGATGATGTTTTTACGTAATTTCATCTTGTGTTATATTTTGTCTCATGTGATTTCGATTCTCGTTAAACTCGTTCGATTTCATCATTTTCTTACTTCCATGTGTTCGTATGATTGAGTAGAGCATGTTGTGAGTTTCAGATTGTTAATCCGACGTTGTATCGTGATTTTCGGATGTTTGGGCCGTTTTTTTTGTAATTTCCTAGAAGATTAGGGAATTTGTTCCTTGTTCGACTTTGGTTGTGTACCTCAGATCGTTTTGGGGTTCCATACTTCCATTTCGTGTTATTGTTGTCCAAATATCGATTCCTATTGCTTTTATTCTCGTTCCGGATCATTTTTCGTCATTTTGGGACCCGAGGGGGGGTGTGGGCCGCGACACAAGGATTGTGCGCCGCGGCACACACATTACCCAGTTGTTGGCCGAGCAGACTGTACCGTGTGCCGCGGCACAAGGATTGTGCGCCGCGCACACAAGCCGCTGCCGCGGCACACTTGTCCGGGCCGCGGCACACCCGTGTGGCACTTTCCGGCCAAAACCTACTGTACCGCGTGCCGCGGCACAATCCGGCAGGGCCGCGGCACATGCCGAGTCTGGGCCGCGGCACACTTCGAATGAGACGCGGCACAACGCGCGGTCAGCCGATCACTGGGCGCAATTTTTGGCCCTGCGCCGCGGCACAGTTTAGCTGAGCCGCGGCACACAATGCGGTCAGCGCTATATCAGCGTTTCTTTTCAGCGGATGCAGTCATTTCTTCCTTCCTTCCACCGTACGCGAGAGAGAGGGTTGAGAGGGGGATTTTTCTCCATCTACCATTTGATTGTGTGTTTTTCTTCATCTTCCTTCGATCGTGTAGCTCGGATTGTGGATCTAGCACGTGTTCTTCGGATTATAGGGCTTGAATCTTCAAGAGGTAAGAACTCCTTTAACCCTAGTATGATTTTGGGGAGGGTTTGGTGATGATCTTGTATTTTAATCCGATTTAACCGATGTTGTTGTTAGATTTTGATAGTATACTCGTGGCCCTTGGTTTTCTTGTTATTGGTTGGGATGAAATCCCGTTATTACACCGTTGACCGATTTCATTTCCTTATGCGCTCGTGGTGTCCGATGAATTGTCCCAATGGGTAGAACTAGGATGAATTTCTTCGTATTCATGCTGTTGAGATTGGTTGTATATCATTATTGTGTTAGGGTCGGATTTGAGAGGATTGTTCGGACCGTAACCTATTCCTTCGTCGTTTCCTTCACGTCGTATTATCCAAGGCAAGTACATGTATTATATTTCATTATGTGTGTATGGTTTTGATGCGAATGATGTAAACTGGTTTATTGAACGATTGTATTGGTTACTCTTCCACCTGGGGATGGCATGGGGCCTCTGGGGGCCGATACTAATGGGTACGGCCACGGAAGTGGACTTGGGTGCGTGCGTTGATGTTCTTCCACTTGGGGACGGTTTGACGGGACCTCTGGGGGCCGATACTAATGGGTACGGCCGCGAAAGTGGTTTCTCACCTGGGGACGGTCCGACGGGACCTCTGCGGGCCGATACTAATGGGTACGGTCGCGAGTTACCAAACGTGGATAATTGTGATGTGGAAAGCTTGATAATATAATGATTTGGTGTAAATGTGATATTCCGGAATATTGATTTTTGAAATGATTTTTCCTAATGATTTGTTTGCGTTGAATCGTGTATGTATATAATGTTGTGTAATTGTGTACTTGCACTAGCTATTCAAATACTAACCCCTTAAATGGGGGAAATGCGTCTTATGCATTTCAGGTACCGGGAGGGCTGAGGAGCAAGCACGGGACATGCATGCAAAGGATGGGCTGGCTTGATGATGTGGCTCGAGTCTGCATTTTTATGTTTTGTCATTGCATTGTCGAGTATTGAAGTTAGACTGTCTATTTTGAAACTTGGTTTAAGTCCCCTGCGTGGGCAATGAATTGGTAATTAACCTCTGTTCATGTATTACGTTAAAAATGTTTTGGCCAAGGCCAGGGCCTTATTTACTTTTGAGTGCATCATTCGGGATTACATTGTGGTTTATATGTCATGTGTTAGCCTGGTAGACCTCACGAGGGTTCTACGGCGTGTAATGTCCCAGTTGTGAATTGGGGTGTTACAACACCTGCCCTATCACATTATCAAAAGAGCACCTAACCATGTGTTCCTGGTGTGGGGGTAGTATGTCGCGATTTTCCGTTACCAATAAATTTCTTGTTGGCATTAGCAAAAAATGTTAATGTAACAAAAATTAATAATAAGGCTAATCAGTTCATCTTTTGTACGTCGACATGCAAGCCTGATGTACATGCCATTAATTATTATATATTGTATGACAACTCATTTGGAGACCAAAGTGATTCACTAACAAAATAGGTTTCCGGCAAATGAAATAATGGATCATTAATAAATATTCAGATATATGTGAACAAAATAATTGCAAATGAGTAGATTTAGATGTGACGATATATGAGCCAAATATGCAATTAATAAGTGAGAATGATAAATAAATATTAATTTTAAATTTTCAATTGCAAGGGTGATTATAAGAATTAATAGGCAATAGAAAAAAGTTAAGTATTACTCCCTCCATCCCAACTAGCTTGAGTCATATTCTTTTTTGAGCCGTCCCATGAAAGTTGAGTCATTTCTATAAAAGGAAAAAATTAACAAAAAATAAGGGATAATAATTGTGATTAGGGTGAACTAATTGGGCCCTTATTTTTTTTAACTAAAGGAAAAAATGGGCTGATTATTCCTCACACTCTCACTTAGCTTCAGCCCTATTATTCCTCACTCCATCACTCTCGTTCAATCCGGCTCCTCCCCACCTCTGAACCCTAATCGACTCTTCTCCTTCTTCACGCCCACCCCCCCCCATATCTGAACCCTAAACCTCCTCCCCCGGCGCATCAGTCGACCCCTTTTGAGAAATAAGAATTAAAAAAAGGGAACAATAGTAAAACCACATTGCATGCTTGAATGCTTAACCACTTGATTGATTAAGCAGTCTTTAATGACAACTTTTGTGATGTATTGGATTGGTTTTGTTTCAAGAGTTCCCACTACTCTGTTAATGCTGTTTCTCTTTGCTGCCACTTGGTGTGTAAATGAAAAAATGCCTATTTTTCCATCGAATAATACTGCTCCATTGGCTGCAATTAATGGTCTGCTTACAAAACACATAAACATGACTTTTCCTATAAACTTCTTGTTCTTGCATGACCTATGTGGATCGATTTCATCTGGGGCTATATAGAATCTTTGTGTTCCTTTAGTTATGTAAAACCATTTTTCATCGATATGCAAATTATTGTGTATATCTTTGAACTTGATTATGTTGAGAATCATATCTAACTCTAAGGCTTAGAGAGAGAATTTCAGCCTTAAGAGCTTGTTAGGAGCTGTCAAATCTGGTTTTATGGCAGAGGTATGTGCCCGTATTTTTTCATAGAGTACACTTCTCACAACAGTGCTCTTACTGATTCCTAAACCCACTACTAACCTTCTAATTGTGCTCTTTGTGTAATCGAGAGATGACAACAAGGTGATATCAAGAAAAACTTCTTTTCTCCTTTGGTAGTTTATCTTACCGCTAACCAAATGAATCATCTCACCCTTTTATTGTTTTTTTGCAGCTCCCCAAAGTCGAGAAACCATTTACCGAGAAATGTCGAACTTCACTTGAGCTTCCTTCAACTTGCCTCGAGGTGGTTTGCCGTCAATGCAGCCTTCAAGGATGATTTGGACGACTTGGTCCCTCTTCATAGTAGACAAATGGGGACCTATCATTTTGATATTTTGGTAGAATAGATAGAAAATATTGTAATACCCGAGATTTTTGTTTTCTGTTATTTTTGTATTTTATCGGTCGTGCCGGTTATTTTGTTCTGTTGGCAATTACTTGAGTTTTCTCCTATGTTGGGTACGGCATGATGTACCGTGATTTAGTTGAGTACAACTTATCGTTGCGTAAATCGAGCTAATCGTATGTCGTGTTTCATTATTATTCGTCTCCTTATGGATCGTTGTTGTGGTTCTATCCTAATCTTTGGTTGTGTCAGAATCGATTGCAACCGTAGATTTTCTGGCCAAACCTGTACAACATGGCGGAAGAAATGGCTGAGCTTTCCGCCGTGTCCTGCGCCGTTTATCGAACGACGTTGTTGAGTCCCGGGTGATGCGCTGTGTCTGCCAGGTTAGCTATCTGCCGAGACACGGCCGAGACACACGCGCCAGTGTCTTGCGCCGGGTGTTGCGCCATGTCGGTTAGGTCGCGCACTGACCCGCAACACAGGATTAAACACGGCGCTAGTTGGGCCGTTTGGTGTGCCGTGTTCCGCAAGAGTATAAATATGACTGAACAGTCATGTTTGCACTCGTTTTTCATTTCCCTTCTTTCCTGTCCGCGGCTGGGTCTTGGAGAACTCGAAGGAATGTTGCTAAACTATGAATCCACGAAGTTCTGGAGTTCCTATCATTGATTAATCATTCCATAATCTTTTTGATCGAGCGAATCAGGGTAAGTTTTCCTAAAATCTTAGTTTTGGTAAAATTGGGGATTTTGTTTGATTTCGTCCGTTTTATAAGTATTAACCGAGATTTGTGATGGATTGTTGATTATTAAGTTGTATTCTACCAATTTCCTCATTGTTCCGTTGTTTGGTTCGTCGTTTTGTTGAGTTCCTAATCGACGCCTTGAAGGTGTCCGGTAGAATATCATAAAGGGGATTCGGGCGTTCTAAGATTATTCTTCCTCATACGATCATTGATTTATTTATGATATGATGTTAGGGTCAGGTTCCTTACGAAGAACTCGAGTCGAAACTCTTCCATTCGATGTTTTCTTCAAGCTTCCCGATCGATCGTGTTATTGTTGTTTCCGTCCGGAGAATTGTAGGTGTTCGAGGTTTCCCGATTGAGCCGTGTTTGTCGGAGTGTCCGATATCGATTATTGAGGCAAGTATCTTGACCATACATTACATGTTTTGTGGATATGATTGTTGGTAATCGACGATATGTGCTAAATGAATGTTTATAACCATATTTCAAAAGAATTGGTATATTTACAATCATGGTTTTCTTAAAAGATGACTCGTGTGTTCCGTGAATTAATGTGCTTAATTTAATATGTGTGTTAGTGTTGAGTATAGGATTGCCTTACTTTCGTGTGATGCCATTATGTGTGATTATGTCGTCGGTAAATTTTGAAGTTTAATCCTTTGGTTAAGATGTGTGCGTGGATACATGTGGTTATCGATGAATATGTGAGTTTATGTAATATTGGTTGTGCCGTTCGGTACGCTCGGACTGTCCGTCGGTCTGAGGGTGGAAAGATGTACTCAGACGCAAATGTATCCCCAATGCCTTATGCACTGCTTTCCAGAAATGCGATACAAATCAGCCATTTCTATCCGAAATAATAGTCTTCGGCGTACCATGAAGTCTCACTATATGCGCGATAATAATGCGAGCCAATTTTTCTGGACAAGTATCCTTGATGCCCAGAAAATTTGCCGACTTAGTCAGTCGGTCTACGATCACCCACACCATATTCATTCCGGTCTTCGTCCTCAGCAAGTTCGTGACAAAATCCATGGAGATATCTTCCCACTTCCATTCCGGGACGGGAAGTGGTTTCAACAACCCGGCTGGCCGCTGATGCTCGATTTTGACTTGTTGACAAGTCAAACACTTAGCCACAAATTCAACTACCTCATTCTTCATGTCATTCCACCAAAAATTCTTTCTCAAATATTTATACATTTTACTCGAGCCCGGATGGACTGAGTAAGGTGACGCGTGAGCCTCTCATAATACTCCGCCTCAATTCTAAGTCGTTCGGAACACAAATCCGACCTCGGAATCTGAACACACCATCCTTATGTATCACGAATCCCGGGGCTTTCCCCTTCTCTACATTCTCTCGAAGCTGAATAAACATCGGGTCTTCCAATTGTCCCGATTTAATGTCGTCGACTAGAGACGAAGAAATATCAAGAGTACGCAAATGCCTGGAACCCTCTGGTAATACAATCTCAACGCTCAACCTCATCAACTCTCGCTGGAGTCCTGGCTGGGCCGTAAGTAACTCAAGTGCCCGAATCGACATCGATTTCCGGCTCAAGGCATCTGCCACCACATTTGCCTTGCCCGGATGGTAAAGGATCTCTAGGTCGTAATCCTTAATCAACTCCAACCATCTCTGCTGTCTCTTGTTAAGCTCTTTCTGCGTAAAGATGTACTTCAGACTCTTGTGATCGGTGAAAATCTGACACGACGAGCCATACAAGTAGTGACGCCAGATCTTCAATGCAAACACAACTGTGGCCAACTCAAGATCGTGCGTAGGGTAATTTAAATCGTACGGTTTCAACTGACGGGAAGCATAGGCAATCGTCTTCCCATGCTGCATGAGTACACATCCGAGCCCTTGGCCCAAAGCATCACTAAAAACTGAGAAACCCTCATTACCACTCAGTAAAGCCAAAATGGGAGCGGTCGTCAACCATTTATTCAACTCCTCAAAACTCTTCTGTCTCTCGTCGGTCCACACAAACTTCCCTAACTTCTGTAACAACTGAGTCAGTGGTCGAGCGATCTTAGAGAACCCCTCGACAAATCTACGATAATACCCGGTCAAACCCAGAAAAGTACGGGCCTCCTTCACATTTTTGGGCGGTGCCCAATCCAACACTGCTTCTATATTATGTGGGTCCACACGAACACCCTCGGCCGAGATCACGTGGCCGAGAAACATAACCTCCCGTAACCAAAACTCACATTTTGAGAACTTCGCGAAAAGATGCTGAGTTCTCAAAATACCTAGCACGATATGCAAATGACGGGCATGATCCTCCTCGCTCCTCGAGTAAATCAGGATATCGTCAATAAAAACGACTACACACTTATCGAGGTACTCGACAAAGGCATTGTTCAGAAGCTGCATGAACACGGCTGGGGCATTGGTTAACCCAAAAGGCATAACCACGAACTCGTAATGACCATATCTCGTCCGAAAGGCCGTCTTCATAATATCGGAATCCTTCACTCGGAGCTGATAATACCCCAATCTCAAATCAATCTTCGAAAACACGGTTAGCCCTTGCAGTTGGTCAAACAAGTCATCAATCCTCGGGAGTGGATACTTGTTTTTGATAGTCACTTTGTTCAACTCTCGATAGTCGATACACAGACGAAGTGACCCATCCTTCTTCTTCATAAACAGGACCGGTGCGCCCCAAGGCGAAGCGCTCGGTCGAATATGCCCCATGTCTAGCAACTCCCCCAATTGTTTCTTCAACTCAAGCATATCAGCAGGCGCCATACGATATGGCGTCTTAGAAATCGGTTCTGCACCCGGCTCTAAATCAACAGTAAACTCAACCTCTCGGTCTGGCGGCAAACCCGACAACTCATCTGGAAATACGTCAGGATACTCACACACTACCGGAATATACGAGATCTCGACTCTCCCTTATTCCGATCTCAACGCATAACACCAATAACCCGTGCAACCTCCTCGAAGAAGTCTCACCGCTTTCAAAGCGCTGATCAGAAATCTCTGGCTACTCCGCTTACGCGCCACAAAGGAATGCTCGGTACCGTCAGAGGCTAACATCGAAACGGTTCTCGTTCTATAATTCATGATTGCCCCATGACGGTCCAGCCAATCCTCACCAAGAATCAGATCCTTGTCTCTAATATCTACCGCAATCAGATTAGAAGACCAATCCCTCCCCGCGATACTCACCGGAAAATCTCTAATCTCACGATCCCCCACAATGCTATCCCCACTAGGCAGTTTAACAACAAAGGGTTCATACGCAACTAGGCAATCAACATGCAGGCGATGCACACAATCTAGAGATATGAAAGAATGCGTAGCACCAGAATCGAATAACACGGAAACAGGATGGTCAATGATGTGAACAGTACCTATAGCTACCATCGCGTTGGGATCTCCATCTCGTCTCATCTCATATACATGGGGCGGAACAGACCCCGCGCTAGAAGCTCCTCCTCTAGAAGGCTGCCCACGTCCTCGACCTATACCAAAACTCTGTTGGGGCTGAGAAACTGTTGGTGCCTGATTCACGCTCGGTTCTCCCGCAACAGGGGCTGATATCTGAGTAACTTGTGCCCGAGATGCATCTGTACAATACTTGGCACGATGCCCAATCCATACGCAAGAAAGACACTGAATCGGAGGCCGGTCACACTCGCTCATAATGTGTCCGGGGTGACCACAGTTAAAGCAGTTGGGATCACGCACTGAACCAGTAGGAGCAGACCTGGAACCGTTTCCTCACCCAAATGACGGGGACTGATTCCCGAAGACTCACGAACCGGACTGGGCCTTTGGATACCTGCCAGACTTGCCTTCCGAAAACTGACCGGAGGTCTTCTGTTTCTTCCCCTCTGTCGCCGCCTCTGTCGCAGAGAACGACATCTCATAAGCCATTGCCTTGTTTTGATACTCCTTCAGAGTCATGCATCCGAGACCAGACATCTAGTGGCGAACCCTCGACTTTATCCGCATGTTAAAGTGGCGGATCTTATCAAGCTCATCTCGGACTTGGTTTCTCACATAATGAAGCTATTGGTTTTATTCTTTGATTGCCTGCGAAATCGGAACATCCTGGGGCTTAGCCTCAAAGAAGGCTCGGATACGCCCCTCCTTAACTGGCCACGGATAAAATTCGTCCTCCATCAGCTCTCGGAACTCTGCCCATATGGCTGTCCGGTCATGCCGTTTCACCGCTTGCCACCACGTTGCCGCCTCTTTAGCCAGGAAGTACTGGGCAATCGGTACTTTCCTCTCCTCAGAGCAGTTAGCAGCCTCGAAGACTTTCTCCATTTCAAATAACCGACTCTTCCAACCGGAAGGGTCGGAAGCACCATCAAACTGCGGAGGACGCATACGAATCACGTCCTAAAGTAGCTTATCATTGTCGGATCCAGTAGGCGGAAACGGGTTGGCATTAGCTTGGCCGACTAAGACGGACTGAGTTAGTAGCGTCATCTGGTTCGCTACTTGCTGTAAAATATTAGCCACTCCTATATTCTCATGAGCATTGCCGGAGCTAGCAGACTGATCCTGCTGACCTCCGGAACTAGGTGGAATACTGTTCGACAAGGAAGGCATCGCCGAATCAGTTCCTAAGTTATCGGACATGGCCGCCCCACCAGATGCGCCACGTTCTCTACCGCGTCCGCGACCGCATCCGCGTCCTCTACCAGTAGGAATTATGAAGAAGTAACGGGTGAGTACAATTGAAACACAAAACGCAACAAAGATATCAAGAAGGGAACAGAACAGAACAAAGTAACGAGTCAAGTTAGGAAAACTTACGAGCACCGGTGTACTGAGATGATGGCGTAGCAGTGATACTGTTCAAAAATGACACTCAACTTGACCCAAACAACTGACAGCCTAGGTATCCATAAACCTAAGCTCTGATACCATATTCTGTAACACCCCCAAGACGATCAGGGCATATTACAGCATCGTGGACCCCACACTGTGGAATCCACCAGGCTAACGTACCAACAAGACATTCGACAATGACATACATCAACAACAAAATGACAATTTCACAATCCACGACATTCAAAACCAAAGACTAAAATACGACAATACAAACTGACATCAAATCCACTTCCCAAAACGGGTACACAACAATAATAAATTCAAAAAGAGTACTCGAGTACTTAAACCAATTACATAATAAAGAAATCCCAAAACAAGACATCAATAAATAACCACTGAACAGAATCACGCCTGCCCATCATCCTCGTACGGCTCGCATGCTCGTTTGCTTCCTTGACCTGTACCTGAAATACAAGAGTATTTCCCCCATTTAAGGGGTTAGCGACAACTGTTAGTGCAAGTACAATCTATTTGAACTACCATTCTAATCAGATGATAATATGCGCCAAAATCGATTTAGAAATCATTTATATTCCGGAGTATTTACGGTGCACACGCACAAAATGCATTTTCTCCAACAAAACAATTCAAAGTTAACCCTGGTACGAGACTCACGGCCACCGTACCCCGCAGAGGTCGGACATCCCTGTGTGGTTAACCATAGTTCGCGGTACGAAACTCACGGCAACGTACCCCTAGAGGCCCCGTCGGACCATCCCTAGGTGAACATACATATATCCATCCATACAACCACAATAACCCATAATTCAAATACTAGAACGCGTAAACAAATGTAAAGTACTTGCCTTTGAGACATCTTCGAAGAATTGGGAATGAATAACGACTACGAACGATCCGGATGGAAATTGACGGTCCCTAAACGAAGGATCAACATATCTCCATCTTAACGGACAACAATAATCGAATGGAATACTCCCACAACCCCGATTACAAGCTAAGTCAATATACGATTAATCGATACGGGCGAGGGTTTTCACAAAATCTCTCCATATCGACAATTCACGGGTTAAACTCAAGGAAAACGTATTGGGAATCACCCAAAAACAACAATCGGTAAGGAATATCGCAACATACATGAACAATTCGGAATTAATCAAACAAAACCCGAAAACCCCCCAAAAATTGACAAAGTAGGGTTCTAAGTAAAAATACCTTGAATTGGAGTGCAGAAGATGGATTAAGATGATGATGTTCTAAGCTTGGAACACAAGAATCGGTCTGCAATGAGACTCCATGGATTAGTCTCCACAATTTGCCCTAAAATCGCCGGAATCACCCAATGGAAGAGAAGAGAAGGAAAAATGACGGAAAAGGGGATCTGCTGTCCTATTTATAATGCATAGTTAGCGCACGCTAACCATCAAAAGGCAGCGCGCGCTAACGGGGATTGCAAGCAGTCCAGTAGCTGCTGCCCGGCGTCGCTAGCATGCGCTAGATAGCTTAGCGCGCGCTAAATACTACTCGATAACGTATGCTACGGAAGCCTAGCGCACGCTATCGGATGGTCAGTGTACAAGATTCTGTGTTCAGAACCCCCACTGCCCAGTACGCTAAAGTCGATAGTGCACGCTAATAAAAACGAGTTAGCGTACGCTAACTGCACACCGATAGCGCACGCAAGGAGATAAGGAATAGCGTGCGCTACTCACGCAGCAGTTCAGTACTGCTCAGATCAGTACGCTACTGCCGAAGGTACGAAACTCGAAATGCACGACAAGGCCAGAATCCAGAAACATAAATATGAAATATACAAGACGACAGAGCTAAGCGCTGAAAGAATATAATTCCGACTACTGGGGAATCCGGAATACGACAAAGAAGATGAAATTCCCTAAACTTATAGGAAATTACAAAAATGGCCCAAGTGTCCGAAAATCACGATACGACGTCGGAGTAACGAACCGAAAGTCACAACACGAACAACTCAATCATACGAACTCGTACAAACCAAAAAAACAACGAGAACGAACAAGTTTTACGAGAATCGAATGTTCATATGGCAAAACATAACATAAAATAGAATTACGTAAAAACATCTCCAAAACTCGTCCAAATGGAAAAAAACTCCAAGAATAAAGTAGATTCAAAACGTCGAAACGGTTACAAGCGAGTCGATAAAAATAGACACACATCAAAAATGGAAACTGCTAAAAATGGAAAGGTACGGATATTACACGCGGCCCCCTGGAACATTTTTGCCTCAGTTTTTTCTTGAGTGTGCCGCGGCACATATTGCCCGGGCCGCGGCTCACAGGGTCAACTCAGCCTTGGATGTTCCTTTTAGCAGCGTTTTTGCTGCGGTTTCACACACTTCTTCACCCATTTTTGAGAGATACACATGAGAGAGAGATACAAGAGAGAAGAGAAAAAAGAGATATACTTGTTTGATTTTCCGGAGTTGTATCGATCGGATCGTCGTGATATTTTGACAAGAGCTTGGTAGAGATTGGGCAAATCTTTTCACCATAGTAGATCGAGGTTTTGAGTCTAGAAGTTCGAGTATTTTGTTAGCTTTTTGTGTAAGCTATTTGCGGTGTTTTTCTTTCTCGATCTTGTTGTTGTTGTGTATTCTAAATACTTGAAGATTATTTATTACCATGTATTTGAAGATTATCGTTGTATACATCTAGTTTGTACTAGGGACGAATCGTGTATTGTGAATTGGTTATAGTGGATTTAAGCGGCTTCGGTCCCGTGGTTTTTACTCTCGTCTTGAAGGGGTTTTCCACACTAAAAATTGTGTCTCATTGTTTATTATTTTTGATATCATTTGTATTGTTTGTCGAGTTGTATTTGATTTACTCTACTCGTCGGCAACCTCAAAGTTGCAATTGAGATTGGAAAAGTTGTCAAGGAGTTTCTACGTTTTCGTTGTGATGTCTTTGTGTCGTTTTTTCCAACATTTTAACGTCCTCCCGTCTATCATAACTTCGTCGGGGGATTCTTTATCATCTATTGACATTATTTTTATACATAAAAAGTAAAAACACATCAATCCCCCTAGTCGGCAGACCCCGAAACTTAGACATAATAACACACATAACACACACCTACATATAATCACATACACACAAACACATGGTTTTGCACACACAAAACACACATACACGGTGAACAATAAACACACACACAATCATACAAACTCGACACACACAACACATACATACACCAGGGCAGCACACACACAGACATATAAACGAAAACACACACGGTAGCACACAAACACGCACGAACACACACCTCACACACACAAGAACACACACACACACACGAACACACACCTCACACACAGGACCGTTCCTGACGAAAATGGGGCCCAGGGCGAAACAATAAAATTGGGCCCTTCATAAACAAATAAAAAATATGGTATAATATTCATAAAAATTTTTATTAATCATAAAAAATGACTTCTTCTAGCTTTTTTCCTTGCAAAGTCATTTACAATATCATTTATTTCAATACACAAAATCGCAAAACCATTTAATCTTTATTGCGACATCGTCGATGTCAAATATATTTTCAACAACATTAACTTTGAGAAACTCCTCTCGGTCGATGCTACAGTTACAGGCATAGTCAACACGATTGAACAGCGAGGTGAGAATAAGAAGTTGAACAGCGACAGAACTAATTGGAAGAAAAGAACGTTGAACTCTGCAATATAGATATTTACTAAGATATATGAATAATAGGGTCTTTGACTTTTTCCATTAGATTTAGGCCCCAAATAAAAAAAAAACAAAAAATCGCGCCATTACTGTGAAAAAAATAGCGCCAGTGCAGATTCTATATAAAAAAATCAAATTCCAAATGCGTCAACTGGGTTTTGAACTCTCAGCCACTACACAAATAAACAAACACTTTACCACTGCACCAACTACACATTATTTATGTATCTTAACGTATTATATATATATATATAATACTATACCTAAAATTTTTCGTTCCCCCAAAATTTTGGGGCCCTGGGCCATCGCCCAGGCCCGCCCGCCCTCAGGGCTGGGCCTGCTCACACACATAACATATAAACACACAGTATATACATATATATACAACACATACACACACCAGCACCTACATGGCGCACAAAAACTTACTTAAACTCAAAATAAAAATTAGAAACATGTTCTTTGTAACAAAAGCTTTTATAAAATTGTAAAATTCCGATAGTCGAAGAACCGGTACGGGCGACCCGAAGACAAATGATGTTTTTGCCCCGTCCCGGTGATTCTGGCATCGGTTTGAAAAATCGAGCATAGATTCATGTTCTACTCATCCAGACGAACAAATCTATAAATAGATTGATATATTTTACCTCAAAAATCCTCTTCCGGGAGGGAACCCTTTTCTCCGTTCTTTTCCTCTCTCGTATCTCTGTTCTCTCTCTCTTTTTTTTTCATTTTTTTCTCCCAGGCTATTCGCAGCCTTCGCCCATAAATATAAGCCTTCGCCCATTGCAATTTGATGGACGATATGCATATATTTCATGCATAATTAGTACAAAACTAATCCATATTCGCAATTCGCAGGATAAGAACCATTCTCATTTGATCCTAATATATAGATATAGATATATGTATGTATGGTGTTATGATATATATATATATATATATATATATGGTGTTAAAAATTATATATGTATTTTTGGTTTAGGCATATATATATATATATATATATATATATATATATATATATATATATATGCATATATATATATATATATATATCATTATAATTTATTATTATTGTTATTTTTCCTCCCAACAACTCGTTGTTAAAGTGTTGCCGTATAACATATATATATAATAGCGCATTGCATACGGAAACTTGAGATCGTCGTACTATAAATAACGCAAAATATTATATGTTGGAATATTTATTCCACACTTTAATAAATAGTGTTTTGAAGATTAAGTTGCTAAACAATACAAAACAACGAAGAGGCGAAGCAAAACAGCGAAGCACACAAAGACGCAAAAAGCTGAGCAAAATGCATGTCTAGCGCACGCTAAGACATATATGTTAGCTCACGCTAACGAAAAGTCACCTGCATATCAGCCGAGTTCGAAGTAACCTGAAGTGAGGTTAGCTGATGAGGTAGCGCACGCTACACCTTATAACTAGCGCACGCTATCGAGGTCATTTTACCGTTGTGAAGATATTCAAACACAGAATGACGTATGCAATGAAGTCATGATTAGCGAACGTAAGGAATGATATTTAGCGCATGCTAAATATCAGTTTGAATTCTAGTCAATCAGATCGTTGGGAAAAGCAGGTCAAAGTCAGCATATCAAATGGATACTTTGACAAATGAAGGCAACGGATATATTGCTTAGTGCACGCTATATTATATTATTAACGCACGCTAAAGCAAGAGTATAACGTACGTAAGGAAGAAGTCATAACGTACGCTAAGGGAAGAAACGAAGCTGCTGGACTGAAACTGGGAACAGTCTAGCGCACGCTACAGGCACGCTAATGATATTAGCGCACGCTAAAGAAGGCTAGCGCACGCTAGTAAGTCAAAAAAGCTAGCAACGACTAATTTGTGGAAAATGCCTATAAATACCATTCCTATGGTATTGTTTGAGAACAACAACTCCAAGCATTCAAGACATTGATCTTATATTCATATACTTACATTGTTGTTGTAATATTGAGCTTATATTGTTAGTTTGAGTGTTTATACATTCAACATTATACACGAGAGGTAAAAGAAAAGATACGATTGGATTCGGTGTTATTAGGATCAAGTATCCGGCATTGTTAGAATCGCAATCGATATCTAAGTGAGGTTTATCTAGTACCCATAGAATGCTAGAGAGGTTGATTCCTTATCCAATAGAAAAGGAAAAACGGTTTTACTCGGACCGATAGAAGACGAGCTTGTAACGGTAATCCCTCGACCGATAGAAGAGAGGCGTAGAGGTTTTGATCTTAATCCTAAAGAAAAAGATACATCGAGAGAGGACGTAGGCTTCGTTAATAGCCGAACCTCTATAAATCCTTGTGTGATTTATCTTCCGCAATTTATTTACGCTTCCGCACAAACGGTGCAAATATCCGATTTTATTCCAACAATTGGTATCGGAGTGGTACTCCAATATGCGGCTTAACATACGAGGAGAAGATCCAAAATGGCTTTTCAAATGGCTCCAGCCGAAGGCTTGCTCTCAACCGACCACCATTTTTAATGGATCGAATTTCATGACTTGGAAGAAGAAATTGTCTATTTTCATCCGAGCTTACGATATCGAATTATGGAAGGTGATATGCCTTGGTCCCTAAATTCCGACGAACTCAAACGGAACTCTCAAAACCTTTGAAGAGTAAGGTGATGCGGAATGGAAAAACGACCATTATAATTGCAAAGCCACGCAATTATTATACTGTGCTCTAAATCCGAAAGAACACAACCGAATATCATCGTATGATAGTGCCAAAGAAATTTGTAAAATGCTTGAGGTAATACACGAAGGTACGTCTCAAGTCAAAGAGACGAAGATAAACATGCTCCTTCACGATTATGAATTATTCCAAATGAAGGACGACGAATCCATCTCGATTATGCTCGACCGATTTTCGGTCATCACCAATGGATTAGCATGTTTCGGAAAACCACTTTCGAGTTGTAATAAAGTAAAGAAAATTCTCCTATCACCACCTCGAGAATGGGACGGTACGGTTACGACAATAATGGAATCTAAAGATTTAAACAATCTTGATTTTAGTGCTCTCGTTGGTTCTCTTATCAACTACGAGATTGTTCTAAAATCTTGGAATGCCAATCCAAAACCGAAGGAAAGATCGATAGCCTTCAAGGCTAATGTGCCGAGAAATAAAGAAGAAATTCCGATGGATGAAAGCGATGAAGAATCAGCATATTATGCCAAGATTATTACTAAGTTCCAACACTTATTAAACCGGAGAAAGAAAGACATCCAAGCGGGCGAATCTAAGAAATTCGACAATTCCTGTCGATTATGTGGTAAACCAGGCCACTTTGCTATGAACTGTCGTGTAAAACCCAAGGAGGTTTTAGTTGCAACATGGAGCGACGAAGATCCCGATGAAGATTTTCTAAATCAAAATAATCTCGCGCTCATGGCCCGGAGTTCATTCGATGACAGCGACGTCGAAAGCCAAGTTAGTAATTCTTACGACGAACTTTTTGAAGCATTAGAGTTATTACATATCGATTATCAAAATGCTTTAAATGAAATTAAATCCCTTAAATCGAAATATAAAAATTTGGAAATTAAAAATTCCAAAATCATTGAAAAGGAAAAATTCGTTGAGATCGATCATTCTAAATGCGTTGAAAATGAAAATACTTTAAAGGATGATCTTGTTAAAGTTCAAACCGAGCTCGAAAATATGCTCTCGGTTCAAAAATACACTTTAAATAAAGAGGGGTTAGGATTCAAACCACGTTTTAAAAACGAATCCGTAAATTTCCAAAATACCCCGGTGTGAAAAATGTTTGAAAATCGGGCATGACATTTCAAATTGCAAAAGCCCAAGACGAACGATAAAAATTAAAAAGATTTGGGTTCCTAAAGGAACAAACGTTTCAAATATCTTACACGTCTCGAAACAAAAACCAAATAAAGGTTGGATCCCCAAAACTTAATTTTTTTTAAGGGGAGATAATATTTTCAGGTGGAGTTTTTACCCATATCATGCATATTATTTATATTCGATAATTGGTATTCTATGCATTTTTTTTCAGTTTTTGATGAAGACAAAAAGGGGGAGAAGGAGATGAATTGATAAAAATGAGAAAAATCGAAGAAGTCGAAAAGAAAAAGAAAGCATACAAAAAGGGGGAGATAAAACGAAGGAGTTGAAAAATAAAGGAGATGTCGAAAAGAAAAGAGAATTGGAGAAACTAACGAAAACGATCAAAGCCGAAAACTTTGATTCATATACATATACATATATTTTATTTTTACAGATTTTATCTAATTCAAGGTTTTTTTTGTAATCATCAAAAAAGGGGAGACTGTTGGAATATTTATTCCACACTTAAATAAATAGTGTTTTGATGATTAAGTTGCTAAACAATACAAAACAATGAAGAGGCGAAGCAAAACAGCGAAGCAGACGAAGATGCAAAAAGCTGAGCAAAATGCATGTCTAGCGCACCATAAGACATATATGTTAGCGCACGCTAACAGGAAGTCACTTGCCTATCAGCCGAGTTCGAAGTAACCTGAAGTGAGGTTAGCTAATGAGGTAGCGCACGCTACACCTTATAACTAGCTCACGCTATCGAGGTCATTTTACCGTTGTGAAGATATTCAAATGACGTATGCAATGAAGTCAGGATTAGCGCACGCAAGGAATGATATTTAGCGCACGCTAAATATCAGTTTGAATTCTAGTCAATCAGATCGTTGGGAAAAGCAGGTCAAAGTTAGCATATCAAACGGATACTTTGACAAATGAAGGCAACGGATATATTGCTTAGCGCACGCTATATTATATTATTAACGCACGCTAAATCAAGAGTATAACGTACGTAAGGAAGAAGTCATAACGTACGCTAAGGGAAGAAACGAAGCTACTGGGCTGAAACTGAGAACAGTCTAGCGCACGCTACAGGCACGCTAACGATATTAGCACACGCTAAAGAAGGCTAGCGCACGCTAGCAAGTCAAAACAGCTAGCAACGGCTAGTTTGTGGAAAATGCCTATAAATACCATTCCTATGGTATTGTTTGAGAACAACAACTCCAAGAATTCAAGACATTGATCTTATATTCATATACTTACATTGTTGTTGTAATATTGAGCTTATATTGTTAGTTTGAGTGTTTATACATTCAACATTATACACGAGAGGTAAAAGAAAAGATACGATTGGATTCGATGTTATTCGGATCAAGTATCCGGCATTGTTAGAATCGCAATCGATATCTAAGTTGTAACACCCCCGATATATTCAGGAATATTACAGCGCCGTAAATCCTTTACATAAGTATTTACAAGGCTGAAGAATTAAACAAACATTAACAGGTACAAATGAATGGAAGTAACGGAATTAAGATACAACAGTTCTGACCAAATACTGAAATTACAAATGTTCAACAAAAACTTATTAATACATCACCAAATTCAAATTCATCATAAACGACTACGTACTCGAGTACTTATTGAAATAACCAACAAACAACAGTCAAATACACCCGGCCGGAACATCACTCTGCACCCTCGTCGTCATGCAGCTCGAGTGGTTGTTTTCCCGCTCTCCTGGATCCTGAACATAAACAAAATGTTCACCCCCGAAGGGGTTAGCACAACGATGCTAGTACAAGTACCACAACATATCATTCATATCTAACGAAGAATAATAACGTAAACGACAAAAACACCAACGAGTTTTCTACTACGAGAAACTCATAAATGACATACACAACTGATAATCACAACATGATATCACAACATACACATGGTAATTCCGACGATCCAGCGTTCACTGCCTAGAACCCACGATGATCCCGTCAGACCAACCCGTGGTGGAAAAACCCGTCCGATGATCCAGCGCATGCTAGCATAGATCCCCCGATGATCCCGTCGGACCAACACGAGGTGGACATACAACAATGACATACATGCACGACAATATGTATAACATCAATACATAAAACAAATAAGGTACTTGCCTCGATTTGAAGACAGAACAATACTTCCACGAAAACGAAACACTCGAAGGTCGCCCCTATCGATCAATCACGTAGCAAAGTTCGAACCTTAAATAAGAGAAATAACATGGAATTCATCTTAGGTCGAACGAACATCTAACCATCCAAATTACGGTTGAAAGTCCATAAAACGAAAACTATCTGACCTACATAACGTACGTTACATGTCCTCTGTAACGTACGTTAGACTTACTCATTAGCGTACGTAAACTATGAAGTCTAGCGTACGCTAACCATATACCGACAGTTCCTCTCTGATCAGTCGACTTGACTCGCCTGATAGTGTAACGTACGTTACGTACCAAACGTAGCGTACGTTAACAACGTAATATAATGTACGTTAGTTGCTAATCTTAACGTACGTTAATCATGCATGTCAGTTTCTCACTGGGCAGATGACTGTCTCGATTAGTGACGGAGTATTACGTAATCCTTAGTGAGTAACTTAATATACCTTCAAATATATATCATACTCATGAATGATCTACGGATTAATATCTTCAATTTCAAGGATACGAATATCATTGTAATACTATTCTCAATCTTGATTGTAATACTCAAGCAAGATTCGGCTGGTCTATGGTTGATGTATTTGATCTAATATCGTCATTAAATCCAGGCTTATACTGAAGGTGAACTACTTATTCCATCTTGCAAGTAAGATTACAACTATGATGATTCATTCCAAAATCTATTTGGTAAAAGTGGAAATCGACACTAAGTTTACGATTAATATGACGATAACATTTGATACGGTTTATAATACACTATTCTCATCTTTGTCACAACAAGGTTCAACTACGGTGTTCTAAACCATAATAATTCGATCATCACAGTTTAAACATGATACTAGGTCGCATATATCGTCAGAGTGATCTACTAGTGTGATCATATCGTCTATAACAACATAACTTCAAGGTTGGAAGTAGTATAACATACCTTAAGAGGAAGGAAATACTGAGACTATAATTAAAATCCAACTCCGGTTGCTTCAACGCCGACTCGTGATGATTTCCACTCCGAAGTCCAATATAAGTAGTCTTCAATGATCAAGTAGTATCTTACAATCTCAATGATTCAATAACAAGTGATCTAAAGGTGCTAAAAGGGGCTGGAAATCTTCTGGGGACGAAATATGGTGAAGCTTAGAGGCAAAAGAACGAGATTAAATGAAATGGGGTGCTGCTCCTTTTATAACTTCCTGAGTGTTACGTACGTTAGGACTTCTTCATAACGTACGTTACCATCCAAAATAGTTCACTGTCTTGTTTCTGAACTTCATTACGTACGCTACACTTATCATGTTACGTACGTAACCCATATAATTTGCGTACGCTACATCATGTCCATAACGTACGTTAAAGTCCGTTGACTTAAAAAGTGTCCAGGTTCATGCCGTGCGAATCTGGTGGGTATCTTGGTCGAGCCCACCATCATTTACCCCATGTGCTAGCCGGCCTATCCAATAATTGACTGCATTACGTACGCTACGCTTCATTCGTAGCGTACGTTATCATTAACAGGTAACGTACGTTAAGCTACATTCTTAACGTACGTTATTACGTACATGCATAGAGGAAATTTACATGTTGCCACACTCATGTACAAAGATACAAATACGATAATTATCATACTACAATTATTAATATCATCATTCCAAAATAATACAGGGTTTAATATACAGATGAAATACTTCCATAAAAATTCGGATATTACATACTCTCCTACTAAAAAGGAGTTTCGTCCCGAAACTCAAGACGAAAATAATTCTGGATATCTTGATTTCATACTATTTTCCGTTTCCCATGTGGCTTCTTCCACTCCATGACGTGACCACTGAACTTTGAGCAAAACAATGGGTTTGTTCCTCAACTGTTTAACTCGACTTTCAAGTATCTTGATCGGTCTTTCTTCAAACGTCCCATTCTGAGCGACTTCGATCTCCCCGAAATCAATGACATGACTAGGGTCCGGTATATATCTCCGTAACTGGGATACGTGGAATACGTTATGAACATGGCTCAATGACGGCGGCAACGCTAATCTGTATGCCAACTCTCCAACTCTCTCAAGGATCTCAAAGGGTCCGATATATCTCAGACTCGACTTTCCTTTCGTTCCGAAACGAAAGATTCCTCGAGTAGGAGAAACCTTTAAAAGTACGTGGTCTCCCGTACTGAACTCCAAAGGGCAACGGCGTACGTCTGCATAAGATTTCTGGCGACTCTGGGCAGTCAACAGTCTATCACGAATTAAAGCTATCTTCTCTCGAGTCTGCACGATCAACTCTGGTTCGGTTCCAATCAAATCTGATGAATCGTCCCAGCATAGGGGCGATCTGCATCTTCTCCCGTATAATGCCTCAAATGGTTCCATCTTAATGGAAGCATGCCAACTATTATTGTAGGTAAATTCAATCAACGGTAGATGAACTTCCAAATCAGTTGACCAATCTAAGGCACAAGCCCTCAGCATATCTTCCACCATTTGAATAGTCCTCTCGGATTGTCCATCAGTATGTGGGTGATAAGCTGTGCTGAAGTTCAATTCGGTTCCCAAGGACTTATGAACTGCTTTCCAAAAGTGAGACACAAAACGGCCGTCTCGATCAGAAATAATGGTCTTTGGCGTACCATGCAATCGAACTATCTCCGAAATAAATACTCGTGCCAACCTCTCTGGTCCCCACGTGTCCTTAATGCCTAGAAAATGAGCTGATTTGGTTAAACGATCAACTATCACCCAAATCATGTTCATTCCAGTCTTGGTTCTCGGCATACTAGTGATAAAGTCCATCGATATGTCCTCTCACTTCCACTCAGGAATCGGGAGCGGCTTCAACATTCCGGCAGGCCGTTGGTGCTCGATCTTAACCTGCTGACAAGTCAAGCATTTCGAAACATAGTCCGCTACATCTTTCTTCATGTTGCCCCACCAGAAATTCCACTTCAAGTCCTTATACATTTTACTGGTGCCCGGGTGGATAGAATAGGGCGAACTGTGAGCTTCCTTCATAATCGTCTATTTCAGAACATCGACATCGGGAACGCAGAGTCGGTTCTGAAATCTAGAAACTCCATCATCATGAATTACGAATCCAGGGGCCTTCCCCTTGATCACTTCATCACGTAACCGAATCATTAGAGGATCATCCGCCTGTCTAGATTTGATTTCTTCGGTTAATGATGAAGTTATTTCCATCACGCATAGTTGTCCTTGGACTCTTTGTAACCACACTTCAATTCCTTCTCGAATCATCTCTCGTCGAAGGATAAGTTGGGAGGTCAGAGTCTCCAGCATCTGAATAGAAACAGGCTTGCGGCTGAGTGCATCGGCCACTACGTTCGCTTTGCCTCGATGATACAAAATCTCCAAGTCATAATCCTTAATCAGTTCTAACCATCTTCTTTGCCGCATGTTCAACTCTTTCTGACTGAATATGTATTTGAGACTCTTGTGATCCGTAAAGATCTGGCAGTGAGTCCTATACAGGTAATGCCTCCAGATCTTTAAAGCAAAAACTACTGCTGCTAGCGCCAAATCATGTGTTGGGTAATTCACTTCATAAGGTTTCTGCTGTCGCGACGCATAAGCGATCACCTTGTCATTCTGCATTAATACGCATCCGAGTCCCTGGTTCGAAGCATCACTGTAAACTATGAATCCTTCAGTCCCCTGTGGGAGTGTTAAAATCGGTGCCGTCGTCAATCTCTTCTTCAATTCATCAAAGCTAGTCTGACATAATTTGTTCCACTCAAACTTTTGAGTTTTCTGCAGGAGTCGAGTAAGTGGGCGGGAAATTTTGGAAAACCCTTATACGAACCGACGATAATACCCAGCAAGTCCTAAGAAACTTCGGACTTCTTTCACATTCTTTGGAGGCTTCCAATCCAAAATAGCTTCAATCTTTTGAGGATCTACTCGGACTCGTTCAGCTGACACCACATGACCGAGGAACATTACTTCCTTTAGCCAGAATTCACACTTAGAGAGTTTGGCGTACAGTTGCTCGCTTCTCAAAAGTTCTAATACAATCCGCAAATGCTGTGCATGCTCTTCCGGGTTCTTAGAATACACCAGAATGTCATCAATGAACACGACCACAAATTTATCCAAATATTCGATGAACACTCGGTTCATCAACTGCATGAATACAGTAGGTGCATTATTGAGACCAAACGGCATCACTAGAAACTCATAGTGTCCGTAGCGAGTTCTGAACGCTGATTTCGGAACATCAGATTCCTTAATCCTCAGCTGATGATACCCTGATATCAGATCGATTTTAGAAAATACTGTTGCCCCTTGCAACCGGTCAAACAGATCATCAATCCGTGGCAACGGATGCTTGTTCTTAATCGTCATCTTGTTCAGCTCTCGATAGTCAATCCACAGTCGAAGCGATCCATCCTTCTTTCGGACAAAAAGAAATGGCGCTCCCCAGGGTGAAACGCTTGGCTGAATATAGCCTTTGTCCAGTAACTCCTCCAGTTGCTTCTTCAGTTCGTACATCTCGGCCGGTGCCATATGATATGGCGCCTTAGAAATTGGTGTAGCTCCGGGTTCCAGGTCAATAGTAAATTCTACATCCCTTCGTGGAGGTAGTCCAGGTAGCTCGTCAGGAAATACATCTGGAAATTCGTTCACAACAGGAATAGATGAAAGTTCCACAATTTCGTCTTCTTTCTTCATTGCATAGCACCAGTATCCGGTACAGCCCTGTTTCAACAATTTGACAGCTTTCATCGCCTTGATCAATTTTCTTGAGCTTCCCGGTTTCCATCCCTCAAACAGAATTTCTGAACCATCATCAGCGATCAACGAGATATTCCTCCTTCGGTAGTTTACAATTGCTCCATATCGATTAAGCCAATCGTCTCCGAGTATCAGGTCGTGTCCTTGCATTTCTATTACAATCAAATTTGAGAGCCACTCTCTGCCTCCAAATGATAAAGGGAAATTTCTGGTTTCTAAGTTCCCGACAATCCTCTCTCCACTCGGTAAACCAACAACATAAGGTTCACAAGTATGAAAACCAGAAATATTCAAACGATTTAAACAAGATAAAGATATAAAAGAATGCGTAGCTCCTTTATCGAATAAAACACTAACTAGCTGGGAAAGGATCTGGACAGTACCTGATGCGACAGCAGCATCCTGATCGTCTGTTTTCCTCATCTCGTACAGGCGTGGGGGAACAGATCCGGCACTCGATGTACCCTTTCGGTCCCACTGTCCTCTGCCTCGCCCATGGCCAAAATTCTGAGGCATGTGAACACTCTGCTGTGTCTGTTGAATACTGGCTTCCTTCTGGACCGGCTGTGGTGTACGGGCTCTAAAAGACTTTGCAGCCTCTTCACAGAACACTGCACGATGTCCCTCTCGTCCACAATCAAAACAATTCACGACAGGTAGGGGAAATTCCGTCGATAGTGCCCCGTCTGGGTGCAGTTAAAGCATTTCCTGATAACATCAGTCATAGTTGATGTCGCTCCGAAGTTCTTTCCGCTCCTAACTGGGTGCAGAGGTTTCTTGAAAGAGGGAAATGATGACTGGGCCTTGTGGGGGCCGCTGTTCTTGTGCTCTATAAAAGTACCAGAGACTTTCTGCTTCTTGGATTCTGAAAATTTCTCCATAGCTGCTTCCTTGATCTCATACGCCAATGCCTTATCCTGGTATTGACGGAGTGTGGTACATTCAAAATCGGACGTGTACCTCTGAATTTCTGGTTTCATCCTCATATCGAAATGGATCATCATTTTTGCATCTGTTCTGACCAGATGTCGAACAAATGCCAGCTGTTGGTTAAACGTCTTAATTGCCTGAGATACTGGAACATCTGAAGGCTGAGCAGGGAAAAACTCCCGAACCTTGGCTTCCCTCACAGGACGAGGGCAGTACTGGGCTTCCATCATCAATTTAAACTCTGTCCAATCAGCATCATGGTCTACAGGCCGGATGGCTTCCCACCATTTGGACGCTTCCCCTATCAGAAAATATTGAGCGATAGAGGCTTTTCGGTCGTCTGGGAAGTTAATTCCGGCAAAGATTTTCTCCAGTTCCTTCAACCAATGGTCCCAGGTGGGAGTCTCAGAAATACCGTCGAATTTGGGTGGTTGCATCTTCGCCACCTCTTGCAGCCACCGGTCACCTCGATTTCCCATGTCCGGATTCCTTCTTTGTCTCTCTCCCTGCCGTAGTCGCACCGCCACTTGCATTCGGTCCACGACACAGGCGGCGAGTCATCTGGTTCACCACACGACGAAGGATTTACGTACAATGAGTTCCGGTTCGTTATAGATAGATCTCTGTGGCTCGCCTGAGCTATGACTGGCCTGATTAGAAGGCGACGCTTCCCTTTCAGCATTCCTTCGTCCGCGTCCGCGACCGCGACCACGTCCACGTCCGCGACCGCGACCACGTCCACGTCCGCCTCTGAACATACTGTAAGCATAAATACTCAATATACAGGAAACAATATCGTTCGAATGCTCAAGTACAAGGAAATATAATATGCAAAGGATGAGATAGAGTTTAGGAACTTACAACCACCGCCCGCACGAATACGTAGGCAGTACAGTGATGTTATTCGCGGCCGGTTACTTCAAAAGACATAAATGACCCCTATTTTAACCCAACGGCCAAGATATCCATAATCTTTGCTCCGATACCATATTCTGTAACACCCCCGATATATTCAAGAATATTACAGTGCCGTAAATCCTTTACATAAGGATTTACAAGGCTGAAGAATTGAACAAACATTAACAGGTACAAATGAATGGAAGTAACGGAATTAAGATACAACAGTTCTGACCAAATACTGAAAGTACAAATGTTCAACAAAAACTTATTAATAAATCACCAAATTCAAATTCATCATAAACGACTACGTACTCGAGTACTTACTGAAATAACCAACAAACAACAGTCAAATACACCCGGCCGGAACATCACTCTGCACCCTCGTCGTCATGCAGCTCCAGTGGTTGTTTTCCCGCTCTCCTGGATCCTGAACATAAACAAAATGTTCACCCCCGAAGGGGTTAGCACAACGATGCTAGTACAAGTACCACAACATATCATTCATATCTCACGAAGAATAATAACGTAAACGACAAAAATACCAACGAGTCTTCTTCTATGAGAAACTCATAAATGACATACACAACTGATAATCACAACATGATATCACAACATAGACATGGTAATTCCGACGATCCAGCGTTCACTGCCTAGAACACACGATGATCCCGTCAGACCAACCCGTGGTGGAAAAACCCGTCCGATGATCCAGCGCACGCTAGCATAGATCCCCCGATGATCCCGTCGGACCAACACGAGGTGGACATACAACAATGACATACATGCACGACAATATGTATAACATCAATACATAAAACAAATAAGGTACTTGCCTCGATTTGAAGACAGAACAATACTTCCACGAAAATGAAACACTCGAAGGTCGCCCCTCTCGATCAATCACGTAGCAATGTTCAAACCTTAAATAAGAGAAATAACATGGAATTCATCTTAGGTCGAACGAACAACTAACCATCCAAATTACGGTTGAAAGTCCATAAAACGAAAACTGTCTGACCTACATAACGTACGTTACATGTCCTCTGTAACGTACGTTAGACTTACTCGTTAGCGTACGTAAACTATGAAGTCTAGCGTACGCTAACCATATACCGACAGTTCCTCTCTGATCAGTCGACTTGACTCGCCTGATAGTGTAACGTACGTTACGTACCAAATGTAGCGTATGTTAACAACGTAATATAACGTACGTTAGTTGCCAATCTTAACGTACGTTAATCATGCATGTCAGTTTCTCACTGGGCAGATGACTGTCTCGATTAGTGACGGAGTATTACGAAATCCTTAGTGAGTAACTTAATATACCTCCAAATATATATCATACTCATGAATGATCTACGGATTAATATCTTTAATTTCAAGGATACGAATATCATCGTAATACTATTCTCAATCTTGATTGTAATACTCATGCAAGATTCGGCTGGTCTATGGTTGATGTATTTGATCTAATATCGTCATTAAATCCAGGCTTATACTGAAGGTGAACTACTTATTCCATCTTGCAAGTAAGATTACAACTATGATGATTCATTCCAAAATCTATTTGGTAAAAGTGGAAATCGACACTAAGTTTACGATCAATATGACGATAACATTTGATACGGTTTATAATACACTATTCTCATCTTTGTCACAACAAGGTTCAACTACGGTGTTCTAAACCATAATAATTCGATCATCACGGTTTAAACATGATACTAGGTCGCATATATCGTCAGAGTGATCTACTAGTGTGATCATATCGTCTATAACAACATAACTTCAAGGTTGGAAGTAGTATAACATACCTTAAGAGGAAGAAAATACTGAGACTATAATTAAAATCCAACTCCGGTTGCTTCAACGCCGACTCGTGATGATTTCCACTCTGAAGTCCAATATAAGTAGTCTTCAATGATCAAGTAGTATCTTACAATCTCAATGATTCAATAACAAGTGATCTAAAGGTGCTAAAAGGGGCTGGAAATCTTCTGGGGACGAAATATGGTGAAGCTTAGAGGCAAAAGAACGAGATTAAATGAAATGGGGTGCTGCTCCTTTTATAACTTCCTGAGTGTTACGTACATTAGGACTTCTTCATAACGTACGTTACCGTCCAAAATAGTTCACTGTCTTGTTTCTGAACTTCATTACTTACGCTACACTTATCATGTTACGTACGTAACCCATATAATTTGCGTATGCTACATCATGTCCATAACGTACGTTAAAGTCCGTTGACTTAAAAAGTGTCCAGGTTCATGCCGTGCGAATGTGGTGGGTATCTTGGTCGAGCCCACCACCATTTACCCCATGTGTTAGCTGGCCTATCCAATAATTAACTGCATTACGTACGTTATGCTTCATTCGTAGCGTACGTTATCATTAACAGGTAACGTATGTTAAGCTACATTCTTAACGTACGTTATCACGTACATGCATAGAGGAAATTTACATGTTGCCACACTCATGTACAAAGATACAAATATGATAATTATCATACTACAATTATCAATATCATCATTCCAAAACAATACAGGGTTCAATATACAGATGAAATACTTCCATAAAAATCTGGATATTACATAAGTGAGGTTTATCTAGTGCCCATAGAAAGCTAGAGAGGTTGATTCCTTATCCAATAGAAAAGAAAAAACGGTTTTACTCGGACCGATAGAAAACGAGCTTGTAACGGTAACCCCTCGACTGATAGAAGAGAAGCGTAGAGGTTTTGATCTTAATCCTAAAGAAAAAGATACATCGAGAGAGGACGTAGGCTTCGTTAATAGCCGAACCTCTATAAATCCTTATGTGATTTATCTTCCGCAACTTATTTATGCTTCCGCACAAACGGCGCAAATATCCCACTACTAGAAAGAGGGCTATCCTTGATGCGCATTTTATGACGCTCGCTACAAGATGACGCTCAAAAATGAGCGTCATAAAATAAGAGTCATTTTTATATTGGGGATGACTCGTTTTCAGAAGCGTCATAACATATGAGTCATAATCAGTTAAAATTCCGCCTATTTCATTATTTGGGCGGGGAAGTGAAAAATACAAGTGCCTATTCAATTATTCATCTTCAATCTCAATCGACCAGAACACACACATAAAACACTCACCTTGCCCTAATCTATTCATCTTCACCGATTGCAACCATCCACCGCCGCCACTCCGTCACCGTCACCGTCGCCACTCCATCACCGTCACCGTCGCCACCCACCAGGTAAAACTTTGTTATCATTACGAATTTAAAGGGCTGAAATATTGAACGTATTTTCAGTTCCTATTTGTTTATGTTACTTGTTATCTGTTGTAGAGTTTTTGTTTATAGTGAGTGTTTATTAGGGACTATTAGTTCACAGCATACAGAACCATTAGTTGTCTACCCCTCTTGAACTCTGATTATCTGTGTAACTAAGAATTAAAATACTTGAATATTTGTAAACATACATAGTCTGATTAGCTGGGTTCTGATTCTGTTATACACTTACTCGACATTTAGGTAATGGATAAATCTTGGATTTTGTCCGATAGATTATCAATCGCATACGAGGAAGGTGTGAATGCCTTTTTAGAGTTTGCACAATGCAATAACCCAAATTCCGACGCCATTCCGTGTCCTTGTGTAAATTGTATCAATTTGTGTCACACTTCCATCTCCAACGTGCGTTATCACCTGTTTAAACACGGTTTCGATGAGAATTATAGTGTTTGGTCCTTCCATGGAGAAAATTCATCTAAGGATGAAGCTCAATGCCCTAATGAGTCTAGACCTCCCGAGTTCGATTACACAAAGGAGATGCTACATGAGGCCTTCACATATGCAAAAGGAATAAGCATAGAATACATTAAGTATCATGCTTGTGAGAATGATTGTGTCTTGTTCTGGGATGAGCACAAGGATGCTTCTCAATGTCCAACTTATGGCACTTCTCGGTGGAAGGAGAATAGCAAGACGGTGCCGAGAAAAGTTGTTTGGTATTTCCCGCCCATTCCTAGATTTAGAAGAATGTTCTCGTCACCAGAAACCGCACATGACCTAACTTGGCACGCACAAGGTCGGGTCAGTGATGGCAAGCTAAGACATCCTTGTGATTCCCCATCTTGGAATCTTGTTGACGATAAGTGGAAAGAATTTGGAAAGGAAGATAGGAATCTGAGAATATGGTATAAACCCTCATAAGTCATTAAGTGCAAAGTATAGTTGTTGGCCGGTTACCCTAGCAACATACAATCTGCCTTCTTATTTGTGTATGTCAAGAAAGTTCATGATGTTGACTTTACTGATATCAGGTCCAAGGCAACCTGGTAACAGTATTGATGTCTACTTGGCACCACTAATAGCAGATCTGAAACAGTTGTGGGAACCTGGCATTAAGACGTATGATGCTTATAAGAAACAGTTCTTCAATCTAAAAGCAGTCTTACTTTGGACTATAAATGACTTTCCCGCGTATGGTGACCTGTCGGGTTGTGTTACCAAAGGTTATAACGCGTGTCCAGTATGCTCAGAGGATACCTACTCACAGTGGTTGCCAAAATCCAAAAAAGTATGCTTCCTTGGGCATAGAAGATTCCTCCCACTTACACATCCCTTTCGCAAAAGAAAAAAAGATTTCAATAATGAACAAGAGAGCGGTGTGATGAAAAAACCGAGATCGGGTGAACAAGTTTACGACTATCTGGAAGGTTTTGACTAAATGGGGGAAGCAGAAAAAGGCAAAGAAGGAAGTTATCTGGAGGGCGTTGAAGAAGAAAAAATCAAAGAAGAAAATGCCATGTCAGCAGAGAAGGCCAAAAAATAAAAAAGAAACTATCGATGTGAGATCGAAAGTTTGGCGTAAAAAATCAATCTTTTTGGAACTAGAGTACTGGAAGCATTTGCTTGTTCGTCATCAGTTAGATGTTATGCATATAGAAAAGAATGTATGTGAGAGTGTTTATGGGACGTTACTGAATTTGCAAGGCAAGACGAAGGACGGTTTAAAGGCACGACAAGATCTCGAGGAGTTAGGGATTAAGCCTGAGTTAATAAGTCAACCAAAAGGGAAGGGTCATTATCTGCCGCCTGCCATCTACACATTAAATAGCACGGAGAAACGCATGTTTTTTGACACGCTGTCTAACATAAAAGTGCCTTATGGGTATTCCTCCAATTTCAAGAATCTCGTGTCCGATGATAATTCGAAGATGAATGGATTGAAGTCCAACGACTGTCACGTACTAATGCAACAGATTCTTCCTTTTGCAATAAAGGGGGTGTTAGACGTGAAAGTTAGGAAGACAATTATAAGCTTGTGTCACTTCTTCAACGAGTTGTGTAGTAAAGTAGTTGATGTTAGTAAGCTAGGCAATCTGCAAAGTGACATCGTAGTAACTTTGTGTTTACTAGAGAAGTATTTCCCGCCTTCGTTTTTCGATGTCATGATTCACTTGATGGTGAATTTAGTCAGAGAGGTCAGGTTATGTGGCCCAGTCCACTTTAGGTGGATGTATCCGTTTGAGAGGTACATGAAAACACTAAAAGGTTATGTACGAAATCATTATCGACCCGAGGGCTGCATGGCAGAATGTTATGTGGCAGAGGAAGCATTAGAATTCTGTTCCTATTACTTGGAAAACATGAAATCAATTGGCAATCCTCATGATCGTGCTGATGAAAGAAACCGCACTCGTAAACCTTTACCGCAGGCTACCATCCGTGCTGTGGATTCTAAGTTACTTGATCAAGCTCATCTTTATGTATTAGGAAACTCCACCGACGTTGACCCATACATAAAGCAGCATATGTTAGAACTGAAGGATCTTAACCCGCGTCGAAATAATACATGGTTGCAGAGCCAACATAGTCGGACGTTTATTGACGGGTTTAAGAACGAGGTTGAAAAGCATTTGGCTAATGGGGAAAATACCGGTGATAGTGTTCGTTGGTTGGCAAAAGGCCCTGATTTTGCTGTTAGTAAATATACCGGGTTTGCCGTAAATGAGTATCAATTCCATACAAAAGAGCGTGATGAATCTAAAACCACTCAAGGTAGTGGAGTATCTATAGTTGCAAATGCTTTGCAGATTGCTAGTGCAAAAGACTCCAATCCAGTGTATGGCGCTGTTACCTACTTCGGTCGTATATTGGAAATATGGGATCTTGATTATCGTACATTTACGGTTCCTGTTTTCATGTGTGAGTGGGTAGATAGTCGTGGAGTAAAAAAAGATGATTTAGGATTCACGGTGGTTAACTTTGATAGGCTTGGTCATGGGTCTGAACCCTTCATATTACCTAGTCAGGCAAGACAAGTTTTTTATGTTCAGTACCAACAAGATAGGAACCTGTCTGTTGTTGGCTTCACCCCACATAGGATGCATAAGTATGGAGATAATAATGGTGAAACTGATGATGTGTTTGAATCAGATGTTACACAAGATATGAACCTATCTTTAATAGACCTAGACGATGATTTTAAGTGTACGCGCTGTAATACCCCGATTTTTCGGATATATTTTTCGTTTATATATTGGATATCGTGGATGGTTAATTATGCTCGAGGACGTTGGGAACGTTTGATAATGTTATTGAATTGAGTATATGTATTGATTCTGCCGTATGTTCGTATTTGTTATGTCGAGACGTTGGACAGGAATTGTTGTAAATGGCTAAGTATGGAAGCCATTATGTACGTTATGTGTTGAAGCTTACGTACGTTAAATTGGTAGAGTTACGTATGTTATGGCCGAGACATTACGTACGTAACATGGGAATCAGACGATCGAGTCGTGGTCGGCATGTGGGACCCTGTGTCGGCAACTTTCGGCGGAGGATGTTGATAGGTGAGTCAACGTACGTTTTACGTACGTTATACAGGACGTGTTACGTACGTAACACGACCATTGTACTGTAGTAAGTCAACTGGTATATTACGTACGTTATATGGTATGGGTTACGTACATAATGGACTTCACAGAATGAGACAGTGAGTTTGTTACGTACGCTATGGATTTCGTATTACGTACGTTAAAGTTGTTACGTACGTTAAGTAAGGACACTTACGTACGTAACGAGATCTTGCGATTTATATAATAAGAGCTGGTCTTTCATTTGTTCACCAAAGGAAACTCATTTCTCCCATCCCAACTCGTCCTTCTTCACTTCTAAGAGTGTTCTAAACACTTCTAACATGATTGTGACCTTGGAATCATGGAATTAGAGCTTGGTTATGGAACTATTGTTGATTCTTGAAGTGATTTCTTGTGTTATCCATATTCTATGAGGTATGTTTGATATTTCTCCTTTTCATTTCGGATTTTTGATGTTATAGTTGATGAATGATTCGTATGAAGATGATTATGATGTTGTTATTGTGATTCTTGAGGATATATGAGGTTTATGTTGAAGGAAGATGATGATATGCTTTGAATATGTTGATTATGATTATGGAATCATAGAGTTCTTGATGTTCTTGAGGCCATATGATGACTATAATGATTTGATAATTCGTTTAACCGATTTAAGATGGTATTCTAAATCATAGTGATGATAGTGGTTGATTTATATGAGATGAATCTTGATATGAGGTTGAATTCCGGATTGAATATGTTATGATCATTGTTACCAAGTTGGTTCGATTATTGATATGATTATTGTTCTAGGTTGATTAACCAATAGGTATAATCGTCTTGCCGCGGTGAAAGGCCGTAAATTCAGTCCAGTCAGGGCTGTAGAGCTCGTAGACGAGGACGATAAGTTCGGTGGTGGTTTTGTCATATTGATATCCAGGCAAGTGTTTACTTGTTCGGTTGTAATGTTTTTATGAGTAATTCCATTTACATTTCATAAGTATTTTATGTTGTATCTCATATTGACGAATGTTCAGTGATGTTCTAAAAGGATTAGAATGCACAGTTGATGATTGTTGAGATACTTGGACAATCTTGGGAAGATTGTAGTATTCGGATATTGTTGATGTCATTTTGGATATTCTTGGTCTATGGTATGCATTTCGGAAGGATGTCCGGATAGAGGTATGTTTTATGGCAATCGTACATAGAGGATTATGTACGAGAAAGTATTCGGTATTGAGGTATTATACGGTATTGTTGTGATACTGGGATTTTTATGGTATTGTTGTGATATTGGGATTTTGACGAGAATCGTTGGATTACCGGAAGTGGTAAGGTTATCATTGAGGTTATTATTCTCATGATGCATGGCATGTGAATATTTATGTTTATGTACTTGCGGTTATTTGTCGGGCATTATTGCTGACCCCGTTGTGGGACTTGTTTTTCAAGTATTGAGGACTTTGATGGTAGCGGTCGTGAGGCGAGGATTCCGGACGATACTGTCTATGGCATATTGTTGGGGAATCGTGTATTTTGTCTGTGTATTAATTATTGATGCATACTTATCTTGTACTGTATTTCTTTCCGCTGCGTGAGTTCTTTCAAATGGTTTTCGGCTTTTTGCCAATTGAGTTTCATTTCGAAAACCGATTCCCTTAACCGAGTTTTTGGCCTTGATCGTTTTGTCGGTAGTTGGTGTTTTCAAATGATTTTGTGAGTTTTGGAAAATACTACCGTCATTGGCCTTTTTGGGCATTTTTTGTAATTGGTTTTTAGCCTGGTGGGTTCCGGCGCAGGGCCCACGGCATGTAATATTCCCGGTTGGATCTGGGGGTGTTACAATTATGGTATCAGAGCCCATGGTTTTGTGATAATCGGGCATGTGTGTTATGTGGCTCTACCGGTGTGGTAGTGGCGTGATGTTTGTGATGTTTTGGAACTGTGTGATTTTTGAGTACTGTCGTGGTGATGTGTGGGTTTGGGGATTGTTGGTGTTCCCGAGACCGACGAGGCAGGGAGTGAACGCCGGTGCCGTGGTCATGTGCAAGGTGCGGCTCCAATCGGGAAGTGAACGCCGGTGCGAGGCACGTGCAATGTGCGGCTTTCGATGTGGAGTGGAACGCTGGTGATACGTGCATGTGACAAGGAGTGGCTCATTCGCTTTAGGTGAGGAGACACAGCGTCACAGATCCCACAAAACTCGACAGTGCTCTAAACTTGTTGTGGTCTTGGCGGAGACCAATCGTTTTCAAATTGTGATTATTCCTGTTTTGGCATTCTTGTTGTGTCGAGAATTTTAAAATGGTGCCATATGCTAGTATCACGGGAGATCTTCGTCTTCACTAACCTGTAAGTATGTTGTTCGGATTATTCGATAATTCTTGGTTATCTTGGTGATTTTGGATTTTTCGTTGAAATGTTGTTTGTGCGAGTGATTGCAAGTTTCGAGGACGAAACTTATTTTTAAGGGGGGTAGAGTGTAATACCCCGATTTTTCGGATATATTTTTCGTTTATATATTGGATATCGTGGATGGTTAAGTATGCTCGAGGACGTTGGAAATGTTTGATAATGTTATTGAATTGAGTATATGTATTGATTCTGCCGTATGTTCGTATTTGTTATGTCGAGACGTTGGACAGGAATTGCTGTAAATGGCTAAGTATGGAAGCCATTATGTACGTTATGTGTTGAAGCTTACGTACGTTAAATTGGTAGAGTTACGTACGTTATGGCCGAGACATTACGTACGTAACATGGGAATCAGACGATCGAGTCGTGGTCGGCAGGTGGGATCCTGTGTCGGCAACTTTCGGTGGAGGATGGTGACAGGTGAGTCAACGTACGTGTTACGTACGTTATACAACGTGTTACGTACGTAACACGACCATTGTACTGTAGTAAGTCAACTGGTATATTACGTACGTTATATGGTATGGGTTACGTACGTAATGGACTTCACAGAATGAGACAGTGAGTTTGTTACATACGCTATGGATTTCGTATTACGTACGTTAAAGTTGTTACGTACGTTATGTAAGGACACTTACGTACGTAACGAGATGCGCAGTTTATATAATAAGAGTTGGTCTTTCATTTGTTCACCAAAGGAAACTCATTTCTCCCATCCCAACTCGTCCCTCTTCACTTCTAAGAGTGTTCTAAACACTTCTAACATGATTGTGAGCTTGGAATCATGGAATTAGAGCTTGGTTATGGAACTATTGTTGACTCTTGAAGTGATTTCTTGTGTTATCCATATTCTATGAGGTATGTTTGATATTTCTCCTTTTCATTTTGGATTTTTGATGTTATAGTTGGTGAATGATTCGTATGAAGATGATTATGATGTTGTTATTGCGATTCTTGAGGATATATGAGGTTTATGTTGAAGGAAGATGATGATATGCTTTGAATATGTTGATTATGATTATGGAATCATAGAGTTCTTGATGTTCTTGAGGCCATATGATGACTATAATGATTTGATAATTCGTTTAACCGATTTAAGATGGTATTCTAAATCATAGTGATGATAGTGGTTGATTTATATGAGATGAATCTTGATATGAGGTTGAATTCCGGATTGATTATGTTATGATCATTGTTACCAAGTTGGTTCGATTATTGATATGATTATTGTTCTAGGTTGATTAACCAATAGGTATAATCGTCTTGACGCGGTGAAAGGCCGTAAATTCAGTCCAGTCAGGGCTGTAGAGCTCGTAGACGAGGACGATAAGTTCGGTGGTGGTTTTGTCATATTGATATCCAGGCAAGTGTTTACTTGTTCGGTTGTAATGTTTTGATGAGTAATTCCATTTACATTTCATAAGTATTTTATGTTGTATTGCATATTGAAGAATGTTCAGTGATGTTCTAAAAGGATTAGAATGCACAGTTGATGATTGTTGAGATACTTGGACAATCTTGGGAAGATTGTAGTATTCGGATATTGTTGATGTCATTTTGGATATTCTTGGTCTATGGTATGCATTTCGGAAGGATGTCCGGATAGAGGTATGTTTTATGGCAATCGTACATAGAGGATTATGTACGAGAAAGTATTCGGTATTGAGGTATTATACGGTATTGTTGTGATACTGGGATTTTTATGGTATTGTTGTGATATTGGGATTTTGACGAGAATCGTTGGATTACCTAAGTGGTAAGGTTATCGTTGAGGTTATTATTCTCATGATGCATGGCATGTGAATATTTATGTTTATGTACTTGCGATTATTTGTCGGGCATTATTGCCGACCCCGTTGTGGGACTTGTTTTTCGTATTGAGGACTTTGATGGTAGCGGTCGTAAGGCGAGGATTCCGGACGATCTGCTATGGCATATTGTTGGGGAATCGTGTATTTTTTCGTGTATTAATTAATGATGCATACTTATCTTGTCTTGTATTTCTTTCCGCGCGTGAGTTCTTTCAAATGGTTTTCGGCTTTTTGCCAATTGAGTTTCATTTCAAAACCGATTCCCTTAACCGAAGTTTTGGCCTTGATCGTTTTGACGGTAGTTGGTGTTTTCAAATGATTTTGTGAGTTTTGGAAAATACTACCGTCATTGGCCTTTTTGGGCGTTTTTTGTAATTGGTTTTTAGCCTGGTGGGTTCCGGCACGGGGCCCACGGCGTGTAATATTCCCGGTTGGATCTGGGGGTGTTACAATTATGGTATCAGAGCCCATGGTTTTGTGATAATCGGGCATGTGTGTTATGTGGCTCTACCGGTGAGGTAGTGGCGTGATGTTTGTGATGTTTTGGAACTCTATGATTTTTGAGTACTGTCGTGGTGATGTGTGGGTTTGGGGATTGTTGGTGTTCCCGAGACCGACGAGGCAGGGAGTGAACGCCGGTGCTGTGGTCATGTGCAAGGAGCGGCTCCAATCGGGAAGTGAACACCGGTGCGAGGCACGTGCAATGTGCGGCTTTCGATGTGGAGTGGAACGCCGGTGATACGTGCATGTGACAAGGAGTGGCTCATGCGCTTTAGGTGAGGAGACACAGCGTCACAGATCCCACAAAACTCGACAGTGCTCTAAACTTGTTGTGGTCTTGGCGGAGACCAATCGTTTTCAAATTGTGATTATTCCTGTTTTGGCATTCTTGTTGTGTCAAGAATTTTGAAATGGTGCCATATGCTAGTATCACGGGAGATCTTCGTCTTCACTAACCTGTAAGTATGTTGTTTGGATTATTCGATAATTCTTGGTTATTTTGGTGATTTTGGATTTTTCGTTGAAATGTTGTTTGTGCGAGTGATTGCAAGTTTCGAGGACGAAACTTATTTTTAAGGGGGGTAGAGTGTAATACCCCGATTTTTCGGATATATTTTTTGTTTATATATTGGATATCGTGGATGGTTAATTATGCTCGAGGACGTTGGGAACGTTTGATAATGTTATTGAATTGAGTATATGTATTGATTCTGCCGTATGTTCGTATTTGTTATGTCGAGACGTTGGACAGGAATTGCTGTTAATGGCTAAGTATGGAAATTATTATGTACGTTATGTGTTGAAGCTTACGTACGTTAAATTGGTAGAGTTACGTACGTTATGGCCGAGACATTACGTACGTAGCATGGGAATCAGACGATCGAGTCGTGGTCGGCAGGTGGGATCCTGTGTCGGCAACTTTCGGTGGAGGATGTTGACAGGTGAGTCAACGTACGTGTTACGTACGTTATACAACGTGTTACGTATGTAACACGACCATTGTACTGTAGTAAGTCAACTGGTATATTACGTACGTTATATGGTATGGGTTACGTACGTAATGGACTTCACAAAATGAGACAGTTAGTTTGTTACGTACGCTATGGATTTCGTATTACGTACGTTAAAGTTGTTACGTACATTATGTAAGGACACTTACGTACGTAACGAGATGCGCAGTTTATATAATAAGAGTTGGTCTTTCATTTGTTCACCAAAGGAAACTCATTTCTCCCATCCCAACTCGTCCCTCTTCACTTCTAAGAGTGTTCTAAACACTTCTAACATGATTGTTTGCTTGGAATCATGGAATTAGAGCTTGGTTATGGAACTATTGTTGATTCTTGAAGTGATTTCTTGTGTTATCCATATTCTATGAGGTATGTTTGATATTTCTCCTTTTCATTTCGGATTTTTGATGTTATAGTTGATGAATGATTCGTATGAAGATGATTATGATGTTGTTATTGCGATTCTTGAGGATATATGAGGTTTATGTTGAAGGAAGATGATGATATGCTTTGAATATGTTGATTATGATTATGGAATCATAGAGTTCTTGATGTTCTTGAGGCCATATGATGACTATAATGATTTGATAATTCGTTTAACCGATTTAAGATGGTATTCTAAATCATAGTGATGATAGTGGTTGATTTATATGAGATGAATCTTGATATGAGGTTGAATTCCGGATTGATTATGTTATGATCATTGTTACCAAGTTGGTTCGATTATTGATATGATTATTGTTCTAGGTTGATTAACCAATAGGTATAATCGTCTTGACGTGGTGAAAGGCCGTAAATTCAGTCCAGTCAGGGCTGTAGAGCTCGTAGACGAGGACGATAAGTTCGGTGGTGGTTTTGTCATATTGATATCCAGGCAAGTGTTTACTTGTTCGGTTGTAATGTTTTGATGAGTAATTCCATTTACATTTCATAAGTATTTTATGTTGTATTGCATATTGAAGAATGTTCAGTGATGTTCTAAAAGGATTAGAATGCACAGTTGATGATTGTTCAGATACTTGGACAATCCTGGGAAGATTGTAGTATTCGGATATTGTTGATGTCATTTTGGATATTCTTGGTCTATGGTATGCATTTCGGAAGGATGTACGGATAGAGGTATGTTTTATGGCAATCGTACATAGAGGATTATGTACGAGAAAGTATTCGGTATTGAGGTATTATACGGTATTGTTGTGATACTGGGATTTTTATGGTATTGTTGTGATATTGGGATTTTGATGAGAATCGTTGGATTACCGGAAGTGGTAAGGTTATCGTTGAGGTTATTATTCTCATGATGCATGGCATGTGAATATTTATGTTTATGTACTTGCGATTATTTGTCGGGCATTATTGCTGACCCCGTTGTGGGACTTGTTTTTCAGGTATTGAGGACTTTGATGGTAGCGGTCGTAAGGCGAGGATTCCGGACGATACTGGCTATGGCATATTGTTGGGGAATCGTGTATTTTGTCTGTGTATTAATTAATAATGCATACTTATCTTGTACTGTATTTCTTTCCCCTACGTGAGTTCTTTCAAATGGTTTTCGGCTTTTTGCCAATTGAGTTTCATTTCGAAAACCGATTCCCTTAACCGAGTTTTTGGCCTTGATCGTTTTGACGGTAGTTGGTGTTTTCAAATGATTTTGTGAGTTTTGGAAAATACTACCGTCATTGGCCTTTTTGGGCGTTTTTTGTAATTGGTTTTTAGCCTGGTGGGTTCCGGCACGGGGCCCACGGCGTGTAATATTCCCGGTTGGATCTGGGGGTGTTACAATTATGGTATCAGAGCCCATGGTTTTGTGATAATCGGGCATGTGTGTTATGTGGCTCTACCGGTGAGGTAGTGGCGTGATGTTTGTGATGTTTTGGAACTCTATGATTTTTGAGTACTGTCGTGGTGATGTGTGGGTTTGGGGATTGTTGGTGTTCCCGAGACCGACGAGGCAGGGAGTGAACGCCGGTGCTGTGGTCATGTGCAAGGTGCGGCTCCAATCGGGAAGTGAACACCGGTGCGAGGCACGTGCAATGTGCGGCTTTCGATGTGGAGTGGAACGCCGGTGATACGTGCATGTGACAAGGAGTGGCTCATGCGCTTTAGGTGAGGAGACACAGCGTCACAGATCCCACAAAACTCGACAGTGCTCTAAACTTGTTGTGGTCTTGGCGGAGACCAATCGTTTTCAAATTGTGATTATTCTGTTTTGGCATTCTTGTTGTGTCAAGAATTTTGAAATGGTGCCATATGCTAGTATCACGGAGATCTTCGTCTTCACTAACCTGTAAGTATGTTGTTTGGATTATTCGATAATTCTTGGTTATTTTGGTGATTTTGGATTTTTCGTTGAAATGTTGTTTGTGCGAGTGATTGCAAGTTTCGAGGACGAAACTTATTTTTAAGGGGGGTAGAGTGTAATACCCCGATTTTTCGGATATATTTTTTGTTTATATATTGGATATCGTGGATGGTTAATTATGCTCGAGGACGTTGGGAACGTTTGATAATGTTATTGAATTGAGTATATGTATTGATTCTGCCGTATGTTCGTATTTGTTATGTCGAGACGTTGGACAGGAATTGCTGTTAATGGCTAAGTATGGAAATTATTATGTACGTTATGTGTTGAAGCTTACGTACGTTAAATTGGTAGAGTTACGTACGTTATGGCCGAGACATTACGTACGTAGCATGGGAATCAGACGATCGAGTCGTGGTCGGCAGGTGGGATCCTGTGTCGGCAACTTTCGGTGGAGGATGTTGACAGGTGAGTCAACGTACGTGTTACGTACGTTATACAACGTGTTACGTACGTAACACGACCATTGTACTGTAGTAAGTCAACTGGTATATTACGTACGTTATATGGTATGGGTTACGTACGTAATGGACTTCACAAAATGAGACAGTGAGTTTGTTACGTACGCTATGGATTTCGTATTACGTACGTTAAAGTTGTTACGTACGTTATGTAAGGACACTTACGTACGTAACGAGATGCGCAGTTTATATAATAAGAGTTGGTCTTTCATTTGTTCACCAAAGGAAACTCATTTCTCCCATCCCAACTCGTCCCTCTTCACTTCTAAGAGTGTTCTAAACACTTCTAACATGATTGTGAGCTTGGAATCATGGAATTAGAGCTTGGTTATGGAACTATTGTTGATTCTTGAAGTGATTTCTTGTGTTATCCATATTCTATGAGGTATGTTTGATATTTCTCCTTTTCATTTCGGATTTTTGATGTTATAGTTGATGAATGATTCGTATGAAGATGATTATGATGTTGTTATTGCGATTCTTGAGGATATATGAGGTTTATGTTGAAGGAAGATGATGATATGCTTTGAATATGTTGATTATGATTATGGAATCATAGAGTTCTTGATGTTCTTGAGGCCATATGATGACTATAATGATTTGATAATTCGTTTAACCGATTTAAGATGGTATTCTAAATCATAGTGATGATAGTGGTTGATTTATATGAGATGAATCTTGATATGAGGTTGAATTCCGGATTGATTATGTTATGATCATTGTTACCAAGTTGGTTCGATTATTGATATGATTATTGTTCTAGGTTGATTAACCAATAGGTATAATCGTCTTGACGTGGTGAAAGGCCGTAAATTCACCATCACTGTAGAGCTCGTAGACGAGGACGATAAGTTCGGTGGTGGTTTTGTCATATTGATATCCAGGCAAGTGTTTACTTGTTCGGTTGTAATGTTTTGATGAGTAATTCCATTTACATTTCATAAGTATTTTATGTTGTATTGCATATTGAAGAATGTTCAGTGATGTTCTAAAAGGATTAGAATGCACAGTTGATGATTGTTGAGATACTTGGACAATCTTGGGAAGATTGTAGTATTCGGATATTGTTGATGTCATTTTGGATATTCTTGGTCTATGGTATGCATTTCGGAAGGATGTACGGATAGAGGTATGTTTTATGGCAATCGTACATAGAGGATTATGTACGAGAAAGTATTCGGTATTGAGGTATTATACGGTATTGTTGTGATACTGGGATTTTTATGGTATTGTTGTGATATTGGGATTTTGATGAGAATCGTTGGATTACCGGAAGTGGTAAGGTTATCGTTGAGGTTATTATTCTCATGATGCATGGCATGTGAATATTTATGTTTATGTACTTGCGATTATTTGTCGGGCATTATTGCTGACCCCGTTGTGGGACTTGTTTTTCAGGTATTGAGGACTTTGATGGTAGCGGTCGTAAGGCGAGGATTCCGGACGATACTGGCTATGGCATATTGTTGGGGAATCGTGTATTTTGTCTGTGTATTAATTAATAATGCATACTTATCTTGTACTGTATTTCTTTCCCCTGCGTGAGTTCTTTCAAATGGTTTTCGGCTTTTTGCCAATTGAGTTTCATTTCGAAAACCGATTCCCTTAACCGAGTTTTTGGCCTTGATCGTTTTGACGGTAGTTGGTGTTTTCAAATGATTTTGTGAGTTTTGGAAAATACTACCGTCATTGGCCTTTTTGGGCATTTTTTGTAATTGGTTTTTAGCCTGGTGGGTTCCGGCGTGGGGCCCACGGCGTGTAATATTCCCGGTTGGATCTGGGGGTGTTACAATTATGGTATCAGAGCCCATGGTTTTGTGATAATCGGGCATGTGTGTTATGTGGCTCTACCGGTGAGGTAGTGGCGTGATGTTTGTGATGTTTTGGAACTGTGTGATTTTTGAGTACTGTCGTGGTGATGTGTGGGTTTGGGGATTGTTGGTGTTCCCGAGACCGACGAGGCAGGGAGTGAACGCCGGTGCCGTGGTCATGTGCAAGGTGCGGCTCCAATCGGGAAGTGAACGCCGGTGCGAGGCACGTGCAATGTGCGGCTTTCGATGTGGAGTGGAACGCCGGTGATACGTGCATGTGACAAGGAGCACCGGAAGTGGTAAGGTTATCGTCCGGAATCCTCGCCTCACGACCGCTACCATCAAAGTCCTTAATACCTGAAAAACAAGTCCCACAACGGGGTCAACAATAATGCCCGACAAATAACCGCAAGTACATAAACATAAATATTCACATGCCATACATCATGAGAATAATAACCTCAACGATAACCTTACCACTCCCTGCCTCGTCGGTCTCGGGAACACCAACAATCCCCAAACCCACACATCACCACGACAGTACTCAAAAATCACACAGTTCCAAAACATCACAAACATCACGCTACTACCACACCGGTAGAGCCACATAACACACATGCCCGATTATCACAAATCCATGGGCTCTGATACCATAATTGTAACACCCCAAGATCCAACCGGGAATATTACACGCCGTGGGCCCCGCGCCGGAACCCACCAGGCTAAAAACCAATTACAAAAAATGCCCAAAAAGGCCAATGACGGTAGTATTTTCCAAAACTCACAAAATCATTTGAAAACACCAACTACCGTCAAAACGATCAAGGCCAAAAACTCGGTTAAGGGAATCGGTTTTCGAAATGAAACTCAATTGGCAAAAAGCCGAAAACCATTTGAAAGTGATGGACTTCACAGAATGAGATAGTGAGTTTGTTACGTACGCTATGGATTTCGTATTACGTACGTTAAAGTTGTTACGTACGTTAAGTAAGGACACTTACGTACGTAACGAGATGCGCAGTTTATATAATAAGAGTTGGTCTTTCATTTGTTCACCAAAGGAAACTCATTTCTCCCATCCCAACTCGTCCCTCTTCACTTCTAAGAGTGTTCTAAACACTTCTAACATGATTGTGAGCTTGGAATCATGGAATTAGAGCTTGGTTATGGAACTATTGTTAATTCTTGAAGTGATTTCTTGTGTTATCCATATTCTATGAGGTATGTTTGATATTTCTCCTTTTCATTTCGGATTTTTGATGTTATAGTTGGTGAATGATTCGTATGAAGATGATTATGATGTTGTTATTGCGATTCTTGAGGATATATGAGGTTTATGTTGAAGGAAGATGATGATATGCTTTGAATATGTTGATTATGATTATGGAATCATAGAGTTCTTGATGTTCTTGAGGCCATATGATGACTATAATGATTTGATAATTCGTTTAACCGATTTAAGATGGTATTCTAAATCATAGTGATGATAGTGGTTGATTTATATGAGATGAATCTTGATATGAGGTTGAACTCCGGATTGAATATGTTATGATCATTGTTACCAAGTTGGTTCGATTATTGATATGATTATTGTTCTAGGTTGATTAACCAATAGGTATAATCGTCTTGCCGCGGTGAAAGGCCGTAAATTCAGTCCAGTCAGGGCTGTAGAGCTCGTAGACGAGGACGATAAGTTCGGTGGTGGTTTTGTCATATTGATATCCAGGAAAGTGTTTACTTGTTCGGTTGTAATGTTTTGATGAGTAATTCCATTTACATTTCATAAGTATTTTATGTTTTATTGCATATTGACGAATGTTCAGTGATGTTCTAAAAGGATTAGAATGCACCGGAAGTGGTAAGGTTATCGTTGAGGTTATTATTCTCATGATGTATGGCATGTGAATATTTATGTTTATGTACTTGCGGTTATTTGTCGGGCATTATTGTTGACCCCATTGTGGGACTTGTTTTTCAGGTATTAAGGACTTTGATGGTAGCGGTCGTGAGGCGAGGATTCCGGACGATACTGGCTATGGCATATTGTTGGGGAATCGTGTATTTTGTCTGTGTATTAATTATTGATGCATACTTATCTTGTACTGTATTTCTTTCCGCTGCGTGAGTTCTTTCAAATGGTTTTCGGCTTTTTGCCAATTGAGTTTCATTTCGAAAACCGATTCCCTTAACCGAGTTTTTGGCCTTGATCGTTTTGACGGTAGTTGGTGTTTTCAAATGATTTTGTGAGTTTTGGAAAATACTACCGTCATTGGCCTTTTTGAGCATTTTTTGTAATTGGTTTTTAGCCTGGTGGGTTCCGGCGCGGGGCCCACGGCGTGTAATATTCCCGGTTGGATCTGGGGGTGTTACAATTATGGTATCAGAGCCCATGGATTTGTGATAATCGGGCATGTGTGTTATGTGGCTCTACCGGTGTGGTAGTAGCGTGATGTTTGTGATGTTTTGGAACTGTGTGATTTTTGAGTACTGTCGTGGTGATGTGTGGGTTTGGGGATTGTTGGTGTTCCCGAGACCGACGAGGCAGGGAGTGAACGCCGGTGCCGTGGTCATGTGCAAGGTGCGACTCCAATCGGGAAGTGAACGCCGGTGCGAGGCACGTGCAATGTGCGGCTTTCGATGTGGAGTGGAACGCCGGTGATACGTGCATGTGACAAGGAGCGGCTCATGCGCTTTAGGTGAGGAGACACAGCATCACATATCCCACAAAACTCGACAGTGCTCTAAACTTGTTGTGGTCTTGGCGGAGACCAATCGTTTTCAAATTGTGATTATTCCTTTTTTGGCATTCTTGTTGTGTCGAGAATTTTGAAATGGTGCCATATGCTAGTATCACGGGAGATCTTCATCTTCACTAACCTGTAAGTATGTTGTTCGGATTATTCGATAATTCTTGGTTATCTTGGTGATTTTGGATTTTTCGTTAAAATGTTGTTTGTGCGAGTGATTGCAAGTTTCGAGGACGAAACTTATTTTTAAGGGGGGTAGAGTGTAATACCCCGATTTTTCGGATATATTTTTCGTTTATATATTGGATATCGTGGATGGTTAATTATGCTCGTGGACGTTGGGAACGTTTGATAATGTTATTGAATTGAGTATATGTATTGATTCTGCCGTATGTTCGTATTTGTTATGTCGAGATGTTGGACAGGAATTGCTGTAAATGGCTAAGTATGGAAGCCATTATGTACGTTATGTGTTGAAGCTTACGTACGTTAAATTGTTATAGTTACGTACGTTATGGCCGAGACATTACGTACGTAACATGGGAATCAGACGATCGAGTCGTGGTTGGTAGGTGGGACCCTGTGTCGGTAACTTTCGGCGGAGGATGTTGATAGGTGAGTCAACGTACGTGTTACATACGTTATACAGGACGTGTTACATACGTAACACGACCATTGTACTGTAGTAAGTCAACTGGTGTATTACGTACGTTATATGGTATGGGTTACGTACGTAATGGACTTCACAGAATGAGACAGTGAGTTTGTTACGTACGCTATGGATTTCGCATTACGTACGTTAAAGTTGTTACGTACGTTAAGTAAGGACACTTACGTACGTAACGAGATGCGTAGTTTATATAATAAGAGCTGGTCTTTCATTTGTTCACCAAAGGAAACTCATTTCTCCCATCCCAACTCGTCCCTCTTCACTTCTAAGAGTGTTCTAAACACTTCTAACATGATTGTGAGCTTGGAATCATGGAATTAGAGCTTGGTTATGGAACTATTGTTGATTCTTGAAGTGATTTCTTGTGTTATCCATATTCTATGAGGTATGTTTGATATTTCTCCTTTTCATTTCGGATTTTTGATGTTATAGTTGATGAATGATTCGTATGAAGATGATTATGATGTTGTTATTGCGATTCTTGAGGATATATGAGGTTTATGTTGAAGGAAGATGATGATATGCTTTGAATATGTTGATTATGATTATGGAATCATAGAGTTCTTGATGTTCTTGAGGCCATATGATGACTATAATGATTTGATAATTCGTTTAACCGATTTAAGATGGTATTCTAAATCATAGTGATGATAGTGGTTGATTTATATGAGATGAATCTTGATATGAGGTTGAATTCCGGATTGATTATGTTATGATCATTGTTACCAAGTTGGTTCGATTATTGATATGATTATTGTTCTAGGTTGATTAACCAATAGGTATAATCGTCTTGACGCGGTGAAAGGCCGTAAATTCGGTCGATCAATTTTGTAGAGCTCGTAGACGAGGACGATAAGTTCGGTGGTGGTTTTGTCATAAAGATATCCAGGCAAGTGTTTACTTGTTCGGTTGTAATGTTTTGATGAGTAATTCCATTTACATTTCATAAGTATTTTATGTTGTATTGCATATTGACGAATGTTCAGTGATGTTCTAAAAGGATTAGAATGCACAGTTGATGATTGTTGAGATACTTGGACAATCTTGGGAAGATTGTAGTATTCGGATATTGTTGATGTCATTTTGGATATTCTTGGTCTATGGTATGCATTTCGGAAGGATGTCCGGATAGAGGTATGTTTTATGGCAATCGTACATAGAGGATTATGTACGAGAAAGTATTCGGTATTGAGGTATTATACGGTATTGTTGTGATACTGGGATTTTTATGGTATTGTTGCGATATTGGGATTTTGACGAGAATCGTTGGATTATCGGAAGTGGTAAGGTTATCGTTGAGGTTATTATTCTCATGATGCATGGCATGTGAATATTTATGTTTATGTACTTGCGGTTATTTGTCGGGCATTATTGCTGACCCCGTTGTGGGACTTGTTTTTCAGGTATTGAGGACTTTGATGGTAGCGGTCGTGAGGCGAGGATTCCGGACGATACTGGCTATGGCATATTGTTGGGGAATCGTGTATTTTGTCTGTGTATTAATTATTGATGCATACTTATCTTGTACTGTATTTCTTTCCGCTGCGTGAGTTCTTTCAAATGGTTTTCAGCTTTTTGCCAATTGAGTTTCATTTCGAAAACCGATTCCCTTAACCGAGTTTTTGGCCTTGATCGTTTTGACGATAGTTGGTGTTTTCAAATGATTTTGTGAGTTTTGGAAAATACTACCGTCATTGGCCTTTTTGGGCGTTTTTTGTAATTGGTTTTTAGCCTGGTGGGTTCCGGCGCGGGGCCCACGGCGTGTAATATTCCCGGTTGGATCTTGGGGTGTTACACGCGCTTGGATGACGAGGGCATATTCGTTTTAGATCATTAGTTTTTGGTATGAAATAACTATTTATTTGTTAAAGTCTGTCAAGCATTATTGATTATTTAAAGTTGTTGGTATGAAAATAACAATTTATTTTGTTTATTTTAAACAGGTTGCTTTTTGGTAATAAAAGATGGCCTCGATTTCTGATTCGGACCGCGAAGATAATGCGGGTTCTGGTTCTGAGCAGAATTTGGATGCCGAATTAGATTCCAAATCGCATAGAGGCCCGACAATAAAAGCGAAGGCGAATAAAAAACAGTTATTACTTATAATAAAAGAGGTGTGCCAACTGGACCGGAGCAAAAACTGTCTACTTTTGAGGGATTGGTGGCAAGATCTATGGTTCTCATAACCTATGATTCTTGGTTGCACGTAGATAACGAAACAAAGGAAGCTTGTTGGCAATATGTTAAGGTAAGTATTTTATTATTTATATCTAACTATGTTTTAGTTTTAGTATTTTATTCTAACTATGTTTTGATTCATTTTTACGTTTGCACACATTTTGAACTTCACCAAAAGAGTCGGAAACAAGTTCTCCAATCAATCGGGACAAAGTGGAAAAACTTCAAACATTATCTTTATAAGAAGTTCATTAAGCCACTAAAAGAAGATAAGTCTAAGGAGGCCAGGAATCAATTATATACTCCTCCTGCAAAGTATCCGTCCGTGAAAAAAAAGACTGGAAACTTTTCGTATCACAAAGAACTAAGACTTCGTTTGAGGTATTTGTTTAAGTTTCCAAAAACAGTTATTTATCACAAAAACAGTTACTAACATGTTAATATATACTTATGCAGGACATAAGTCAGAAGGCTTCAGCTAACCGTTCACGTAATAAGTACAACCATCGTTTGAGCCGAAAGGGATATGCCGGACTCATTTCTGAGATAGTATGTAATTTATTGCTTATGTTAACTTTTTTATTTCTTATGTTGATGCTTTTTAACTTTTGCTTTTAACTTTTTTAGATAGAAGAAACCGACAAAGAGGAAGAGGAGATTGATGGCGTATAATGTTGGAAAAAAGCAAGAGAAAATAAAAAAGGAGGTTTCGACCCAGCTGTCCAAACAGTTCTCGATAAAATTGTAAGTATACATATTTAACAGTTTTATTTTGGTATGTTTTAGTTAGTTTTGTTAACTTTCAGTTAGATTTAACAGTTTTATTTAAAGTTTGACTTTTGATTTTAAGTTATTTGATGTTCAGTTAGTTAAAGTTGTGACCTTCTAGCTTTAGTAGATCTAGGAAATTAGATGGACTAGATCAGGTCTCCCTTTGCAGATTGGTGCTAACTGTCTATTTTTAGTATGTTTGTTTACTCAGGAGATGCTAAAGAAGGACAAGGATTATTCAGAGGATCCAATGGGATCACTAGATTTTCTTACAGAGGCCCTGGGTACTGAAGAACAATGTGGGCGTGTACGTGGGATGGGTCGATATATAACACCGAACCAGTATTTTTTAATACCCAGGAATGTCAAGCAATACCTGAAACTACATGATAACATGATGAATAAACGGCTAAAAGCTGTTGAAGATGAGTTAAAAATAAGAAGATGGGCAAGTACCAATGCTTCGGAGGTTGCAAGTAATTGTCAAATGTGGAGCGATGGAGACGAAGAACCAAATGTAAGTCTTCATTTGTCATAAATTCATTGCAATCCTCATGTCTGTTTTAATAATATTGTGTACATTAATTTGTAGGATAAATCATGCTTTCTTGCGGTCGACAATCCTTCAAATATAGTCGCCAAAGGAACCATAGTGAATCATACTGTCTCGGGTATTTGAAGTTAAATTACTTATTTAATATTTATATATATTCTTATTTATTTAATATTTATTTGTTCATATATTAGATGTGAACATTGAAGTTAAGGTGGACACATCTGTTCAAGCAGAAGCTTTGATACCGAATCCAATTCCCGAGGAGTTCATTGAGACTGTTAAAGATGCCATTGGGTACATACTAAGCTGGCCGAGTCACCTAGTCATTCCATGCTCTGGTTTGGTAAGACTTTTTTATATAAATCAGTTTAATCATTAGAACAAAATGGTTTGGTAAGACTTTTTTATATTTTTGCAAAACAAGATAGTGGCCAAAAAGAAGGAGAAAAAGGCTGCTGGTGACAAGTAGAAAAGAACAGAACCAGAACAAAGAAGAGAAGAAGAAGAAGAAGGAAAAAGAATAGAACCAGAACCAGAACAAAGAAGAGAAGAAGAAGAAGAACAAAGAAAAGAAGAAGAAGAAGAAGAAGAAGAAGAAGAAGAAGAAGAAGAAGAAGAAGAAGAAGGAAAAAGAAAAGAAGAAGAAAGGAAAGAAGAAGAAGAAAAGAAGAAGCGACAAAGAGAACCCGACAACGAAGAAGAAGTGAAGATGCCAAAAACAGGTACGATGCCAAAAATTGTTGGAGTTTTTTTAAGATCATATGTTACTTAACATAATTCGATAGTTTATGCTATATATATATATATCAAATAAGTTAGAACTCTCAGGGCCTGTAAATAATAACAATAAAGCCCACCCAATTGGTCATTTGATCTGGGCCGAAGGCCAACAGATCAAATGGATCCAAAGTCCTATTTTAGATTGATGATTAGTTTGAATTGATGAAGCGTTGCATCACTTGGTTTGGACGGTTACAACCATTGATGTCAACGGTTATGTAAGTGTATATGGGTGCATGTAAACGTAAGACAGTTAGTATGTGTGAATATCATTTGTGTTTGTTTACAGTTGCAGTTGAAGAAGGTTTGAGCTGTAATATCCGCAATTTTCGATTTCCGGTAATTTCTTTTTTTTCGGTCGGAGTCCGTTTTGACGACTCGCTCATGACCGTTTCGTCATTCTGAGAATGATTAATTCTACACTTTTTGACATCCGAGTTCGTTTCGGTGTCGTTTCGTTGAGTTCTGTGCTTTTTAGCGACTTTTCCGCACTTGAGTTCGATTCTTGCGAATCTCATCCGAAACTGTTGTTTCGAGTTTCCCGCAAGTCCGTTTATCTTTGTTGGACGTGTTGTGAACTTCGGTTTGGTTATTCGATCACGTATCGTGATTTTCGGGCCTTTGGGCCATTTTCGTAATTTCCCAAAGTTTGGGGTAATTACCTTCCGTTGTCGAATTTCGAGCCTTCGGGTGGTCGGAATCGTGTGTCCTACTAGCTCTTAGATTCGTCTTTGTGAGTACTTCGTAACCGTATCTTCGGTTCGTATTCGTGTTCGGGTTTCGGTGTCGTTTTGTTGAATTCAGGATTTCTAAACGACTTTTCTAAGTATGAGTTCGTCTTTGTTAGATCACCATTAATTTTTGGTAACTCCAAAAATTATAAGTCTTTGCAATATTATAGAACATCGAGTTAGCTTTCCAATGGTTCAAACGGTGAGTCAATCGAGTCCTGACGAGAGAGTTATGGTCGTTTCGATTTTGGCGAGCACTTCCAGAGCCTTTCGGCCGATAGGGGCCGATAGACTCTCCGCCGGCATCCCGTATGGGTATCGGTTGGGCCTATCGGCGATAGGCGGCCGATAGGTTCTCGTGTGTTACACTATAAATGTGTTGTTTTGAGCGTGAAGCTCATTTCATTCCCGATTTTCCTATGCGCCGCGAGAGAGAGGATATAGAGGGGAGAGTTCTTCATCCGGTCGATTTTCATCATTTCTTTTCGGTTGTGAGGCTCGGATAATCAATCTAACGCGTGTTCTACGGATCTTAATACTTGAATCACTCAAGGTAATATCTCTTGAAACCCTACTTTTTTGGATAATTGGGGATTTTGGGGTTTTGTCCGATTCTTTCCGTTTCGTTGATGGATTCATGATGAATATGATTATTCTTGTTGGTATTCTTAGTTTCCCTACGGATTCATGGTATATTTCATGATTTTTACGGAATCGAGAGGGTTTGGTTGTGGTCCGCCCTCGTTGTTGTTTTCGGTATGAATATACATGAATTGTAGGCGGGGTTCCGGGTGTATTCCATTTCCATAATCGTTTAGAAGTGGTTGTGATTGTGCTATTCGAATCGTTAGGTTCATTTTCGTCGATTCCTCGCGGTCGTGCTTGATTCTTCCGCTCCGCTCGTTGTCGTATTCCTTTTCGTTAGCATCGGGCGCCCAAGCTTCCCGGTTGAGCCGTATCCGTTCGTGGTTCCGTGCTCGTGGTATCGAGGCAAGTACCTTGCCCATACTTTTCTCGTTTATGTATATGATGATCGGTGGTCGTCTTGATGTGTTTGTTTGGTTATTTGAAATGAAGTTTCAAAGGAATTTGGTTTGGCCTCGTTAAAGGCTTTCTTTCAAAACGCGTGTGTTTTGTGAACGGTGTTTTGAGAATTGATTATGAATTGATTATTTTGAACGTCGAAGGATTTTATGATGATACTCATATTGTTTAAGTTATGGAATCGTGTTTTTCCTTATTTAATCTTGTTATCGTAATTTTGAAGAGTTTGATAATGGTGTCGAGTTAATGGCCATCTCTAGTAAGTATTCGTAATGAACTTACATTCTTAGCATATTAGTGTTGCATGAGTAACGTGTGTGTGTGTATGCTCACTACGGGTTAGATCCGACGGGGTATCGGTAGGGGTCCACGGAGGTGTGGATCGACGAGCTTTGCTTTTAACCACTACGGGTTAGATCCGACGGGGTCTCGGTAGGGGTCCACGGAGGTGTGGATCGACGGTTAATTGTGGTGCAGTTTTGCTAATGTGATTTGATATTGGCATTTCCGGAAATGAGTGCTTTCGAACGGTTTTCATGATTGCATGCATTGACTAAGTGTGTAAGAGGTAAGTGTTCGTTTGGCTTACTTGGCTAGGATGGCACTGGAGTATTTTGTTGTTTGTTTTAAATCCTTTATTTGTGGATTTTGATGTTGGGATACGAACCTCCTGGTCGTTCTTGTGTACTGTGAGTTGATAAGATTTGGGGCTAAAATCCCAATGGTTTTGCAAAAGTCGTTTTACGGATTTGGGGCTAAAATCCCAACGGTTGGTTAATGTCATTTTTCAGAAAGTAAACCTTTGGGGCAGTGACCCCTTTTGTCTTTTGGTTTTCGAAAAGTAGGATTTGATAATCCTAAATTATTTTCTATTAAAACTCTCGATGGCATTCTAAACTGTTTTATAAATTACTTCCATTGATTTATGATATTTCGTTTTTGAAATGTTTTCTCAAACCCTTGCCTCGGGAAGTACTTTTCGTTTCGTTTGGATCTTTGAGGATCCTCGGTTATTGTTATTCGTGGAATGTGAATTGTATGGCTCGTATTTGCACTTTGTATTTGCACTAGCAAAACAGTGGAGTTTGCTAACCCCAGTATTCGGGGGTGGATGTCTGTTTTGCATTCGTGTTTTGGAGCATAACACAGGGTCGGCACGAAGGATGATGAAAGATGATCGATACTAATCACATGAGGAACCGTACATCGTGTGTTGGTTCAGTTGTACTTTATTTTCCGCTGCTGTATTGTTCCCGTTGAACGGGTGTAGTTGTATTTTGTCCCCTGCGTGGGCATGAGTTGTATGTATTTGTGGAAAGACCAAATCGGTCTACTGAGTCATTGTAGCCTCGAAGGCATTGTCGAGATGTTAAATGTCGTTACCAGCCTGGTAGATCCTTGAGGAAAGGTTCTACGGCGTGTAATATCCCTGAGCGGATTGGGGGTGTTACATAAATGGTATCAGAGCTTAGGTTGAGGAAACCTAGGCTGTCGGGTCAAGTCGTATTGTTTGAGTCTTGTTTCGTCGGATTTTATCTGACTGAGTCGTGTCGCGACGCGTCGTTTGAGTTTGTTGGTCGTGATTAGTATCGTGGGGCGATCATCATCTTCGTGCGACCTGTGGAAGTAAGTCTCCCTTCTTTGTGTTGTGCCTCGTGTGACACGAGCTATTTTTATGATTATTTGTTAAGTGGTGGAATCCTTATGTGAATTCTGATTTCACGATATGTATTTAGTCGACTCTCGTATTTGATTTATACGAGGAATGTCGTCATTTGTGATGTCTTTTTATTGTTGTTTTTTTTTCTCCGTTGTTGATGATTTTCGAATCGATTTGCACGTTTTACAAGTCTCTTGTGGAAGCTTTGTGCTTATACACGTTCGACTTGTTCACTAGCCAGTGCGGGAGGGTATTTTATCGGTTTTGTTCTCAATGTGGTATTTTATCGTTTATTTTCGTTTAAAGACATGTATTGTCTTGATTTTAAACGCTTTGATGCGTGTGCTAGGAGTTGTTTTATTGAACGTCGGTATGTGTGAGTTTTGGGCATTCGCCTATTGGATTTTTGAAAACCTTGAGTATCTTAGAAAATAAATTTCGAGACATACTTTTCAAATGAGTTATTTTCTTGTGGTACATCCTAGATGCCACAATGTATTTCAAAAATTTTCTACCTCGAGGACCAAAATGTTTTGAGATATTTTCAACACTTTTATTTAGACCCGAGGGTCGAATAATTTGAAAGTTTTCACTAAGAGAAAGTGTCTTCATTTTTATCAAATGCGAAATGGTTCTCCAATGTCTCGATAACGATGTTTCACGTTTGTACTTTTTTTTTTTTTTTTTTTTTTTTTTTTGAAAGATGATACTCAAGATCAATCGGTGTTCTTCTAAATTATTTTCAAAATAAGGTTTTCGTTTTTAAAACCTATCCATTCCCGTTTGAGGGCTGGGTATGTATGTGCGATGTTCGCGTTGTCCTTTTGATACTTTCTCCCGAGTATGACCGAATTGGCGGTGTGAGCGTTGAGACGCTTTCCACATATTGGTTGTGCTAGCCCCTGTGAGAGGCGGAGTGTTGGTATTGAATGTTGTCGCCTCATGGCAATTTCTGCGTTGTCGCGCATGTGCGAGCTGTTAGAGCTTGATTTGGTATGACCGTGTGCATCGGTGATGGTTCCGTTATGCGTCGATTGTTTAATGTCTTGTTACCTTGCTCCCGTTTTTGTGAATTTCGTGGACGAGGTCGGAGGTAATGCCCGTACTATTTTGACTTCTGTGTTTTCTCTTCCCCAGTCTATCGATTCGCTCATGTTCGTTGGTACTTTATGAACTTGTTCGGTATTTCAGTTTCATCGTCCGAACGAGCCGTGATCTTGTTGTGGGCGATCCGTTATCGGTGTGACTTTTTTCGAGTTCGGTTCGATTCTTGTGAACTTTGTTCGGGAGTAACATCATTTGGTTCTACTAGTCCTTTTATTCGAAGGGATCGGATTTTGAACTTCGTATTTTCTACTTTGTCGACTCATTTATGTTCGTTGACATTTCGAGCTTGTCCTGCCCTTGTTTTTGTTTATCGAACGAGTGTGATATCATTTCTAATAACTTATTTGTCGTTGTGACTTTTCAATCGCTATTCCCTTTCTGTGGATCTTATGGGAATGCATGTCTTGTAGTTCTCACGCATCATCCTGGGAGTTATTGTTGAACTTTATTGTTCTTTGTGATTCGAACATGATTCTTCGATTTTTGTTTTCTCGATCGTTTGTTTGTTCGGTTTTTGTTCTCGTTTCTTGATTGTTGAACGTTCAGGCTCCTTCGTAATTCCCTTTAGTTCGGGAAATTAGTTTCGTTTTCAATCTTCCATCCCTTAGGCGATGGGATTCCGTGTTTGTTCAGCGGTTGACTCGCGTTTTGATTGAGGTACCGTTGGGTTGGTCAATCATGTTGATTTTCGTTCGTTGTGTTTTGTGATTATCGGATAATTGACTTGACTATAGTATCCGTTTGATGACGCTTGTCACTTGTCGGTTTTATTATATCCCTAACGGCGACGTTGTGTTGGTCACCGTGGAGCGTGTTTACACGCCGTATATTCCTTTGCGTTGTTTGTAACATTTCGCCGTTGGGCATTAGTTACGCATTCTTGTGTGTCTCGTTGAGTTTTCCTGGCGGAATATTTCTTCTCCCTACTTGTTTTAAGTTTCGGGACGAAACTTCTTTTAAGGAGGGTAGAATGTAATATCCGCAATTTTCGATTTCCGGTAATTTCTTTTTTCGGTGAGTCCGTTTTGACGACTCGCTCATGACCGTTTCGTCATTCCGAGAATGATTAATTCTACACTTTTGACATCCGAGTTCGTTTGGTGTCGTTTCGTTGAGTTCGTGCTTTTTAGCGACTTTTCCGCACTTGAGTTCGATTCTTGCGAATCTCATCCGAAAGCTGTTGTTTCGAGTTTCCCAAGTCCGTTTATCTTTTTGGACGTGTTGTGAACTTCGGTTTGGTTATTCGATCACGTATCGTGATTTTCGGCCTTTGGGCCATTTTCGTAATTTCCCAAAGTTTGGGGTAATTACCTTCCGTTGTCGAATTTCGAGCCTTCGGGTGGTCGGAATCGTGTGTCCTACTAGCTCTTAGATTCGTCTTTGTGAGTACTTCGTAACCGTATCTTCGGTTCGTATTCAGTTCGGGTTTCGGTGTCGTTTTGTTGAATTCAGGATTTCTAAACGACTTTTCTAAGTATGAGTTCGTCTTTGTTAGATCACCATTAATTTTTGGTAACTCCAAAAATTATAAATCTTTGCAATATTATAGAACATCGAGTTAGCTTTCCAATGGTTCAAACGGTGAGTCAATCGGAGTCCGGACGAGAGAGTTATGGTCGTTTCAGTTTTTGGCCGAGCACTTCCAGGAGCCTTTCGGCCGATAGGGGGGGCCGATAGACTCTACTGCCGGCATCCCGTATGGGTATCGGTTGGGCCTATCGGCCGATAGGCCGGCCGATAGGTTCTGCTGTGTTACACTATAAATGTGTTGTTTTGAGCGTGAAGCTCATTTCATTCCCCAGTTTTCCTATGCGCCGCGAGAGAGAGGATATAGAGGGGGAGAGTTCTTCATCCGGGGGTCGATTTTCATCATTTCTTTTCGGTTGTGAGGCTCGGATAATCAATCTAACGCGTGTTCTACGGATCTTAATACTTGAATCACTCAAGGTAATATCTCTTGAAACCCTACTTTTTTGGATAATTGGGGATTTTGGGGTTTTGTCCGATTCTTTCCGTTTCGTTGATGGATTCATGATGAATATGATTATTCTTGTTGGTATTCTTAGTTTCCCTACGGATTCATGGTATATTTCGTGATTTTTACGGAATCGAGAGGGTTTGGTTGTGGTCCGCCCTCGTTGTTGTTTTCGGTATGAATATACATGAATTGTAGGCGGGGTTCCGTGTATTCCATTTCCATAATCGTTTAGAAGTGGTTGTGATTGTGCTATTCGAATCGTTAGGTTCATTTTCGCCGATTCCTCGCGGTCGTGCTTGATTCTTCCGCTCCGCTCGTTGTCGTATTCCTTTTCGCTAGCATCGGGCGTTCGAAGCTTCCCGCTGAGCCGTATCCGTTCGTGGTTCCGTGCTCGTGGTATCGAGGCAAGTACCTTGCCCATACTTTTCTCGCTTTATGTATATGATGATCGGTGGTCGTCTTGATGTGTTTGTTTGGTTATTTGAAATGAAGTTTCAAAGGAATTTGATTTGGCCTCGTTAAAGGCTTTCTTTCAAAACGCGTGTGTTTTGTGAACGGTGTTTTGAGAATTGATTATGAATTGATTATTTTGAACGTCGAAGGATTTTATGATGATACTCATATTGTTTAAGTTATGGAATCGTGTTTTTCCTTATTTAATCTTGTTATCGTAATTTTGAAGAGTTTGATAATGGTGTCGAGTTAATGGCCATCTCTAGTAAGTATTCGTAATGAACTTACATTCTTAGCATATTAGTGTTGCATGAGTAACGTGTGTGTGTGTATGCTCACTACGGGTTAGATCCGACGGGGTCTCGGTAGGGGTCCACGGAGGTGTGGATCGACGAGCTTTGCTTTTAACCACTACGGGTTAGATCCGACGGGGTCTCGGTAGGGGTCCACGGAGGTGTGGATCGACGGTTAATTGTGGTGCGCTTTGCTAATGTGATTTGATATTGGCATTTCCGAAATGAGTGCTTTCGAACGGTTTTCATGATTGCATGCATTGACTAAGTGTGTAAGAGGTAAGTGTTCGTTTGGCTTACTTGGCTAGGATGGCAATCGAGTATTTTGTTGTTTGTTTTAAATCCTTTATTTGTGGATTTTGATGTTGGGATACGAACCTCCGGTCGCTCTTGTGTCTTGTGAGTTGATAAGATTTGGGGCTAAAATCCCAATGGTTTTGCAAAAGTCGTTTACGGATTTGGGGCTAAAATCCCAACGGTTGGTTAATGTCATTTTTCAGAAAGTAAACCTTTGGGGCAGTGACCCCTTTTGTCTTTTGGTTTTCGAAAAGTAGGATTTGATAATCCTAAATTATTTTCTATTAAAACTCTCGATGGCATTCTAAACTGTTTTATAAATTACTTCCATTGATTTATGATATTTCGTTTTTGAAATGTTTTCTCAAACCCTTGCCTCGGGAAGTACTTTTCGTTTCGTTTGGATCTTTGAGGATCCTCGGTTATTGTTATTCGTGGAATGTGAATTGTATGGCTCGTATTTGCACTTTGTATTTGCACTAGCAAAAAAGTGGAGTTTTGCTAACCCCCGAGTATTCGGGGGGTGGATGTCTGTTTTTGCATTCAGGTTTTGGAGCATAACACAGGGTCGGCACGAAGGATGATGAAAGATGATCGATACTAATCACATGAGGAACCATACATCGTGTGTTGGTTCAGTTGTACTTTATTTTCCGCTGCTGTATTGTTCCCGTTGAACGGGTGTAGTTGTATTTTGTCCCCTGCGTGGGCATGAGTTGTATGTATTTGTGGAAAGACCAAATCGGTCTACTGAGTCATTGTAGCCTCGAAGGCATTGTCGAGATGTTAAATGTCGTTACCAGCCTGGTAGATCCTTGAGGAAAGGTTCTACGGCGTGTAATATCCCTGAGCGGATTGGGGGTGTTACATGAGCCCAGAAAATCGCGCCTCCGCTGCAAAAGTGACTAAGAAAAGTTATCCGTTGAAAAAAATGATGACGAGAGGTCAGAAGAGAGGAAGGAAAAGAATTGAAGAAAGGATGGGATTGAAAATGACTGCAATGATGGTTGATGGACAAGTTGCAAAGGCGATTGCATAAAAGTGCAATGCGAGGACGATTTGTTTGGGCACCACAGTTACACGTACTTAAATTGGAATGATTTTGACAGTCTATTTGCAATGGATGAGTTAAGCGGGGTTGTCATTGCTTCTTATATCATGTAAGTGATAAATATAGTTTATAAAAAATTTGTACTTGTATGTTAAGAGGACTAATTGAATATAAACTTTGTATGTTTAATTGTTAACAGGTACCTGTATGAGCAAATCAAGAATGGGTCACAAAGAGATCATGGAGTTTGTTTCATGACCCCGACTGCGATCATGCATCATGAACGTAAAGCAAGGGCCAAGAATATCGAGGATGCAAGTCGAGTTATTGCAAAAAGGTTATATACAAGGAAGCAAAATGACCTCATCTTATTGCCATACAATCTCGGGTTAGATTTTCGACAACATTTAAATTAATTAATAAAAATTAACAGTAATTAATAGAATTTGATTTTTGTTTTTTGTAGAAGACATTGGGTGTTAGGCATGCTTAACATGAAGACAAGTACCTGCTATTATCTTGATTCCCTATCGATTAGCGACGTCAGTAATTAGTTCAAGCAAATAGTGGATGTGTAAGTAATGCAAATTATAGAATCTTTATGATGTATGATGTAATACTTAACTGGGTTAATTCTTTGTAGGGCACTTGCATTGTATGATGTAGAAGCTGGAATCAATAAGAGGACTAAACTTAACTCGGTTAATTATAAGGTTAGTTATTTGTTGACTATTGACTTGTGTTGTTGCTGTTTGTTAAGTAACACTGCTATAGTTGCAAATGTTCTTGAAATGACTTAGTAGATAAATTAGTAGACTGAATTAGTCTTAGATGTATACAATGAGTTCCAATAGTAGATTGATTCTTGTTAAAAGATGTTTTAAGTAGTTTGTGTTTGATAGATGAATTAGTATACTGAATTAGTAGTAGACTGTTCTTGAAATGTTCTTGAAATGACTTCTTGTATAGACTGTTTCATATACAATTTGTGTTTCTTGTGTAGTGTCCACGTCAGCCCGGATGCACTGAATGTGGGTACTTCACGTTGAAGTTTAGAAAGGAAGTAGTTAAACATGGAGTTCGGGTTCTCGAAAATGACAATGTAAGTACTTAACTGTTTTAAGTAGTTTAAGTAGTAATTAATTGTTTCTAAAATGTTGTTTTATTTGACTAGATTGCTGGTGATAGCAACGAGTACACAGAGGCGGATTTCGACGATATTCGAGAAGAATGGGCAATTTATGTGTCGAATTTCATTTGGAGATAAACAATAATCGTAAACTTATGTGTTGAATTTGATTGTATGTTGAATTGTTATGTAATGAATAATGTACTTAATTTTGTACAATTATCAGGTTTATTGTATATAATCAGGTTTTAAAAAACAGAAAAAATAAAAAAAATGATTTTTTAAGGTAATGACACGCAAAAACATATGGCAGAAAAGTGGGTCATAAAAGTTATGACGCGCTACTACGAAGGTCAAAAAGGAGCGTCATAAAATGCGGGTCATAAATGCGCGTCATAGATCGATGACGCACATATGCGAGTCATTAAAATTTATGACGGGTCCATCCTTGACGCGCATTTGCGCGCCATAACTCCTCTTCTTGACGTGCATTGCGCGTCAAGAATAGCCCTTTTTGTAGTAGTGTCCGATTTTATTCCAACATTATAAATTTCAGGTCCGACCCAATACCAAATTCGTATAACGGTCACTAGTACAATTTTCCCCTTTACTGACACTATTTTAGTGTCAGTAATTTATTTTACTGACACCTTGTAATAGTGTCAGTAATGCTAAAGCCAGAAAATACTGACACTAAAAATTAGTGTCAGTAATACAAGAGTTAATAAATACTGACACTAAAATAGCGTCAGTATTTTTTTTTACTGACACTAAAATAGTGTCAGTAATTAATTTTTTACTGACACTAAACTTTAGTGTCAGTATGTTCTGGCTTTAGCATTACTGACACTATTATAAAGTGTCAGTAAAAAAAATTACTGACACTATTTTAGTGTCAGTATATGCTCAGATTTGTGGGAAAAAAAATATTTTTATCTCAATTCTATTTTTATGAATACTACATTTTTTGGGTAATTACATGAAAAAAAATACCATAAATTGAAATTTTCAAACAGACAATTCAATTATAAAACATCCCAAATGCATTGCACTTAAAAAGAGCAATACAAAACCAAGCAATACAAAACCAAGCATCCCAAATGTGCTGCCAAACCTCACAAAAAAAATCCTCCAGCTCTAACAATCTCCATCAGCATTGATAATAAGTAAAATACAATGCAAAATACATTGATAACCATCAGCAACAATCTCCATCAACACAAAAAATATCCTCCAGCTCTAACAATCTCCATCAACTTAAGCATACAATGCAAAATACAATGATAACCATCAGCAACAACAATCTGTCCCACCACACCTACATGCTCAACAACTTCAAATTTTTCCCACCTGTACAAGTGTAAAGAATCAATTAGTTGACATGACCGAACTTTATGATATCATCAAATATTTTACATTACGACCCCAACATTTTCTATATATTACAGAGAACCCCAACTTTTTTCATTGTACTCTATGGAAAAGTTGAAGGATGTACCTGTAAATGTAAGACGAAAAACTTTTGTTATTTGTAATTTATAGAAAAGTTGGGGATGTAATTGTGAAAATATTTGATTGCGTCAGTAATCTTTTTATGTAAAGCAGGTTTTTTTGCGTAATGAGGGAAGACCTCAAGCCTTAGGGGTAATTTTTGTAATTTCCCAGAACTCCTACTCTAAGATGCCCATTCTCCTTATTTCTTTCATGGTATGTTTTTACCACTTCCAAATAGTAAAGTAAGACTTATTTACTGCAATCTATATGCATGATATCCAACAGGACACTGTAGCATTAGACTCGCACATCAAGGAAGCGAAAACGGCTCACATGTACGCCTAAAAAAAACAATTGGAAATGGCTGCATTTGTTCTTCTAATTATGGGTTTTGAGGTCTCAGTGCACGACTGTCTACATGCTCTCCTTTCCTGGAGCTTGCGGCTAAAGGACTTTGAGATGGCGATTTACTTTGTTGTCGGAGATAACACACTGGGAGTGGGAATGGGAATGGGAATGGGAAAGGGAACCATGACCGGGAAACGAGACGGTTTGGCAATTGTACAAACCATGTTGTAATTATATTGTTGGAATGTAAATCATTACACTCTTTTTAAACATACATATAGTCACTCATAATATTAACGAATCAAATTTTTCCCACCTGTACAACTTCTAATGTTACATAGATATTCAGAAGAATTTTGTATATAAATGACTCATATTAAAATTACCTCACGATTGTAAGCTGTAATTAACTTGCCAACATATGTAGCCCATCGATCACGTAGTTCCGAAAGATCTTTTATGCTGTAGTTATCGATTCCTTTGAACTGACATTTCAAATTCACAAAAATAAGAGTGTCAACAGAATATTGAAGCATTTGTAAACTTAATAAGATTGAGCAAACAGACCAGATTTTCGCAATTATGCAGACCAGATTTTCGCAATATATGCAGACCAGATTTTCGCATTTGTAAACTTAATAAGATTGAGCAAACAGACCAGATTTTCGCAATTATGCAGACCAGATTTTCGCAATTATGCAAACCAGATTTTCGCAATATATGCAGACCAGATTTTCGCAATTATGCGGACCAGATTTTTGCATTTGTATACTTAATTAGATTTTCTTGTGAGCAAACAGACCAGATTTTCTTGAGCAAACAGACCAGATTTTCGCAATTATGCAGACCAGATTTTCGTAATTATGCGGACCAGATGTTCGCATTTGTAAACTTAATAAGATTGAGAAAACAGACCAGATTTTCTTGAGTGAACAGACCAGATTTTCGCAATTATGCAAACCAGATTTTCGCAATTATGCAGACCAGATTTTCGCAATTACGCAGACCAGATTTTCGCATTTGTAAACTTAATAAAAACTAAAAAAATGAAGCAGACCAGATTTTCGCATTTGTAAACTTAATAATAACTAAATAATGAAGCAGACCAGATTTTCGCTTGTCCAGGCGCCCGCCTAACACTAATGGGTGGCACCTAATTGGCAACTTGCCCACCTTACTTCATTTCAGGCGAGCGAAGCTTCCAGGCGGGCTGGCTGGACCGCCAAGACTGCTTAGAAATTTAACAACACTAAAAATTTTGATACTTACATCATTTTTTAGAATGTTCACATCCTTAACAATATCTTCGATATATTTCATCACGTAGTAGCCACATTCAAAAAAGCTAGGTTGCTTTGGACACTACAAAAGAAGACCAGTTAAGTAATGCTTTTGTTTAAAATTTGTACTCAACATATTTCGATTTCGCCATTTTTACCTTCACAGAGACCCACTGCACATTAATCTTTCTATCACGCTTCAAAGATTGATATATTCTAATGCCCCTGCAAAGAAGAATTTAAACCATTGGTAAAGAAATGCAAAAATGAAAGTATAAGAACATGAAAGCATAAACTAAGTAAAACACTTAACTGGTTCACTATTTGTTTGATGGTTTCATCGGGACTATGTCTCATGGGGTCAAGATAATAGACTGTACGTCTCACTAAGTCAATTGCAAACAACACCCAATGGCCACTAAAAAATGAAATCACAGTTTGTGATGAAAATTCATATTAAAAATAACTTAATATTATCTAATAAAATATATGAACAGTAAAAAGTAAAAATTATACCCAGGATTATAAGGAAATACGACGACTTGTCCTAACTCAGTCAAACCCAAAAGTTTCGAAATGTATTGGGATTTGTCGTTGACTCCGAACTTTGTTGGATGTAGCTTTTCAAATAGCCCAAACTGAAATGGGTTGACAATTCCCCTACTGTCCATCTCCTCGCACAAATACCTACAAGAAAAAAACACCGTATGAAGTACATTTAGATCAAACAAAATCATAGCATCACATAATACACTTGTACCGTACTTGATCCATATGTCAATAACACAATTTGAAACATTCTGAAAGTTGATGATTTCATCACAAATCACTTTATCCAGGGCTGTTTCCCAAATTTCACCGAACGTTGTTGTGTCATGCCCAATAAGGATCGATCGCGGTAGTGAATTCTCAACAAACATGGTGAACATGTTTATATATTCACTCTTGCGACTCTCTTTTGATTGTGCAGCTCCTCGAGTATTCTTACTTCGGTCAAGCTTCCGATCCAATGGTTTGATGACAAGTGGTTCATTCTTTTGTACTCTCTTGTCGTAGATAAATTGCACATCATTTACAGGAGAGTTCAGAGAAATTGGTTTAGATAATGGCTTAAAGGATTCTTCTAATAACATAGGATTCTTCTTCGGGGTAGGTTTTGAAGTAACTTCGAAATCTAGCTTATGTGGAGTTATTTCACAAGTCTTATTTATTTTACTCTTCACAGACTTCGGAGTAGTTTTTTGCAAAGGGAAAATAGCCTATGAAATAAATAAATATATATATATATATATACCATTATTAGTACATGTATACCAAGATAGGATATAATAAAGACATGTAATATTTTATTTACTAACCTTTCTTTTTCCAAGAATTTCTGGGGACTGTTTGTCAGTTAGATTACCAGAGAAAGATTTGGTTTTGGAAAGCTAGAACTTCCAATTTCAGTGTTGCTGTATGCATTCAATCTCGCATTCATAATTTCCAGTTGATTAGACATGAACTGGAAACTCTCTTGATACATCTTTCTTTCCTTCGCCAACTCTGTAGCATCAGGAATGTGGAAGTACATGGATGGGGTGATAAATTGCCCCAATCCTTGTATCCTACTTCCACTTGGATGCTTCTGGAGGGCTGCACCTAAAATGTCATTTGACCCCGATGATTGGAACGTTCCTTCTTCAGCTTGACTCTTCAATTCGCTCTACAAAAGGAAATATGCAATATTATAGATTTTTTAGTCATTATTATTAATAAGAGTACAATTTTACTTACTAATAAGAGTACAATTTTTAGTCATTATTACTAATAAGAGTACAATTTTACTTAATAAGAGTGCAATATTATAGATTTTTTTAGTCATTATTACTAATAAGAGTACAATTTAACTTACTATCTTGTCAACTACTTTCATTATTTCAGGAGCATACTCTCCTTTATCGTCAGCTCGTGCCATTAACCAAGCATCACTACGATCAATTTCTCGTTCAGAAACTCCAGTCCGTTTCTTCTGTATTAGATTAATAACAATGAAAATGTATTAAACCTCAAAATAATTTATATTTAGATGGCAGACATGTATTTACATACTTTCCTGTACAACATGCCACCATATCCTGTGCTGCCCAACCGATGATTGTAGACATTCGTAGCTCTTTTTTCTCTTGCTTTCTTACTTTTATCCTGCAAAAATAGTTATTTCAGAACAAAATAGTTATAATGCCTGCTTAGTAATAAACCAACTAAAGTAATAAACAATATACCTGGAATTCTTCACAGAGAACCTTATCAACAAAAAACTTCCAATCTTTTCTTTTAATGCTAGGATATTCAATAGGAGGCAAAGCCAATGACGTAAGATCGTCTTTGTAAGGCAAAATGAAATCATTAGCCACCTCACTTCTAAAGTTCCTTAATGCAACCCCCATCCATTTCAACACTTGGTTTTTACTTTTCACACTCAACTTGAACTTTTTCTATAAAACCATCCAGAATTGCACCAGTTCAAACACAATATATGCATTACAGACATGCAAACTAATCTAATATATTATTAAACAACCGAGTCAGACTAAAATGAAGCCACAAATTATCCTTTATGTCCACTGGAACATGCCTCCAATCATCATGTAAAATCGAAATTGTTTCTCGCACGATAATACCGATATAACTCCTGAGATCATTTCTTCCCTTTCCAACTCGAACACCATAAGAATTGTACTCAATCAAATTGTGGTTAGCAAATTCTTCCTTTTGCAACCCTTTTTTTTTGTTTGCTTCCTTCTTCTCGGCCTTCCCTCAAGTTCTGGAAATTTGAACTCATTATTTTCAGCCAACTCATTATTTTCAGCCATATCTCCTGCAATCGAGAGATGTTTACGGTTAGTACGTAAATTAACTTCAAAAGTAATACACCAAAAAAAAAAGAACTCACTATTTACAATAGTGCATTTATTCATCTGTTAATCATCATTTAATGGAACAACATCACAATCTTTTCTGTCATAAATTGCCTCATCATCCTTCTCATCTAGCTCACACACTGGAAGTTTGTTGCTTAATGGAGTGTATACATCAAAATCTTCACATCTTTCTCCATCTAACTTATATGCTCTGTCACTCACCGAATGCACTACCGATTTGTTGTCATCTAATTGGTCTTTCACATAGAATACTTGATTTGCATGACAAGCTAGAATAAAACAATCTGATTTATAACCAATTCGATTTAGATCAACGACAGTCAAACCAAAATCATCCACATTAACCCCTCGACTATCTACCCAATCACATTTGAAAAGTATCTTCTTAACCATCAGATAATAAAGCTGCCAGATTTCATCAATGACTCCGTAGAAGGCCATGTCACCAGAATGAGGTCGTTTGTCTTTTGAGCTTCATATTGGTAGAGTGTTAGCAACAATCCTAACACCACTGTTTTGAGTTACACGATTATTATCCCGGTGCTTCGTTGCAAAATTGCAGCCATTAATATGATATCCAGGATATATTAACACGCTTGAACGAGGTTTGTTTGCCAACAACTTCACTGTTTCGTCAATCGGCACATTATTTTCCCAATCATCTGCTATCTATAATTTGAAATTCAAAAAAGAATCACATTAATTATATAATATGAATTTATTATAAGTTAACCTTTTATAAGTGTTATTATAATCAGTCTATAAGTTCTAACCTCGTTCTGTAACCAAGTGGCAAATGTACGAGTGTGTTCATTCTGCAACCACAAATGTTTCTTTGCTTTATAAGGGTGTGTTAGGCGGCAGTGGTGCTGGACTCGACTGATCTGAGTCTAATTGAGGGTCACAGATCTGGTTCTTGGTTTAATAGGCCCGATTTTGGGGCTCCGGCGGTTTGTGTGGTTCGTCTATCCGAAAAGACGGGGTTGGTGGTTGCAGTGGGCGGCGGTTTATGGCGGATAGCTCGGTAAAAGTCCGATTTCAGTCAGAAAAAGGTTTTGATTGTGCAGCCGAGACGAAGGTGATGACGCACGGGCTGGGTTTGGGTTTGGGGTTCTACGTCAGACGAACTCAGATGAAAAGATAAATCAGATCCGGTTTCAATTCAGTTTTGGTTTGTTTTCAATTGGTTTCAGAGGTCCGATTACTCGCACCATGATGTTTAGGGTTCGGCAGTGATTGCGACTTGCCGCGGCAGTGATTCCAGCAACCGTAGGTGAGGTTTCGAATTTCCAGATTTGGGTAAGGTTCATATGGGGTGTCTGATTCAGGCTAAAAGGGGTTTTGGATTTCTGATTATAGAGGTCACATTAGTTGTATTTGAAACTAAATTTTTAGTTTTGTTATGTTTGGTTGTATACAGCAGAATTCAATATGAATCTAAAACTAAAAGTAGAGAAATTGAGGGTTGAATTTACCTCTGATGTGTAATACCCGAGATTTCTGTTATGTAATTGGAACTTGTGATATTGTAATGATTGTACTTTTGTCTGAGTACTATTCTCCGTATTTCTTAATCCGTTGTGTCGAGCGTTTAATTTCGTGTTTGTGATTTAAAGATTATAATTATGCGCATGTAGCGCACGCTATCGGCTATGTTTAGCATGCGCTAACGTGGATTAATAGCGCACGCTACTGAGGGTCATTAGCGCAGGTTATGCGTGGTCAATTTGATTGAGACGTGTGGTAGGTGAGATCTGGCCGGGGGACCCCTGTCGGATCGTGTTGGGATGTACCTGGACGGCTTTCGGGGAAAGCCGAGTCAATGCCTTAGCGCACGCTACACGTATATGCGTAGCGCACGCTAAGTGCTGAGTACAGTTAAGTCAGTGAGCCGTTAGCGCACGCTACGAGCAGGGTCTAGCGCGCGCTAATAGCCATTTCTTATAAATAGGACAGCATCCTATTCGTGATTTCAGTTCTTTCTTCTCCCATTACCCGAATTCTTACACTTAGAACATAACTTCCTTCATCCTAAACACTTCATATCAACATCCTGGTTCGTGATTGAAGATTGTATATCATTGGATATTGGTGTTCAAGCTTTCGGTGTTGGATTGCTTCATTTTCCTCCGTGTTCTTCACTACCTTGAGGTAGGTGATTCTTCACCAATACTAGTTGTGTTCTAAAGGATGTTGATCATGTTCGTCTAGTCAGTTAGATTCGTTATTAGTCGTTCATCATGTGTTAGAAGGATATTTTCGACGTTTCGACACTTATTCATCGTATAATCCATTGAACCTTTTTGTATGTGGATTCCTAAGCATGTTATGTATCTTCGAAACCAATCGACCAGTATATGAAGATTACCTAGTTCGTATGTTTTACGTAAGGAATCATATGTTTTGGGACTTGGAATAATCGGAACTTGGTATAATTCTTGAAGATCAAAGATAAGATATGACGTTGAGATGATTATCCGTATATTTGTACCTCATGATCATGGAACTTCCTCAAACCTTATTAGCATGACATGCTTGAGGATGACTTGTTGTATCAACATAGAATTCATGAATTCACCACCTTTTAACCCAGTTTTTTTTCCGATAACAGCATTCTGCCATGCAAGGTTAGCGCACGCTAACATATGTGAGTTAACGTGCGCTATCGGGGTTCAGTTAACGCACTATACGTACGTAGCGTACGTTATGTATCAGCCGATTCAAACTGTCAGTTCGTGGCTAGCGTACGCTAGTCTTACACGATAGCGTACGCTAACAGGCCGGCTTAGCGCACGTTATGTAGAGTACGTAGCGCACGCTAAGCAGTCCGGGCAGAATGTTTATTTTGAGATTTTCGGCCGTAGACCGAATTGTTAGGCCATCGTTCGACTTAAAATGATTTGTATATCATTCCTTTTGTTAAGGTTCGGGCTTGTTACGTTGATCGAAGGAGGCGGCCTTCGAGTGTGTCGAGATTCGTCCTTGCCATTTTTGAGGCAAGTATCATATGTCGAATTCGATTTATATTGAAACTTTGATCATGCTTGTGTCTTTGTTCATATTGTTGAATATGAGATGTATTTCTGGAAATTCTCGTGATATTCGTTGTTATTGGTTCGTATTGATGAACATATTGAAATGCATATGTGTATGCATAGTTGATTGATTTATGGTATAAATGATCCGAGGGGATCATGAGGATCTATGCTGAGGGCGCTGGATCGAATGTCCACCATGCGTTGGTCCGACGGGATCATCATGGGGATCTATGCTGAGGGCGCTGGATCGTTGGACGGGTTTTACACCATGCGTTGGTCCGACGGGATCATCATGGGGATCTATACCAAGGGCGCTGGATTGCTGGATTACCCTGTATTGTGTTGATGGAATCATGAGGATTCGCATCGTGGATTCCGGTGGCGGAAGTCCGTTTTGCATGTTTTATGATGCATTGATGATTTATTGTATGATGATACTTGTACTAGCATTGTTTTGCTAACCCCTTTGGGGGTGGACATTGTTTTGATGTTCAGGTAGCCGAGGAGCGGGGAGGCAACCACAGTACCGACAGGACGATGAAATGGTTCAGTGATGTGGTCGATGTTATTGTTATTGTGAATTGTCTTCTTGGTTCGTTTAGTACTCGAGTACGTCTGTTTTAATAAGGTCATTTCGATATGGTTGTATAAGTTAACTCATTTGATCGGTTGAATCAAATCTGTATTTGAACTTCAGTTGTTCGATTGTATTGCTTTTACACTTCTTTTAAAAATTAGCCTTGTAAACCCTTATCTAAAGAGTTTACGGCGCTGTAATTATTCCGAATATCTCGGGGTGTTACAGAATATGGTATCGGAGCTAAGATTCATGGATATCTTGGCAGTCGGGTTATTTGGGTCTGTTTACGTTATTTGATTATTGGTCATTCGTAACATCACTGCTGAGCCAGCATCGTCGTGTGGACCGTGGTTGTAAGTTTCCTAATCTCGGATACTACCGTTTTATTTAATTCATGTCTTGTAAACATTTAATGGATGTACTTTGAGAAAGTTTGTCCTGGATATTGAGTATTTATGTTTACAGTATGTTGAGAGGAGGTCGTGGACGCGGACGCGGTCGTGGACGCGGACGTGGAAATGTGAGGCAAGAAGAGTCGGTATCTACCCCAGAGATAACCGCTAGTCGAACGGATTCCCATTCCGGGGGACAGCAGGGATCGGAAAATAATAATGTAGATCCTAAAGTGCCGGGAGTGCTTCAGCAGGTGGTTGCCCAGATAAACCAGTTTGCTCAAGTTGTGGATCGCATGCAGACGGCGATGGGACAGCAGCATAACGTGGAAAATCTAGGAGATAGATGGCTTACCGAAGTGATTAAATTGCACCCTCCGAAATTTGACGGTTCTGCTGAAACGCTTTCTTGGGATCACTGGCTGAAGGAATTAGAGAAGATTTTTGCAGGGATTAACTGTCCCAACGATAGGAAGGTTCCGGTCGCCCAGTATCTTTTGACCGGGGAGGCTTTCGACTGGTGGGAGGCCATTCGACCGGAGGAGCACAATGTTGACTGGACGGAATTCAAATTGATGATGGAGGCGCAGTATTGTCCTCGCCCAGTTAGAGAATCCCGAGTTCGGGAGTTTTTCTCACCACAAGATTCGGGAGCATCTGTGACGGACGTGATTAAGACTTTTAATCACCAGCTGACTTATGTGCGCCACTTGGTCAGGACTGAGGCGGAGAAGATTTTTCATTTTGACATGCGAATGAAGCCGGAAATTCATCAGTATATGTCCGGATTTGAATGTACCACCTTGCGACAGTATCAGGACAAGGCGTTGGCCTATGATATGAAGGAGGCAGCAGTAGAGAAAGCGACGGAAGCAAAGAAACAGAAGGTGTCTGGCCACTTCACGGAGGATAAGAGTAGCGGGCCTCGCAGGGGTCAGTCCTCTTTTCATTCATCCAGGAGACCTCCGCATCCTTCTCAAGGTGGAAAGAAGTTCCGGCAAAGACCAAGCTTTTGCATACGTGGAAGAAGTGTTATAACTGTGGCAAAGCGGGACATGTTCGACGTGATTGTTTCGCGCCTGCTGTGACCTGTTTCGAGTGTGGACCGGAAGGACATCGCACAACATTTTGTGGTAATGCGACCCGATCTTTTGGTACTCGCACTCCAGCTCCAGTTCCGAAGGAGGCGAGTGTGAACCAGACGCAGCAGAGTGGATTTCAGCAGCAGAACGCTGGGAAGAGAGAGACATCCAGTGCTGGGTCCGTTCCACCGCGCCTGTACGAAATGAGGAAGTCTGATGATCAGAACACAGCTGTTGCATCAGGTACGATTCAGATCCTTTTGCAACCAGTTAGTGTCTTGTTCGATTCGGGAGCGACGCATTCTTTTATATCGTTGAACTGTGTTAATCGTTTGAAAATCTCGTGCTTGTATAATTGTGAACCTTATGTTGTGGGATTACCGAGCGGAGAGAAAATTGTGGGAACCCTAGAAGCTAGGGATTTCCCAGTATCTATAGAAGGAAGAGAGTGGCCATCGAATCTCATTGTAGTTGACATCTACGGTGACGATTTAATTCTCGGAGATGATTGGCTCAACCGTTATAGAGCTGTTCTGAATTACCGAGAGAGAGTCATTTCTATCATTGCTGATGACGGAACTGAACACTTATTCCGAGGATGGAGACCAGGAAGCTCGGGAAAATTGATCAAAGCAATGAAAGCCGTGAAATTACTGAAGCAGGGATGTCACGGACTTTGGTGCTATGCCATGAGGAAAGAGGAAGGGGTAGAGCTCTCGTCTATTTCAGTTGTGAATGAGTTCTCAGATGTATTTCCTGACGAACTACCTGGGTTACCTCCGCAGAGGGGAGTGGAATTCACTATCGAATTAGAGCCTGGAGCAGCTCCTATTTCCAGAGCACCATACCGCATGGCGCCAAGCGAGATGTATGAACTCAAGAAGCAACTGGAGGAATTGTTACAGAAGGGCTATATCCAACCTAGTGTTTCTCCTTGGGGAGCGCCCGTTCTCTTTGTCCGGAAGAAAGACGGATCCCTCCGACTGTGTATTGATTACAGGGAGCTCAATAAGATGACGATCAAGAATAAGTATCCTATACCTCGGATCGACGACTTGTTTGATCAACTGCAAGGGGCAAGGGTATTCTCGAAGATTGACTTGCGATCAGGATACCACCAGTTGAGAATTAAGGAATCGGATATACCGAAATCTGCTTTCAGATCCCGGTACGGGCATTAGGAATTTGTAGTAATGCCATTTGGACTTACCAATGCTCCTGCGGTATTCATGCAATTGATGAATCGGGTATTCTTGGAATACTTGGATAAATTTGTGGTCGTCTTCATTGACGACATCCTGATATATTCGAGGGACGCAGAGGAACATGCTGAACATTTACGTGTGGTGTTGAGCACCTTGAGGAAGGAACAGTTGTATGCAAAACTTTCAAAATGCGAGTTCTGGCTTAAGGAAGTAACCTTCCTTGGGCATGTGATATCAGCCGACGGAGTTCAGGTGGACTCAAGAAAGTCGAAGCAATCTTGGATTGGGAAGCTCCTAAAAACGTGAAAGAAGTCCGAAGCTTCTTAGGACTTGCTGGATATTATCGCCGCTTTGTAGAAGGATTTTCCAAAATTGCTCGTCCGCTCACTCAGCTGTTACAGAAAACTCAAAAGTTCACGTGGAATGAGAAGTGCCAGTGGTTTGTGAACTTAAGAGGAGACTGACGACAGCACCTATATTAGCGCTTCCAAAGGGAACTGATGGATTCATGGTATACAGCGACGCTTCAAATCAGGGTTTGGGTTGTGTGTTGATGCAGAAGGATAAAGTGATTGCTTATGCTTCTCGGCAATTGAAACCGTACGAGATTAATTACCCGACTCATGATCTGGAGCTAGCAGCTGTGGTCTTTGCCTTGAAAATTTGGTGACATTATTTGTACGGCACTCATTGTCAGATCTTCACAAATCATAAGAGCCTCAAGTACATTTTCAGTCAGAAAGAATTAAACATGAGGCAGAGAAGGTGGCTGGAATTGATCAAGGATTACGACTTGGAGATTCTCTATCATCCGGGGAAAGCAAACGTAGTAGCCGATGCCTTGAGCCGAAAACCTGTTTCTCTTCGAGTGTTGGAAGACTTACGTCCCAAACCAGTATTCAACGAGAACTGATCCGCGAGGGGATTGTAGTATGGGCACCAGGAATCCAAGGGCAACTTTATGTGATGGAAATGACTTCATCACTAGTCGAGGAGATCAAGTCTAAACAATTGAACGATTCTTTGATCCTTCGATTATGTGACGAAGTAAAGAAAGGAAAAGCCCCAGGATTCGTGATACAAGACGATGGAGTTCTGAGATTTCAGAGTCGACTTTGCGTTCCCGAGGATGATGATTTGAGACGGACAATTTTGAAGGAAGCTCATAGCCCGCCCTATTCTATTCACCCAGGCAGTAGTAAGATGTATAAGGATTTAAAGCAAAACTTCTGGTGGGGGAATATGAAGAAGGACGTAGCGGAGTACGTTTCTAAGTGTTTGACTTGTCAGCAGGTTAAGATTGAACATCAACGACCTGCCGGAATGTTAAAGCCGCTTCCGATCCCTGAGTGGAAGTGGGAGGATATCTCGATGGATTTCATCACTAGTATGCCAAGGACTAGAACGGGAAAGAACATGATTTGGGTTGTAGTTGATCGACTAACCAAGTCGGCTCATTTCCTGGGAATTAAAGATACATGGGGACCCGAGAGATTGGCACGAATATTTATTGCGGAGATAGTCAGATTGCACGGGACGCCGAAGACCATTATTTCGGATCGAGATGGTCGTTTCATGTCACACTTCTGGAAAGCAGTTCATAAGGCTTTGGGGACTGAGCTCAATTTTAGTACGGCTTATCATCTCCAAACGGACGGTCAGTCCGAAAGGACTATTCAAACTGTAGAAGACATGCTTAGAGCTTGTGCCTTGGATTGGTCAGCTGATTGGGAAGTTCATCTGCCATTAGTTGAATTCACCTACAATAATAGTTGGCATGCTTCAATTAAGATGGCACCATTTGAAGCTTTGTACGGGAGAAGATGCCGATCACCCCTATGTTGGGATGATTCTTCGGATTTGATCGGGACGGAACCAGAATTGATTATTCAGACTCAAGAAAAGATAGCTTTGATTCGAGAGAGACTGTTGACTGCCCAGAGTCGACAGAAGTCTTATGCAGATGTACGTCGTCGCCCTCTAGAGTTCGACGCTGGGGACCATATACTACTGAAGGTGTCTCCTACACGAGGGATTTTTCGTTTTGGGAGGAGAGGCAAGCTTAGTCCGAGATATATAGGACCATTCGAAATCCTCGAGAGAGTTGGAGATTTAGCATACAGGTTGGCCTTACCGCCATCGCTGAGTCACGTTCACAATGTGTTTCACGTATCCCAATTGCGGAAGTATGTACCGGACCCCAGTCACATCATTGATTTCGATGAGATCGAGATAGCTAATGATGGCACCTTCGAAGAGAGACCAATCAAGATACTTGAGAGCCGGATCAAACAATTGAGGAATAAACCAATACACTTGGTTAAAGTACAATGGTCACGACATGGAGTCGAAGAGGCCACTTGGGAAATGGAGGACAGTATGAAGACTAGATATCCGGAGTTGTTTTCATCTTAAGTTTCGGGACGAAACTTCTTTTTAGGGAGGAAGGATGTAATACCCGAGATTTCTGTTATGTAATTGGAACTTGTGATATTGTAATGATTGTACTTTTGTCTGAGTACTATTCTCCGTATTTCTTAATCCGTTGTGTCGAGCGTTTAATTTCGTGTTTGTGATTTAAAGATTGTAATTCTGCGCATGTAGCGCACGCTATCGGCTATGTTTAGCATGCGCTAACGTGGATTAATAGCGCACGCTACTGAGGGTCATTAGCGCACGCTATGCATGGTTAATTTGATTGAGATGTGCGGTAGGTGAGGTCTGGACGGGGGACCCCTATCGGATCGTGTCGGGATGTACCTGGACGGCTTTCGGGGAAAGCCGAGTCAACGCCTTAGCGCACGCTACAGGTATATGCGTAGTGCACGCTAAGTGCTGAGTACAGTTAAGTCAGTGAGCCGTTAGCGCACGCTACGAGCAGGGTCTAGCGCGCGCTAATAGCCATTTCTTATAAATAGGACAGCATCCTATTCGTGATTTCAGTTCTTTCTTCTCCCATTACCCAAATTCTTACACTTAGAACATCACTTCCTTCATCCTAAACACTTCATATCAACATCCTGGTTCGTGATTCAAGATCGTATATCATTGGAGATTGGTGTTCAAGCTTTCGGTGTTGGATTGCTTCATTTTCCTCCGTGTTCTTCACTACCTTGAGGTAGGTGATTCTTCACCAATACTAGTTGTGTTCTAAAGGATGTTGATCATGTTCGTCTAGTCAGTTAGATTCGTTATTAGTCGTTCATCATGTGTTAGAAGGATATTTTCGACGTTTCGACACTTATTCATCGTATAATCCATTGAACCTTTTTGTATGTGTATTCCTAAGCATGTTATGTATCTTCGAAACCAATCGACCAATATATGAAGATTACCTAGTTCGTATGTTTTACGTAAGGAATCATATGTTTTGGGACTTGGAATAATCGGAACTTGGTATAATTCTTGAAGATCAAAGATAAGATATGACGTTGAGATGATTATCCGTATATTTGTACCTCATGATCATGGAACTTCCTCAAACCTTATTAGCATGACATGCTTGAGGATGACTTGTTGTATCAACATAGAATTCATGAATTCACCACCTTTTAACCCAGTTTGTTTTCCGTTAACAGCATTCTGCCATGCAAGGTTAGCGCACGCTAACATATGTGAGTTAACGTGCGCTATCGGGGTTCAGTTAACGCACTATACGTACGTAGCGTACGTTATGTATCAGCCGATTCAAACTGTCAGTTCGTGGCTAGTGTACGCTAGTCTTACACGATAGCGTACGCTAACAGGCCGGCTTAGCGCACGTTACGTAGAGTACGTAGCGCACGCTAAGCAGTCCGGGTAGAATGTTTATTTTGAGCTTTTCGGACGTAGACCGAATTGTTAGGCCATCGTTCGACTTAAAATGATTTGTATATCATTTCTTTTGTTAAGGTTCGGGCTTGTTACGTTGATCGAAGGAGGCGGCCTTCGAGTGTGTCGAGATTCGTCCTTGCCATTTTTGAGGCAAGTATCATATGTCGAATTCGATTTATATTGAAACTTTGATCATGCTTGTGTCTTTGTTCATATTGTTGAATATGAGATGTATTTCTGGAAATTCTCGTGATATTCGTTGTTATTGGTTCGTATTGATGAACATATTGAAATGCATATGTGTATGCATAGTTGATTGATTTATGGTATAAATGATCCGAGGGGATCATGAGGATCTATGCTGAGGGCGCTGGATCGAATGTCCACCATGCATTGGTTCGACGGGATCATCATGGGGATCTATGCTGAGGGCGCTGGATCGTTGGACGGGTTTTCCACCATGCGTTGGTCCGACGGGATCATCATGGGGATCTATACCAAGGGCGCTGGATCGCTGGATTACCCTGTATTGTGTTGATGGAATCATGAGGATTCGCATCGTGGATTCCGGTGGCGGAAGTCCGTTTTGCATGTTTTATGATACATTGATGATTTATTGTATGATGATACTTGTACTAGCATTGTTTTGCTAACCCATTCGGGGGTGGACATTGTTTTGATGTTCAGGTAGCCGAGGAGCGGGGAGGCAACCACAGTACCGACAGGACGATGAAATGGCTCAGTGATGTGGTCGATGTTATTGTTATTGTGAATTGTCTTCTTGGTTCGTTTAGTACTCGAGTACGTCTGTTTTAATAAGGTCATTTTGATATGGTTGTATAAGTTAACTCATTTGATCGGTTGAATCAAATCTGTATTTGAACTTCAGTTGTTCGATTGTATTGCTTTTACACTTCTTTTAAAAATTAGCCTTGTAAACCCTTATCTAAAGAGTTTACGGCGCTGTAATTATTCCGAATATCTCGGGGTGTTACATGATAGGAAGGAACTGAGAAGACGAAATTGCGGATGGAATTTGAAAAGATGCTCCTGTGAACTTGACGGCCGAACATAAAGTGATTACAAGATCCTTATGTTTTTTGGTCAAGGGTACCGGGTTCCACGACTTTAGAGTACAACAAATTGAAAAAAGAGCACAATCTGATAATAACTTTTCTAACATTTACAGGCAAACAATTTCTAATAGCCAATGGCAGGAGTTGTTGCATTAGAGTATGGAAATCATGAGATTTTAGTCCTTGAAATCGACATTCATCCAAAGAAACAAGTTTTTGAAAGTTCGAAGAATAGCCATCGGGTACTCTCGCATCATATAAAGTTTCACAGAATTATTTTTTTTCTTTTTTACTCAAGCTGTATGGAGCTGGAGGCAAGACTTTTTTTTTTTGTTGGTATCATCAGGAACTAATTTTCCCCTGAGCTTAAGATCTCCAAGATCTTTTATAGCATTAAACCCATCCTTTGTCCTACCCGGTTGATGAAGTAGTGTACCATAAATGCTTTCACACACGTTTTCCTAGATATGCATCACATCTAGTTGATGGCGAACTAACAAATGTTTCCAATAATCAAGGGAAAAAAAGATAGATTTCTTTTTGAACAATTTTCTAGTTATTCCCTCATCATCATCGCCATCAACATCGTCAAGTTTTCGCTTCTTAACTTTTTTCTTTCCAAACTTAGTATCAATAGCTTCTACCATATTTAAGATTTCCAAACCAGATAAAGTCCTAGGAGGCTCACCCCACTCTTGATTCCCATTGAACACCTTTTTAAGTTTTCGAAATGGGTGTCCACATGGTAAGAATCGACGATGGCCCATATAAGATATTTTTCGACTATGTGGTAGCCAAGATGCACAGGTGTCTATTCCACAAACTGGGCAAGCATAATATCCCTTAACAGTACAACCAGAGAGGTTTCCATATGCTGGAAAGTCACTGATTGTCCACATTAGGATAGCTCGTAAGTTGAATGTTTCTTTATTCCATGCATCATAAACATCAACACCTTCATCCCAGAGAAGTTTCAAGTCCTCAACCAAGGGTACTAAGTATACATCTAGATCATTTCCAGGTTGTTTAGGACCAGATATCAAAAGAGACAACATCATAAACTTTTTCTTCATACATAACCACGGAGGAAGGTTATATGCAATCAAAGAAACAGGCCAACAACTATAAGTACTATTAAGTGTACTATGTGGATTAACCCCATCCGTTGATAGAGCTAAACGAAGATTTATATCCTCTTCTGCAAATTGTGGCCACTTATTGTCAATTAATTTTCAAGATGGTGAGTCTGCTGGGTGGCGAAGTTTGCCATCTTTAATTCTCTTATTTGCATGCCATGTCAAATTTTGAGCAGTTTGTGGTGATTGGAACATTCTTTTGAACCTAGGAATAGGGGGGAAATACCACAACACCTTTGCAGGCACACCATTTTTTAGTTTTTTCAAACCAATTTTTTCTCTCTGCCACCTAGATGCTCCACAGTTCGGGCACTCAACAAGATCAACAAACTCCTTTCTATACAAAATGCAATCATTTGGACAAGCATGTATTTTCTCATAATCTAAGCCTAACACTTTCATAGTTTTCTTAGCCTCGTAAACTGACTTAGGAAAATCATTATTAATAGGCAAAATATCAGCAAGGACATCTAACAAATCCGAAAACCCTTTATCATGTAACACCCCCAAGATATTCGAGGTGTATTACAGCGCCGTGGACCCCTACATGGGATCCACCAGGCTAACACAAGAAAACATCTCTCGACTAACCGTCTCGGTTAGGAAGGAAACAATTGTTAACAACAAGAACATAAAACAACACGTCCGGTACAACCGGCATAATAAACATCAACCGACAAATACAGTAACTCCAACGAAGACCAATCACAATCCGAAAGGAAAAGCCTAAGTACTCGCGAGTACAATCTATAAGTTTACAATTTGGAAAACATCCACATCAAAAGAGACAGTAGGAAATAACAAGACTCAATTGCACATGTCAACAACCTTGGCCGACATCCTCGTACCATCCCAGTGCCCGCTCGTCTGGCTGAACATAACCTGAAATCCATAACAAGAATTTCCCCGACAACGGGTCCCCAAAGGGGTTAGCAATTACGCTAGTACAAGTATTCAAGGCAAACCAATCGCTTACACATTTCATAGTACATGCACCAATATCAATTTCAAAAGCCAAAACCAGACATGTCTTTTTCTGGAAACAAACAAATACAATTAATTTGCCTAGGACCGGGACGAAGCCACGAATCCCACTCGAGGCCTCTAAGGACCCTCCCGAGCTGGCCACATTCATAAAACAAATCAAGCACCACACTTCACCTAGGACCGGGACGAAGCCACGAATCCCACTCGAGGCCTCTAAGGACCCTCCCGAGCTGGCTAGCGAAACAAACTCATGAATCCAGGATGAAGCCATAGATTCCCTCCGTGATCCCGTCGGACCCTCCCGAGGTGAGCAAATCACACACAATATACATTACCATTTCACGTTAAGCATAAAGGTTTCCAAAAATACTTGCCTTAAATTATTGACGACGCAGCGAACGGAAAGGAAAGTCACCGACGAACGCTAGGAACCAATGAAACCGAACCTAATGATTCGAAGAATACAATCACAACCATTTCTAAATGAATACGGAATTGGAATACACCCGAAAACCCGCCTACGATTCATGTATATTCGTATATAAACAACAACGAGGGCGAACCACAACCAAACCCTCTCGATTCCGTAAAAATCACGAAATATACCATGAATCCGTAGGGAAACTAAGAATACCAACAAGATTAATCATATTCATCATGAATTAATCGATAAAACGGAACGAATCGGACAAAAACGCGAAAACCCCCAAATCTCCCCAAAAGTAGGGTTCTAAAGATCTAACCTTGATTCGCTGGATCGAAGGATGTTATAGAATGATTGATCAACGATATAACCTCAAGAACTTCATGGATTTGATGTCCAACAAGATGGTTTCGTCTCCTCCAAAACCCCAGCCGCGGACCGAAGAGAAAGGAAATGAAAAATGAATGAAAAGTCGATGGTCTGTCATATATATACTGGGCCGGAACTAGCGTGCGCTAGCCTTCCCGGACTAGCGTGCGCTATCGGTCAGTATCGGCCGAGCACTCTCGGCCATGGACCGCATGACCCGGCACCACCGACCACCCCGCGACCCCGATCGTCCGCCCGACTCCCGCTAGCGTGCGCTACGGCCGAAGGCTCGCGCGCTAGCCGACTGGCCCAAAGAGCCTCCGGACTAACAAACTCACACAGTAACGCACGCTAGTCGGCCGGCGTGCGCTACCCTCGCCGGTTAGCGTGCGCTACGACCGACGAGCGCGCGTGCTACCTACCGATCCCGACCGAGTCCGTAACCTCGTAACCCCACCGCCTGCACTGGAGAATAAGGCGTTAGGCCGGGATAGCGTGCGCTACACCTGCCGGTTAGCGCGCGCAGCCTTCCGGCCGTAGCGTGCGCTACGCCGGTTCCTGCCGCACCTGTCCGGCCGGTGCCCGCAATCGTTCGGCCAGTCCCGCAAACGTCCGGCCAGTACCCGACCACCAGGGCTCGACGACCCGAATTCCGAAAATGTACGGAACGAACACGACGAAAAGTTCGCGGACAACATCAATCGCCCGAAATGAAAACATAATACCATAATTAATCATACGCGACCAAGAAACGGGTCGAGACAACAACTACAGATACGGATACCCGTAACTTTCAAGAAATTACAAAATGGCCCAAAACGCCCGGAAATCACGATACGTGATCGAATAACCAAACCGAAGTTCACAACACGTCTAACAAAGTTAAACAGACTTATGGAAACTCGAAATGCTAGCTTGACGAGATTCGCAAGAATCGAACTCAAGTACGGAAAAGTCGTTAAAAAGCACGGAACTCAACAAAACAACACCGAAACGAACTCGGATGACAAAAAGTGTAGAATTAATCATTCTCAGAATGACGAAACGGTCATGAGCGAGTCGTCAAAACGGACTCCGGCTGAAAAAAGAAATTTACCGAAAATCGAAAATTGCGGATATTACATTCTACCCTCCTTAAAAGAAGTTTCGTCCCGAAACTTAAAACAAGTAGGGAGAAGCAATATCTCGCCAGGAAAACTCAACGAGATACACAAAAACCGAAAACTCGCGCCCGACGGCGAAACGCTGCAAGAAACGCAAAGAGACATACGGCGTGAAAATACGCTCCAGGGCGACTAACACAACGCCACCGGTAGAGACATAATAAATTCAACGAGTGACAAGCGTCATAAAATAGACAATACAATCGAGTCGATTATCCGAACAATCACAAAACTCAACGAACGAAAATCAATACAATTGACCAACCCAATGGTTCATCAACCAAAACGCGAGTCAACGCTGAACAAATATGGAATTCCACCGCCCAAGGGTTGGAAGATCGAAAACGAGACTAATTTCCCGAACTTAAGGGAATTACGAAGGAGCCTGAACGCTCAACAATCACGAAACGAAAACAAAAACCGAACAAATAAACGATTGAGACAACAAAAATCGAACAATCATGTCCGAAACACATAGGATAATAAAATTCAAACAACAACTCCCAGGATGACCTGGTGAGAACAGCAAGATGTGCATTCCTATAAGATCCACAGGAAAAGGAATAGCGATTGAAAAGCCACAACGACAGACGAGTTATTCCGAAACAATACCACCCTCGTTCGATCAACAAAAGCAAGGGATAGGGAAAGTTCAGAAATGTTAACGAGCATAAACGAGTCGATAGAGCCAAAAATACAGAAGTTCAAAATCTGATCCACTTCGAATAAAAGAACTATTAGAACCAAAAGATGTTACTTCCGAACAAGGTTCACAATAGTCGAACCGAGTTCGGAAAAGTCACAGCGATAACCAGATCGACTCAAAACTAGATTACAGCTCGTTCGAACGATGAAACCAAGGTACGGAACAAGTTCAGAAGGTATCAATGAACACGAGCGAATCGATAAACTGGAGAAAGAGAAAATATAGAAGTCGAAATAGTACGGGTATTACCTTTGACCTCGCCCCCGAAACTCACAACAACGGAACCAAGGTAACAATACAACAAGCAACCGACACAACGCGGAACAATAACCGATGCACACAATCATACTAACCCGATCTCTAACAGCTCGCATACATGCGATAACGCATAAACCGCTACGAGGCGACAACATCCAATACCAACATCACACCCCTCACAGAGGCTACCACGACAACTGTGTGGCGAACGACTCAACGCTCACACCACCAATTCAACAACAACTCGGGGGTTAACACCCTAACGAGAGTACGAACATCACACATATATTCCCGGACCACAAATAGAAATGATAGGTTTTGAAAACAAAAGCCACCTTTTGAAAATAATTTGCAAGCACCTGAAGAGATAAATTCACCACTAGAAGGGGGGTTGAATAGTGGTGATGCGGAATACCGAAATTTCTTGCGAGTAAATAGAAAATAGTGCGGAATTTAAAGACTCAAGAATTTATAGAGGTTTGGCAACTTTCCTACGTCCTCTCTCCGACTTTCTTTTTCTATTGGCTTAAGAAAAACCACAATCTTAACTCGTCTTCTATCGGTCCGAGTTCACAACCGTTACAATCGCTTGTCTTCTATCGGTCCAAGCTCAACCTTTCCCTCAATATAAATGATTGTTTATCTAGTGTTCTGTAGGAACTAGATAATCCTCACTATACGAATATGGGAGTATAATCCTAACAATGCCGGATCAAAGATCCTAATAACACCGGATTAGTGACTCTTGATTCGTTTCTTTTACGCTCAAGTGTAAGTGATGCAACACTTACAACCAAATGAAAGAATACAAAGAATAATAGATATTACAATGAGAATCACTCTTGTATCTTTCTTTTCTCACAACTTGTAATGCAATAAAAGATGTAAAACTGAGCTCAAGTATGCTTTGATTGCTTGTATGCTTGTATGCTTGAATGCTTGAAGTTGTGTGTTTGATACCCAAGTCCTTCGGGTATTTATAGGTGAGATCCATCCTTCAAATGCTGAAAAACATACTATTAGCGTGCGCTAATAGTTCTTTGTAGCGTGCGCTATCGGTTTTTGACTTGGAATCTCTGAACGGTCACAAAGACTGTTGCAACGGTAAAATACCATGTCTAGCGTGCGCTAGTAATGTAATGGTAGCGTGCGTTAACGTCTGGTCAACTAGTCTTCGATCTTGACTATGACAATGTCCGATTTTCTCTCCAACGACTCTTTATCCAACGGCTAAATTTATGATTAGCGTGCGCTAGCAAGTATGCATAGCATGCGCTAGCATTAATTAAATCCAACTTTTCCAGATTTCCCGGATCTGCATTGACTCTTGCCTTCCAACGGTTGAAATTCAAACGGTAGTATGCAGACTCCTTTTAGCGTGCGCTAATGCCTTTACCTTAGCGTGCGCTAATGCTTTTACCTTAGCGTGCGCTACTGAGTTCTTTCATTAACGTACGTTACCTTGTGTAGCGTACGTAAAAGCCTTAACGAATTGAGTCCAGTAGCTACTGGACTACTGACCATAATATTGGTAGCGTGCGCTAGAGATGAGCAGTAATGTGCGCTATATCCTTGCTTTAGCGTACGTAAAATGATATGTGTAGCGTGCGCAACATCCAGTTCTGATTTCCTTCCAGACTTCACTGACCTCTAGAGAAATACGATAGCGTGCGTTATTTTTACTGTATAGCGTGCGCTAACTGTAGGTTCTTAGCGTGTGCTAACATTGAATAGCTTGCGTGCGCTATCGATCAGGCGACTTCACTAGGCTGCAGCTGACTTGACTGGTCTGTATATGTATGTCCCGATAGCGTGCGCTACTATATGATGAGTAGCGTGCGCTAGCTCTATTTTGCTCCTTCAAAATATTATCGAGCCGAGATTGATCTAATTAAATGTTTTGAATGTAATAATCATCAAAATACATTTTGAGTCAACAATCTCCCCCTTTTTGATGATGTCAAAACATTTAATTAATACCTGCAAAAACATTTTGAAATGATTCGAATCAAGGTAAACTTGTTCGATATATTAGTAGATTTGGTTTTTGGAGTATTCTCCCCCTTTTTGACATAAACAAAAAGGAACTCCCCCTGAATTGTTGCATTATTAACAAATATTAATGACAGTGTCATTATTCAAAGTGTAAACAACAATACTTGTAAACAACAATAACAATACTTGTAAATAACAAATGCCAAATGAAGAAATGCGAATTTCATTAAGATAAAATGCAAGTAATACAACGAGTTGTAATGGCAAAAGACATATAGATTGTTCGAACAACAAGATTCTACATCAAACATCGAAAGATAAAATCCTCAAGTCTAAGGATCGGAAGAAGACGAAGGGAAAGGGAACGAGGGGTGTGTGAAACGAATGAACTCGGATATCAGCCCACGCACTTCCCGGACTTCCGAACGCAGAGCCCGAACATCCTCTCGTATCTCAGCCTGAGAGGTCTCGATGCCCCACATCCGAGCACAAAGGTCGCTCTCCTCTTCTTCCGTCACCACATCTCTCATTGGGCGTTTTCCTTTCGACGTAGGCTTCCTTACGAATTCCCCAGTCTGCATTTCTCGAAGGGTATGAGGTCCCCGACGAGTGATCTTTTCTTCTGCAGTAGGCATCCGCGACCCTTTCTCTACTTGGTCATCGTCGCGTAGGTACGGAAAAAAGATCCAGCCTCTGTTGGACGTCCGGACATAGTGCATAGCTTTAAGCGAAGCGTCCGAGATCTCATGACCGAGGGAGACGGGGACTGCCTTGTCCTTCGACAAGTCGACTTGGTGAAAACTGAAAATGGCCGAGAGGATTGAGCCATAAGGCATTCCAGCCTTGCGAGAACGAGAAGCGTAGTTTTTCGACCGAAACAAGTCTCCCTTCACCTTCATCCAACTGATGATGATATCGGAAAAATTAACTTTATCGTCGTTGAGAACGCGATACACCACTTGCTTGTCCACTCCCACTAGTTTGTGCTGGGAATTAACCTTAGGCATTAGGCATTTCATGAGAGCTACCAAAAGCAGGCGAATATTGACCCCAAAATCGTTGTTTTCGAAAAAGTCGTCCGTTATGTCAATAACGGCCTTTGAACTAAGAAACTCTTTCACATCTATTTCACCGACTTCATTATCATCGGCCAAAGATTTTCCAATACAAACAAAACCATCACAGGGTAAACCAAAAATCTGATACAAAACATCTGAAGAAACTTTCACCCAAGTTCCTCCGACAAGACTTCCTAAAACAAGGGCTGAAGACCCTTCACTTTCGGCCACATGGAGGTTGGCATAAAACTCTCGGACGAGTTCAGGGAAGATGGGGTTTTTGCATTCGACAAAGCGAGGAGAAGAAATTGGAAATATCGACGTTTACCCGTTCTAGACTTGAGAGATTGAAGAAGTAACAGTCGGTGATGTGTTCTTGTGGAAGAATGTCAAAGAAAACCCTCGAGGCGGTGGCGGAGATGAAACGATTCACATCAAATTAGGCGTTGAGAGGTCGTTTGAGGTTGTTGTATTGTTTTGCCATGGTTGTGCGGTTCTTGCTCGACATTAATCGGAGAAGGAATTGAAGTTTGGAGAAACCGATTAACGGTTAGGGTTTTTGGCAAGATGAGAATTTTCAGTCGATTGCGTGCGTTAGGAAGTGTGTTTGTGTGCCTGGGTAGTATGGCATATATATAGTCAACGAACTTTAAGTTAGCGTACGCTAGGGTTTATAAGATTAGCGTACGTTAGGCAGAAAAGAAAGGCTTACTGTACTGTCCAGTAGCTATAATGGAATTCGAAAAACTTTAATTAGCGTACGCAAGAGAGTAGGGTTTAGCGTACGCTATCGAAGGGAGTGATTAGCGCGCGTTAAGAAAAATGAAGCTAGCGCGCGCTAGCGAGTGATCTGAATCAAGGATTTTGATGTTTTGAGTAGTAAGCTTATTTCAAAAGTTGTCTACATGTCCTATGCCAACTTGTAAACGAATTGAGTTAAAAGATTCTTCGGGAAGAGGTTTTGTAAAGATGTCAGCAAGTTGATCCTTCGTCCCGACAAAAATTAAACAGATGTCTTTTTTCTGAACATGATCACGTAAAAAATGATGTCTAATATCTATATGTTTGGTTCTACTGTGCAAAACAGGATTTTTGCTCAAATTAATTGCACTAGTGTTATCACATAGGATAGGTGTATTTTCAAAATGAATGCCGTAGTCGCGTAGTTGATTTTTAATCCATAGCACTTGAGCACAGGCGCTCCCTGCAGCGACATATTCGGCCTCAGCTGTAGACAATGCTACGCTAGTTTTCTTTTTACTTCCCCAAGATATTAAACAAGATCCAACAAAATGACATGTACCACTAGTACTCTTTTTGTCAATTTTGCATCCGCCGAAATCGGCGTCACTATAGGCAATTAAATTAAAGTCCAAGCAAGAAGGATACCATAGACCTAGTCCAATAGTTCCTTTCAAGTAGCGAAAAATGCGTTTACAAGCAATTAAATGTGATTCCTTGGGATTAACATGGAATCGAGCACATAGACATGTAGCAAATATTATATTTGGCCTAGATGCAGTCAAATATAGCAAAGATCCGATCATACCTCGATATAATTTTTGATCTACGGATTTGCTATCTTCATCTTTCTCAAGCTTTAATGATGACGACATTGGCGTAGATATCACCTTGCTATTTTCCATATTGAATTTCTTGAGGAGGTCGTTTGAGTACTTCGTTTGATGGATAAAAATTCCATCTTTGCATTGTTTGATTTGAAGCCCGAGGAAGAACGTTAATTCTCCCATCATACTCATTTAGAATTCTCCTTTCATAAGATTAGAAAAATCTTGGCACAAGGATTCATTAGTAGCTCCAAAAACAATGTCATCAACGTAAATTTGGCAAACAAGTATATCATCATTTAGTATTTTAACAAACAAGGTATTATCGACTTTGCCTCTTTTATAGTCATTTGCTATTAAAAATTGACTTAAACGATCATACCATGCTCGGGGTGCTTGCTTCAACCCGTAGAGTGCCTTGTTGAGCTTGTAGACATGATCCGGAAAATGATGGTCTTCAAAACCGGGAGGTTGCTTGACGTAGACTTCTTCTTGAATGAAACCATTCAAGAATGAACTTTTGACATCCATTTGAAATAGTTTAATCTTCTTATGAGCGGCAAAAGCACAAAGCAAGCGAATGGCTTCGAGTCGAGCCACGGGAGCAAAACTTTCTTCGTAATCAAGACCTTCTTCTTGATTATATCCTTGAGCGACCAAACGAGATTTATTTCGAATAGGATAGCCGTCTTCGTCACTCTTGATTTTATGCACCCATTTAGTTCCGATAATTGTTTTATCTTTAGGCGCGGGAACTAAATTCCATACATTATTGTGCTTGAATTGCACAAGCTCCTCTTGCATTTCCATCACCCAACTTTCATCATCGAGAGCTTCGGATATATTCTTGGGAACTATTTCGGATACAAAAGCACAATGACCCATAAATTTGGTGGTTCTCCTTCGGGTTTGAACACCGTCTTCAATGTTTCCGATCACGAGATCCTTCGGATGGTCTTTGATGTGCCTCCAATCTTTCGGTAAATCAACGATTGTGTTCGTTTCGATTTCCGAAATTTTCTTCACTTCGGGTGAGGGATCCTAAAGGTACCGCATCATCAAAATATTCTACCTTTCTCGGGGTGAGATCATATCATTGAATTTAACATGTATGGACTCTTCAACTTTATTCGTTCTAATATTATAAACACGATATGCTTTACTATTAGTACAATAGCCAAGAAATATTCCGGAGTCGGATTTGGCATCAAACTTGCCCAAGTTATCCTTGCCATTGTTTAAAATAAATACAGTGCAACCAAAAGGATGAAAGTAAGCAATATTGGGCTTTTTGCCCTTCCATAATTCATACGGAGTTTTAAGATGAGTTCTACGGACGTGAACTCGGTTAATCACATAGCATGCCGTAAAAATTGCTTCGGCCCAAAAGTATCGTGGAAGAGAGTATTCATTAAGCATTGTCCTCGACATTTCTTCCAAAGATCGGTTTTTCCTTTCAACAACTCCATTTTGTTGAGGCGTTCTAGGAGCCGAAAAATTGTGATTAATACCGTATTTATCACATAAAAGTTCAAACGGGGTGCAATCAAATTCACCTCCGTGGTCGGTGCGAATAGAAATTATGGAGAGGTTTTTCTCGTTTGATACCAAACGACACCATTTAGAAAACTCGGAAAATGCATCATCTTTATGTGCTAAAAATCTAACCCAAGTAAATCGAGAGAAATCATCAACAATAACCAAAGTATAAAGTTTACCATTTAAACTAACATGTCTAGATGGTCCAATCAAATCCATATGTACGAGTTCAAGAACTTGACTAGTGGAAACCTCGAATTTTGGTTTAAACGATCCTCGAGTATGTTTCCCTTTTATGCATGATTCACACAAATGTTTTCTATCAAACTTGAGTTTGGGCAATCCACGAACAAGGTCGTGTCTAGATAAAATAGAAATAATAGGTAGAGAAGTATGCCCCAATTTTCGATGCCATAAATATGCATTGTCATCCAAGGTAATAAGACATTTTTCATTGAATGAACTCTTATCATTAAGATCAACAATATAGATGTTTCCACATCTCAAACCAATGAATGCAATTTTATTATTTCTAAATGCCGTGCAATGCGTTTGCTCAAATAGAATTTTAAAACCTTCATCACAAAGTTGCGAAACGCTAAGGAGATTATGATGCAAACCTTCAACAAATAGTACTTTGTTGATAGAGGGAGAAGGTTCCTTACCGACTTTGCCGATTCCTTTGATTTTTCCCTTTTGATTATCTCCAAAGGTCACATGTCCTTGATCTTGATATTCGAGGTCTTCAAATAAGTCCTCGGAGCCGCACATGTGCCTTGAGCATCCGCTATCAATGTACCACTTGTTTTTCCTTGGTGCCGGTACCTCGATATTACTTTCGGATTCGAGGGCCATGAATGCAAGATTTGCGTCTAGAGATCTTTCAATCTCCTCCTCGTCATCACTCCAAGAAGCGATTAGAACCTCCTTCTTTTTGAATCTTTCCATTTGAGATTTTGAAGAGGATCCTCGGCATTCTTTGGCATAATGACCGGCTTGACCACATTTCCGACAATTATTGTCGAACTTCTTGATAGGAGTGTAGCCACTCTTCTTTTGCTCCGGTTTGCCATCCCGACCAAGAAAACTTCGCCTCTTTTGAATTACGTTTTTATACCTTCTAAAATTTTTGGCATAGAGAGCGAGTTCCTCGTCGTCTTCATCTTCGGGAACATCTTCCTCAACGTCGCTATCAACATTGAATGCGACTACTCTTTCCCGAGGCTTTGGTTTTGTGCCTCTAGACTTGAGAACGATCTCATAATTGATGAGTGACCCGATGAGGGCACTAAATTCGAGTTTGTTGAGATCCTTGGACTCCATGATCGCGGTGACCGTGGCATCCCATCCTCGTGGCAACGATCGAAGGATTTTCTTAGCTTTGTCGCTGCTCGATATAGGCTTTCCAAAAGATGCAAGACCATTTGTTATAGCCGAAAATCGATCCAACATATTTGTAATCGTTTCCTCGTCTTTCATGGAAAATAATTCGTAGTCATGGAGTAACATATTAATTTTGGTTTCCTTGACTTGGGTGGTTCCCTCGTGAGTGACTTCGAGAATTTCCCAAATTTCTTTTGCACTTTCATAGGACGATATCCTATTGAGTTCTTCGGGATTAAGAGCACAATAGAGAAGTTGAGTAGCTCGTGAGTTGACATGCGTGTTTCTCCAATCCTCATCGTTGAATTCTTCGATCTTTTTTAACGATCCATCCTCTTTCTTAGCAAGTTTAGGACCAAGAGCAATGACTTTCCAGATTTCGATATCGTAGGCTTGGATGAAGATCGCCATCTTCTTTTTCCACGTCATGAAATTGGAACCGTCGAAGAAAGGAGGACGGTTGAGAGCATTTCCTTCAATTTGGCCAAGAAGTGCCATTTGCGGATCTTTTTCTCTTAGGTGGTTAAACCTTTAAAAAGAGACTAGCTCCGATACCAACTGAAGAGATAAATTCACCACTAGAAGGGGGGTTGAATAGTGGTGATGCGGAATACCGAAATTTCTTGCGAGTAAATAGAAAATAGTGCGAAATAAAGACTCAAGAATTTATAGAGGTTCGGCAACTTGCCTACGTCCTCTCTCCGACTTTCTTTTTCTATTGGCTTAAGAAAAACCACAAACTTAACTCGTCTTCTATCGGTCCGAGTTCACAACCGTTACAATCGCTTGTCTTCTATCGGTCCAAGCTCAACCTTTCCCTCAATATAAATGATTGTTTATCTAGTGTTCTATAGGAACTAGATAATCCTCACTATACGAATATGGGAGTATAATCCTAACAATGCCGGATCAAAGATCCTAATAACACCGGATTAGTGACTCTTGATTCGTTTCTTTTACGCTCAAGTGTAAGTGATGCAACACTTACAACCAAATGAAAGAATACAAAGAATAATAGATATTACAATGAGAATCACTCTTGTATCTTTCTTTTCTCACAACTTGTAATGCAATAAAAGATGTAAAACTGAGCTCAAGTATGCTTTGATTGCTTGTATGCTTGTATGCTTGAATGCTTGAAGTTGTGTGTTTGATACCCAAGTCCTTCGGGTATTTATAGGTGAGATCCATCCTTCAAATGCTGAAAAACATACTATTAGCGTGCGCTAATAGTTCCTTGTAGCGTGCGCTATCGGTTTTTGACTTGGAATCTCTGAACGGTCACAAAGACTGTTGCAACGGTAAAATACCATGTCTAGCGTGCGCTAGTAATGTAGTGGTAGCGTGCGTTAACGTCTGGTCAACTAGTCTTCGATTTTGACTTTGACAATGTCCGATTTTCTCTCCAACGACTCTTTATCCAACGGCTAAATTTATGATTAGCGTGCGCTAGCAAGTATGCATAGCGTGCGCTAGCATTAATTAAATCCAACTTTTCCAGATTTCCCGGATCTGCATTGACTCTTGCCTTCCAACGGTTGAAATTCAAACGGTAGTATGCAGACTCCTTTTAGCGTGCGCTAATGCCTTTACCTTAGCGTGCGCTACTGAGTTCTTTCATTAACGTACGTTACCTTGTGTAGCGTACGTAAAAGCCTTAACGAATTGAGTCCAGTAGCTACTGGACTACTGACCATAATATTGGTAGCGTGCGCTAGAGATGAGCAGTAACGTGCGCTATATCCTTGCTTTAGCGTACGTAAAATGATATGTGTAGCGTGCGCAACATCCGATTCGATTTCCTTCCGCACTTCACCGACCTGGAGAAATACGATAGCGTGCGTTATTTTTACTGTATAGCGTGCGCTAACTGTAGGTTCTTAGCGTGCGCTAACATTGAATAGCTTGCGTGCGCTATCGATCAGGCGACTTCACTAGGCTGCAGCTGACTTGACTGGTCTGTATATGTATGTCCCGATAGCGTGCGCTACTATATGATGAGTAGCGTGCGCTAGCTCTATTTTGCTCCTTCAAAATATTATCGAGCCGAGATTGATCTAATTAAATGTTTTGAATGTAATAATCATCAAAATACATTTTGAGTCAACAATCTCCCCCTTTTTGATGATGTCAAAACATTTAATTAATACCTGCAAAAACATTTTGAAATGATTCGAATCAAGGTAAACTTGTTCGATATATTAGTAGATTTGGTTTTTGGAGTATTCTCCCCCTTTTTGACATAAACAAAAAGGAACTCCCCCTGAATTGTTGCATTATTAACAAATATTAATGACAGTGTCATTACTCAAAGTGTAAACAACAATACTTGTAAACAACAATAACAATACTTGTAAATAACAAATGCCAAATGAAGAAATGCGAATTTCATTAAGATAAAATGCAAGTATTACAACGAGTTGTAATGGCAAAAAACATATAGATTGTTCGAACAACAAGATTCTACATCAAACATCAAAAGATAAAATCCTCAAGTCTAAGGATCGGAAGAAGACGAAGGGAAAGGGAACGAGGGGTGTGTGAAACGAATGAACTCGGATATCAGCCCACGCACTTCCCGGACTTCCGAACGCAGAGCCCGAACATCCTCTCGTATCTCAGCCTGAGAGGTCTCGATGCCCCGCATCCGAGCACAAAGGTCGCTCTCCTCTTCTTCCGTCACCACATCTCTCATTGGGCGTTTTCCTTTCGACGTAGGCTTCCTTACGAATTCCCCGGTCCGCATTTCTCGAAGGGTATGAGGTCCCCGACGAGTGATCTTTTCTTCTGCAGTAGGCATCCGCGACCCTTTCTCTACTTGGTCATCGTCGCGTAGGTACGGAAAAAAGATCCAGCCTCTGTTGGACGTCCGGACATAGTGCATAGCTTTAAGCGAAGCATCCGAGATCTCATGACCAAGGGAGACGGGGACTGCCTTGTCCTTCGACAAGTCGACTTGGTGAAAACTGAAAATGGCCGAGAGGATTGAGCCATAAGGCATTCCAGCCTTGCGAGAACGAGAAGCGTAGTTTTTCGACCGAAACAAGTCTCCCTTCACCTTCATCCAACTGATGATGATATCGGAAAAATTAACTTTATCGTCGTTGAGAACGCGATACACCACTTGCTTGTCCACTCCCACTAGTTTGTGCTGGGAATTAACCTTAGGCATTAGGCATTTCGTGAGAGCTACCAAAAGCAGGCGAATATTGACTCCAAAATCGTTGTTTTCGAAAAAGTCGTCCGTTATGTCAATAACGGCCTTTGAACTAAGAAACTCTTTCACATCTATTTCACCGACTTCATTATCATCGGCCAAATATTTTCCAGTACAAACAAAACCATCACAGGGTAAACCAAAAATCTGATACAAAACATCTGAAGAAACTTTCACCCCCAAGTTCCTCCGACAAGACTTCCTAAAACAAGGGCTGAAGACCCTTCACTTTCGGCCACATGGAGGTTGGCATAAAACTCTCGGACGAGTTCAGGGAAGATGGGGTTTTTGCATTCGACAAAACGGGAAATACCAAGCGAGGAGAAGAAATTGGAAATATCGACGTTTACCCGTTCTAGACTTGAGAGATTGAAGAAGTAACAGTCGGTGATGTGTTCCTGTGGAAGAATGTCAAAGAAAACCCTCGAGGCGGTGGCGGAGATGAAACGATTCGCATCAAATTGGGCGTTGAGAGGTCGTTTGTGTAATACCCGAGATTTCTGTTATGTATTTGGAACTTGTGATATTGTAATGATTGTACTTTTGTATGAGTACTATTCTCTGTATTTCATTATCCGATGTTGTCGAGCGTATAATTTCGTATATGTGATATAGAGATTGAAATTCTGTGCATGTAGCGCACGCTACAGGCTACGGGAAGCGTACGCTAACATGGTTTCATAGCGCACGCTACCGAGTGTAATTAGCGCACGCTATGCGTGGTCAGATTGATTGAGACGTGCGGTAGGTGAGATCTGGCCGGGGGACCCCTGTCGGATCATGTCGGATGTACCTGGATGTCTTTCGGGAAAAGCCGAGTCAACGCCTTAGCGCACGCTACAGGTCTATGCGTAGCGCACGCTAAGTGCCAAGTACAGTTTAGACTGTGAGCCGTTAGCGCACGCTACGAACAGGGTCTAGCGCGCGCTAATAGCCATTTATTATATATAGGACAGCATCCTATTCGTGATTTCAGTTCCTTCTCCTCCCACAACCCGAACTTTGACACTTAGAACATAACTCCCTTCGTCCTAAACACTCCGTATCAACCTCCTAGTTCGAGATTGAAGATCATACATCATTGGAGATTGGTGTTCAAGCCTTCGGTGTTGGATTGCTTCATTTTCATCCGTGTTCTTCACTACTTTGAGGTAGGTGATTCTTCACCAATGATTAGTAAGGTTCCTAAGGAAGTTTGAATCATGTTTGGATAGCAAGTATTTCGTTTTTATCGGTCATCACATGTTAGAAGGATACTTTTGACGTATCGGTACTAGATATCGAATGAACCTTTGAACCATCTTATTATAAGGACTCCTAAGCATGTTTAAATCGATTTATGATCAAGTAATCAGATATTACCCAGTTGATACGTTGTATACGTTGGAATCATGTGTTTTGGAACGTAAGACGATGGAACTTAGATTATTTCTTGAAGATCGTAGAGGAATTGTGATATTGAGATAACTATCCGTATATTGGTATTTCATAATCATAAATCTTCCAGAAACCTTATTAGCATGATATGCCCGAGGATAACTTGTAATATCACCATAGGATTCATGAGTTCTTCACCATTCAACCCAGTTTTCGGTTTGCAGTATTCTGCCATGCAATATTAGCGCACGCTAACATGTGTGAGTTAACATGCGCTATCGAGGTTCGGTTTTCGCACAAAACGTAAATAGCGTACGTTATGAGACAGCCGAGTCAGACTGCCAGTTCGTGGCTAGCGCACGCTAGTCTTATGCGATAGCGTACGCTAACAGTCCAGCTTAGCGCACGTTACGTAGAGTACGTAGCGCGCGCTAAGCAATCCAGGCAGCTTGTTTATTTTGAGTTTTTCGGCCGTAGGCCGAATTGTTAGGCCATGGTTCGACTTGAGATTATTTGTATATCATTCCTTTTGTTAAGGTTCGAGCTTGCTACGTTGATCGAAGGAGGCGACCTTCGAGTGGGTTGAGATCATTGAAGTGTATCGTTCTTGCCATCTTCGAGGCAAGTATCGTGATATGTTAATATCGGTATTTTTGGAGTATGCGTATGATTATGCATGTTGTTGAACATGATATTTACTTCGTTGATTTGTCATGATATTCGTTATATGGTGTTTATATGTTCATGTTGATAAACATAATGATTTGGCATATGTGTATGCATGAGTTGTGTTTGTATACGTTGTACGATCTATGCTGAGGGCGCTGGATCGGATGTCCACCTCGTGTTGGTTCGACGGGATCATCTTGGGATCTAGGCTGAGGGCGTTGGATCATTGGATGGGTTATTTCCACCTCGTGTTGGTCCGACGGGATCATCTTGGGATCTATGCTGAGGGCGCTGGATCATTGGAATACCCATGCTGTGTAATGGAATCTTGTAGATTCGCATTGTCGGATTCCGGTAGCGGAAGTCCGTGTGATGTATCTTGTTATGTATTGTTGATGCATATTCGAATTGTTTAATATGATACTTGTACTAGCATCGTTGTGCTAACCCCTTCGGGGGTGGACATTTGTTTTTGATGTTCAGGTAGCCAAGGAGCAGGGAGACAGCCACAGTACCGACGCGACGACGAAGGGGTTCAGTGATGTTTATTGTTATTGGAGATTTGTTTTCTTGGGTTGGTTTCTGTACTCGAGTACGCGTGTCCTTTTGATATTAATTCGATATGGTTGTATTAATTAACCGTTGAACCAGTTGTACGTTTTCATAAACTTGAAGTTTCGCAGTATTGATGTCTTATATTTACTTCCCTTTTTAATTAGCCTTGTAAATCCTTACTTAAAGGGTTTACGGCGCTGTAATTATTCCGAATATCTCGGGGTGTTACAGAATATGGTATCGGAGCTAAGATTCATGGATATCTTGGCAGTCGGGTTTTATTTGGGTCTGTTTACGTTATTTGATTTACGGGTCGTTTGTAACATCACTGTTCAGCCGAAGTCGTCATGTGGACCGTGGTTGTAAGTCTCTTAATCTCTTATACTACCGTTTTACTTAATTACTGTTTTGTGAGTATTGACGGACTTTATTTCAAAAATTTTGTTCTGTATATTGAGAAATTACGTTTACAGTATGTTGAGAGGAGAACGTGGACGCGGACGCGGTCGTGGACGCGGACGTGGTAACATGAGACATGAGGATTCCGCAACTACCCCAGAAATATCGGCTAGTCGAACCGATTCCCATTCTGGAGGGCAGCAAGGATCAGCGAATGATGACGCAAATCCTAACATGCCAGGAGTGCTTCAACAGGCGGTGGCGCAGATAAATCTGTTCGCTCAGGTCGTTGATCGCATGCAGACGGCGATGGGACAGCAGCACCACGAGGATAACCGGGGAGACAGATGGCTTGCTGAAGTGGTTAAATTGCACCCGCCAAAATTTGACGGATCTGCTGAGGCACTTACTTGGGATCACTGGCTCAAGGAGTTGGAGAAGATATTCGCGGGTCTTAACTGTCCCGAGGACCGGAAGGTTTCCATTGCCCAGTATTTTCTGACTGGGGAGGCCTTTGATTGGTGGGAGGCTATTCGACCCGAGGATCGTAATACGGATTGGACGGAATTCAAACAAATGATGGAGGCACAGTATTGTCCTCGTCCAGTTAGAGAGGCAAAGATCCGAGAGTTTTTCTCACCACAGAGTTCGGAGGCATCTGTGACAGATGTAATTAAAACTTTTAATCATCATCTGACTTGTGTGCGACACTTGGTCAGAACGGAGGCAGAAAAGATTTTTCATTTTGAGATGCGGATGAAGCCGAGATTCAAAGACATGTCGGATTCGAGTGTACTACGTTGCGGCAGTATCAAGACAAAGCGCCGGCCTACGACATGAAAGAGGCGGCGGTAGAGAAATCGTAGAGGCAAAGAAGCGAAGGTGACCGGCACTTTGCGTAAAACAAGAGTGGTGGGGCCCGCAAGGGCCGTCTTCCTTTATTCGGCTAGAAACCTCCACATCCTTCTAGAGGCGGAAAGAAGTTCCTGACAGATCACAGCTTTGACGCATCAAAGAAATGCTACAATTGTGGTCGAAAGGGCATGTTCGACGTGATTGCCCGCATCTTCTGTGACTTGTTACGATTTTGGGCAAGAAGGGCACCGTGCGGCCTTCTGTGGAGCCGCTACTAGATCTTTTGGTACCCGCACTCCGGCCACGGTTCCTAAGGAGATAAGTGTGAACCAGACACGGTAGAGTGGATTTCAAAGCAGTAACGCGGGAAGAGAGAGACATCCAGGCCGGGTCCGTTCCTCCGCGCCCGTACAAAATGAGGAGATCTCGACGACTGAACACCGCTGCATCAGTGCGATTCAGATCCTTTTGCAACCAGCTAGTGTCTTGTTCGATTCGGGAGCTACGCATTCTTTTATATCTTTGAACCGTGTTAATCGTTTGAACATCTCGTGCTTGTATAATTGTGAACCTTATGTTGTGGGATTACCGAGCGAGAGAAAATTGTGGGAACACTAGAAGCTAGGGATTTCCCAAGATCTATAGAAGGAAGAGATTGGCCATCGAATCTTATTGTAGTTGACATCTCGGTGACGATTTAATTCTCGGAGATGATTGGCTCAACCGTTATGGAGTCATGTCCGAATTACCGAGAGAGAGTCATTTCCATCATTGCTGATGACGGATCTGAACACTTATTCCGAGGATAGAGACCGGGAAGCTCGGGGAAATTGATCAAGGCAATGAAAGCCGTGAAATTACTAAAGCAGGGATGTCACGGACTTTGGTGCTATGCTATGAGGAAAGAGGAAGGAGTAGAGCTCTCGTCTATTTCAGTTGTGAATGAGTTCTCAGATGTATTTCCTGACGAGCTACCAGGGTTACCTCCGCAAAGAGAAGTGGAATTCACCATCGAATTAGAGCCTGGAGCAACCCCTATTTCCAGGGAACCATACCGCATGGCGCCAACCGAGATGTATGAACTCAAGAAGCAACTGGAGGAATTGTTACAGAAGGGCTATATTCAACCGAGCGTTTCCCCTTGGGGAGCGCCCGTTCTCTTTGTCCGGAAGAAAGACGGATCCCTCCGACTGTGTATTGATTTCAGGGAGCTTAACAAGATGACGATCAAGAATAAGTATCCTATACCTCGGATCGACGACTTGTTTGATCAACTGCAAGGGGCGAGGGTATTCTCGAAGATTGACTTGCGATCAGGATACCACCAGTTGAGAATTAAGGAATCGGATATACCGAAATCTGCTTTCAGATCCCGGTACGGGCATTATGAATTTGTAGTGATGCCATTCGGACTTACCAATGCTCCTGCGGTATTCATGCAATTGATGAATCGGGTATTTTTGGAATACTTGGATAAATTTGTGGTCGTCTTCATTGACGACATCTTGATATATTCGAGGGACGCAGAGGAACATGCTGAACATTTACGTGTGGTTTTGAGCATCTTGAGAAAGGAACAGCTGTATGCTAAGCTTTCTAAATGCGAGTTCTGGCTTAAGGAAGTAACCTTCCTTGGGCATGTGATATCAGCCGATGGAGTTCAGGTGGACCCGAAGAAAGTCGAAGCAATCTTGGAATGGGAAGCTCCTAAGAACGTGAAGGAAGTCCGAAGCTTCTTAGGACTAGCTGGATATTATCGCCGCTTTGTAGAGGGATTTTCCAAAATTGCTCGTCCGCTCACTCAGCTGTTACAAAAAACTCAAAAGTTCACGTGGAATGAGAAATGCCAGGCTGGTTTTGATGAACTTAAGAAGAGACTGACGATAGCACCTATTTTAGCATTACCAGATGGAACTGATGGATTCATGGTATACAGCGACGCTTCAAATCAGGGTTTGGGTTGTGTGTTGATGCAGAAGGATAAAGTGATTGCTTATGCTTCTCGGCAATTGAAACCGTACGAAGTTAATTATCCGACTCATGATCTGGAGCTAGCAGCTGTGGTCTTTGCCTTGAAAATTTGGCGACATTATTTGTACGGCACTCATTGTCAGATCTTTACTGATCATAAGAGCCTCAAATACATTTTCAGTCAGAAAGAATTAAACATGAGGCAGAGAAGGTGGCTGGAATTGATCAAGGATTACGACTTAGAGATTCTCTATCATCCGGGGAAAGCAAATGTAGTAGCCGATGCATTGAGCCGTAAACCTGTTTCTCTTCGAGTGTTGGAAGCTCTTACGCCCCAGACCAGCATTCAACGAGAACTGATCCGCGAAGGGATTGAAGTATGGGCACCAGGAATCCAAGGGCGACTTTATGTGATGGAACTGACTTCATCACTAGTCGAGAAGATCAAGTCCAAGCAGTTGGACGATTCTCTGATCCTTCGATTATGTGATGAAGTAAAGAAAGGAAAAGCCCCAGGATTCGTGATACAAGATGATGGAGTTCTGAGATTTCAAAGTCGACTTTGCGTTCCCGATGATGATGATTTGAGACGGACTATTCTGAAAGAAGCTCATAGCGCGCCCTATTCTATTCACCCGGGCAGCAGTAAGATGTATAAGGATCTAAAACAAAACTTCTGGTGGGGGAATATGAAGAAGGACGTAGCAGAGTACGTTTCGAAGTGTTTGACTTGTCAGCAGGTCAAGATTGAGCATCAGCGACCTGCCGGGATGTTAAAGCCGCTTCCGATCCCTGAATGGAAGTGGGAGGACATTTCGATGGATTTCATCACCAGTATGCCAAGGAGTAGAGCAGGAATGAACATGATTTGGGTCGTAGTTGATCGACTAACCAAGTCGGCTCATTTCCTAGGAATCAAAGATACTTGGGGACCCGAAAGATTGGCGCGAGTATTTATTGCGGAGATAGTCAGATTGCATGGGACGCCGAAGACCATTATTTCGGATCGAGATGGTCGTTTCGTGTCGCACTTCTGGAAAGCAGTTCACAAGGCTTTGGGGACTGAGCTCAACTTTAGCACAGCTTATCATCCCCAAACAGACGGTCAGTCCGAAAGGACTATTCAAACTGTAGAAGACATGCTTCGAGCTTGTGCGTTGGATTGGTCAACTGATTGGGAAGTTCACTTGCCCTTGATCGAATTCACTTAAAATAATAGTTGGCATGCTTCTATTAGAATGGCACCATTTGAAGCTTTGTACGGGAGGAGATGCCGATCACCCCTGTATTGGGATGATTCTTCGGATTTGATCGGGACGAAACCAGAATTGATTATTCAGACTCAAGAGAAGATAGCTGTGATTCGAGAGAGACTGTTGAATGCCCAGAGTCGACAGAAATCTTATGCAGATGTACGTCGTCGCCCTCTAGAGTTCGACGCTGGGGACCACGTACTATTGAAGGTGTCTCCTACTCGAGGGATTTTCCGTTTTGGGAAAAGAGGTAAGCTAAGTCCAAGATATATCGGACCATTTGAGATCCTAGAGAGAGTTGGGGATCTAGCATACAGGTTGGCCTTGCCGCCATCGCTGAGTCATGTTCACAATGTGTTTCACGTATCCCAACTGCGGAAGTATGTACCGGACCCCAGTCACATCATTGATTTCGACGAGATCGAGATAGCTAATGATGGTACCTTCGAAGAAAGACCAATCAAGATACTTGAGAGCCGGATCAAACAATTGAGGAATAAACCAATACATTTGGTTAAAGTACAATGGTCACGACATGGACTCGAAGAGGCCACTTGGGAAACGGAGGACGGTATGAAGGCTAAATATCCGGAGATGTTTTCATCCTAAGTTTCGGGACAAAACTTCTTTTTAGGGAGGAAGGATGTAATACCCGAGATTTCTGTTATGTATTTGGAACTTGTGATATTGTAATGATTGTACTTTTGTATGAGTACTATTCTTTGTATTTCATTATCCGATGTTGTCGAGCGTATAATTTCGTATATGTGATATAGAGATTGAAATTCTGTGCATGTAGCGCACGCTACAGGCTACGGGTAGCGTACGCTAACATGGTTTCATAGCGCACGCTACCGAGTGTAATTAGCGCACGCTATGCGTGGTCAGATTGATTGAGACGTGCGGTAGGTGAGATCTGGCCGGGGGACCCCTGTCGGATCATGTAGGATGTACCTGGACGGCTTTCGGGAAAAGCCGAGTCAACGCCTTAGCGCACGCTACAGGTCTATGCGTAGCGCACGCTAAGTGCCAAGTACAGTTTAGACTGTGAGCCGTTAGCGCACGCTACGAACAGGGTCTAGCGCGCGCTAATAGCCATTTATTATATATAGGACAGCATCCTATTCGTGATTTCAGTTCCTTCTCCTCCCAAAACCCGAACTTTGACACTTAGAACATAACTCCCTTCGTCCTAAACACTCCGTATCAACCTCCTAGTTCGAGATTGAAGATCATACATCATTGGAGATTGGTGTTCAAGCCTTCGGTGTTGGATTGCTTCATTTTCATCCGTGTTCTTCACTACTTTGAGGTAGGTGATTCTTCACCAATGATTAGTAAGGTTCCTAAGGAAGTTTGAATCATGTTTGGATAGCAAGTATTTCGTTTTTATCGGTCATCACATGTTAGAAGGATACTTTTGACGTATCGGTACTAGATATCGAATGAACCTTTGAACCATCTTATTATAAGGACTCCTAAGCATGTTTAAATCGATTTATGATCAAGTAATCGGATATTACCCAGTTGATACGTTGTATACGTTGGAATCATGTGTTTTGGAACGTAAGACGATGGAACTTAGATTATTTCTTGAAGATCGTAGAGGAATTGTGATATTGAGATAACTATCCGTATATTGGTATTTCATAATCATAAATCTTCCAGAAACCTTATTAGCATGATATGCCCGAGGATAACTTGTAATATCACCATAGGATTCATGAGTTCTTCACCATTCAACCCAGTTTTCGGTTTGCAGTATTCTGCCATGCAAGATTAGCGCACGCTAACATGTGTGAGTTAACGTGCGCTATCGAGGTTCAGTTTTCGCACAAAACGTACGTAGCGTACGTTATGAGGCAATAAGTCGGGCGCCGATTCGTGGCTAGCGCACGCTAGTCTTATGCGATAGCGTCGCTATGATCGACTTAGCGCACGTTACGTAGAGTACGTAGCGCGCGCTAAGCAATCCAGGCAGCTTGTTTATTTTGAGTTTTTCGGCCGTAGGCCGAATTATTAGGCCATGGTTCGACTTGAGATGATTTGTATATCATTCCTTTTGTTAAGGTTCGAGCTTGCTACGTTGATCGAAGGAGGCGACCTTCGAGTGGGTTGAGATCATTGAAGTGTATCGTTCTTGCCATCTTCGAGGCAAGTATCGTGATATGTTAATATCGGTATTTTTGGAGTATGCGTATGATTATGCATGTTGTTGAACATGATATTTACTTCGTTGATTTGTCATGATATTCGTTATATGGTGTTTATATGTTCATGTTGATGAACATAATGATTTGGCATATGTGTATGCATGAGTTGTGTTTGTATACGTTGTACGATCTATACTGAGGGCGCTGGATCGGATGTCCACCTCGTGTTGGTCCGACGGGATCATCTTGGGATCTAGGCTGAGGGCGCTGGATCATTGGACGGGTTATTTCCACCTCGTGTTGGTCCGACAGGATCATCTTGGGATCTATCTTTGAGGCTGGATCATTGGAATACCCATGCTGTGTAATGGAATCTTGTAGATTCGCATTGTCGGATTCCGGTAGCGGAAGTCCGTGTGATGTATCTTGTTATGTATTGTTGATGCATATTCGAATTGTTTAATATGATACTTGTACTAGCATCGTTGTGCTAACCCCTTCGGGGGTGGACATTTGTTTTTTATGTTCAGGTAGCCAAGGAGCGGAGAGGCGACCTGATGCGAGCGACGACGAAGGGGTTCAGTGATGTTTATTGTTATTGGAGATTTGTTTTCTTGGGTTGGTTTCTGTACTCGAGTACGCGTGTCCTTTTGTTATTAATTCGATATGGTTGTATTAATTAACCGTTGAACCAGTTGTACGTTTTCATAAACTTGAAGTTTCGCAGTATTGATGTCTTATATTTACTTCCCTTTTTAATTAGCCTTGTAAATCCTTACTTAAAGGGTTTACGGCGCTGTAATTATTCCGAATATCTCGGGGTGTTACAGTTTGAGGTTGTTGTATTGTTTTGCCATGGCTGTGTGGTTCTTGCTCGACATTAATCGGAGAAGGAATTGAAGTTTGGAGAAACCGATTAACGGCTAGGGTTTTTGGCAAGATGAGAATTTTCAGTCAATTGCGTGCGTTAGGAAGTGTGTTTGTGTGCCTGGGTAGTACGGCATATATATAGTCAACGAACTTTAAGTTAGCGTACGCTAGGGTTTATAAGATTAGCGTACGTTAGGCAGAAAAGAAAGGCTTACTGTACTGTCCAGTAGCTACAATGGAATTCAAAAAACTTTAATTAGCGTACGCAAGAGAGTAGGGTTTAGCGTACGCTATCGAAGGGAGTGATTAGCGCGCGTTAAGAAAAATGAAGCTAGCGCGCGCTAGCGAGTGATCTGAATCAAGGATTTTTGATGTTTTGAGTAGTAAGCTTATTTCAAAAGTTGTCTACATGTCCTATGCCAAGTTGTAAACGAATGGAGTTAAAAGATTCTTCGGGAAGAGGTTTTGTAAAGATGTCAGCAAGTTGATCCTTCGTCCCGACAAAAATTAAACAGATGTCTTTTTTCTGAACATGATCACGTAAAAAATGATGTCTAATATCTATATGTTTGGTTCTACTGTGCAAAACAGGATTTTTGCTCAAATTAATTGCACTAGTGTTATCACATAGGATAGGGGTATTTTCAAAATGAATGCCGTAGTCGCGTAGTTGATTTTTAATCCATAGCGTGGCGCTAGTAGGCATCTTGAGAACACTGTGAGAAAATAATTCATTTTAAAAGTATGTCTCGAGGTTTATTATCTAAGATACCCAATGTTTTTCAGAAGTACAATAGGCCAAAATGCCCAAAATTCGCACGTATCAACATTCACTTAAACACATCATATCACACGCATAAAATCGCTCAAAATCACGACAGTGTTATACAATCCTTAGGATATGTTTAACAACATCGTTAAAAAAACAATCGGTTTATCAAAACTGGATGGAAAACGATATCAAGAACAAAACTCCAAAAAGTCAACTCTAGGGATTCAAGAAAATACCTAGATTCGGCGAAGAACAATGGATTAGATGATGTTAAAAATCATCTAGTATACTCCAAAACACCTTTGGATGGAAGAAAAATCAGCCCAGATGCGAACCCTAGTCGCTACGTCTCAAACTCATGGAGGAAGAAGAAGAAATGAAGAAAAATGCAACTTCTAGACTGGTGTCAGTATTTATACTGGACACAATTAGCGTGTGCTAATCATTAAGGTTAGCGTGCGCTATCACGGCATCAAACAGAACTCCTGACCAAAATACACTGTTAGCGTGCGCTAACCCCAAGTGTTAGCGTGCGCTAACGAGAACTTCAGACCCAGTCCAGTAGCTCCTGGACTGCCCTGAACTACCAGGTAACGTGCGCTATCCTCCCCTTAGCGTGCTACCAACGCACTCTCGCGCGCGCTAGCCGCAAGGCATAGCGTGCGCTAATGACCCACAGAGACAACAACAGAACATATCAGAAAAATTACATGCCATAAACCTTTCTCACACGGGTTTACCAGGCTAAGCACAATTTCCCACGTCATTTCGAAAATGCTAAAAAGACCAATGACGGTAATATTTTTTAAAACTCACAAACTCATTTGTCAAACCGTCATAGAATGTTCATGGCCAAAATGCCAAAACTTGATTCAGGGAATCGGTTTTACAAAATAAAACTCAGTTTGCAAAATACCGAAAGCCGTTTGAAAGAACTCACGCAGCGGATAAAATGCGGTACAAAAATACATCAGCAGTGACGACACTCCTCGTATAAACCAAATACGAGAGTCTAATAAACACATATTGTGAAATCAAAATCCACAGAAGGATTCCATCATTTAACGACTAATCATACAAATAACTCGTGTCACACGAGGCACAACACAAGGAAGGGAGTTTTACATCCATAGGTCGCACATAAGTGACGACCGCCCCTCGATACTAATCACGACCAATGATCTCAAACGACGCGTCGCGATGCGACTAAGTCGGACAAAATCCGATGAGACAAAACTCAACAAACACAACCTGACTCGACATCCTAGGTTTCCCCAGGCTAATCTGATTTTAAAATCGTATACTCTAGTTATTCGAAAATAAAACCGATAAGTTAAAAATCGTTTTCAAGACCCCTTTCAAACACGACAAGGGCTTAACAGCGGTAGCATTTTATAAAATGTCCTAAACACTTTTATACACGACCTTTAAATACCGACACAAGGTTTTATTTGGAAATACAAGGCTGGCTCGCCCAAATTCATGTTACTTTTCAAAAACCCACAATACGATCAAGTCTCAGAGATTTTCAAGCATGCACGCCGCATGTATTATTATCAATAGAAATACATTGGTTGCAAATAACAATAATTAGCCAAGTACCATCAATTCCCGAACACACGCATATACGGCATTCAAAAATCACCAGTTCAACAAGCGCAACTCAGAAACACTAATTCTAAGCATATGTCAAACTTATCTCTTCAAGTTTAACAGCGTAACCAAAGATCACCGATTTAGACATATGTCGAAACCAGCTATGTGAGTTTCTCAACAAACTCTGCCATCAATACCTTTCCCAGAACATTTCAATGTTCAAAACTTCTACATCATACTACACCCTTCGGTGTCCAAACCATCAGTACATTCGGCTCAACATACATTTAGTATATCGCAATTACCAAACACAGATTCCATCATACAACAAAAGATTAGAGAGTCAAGCCCTCTCACAATATACCACGGAGCAAATCTCGGATCTTTCGATCACCAACGATCCCACCAACGCTAGGAAGTTTAGCGATGGAAGGCTCGCAAAACGACAAACGGTCAAGCCCAGAACGGCGCACATACTCCAGAGAGATAAAGGACTGCGCAATACTAGAATCAAAAGTACACGAACCGGATGGATCGAAAAACAACTCGACGATAAGTACGAGAGAGGCAATCACAGTTCAAGAAGTGGAGTTTCAATACGAGAAAACAAGAGAATCGAGTAAGGAAAACTTACGAGCACTGGATGTACTGAGATGCCGGCAGCGGTGTAACAATGTGCAAAACAAAACACAACTAGACCCAAATAACCAACAAGCCTAGGTATCCATAAACCTAGAGCTCCGATACCATTTTCTGTAACACCCCCAAGATATTCGAGGTGTATTACAGTGCCGTGGACCCCTACATGGGATCCACCAGGCTAACACAAGAAAACACCTCTCGACTAACCGTCTCGGTTGGCAAGGAAACAATTGTTAACAACAAGAACATAAAACAACACGTCCGGTACAACCGGCATAATAAACATCAACCGACAAATACAGTAAGTCCAACGAAGACCAATCACAATCCGAAAGGAAAAGTCTAAGTACTCGCGAGTACAATCTATAAGTTTACAATTTGGAAAACATCCACATCAAAAGAGACAGTAGGAAATAACAAGACTCAATTGCACATGTCAACAACCTTGGCCGACATCCTCGTACCATCCCAGCGCCCGCTCATCTGGCTGAAAATAACCTAAAATCCATAACAAGAATTTCCCCGACAACGGGTCCCCAAAGGAGTTAGCAATTACGCTAGTACAAGTATTCAAGGCAAACCAATCGCTTACACATTTCATAGTACATGCACCAATATCAATTTCAAAAGCCAAAACCAGACATGTCTTTTCCGGAAACAAACAGTCACAATTAATTTGCCTAGGACCGGGACGAAGCCACGAATCCCACTCGAGGCCTCTAAGGACCCTCCCGAGCTGGCCACATTCATAAAACAAATCAAGCACCACACGTCACCTAGGACCGGGACGAAGCCACGAATCCCACTCGAGGCCTCTAAGGACCCTCCCGAGCTGGCTAGCGAAACAAACTCATGAATCCAGGACGAAGCCATATATTCCCTCCGTGATCCCGTCGGAACCTCCCGAGGTGAGCAAATCACACACAATATACATTACCATTTCACGTTAAGCATAAAGGTTTCCAAAAATACTTGCCTTGAATTATTGACGACGCAGCGAACGGAAAGGAAAGTCACCGACGAACGCTAGGAACCAATGAAACCGAACCTAACGATTCGAATAATACAATCACAACCATTTCTAAATGAATACGGAATTGGAATACACCCGAAAACCCGCCTACGATTCATGTATATTCGTATATAAACAACAACGAGGGCGGACCACAACCAAACCCTCTCGATTCCGTAAAAATCACGAAATATACCATGAATCCATAGGGAAACTAAGAATACCAACAAGATTAATCATATTCATCATGAATTAATCGATAAAATGGAACGAATCGGACAAAAACGCGAAAACCCCCAAATCTCCCCAAAAGTAGGGTTCTAAAGATCTAACCTTGATTCGTTGGATCGAAGGATGTTATAGGATGATTGATCAACGATATAACCTCAAGAACTTCATGGATTTGATGTCCAACAACATGGTTTCGTCTCCTCCAAAACCCCAGTCGCGGACCGAAGAGAAAGGAAATGAAAAATGAATGAAAAGTCGCTGGTCTGTCATATATATACTGGGCCGGAACTAGCGTGCGCTAGCCTTCCCGGACTAGCGTGCGCTATCGGCCAGTATCGGCCGAGCACTCTCGGCCATGGCCCGCATGACCCGGCACCACCGACCAATTCTGCCGACCCTGACTGTCCGCCCGACTCCCGCTAGCGTGCGCTACGGCCGGAAGCCTGCGCGCGCTAGCCGACCTGTCCAGTAGCCTCTGGACTAACTAACTCACCCAGGTAATGTACGCTAGTCGGCCGGCAGCATGCGCTACCCCTGCCGGTTAGTGTGCGCTACGACCGACAGTAGCGTGCGCTACCTGCCGATCCTGACCGAGTCCAGAACCTCAGAACCCCACTGCCCAGACCCGATAGCGTGCGTTAGGCCAGCCGATAGCGTGCGCTACACCTGCCGGTTAGCGCGCACAGCCTTCCGGCCGTAGCGTGCGCTACGCCGGTTCCTACCGCACCTGTCCGGCCGGTGCCCGCAATCGTCCGGCCAGTCCCGCAACCGTCCGGCCAGTACCCGACCACCAGGGCTCGACGACCCGATTTCCGAAAATGTACGGAACGAACACGACGAAAAGTTCGCGGACAACATCAACGGCCCGAAATCAAAACATAATACCATAATTAATCATACGCGACCAAGAAACGGGTCGAGACAACAACTACAGATACGGATACCCGTAACTTTCAAGAAATTACAAAATGGCCCAAAACGCCCGGAAATCACGATATGTGATCGAATAACCAAACCGAAGTTCACAACACGTCTAACAAAGTTAAACAGACTTGCGGGAAACTCGAAACAGCAGTTTCGAACGAGATTCGCAAGAATCGAACTCAAGTGCGGAAAAGTCGTTAAAAAGCACGGAACTCAACAAAACAACACCGAAGCGAACTCGGATGACAAAAAGTGTAGAATTAATCATTCTCAGAATGACGAAACGGTCATGAGCGAGTCGTCAAAACGGACTCCAGCCGAAAAAAGAAATTTATCGAAAATCGAAAATTGCGGATATTACATATCAGACCACCCATAATTCCCTTTAACACTATAGAGCCTCATCAAACCGGCAAGCGTTGAATGCTTTGAACCCGGATATAAAGGTTTTTCAGCATCATCAAGCATGTGTTTTAAAGTACTAGGGTCTTTATCATAATGCTCATAAACATCCTGGACCATATCAACTACATTATTATAATCTTGACATCTAAATCTTTCACTAGGTGGATGGTTTTGACACTTTGTGGAGGTAAAAAGGTCAACTTCCCCATGCTTAGTCCATATGACATACGACTCAAGAAAACCTTTCTAAAACAAATGAAGCTTGACCAGTTCAGGCTTATGAAACTCCATATTACAACAAAAGGTGCAAGGACATCGGATTGACATTCGGTTTTCAGCATTTAAAATTGCAAATTCTAAGAAATCAGCAACACCAATTTTATACTCTAAAGACCTTCTATCACAAGCTATCCAAGTTTTGTCCATTTCCAATACCTTTACCTGTGCATATATAATATTCAGTGTCAGGCTGTACAGTTCATAAACATGCATATAAGAAATATTTTTGCCACAAAAATAATTCAATTTAACAAAATGAATGCTTGCCTGAGCACTAATGGTTGTGAAACATCTTTTGTTTCCTTAACTTGCTCAATATATTTTTCTTTTAATATCGACCAAATGATAACATAAGGTAGTATTAAATATGATATCAACAAAAGAAGCGGCAACTAGTGTTAAAACTCAGAAGATAAAAGAACCTAACTCGGGCCCTTACAATATGGACAAAGACTAGGCGAATGTAGAACTCTCGAAACAAAAAAGAACATGTAAAGATGGACAACCAGATTCGGAAAGCAAAAGTATGAAGAAAACAAGAATTAAAATACCTTTATCTATGACATATACATATGTCATCAGAAGACCAGAATTAAAATCTTGACATCTAAATTTTTTACTAGGTGTATGTTCTGACAGTTTGTGGAGGAAGAAAGACCAGCTTAGTCCAAATGACATACGACTCAAGAAAATCATTTTCAAATAAATGAAGCTTTACTAGTTAAAGCTTATGAAACTCCATATTGTAACATAATGTGCAAGGATATCTAACTGATATTAGGTTTTCAACATTCAAAATAGAAAACTCCAAGAAATCACCAACATTATAGACCTCCTATCACCAACACTATAGACCTCCAAGAAATCACCAACATTAAGTGACTATGTCCAAAAAAGATGATAACAAAGAACTCATATCATTTTATTTTAACATAAGCCATGGTATACAAACTTAAGCAAATTCATATACAAAACTACAAATAAATAATCAAACACCAGAAGAATATTGATATGTTATAATGTAGCATTTGTAGTAAATGTAGCACTTAATTATTTTCACAGAAACATAATATGTTATTAGAATGGGGAAACAATGCTTACCTTCTTTCCTGTTCAACTCAACACTGCCCCCTCTTTAAAAAGTTTAACGGTAGTTGTTACAAACTACCATCAAAACCCCAAAGAAATACATGAGAGCAGATTTAGAGTTTAATATAATCATTACAAAAAATAACAGGAAACCAACAAGGAATTTCCTTAAACATATAAAGCAGATTTTTGAAAAAATCAATCGCAGTCCAGAAATATTTCGACTGAGAAATAGATACCGCAAATCTGGAGAAAGAGAACGTCAAACTGCCAACAATGATCTCAACCCACAAAAAACACAGAAGTTACACAAACAATGTGGACCCGAAGGAACTTAAAAATGCCGATTCTCAATCAATGTTGAAAGCTAGCATGTAAAGCTGTTTTCGAAAAACTTTTTCTTGCATTTTACAGGCCTACCAGACATGGAGTTTTTCTTGCAAAAACAACGGTCGCAGCAAATCAAAAACAAAACCCAAAATTTAAATATCTGAGCAGATGAAAAATTTACAGACACAAAAATACCATATCAAAGATTAATACAAATTGTAGGGTTTTCTCCATAAAACTATGTAATTATAAATTTGTAAAACGTAACAAAAAAATTGTAAACATTAAACAGTGAAATCACACGAGGGCTTGGAAAAAAATAAGGAGTACAAATACACTATTCTACAATTAAACAGAAGAAGCGGCAACTGGTGTTTTAAAAGCTCAGAAGATAAAAGAAACTACCTCATGGGCCCTTACAATATGGACAAAGACTACGCGAAGGTAGAACTCTCGAAACATAAAAAAAAAGAACATGATACATTATTAGAATGGGAAACAATGCTTACCTTCCTTCTGTTCAACTCGACACTTGCCCCCTCTTTAAAAGTTTTAACGGTAGTTGTTACAAACTACCATCAAAACCCCAAAGAAATACATGAGAGCAGATTTAGAGTTTAATATAATCATTACAAAATATAACAGAAACCAACAAGGAATTTCCTTAAACATATAAAGCGATTTTTGAAAAAATCAATCGCAATCGAAATATTTAGACTAAGAAATAGATACCGCAAATCTGAGAAAGAGAACGTCAAGCCGCCAACAATGATCTCAAACCACAAAAACACGAAGTAACACAAATAATGTGGACCCGAAGGAACTTAAAAATGCCGATTCTCAATCAATGTTGAAAACTAGCATGTAAAGTCGTTTTGAAAAACTTTTCTTGCATTTTACAAGCCTACTGGACATGGAGTTTTCTTGCAAAAACAACGGTCGCGACAAATCGAAAACAAAACCCAAAATTTAACTATACGAGCGGATGAAAATTTTGGACACAAAAATACCATATCAAAGATTAATACAAATTGTAGGGTTTTCTCCATAAAACTATGTAATTATAAATTTGTAAAACGTAACAAAAAAATTGTAAACATTAAACAGTGAAATCACACGAGGGCTTGAAAAAAAAATAAGGAGTACAAATACACTATTCTACAATTAAACAGAAGAAGCGGCAACTGGTGTTTTAAAAGCTTAGAAGATAAAAGAAACTACCTCATGGGCCCTTACAATATGGACAGAGACTACGCGTGTAACACCCCCGATATATTTAGGAATATTACAGCGCCGTAAATCCTTTACATAAGGATTTACAAGGCTGAAGAATTGAACAGACATTAAAAGGTACTAACGAATGGAAATAATGGAATTAAGATACAACGGTTCTGACCAAATCGAAATCAGATTGTTCGTAGAACTTAATAATACATCACCAAATTCAAATTCAGCATAAATGACTTCGTACTCGAGTACTTATTGAAATAACCAATAAACAACAGACAAATGAACCCGGCCAAAACATCACTCTGCACCCTCGTCGTCATGCAGCTCCAGTGGTTGTTTTCCCGCTCTCCTGGATCCTGAACATAAACAAAATGTTCACCCCCGAAGGGGTTAGCACTGTAGGTCACAAGTCGTCCAGGAACAAGTCTAGAGGGGGGGTGAATAGACTTGTTGAAACTCTTGAACTCTTTTCGCGAAGAGTGAGTTTCTTCAGCTGATAGTCAAACAAATGACTTGGAGTCGTTTGTTCTTGGATATGTGCGGAAGTCAGCTGATGACGAATATAAATTAACTTAATGAAACACTTAACAATGTATGCAGCAGTTAAAGTATGATGCAAGAAAGCAAGAATAACACAGCAATTATAGTGGTCTCAGAGGTGGGGTAATCCTCTACTAATCCACTTTTCTCCAAACCAGTTGGAGATGAATTCACTATAATTTTCAACCAGTGATAAATATTACAGTGATTCAAACCACACTACAACAGCTTCCAACCAGTGGAAATCTGTGCCGTTGTACACACTTGACTGCCTTGCACCTCATGATCCTCGATCCTCGGATGCCTTTACAGTCTCTTACTTCAACCAGTGAAGTACCCCGTACTCAAGATTATAGACAAGAGTGTTTGTCTTCTCCAACTTAAGAGCTTCCTTAAGTATGAACTTTTAGATCTGCTCTTTTCACGATGATATTTGATTGCTTGAGATTGCTTGATTGCTTTGATCGCTAGAATGTATGTTCGCACCGGTAGTTGCTCAGTTTCAAATCTTCGGATATATATAGGTCAGATCTCTGAGCTTTTTCCTTGTAGCCCTTGCAATTCTTTTGAACAAATCCGTCCGTTGGAGGGAGACTTCATTGTTTATTCTTTCTAAACGTTGCAAGGCTGGATTCCCATTATTTTATTTTATATTCCGACCGTTGTGAAGACTTCTGCATGTGAGCGCCGAATCTTTTGAATATAAAAGGATTAAAGTCTTCACGGTGGGTCACGATGATTTATTTAAATCATATCTCTTGCGGGAATCACTCCAATTTGTCTCTTCACGTTGCATGTGAGCTTTCCGTAATACTTGACTTTTCAACGCATGCTGACGTGGACTTGGAGTACTTGGTCATGATCGAGTAGGCTGATATGCAGCTAACATCTCTGTAGATAGGTCCTCTCGGCTGTTCACTGTTTGTGACTTATCTGGTCAGGTGACTTCCCTGAGGTACCTCGGCTGCAGTCTGGTCAAACTTCTCTGATAAATTTAGTTGACCAGAGCTACTCTGACTGGAGTAGGCTTTTCTTCTCTGATGGACTAAGCTGTACTTAGTACTTAGTCGTTTTTCAGCCTAACTAATTTTTGGCCTACAGAAGATACTCATTTGGTTCTTCTTTACATTTTGCCAAGTTTTATACTTAACATATTTTGGCCTATGGAAGATACTCATTTGGTTCTTCCTTACATTTTGCCAAGTAATAAACATTTGATTTAATATTAATGACATCATCAAAATCTAACAAGTATTCCTAACAAATTACCCCTATTTTGATGATGGCAAAACTAAGTAAGAAATCAAATGACCAAGTCTGCACTTAAGTGCGAGACAAAAACTGAAATCAGTCCAATATTGAGACAACTGGAAATTGCCATTCAACAGACTGTTTATAAAATTTTCTGACTTGTTATTGAAATTTTACAAGAAAGTTTTAAGTACAGAAAGTAAAATTACAAGTAAGAGAAATAACTAAAGGTCATCTGCCCCTTCCTCTGTCTCTTCGAATAGGCTTCTTGGCAGGCTTGAATGGTTTGGCTCGGATTGGTCTTACCTTAACTGGAGCAAGACCATATTTTCTCTTCACAACAAGTGCTGCGAAGTCTTGTTCTTGCTGGGATCTGAATCTGTTCTCAAGACACACCAGCTTGATTTCCCTTTGAAGTGCTAACTCATCAAGTTCACCGTCCATACGGATTGGTGCTTCCTCTGCCCTGAATAAGGGAATCATAGGATAAGCATTTTGTTCTTTAGCGTGCTTCTTCAGAACAGCCCAAAGCTTCGGATGGATTTCTTCCATGAAGTTTATGAAAATTTCTTGTGGGGAGAGTTTGTCATCATGAAGTAGTTCCCAGACGTAATAGTCTCTGATGAATCTCTTCTTAGCAGATCCCCACATCTCAAGAGCTTCAAATGGAATGAAATCCTCAACAAACCATAGCTCCTTCCCTTCCCATTCTAGAGTAGGTTCAAAGCCACCTCTAGTCCTTCTTATTTTTCCTTCAGCCTGGTCAGCCTGGTCATCTCGATCTACAGCTTCCTTTCTCTTTAGACTGGAGGGTCCTTCAATCTGAGGGACATCCTGCTTCTTCTTGCTTCTGATTTCTCTTTCTTCCCCCTGAATTCTCTCTTCCCCCTTTTTGCCAGCATCAATAAGGGTAGTCAACTGCTGTTCTATGCGGCTCATCCAATCAGACATGCCAAATGGCATTCTGTTGTTGGTAGGGGGAGGAGGCTGAGGGATCTCTCTCTGTAGAAGGGTTTCAATCTTGGCATTTATTGACTGAAGGTCAGGAGTGACCTGAGTTGATAGCAGCTCTCCAATAGTGTCTCTGACGATTTGCTTGATCAGCTCAGTCATGGTAGGGGATAACTGAGATGATGGAGAGTGCTCTCCTGATCCTTCTGCAAAGGAACCACTGGACTGCAGGCTCCGGTCTGCAGCTGGTAGGTCAGAGTGGGTTTTCTCCGGGGTCCCTGACCTGGAGTCCTCAGCCAGCTCTGCGTCTAGGCTGGTGTACCGTGCAGGTACCTCAGTCCTATCTGCAGCTTCGTGAGTAGGCTCTGGCTCCGTCTCTTGTTCTGGCTCCTTGTTTCCTTCTCTTTCTTCCTCTTTCCCTTCTTCTTTTTCTCCAGAGTTTTCTTTTTCTTCTTCCTCACCTTTTTCTTTTTCATTTTCTTTTTCTGCTCCTGCTTCTCCTCCATCATCATTATCATCATCATCATCATTATCATCATTCTGATCATCATCCTTCTCCTTCTTTTCTCCTTCATCATCCTCATCCTCCTTTTCTTTTTCATCTTTTTCTTGATCTACTTCTTCTCCTTCTTCTTCATCTCCTTCATCAGCCACTTCTTCTGTCTTCTCAATCTCTTCTGGCTGTTTTTCAACTGGTATATTTTCTCCTGTTTTTCTCTCTTCTTCATCTTCTTCAGCCACCAAATCAATAATTTCATTATCTCCATCTACTTCTTCAATCCTTATCTCCTTTTCAACTTCCTCCTCCTCTTCCTCTCCAAAAACGCCATCAAAAATACTGAGCATGATAGAATGGATAAAGTGGTCCATGTTTGTTTTAAAATGTGACATGAACCATTTATCCTGGAGGATTAAAGCCAAGTCTGATTCTTTGCAAAATTCAATCAGAACCTCCTCAGTGGCTTGGGGATATTCCCAACCACTAGTTGCAACAAAGGTTTGAAGATTTGTAAAAGGCATGGTTTTGAAAGATTTCCACTCTTTAAAAATATGTACAAAAGAGTGTTTTTCTGCTTGTGGTCTAACAAGCTGAAGTTGTTCAATAGAAAGATTGAAGGTATTATTTTCTAACAGGTTAAAAATGTAATCTGCTTCAGGAATGGAGATTATTAGACCTGCTTCCTCTTCTTCGGATATGTAGACTGGAGGTGTGATAACAGGTACAATCCGAGTTTCAGTGATATCTGGTGCAGGCAAGTCTTCAGGATGAACCGTGGTGACCCGATGGGTGGTATGGTGTTCAGACTTCTCTCCCTCGCTAAACTGCAGTTTCCTTGGCCTCTTAGGAGAGGGTTCCGGTGATGACTGCAGGTTAGAGGGTCCTTCTGGGGCTGGTCCCTGTCTCTTGAATCTGATAGCAATTGGTGTATCGTCGGACTCGTTGTCGGACTCGACTGCAGTTGGGATGTCAGCTGCAGGTCTGTCCGATTCCTCTGATAAATCGTATCTTGGGTATGACCTTGAGTCCGGCAGATCCTTCAACAACTGGGCTGCTTTCCCAGTGCCTCCGACTTTCTTCTTCTCATGGTCCATATGACCAAGCCTCTTATTTGGGTGGAAAGGGTCAATGTTTCCCTTAGCCACTCCGGTCTGCTCCAAAAACCAACTAAGATGCGTTCCGAACGCCAACTTAGTCTTGAACTTCTTCTCATCGTCGAGCCACTCGACCTTGTTCACCTCGCGCACAAGTTGCCTGAAAATATAGTCCGCCCAATCGACTTCCTCTTCCTGAATCAACGCACCCAACACCATAAATTTCGAAGATGACAGTTGGTCATAGCTGCCTGCCATCCCCATGACTATCTTGTTGGTAATGTCCAACGCAACTCGGTAAATCCTTTTTAATTCATTCCGCTTGGCTGTAAATTTCAATTTCTCTGGGATATTTTCAACTTTAATCGTTTTCCAGGTTTCGGCAGCGGATTGCTTGAGAGCTTCGACCGCCAAACCACGATGCTTCATTCCGAATACATAGCGAATCTTCTCTCGATCTATGCTGACAGGAACTCCGCCGACTGTGCTGTGAATCCCATGCTGAATCAGATAGGCATTGCGATAGAATTCAACAACATCTTCCTTGAACAAATGTTGCGGGTTGATGTCGAGAAACGGGTAGATCCCATTCAGCTTCATTGCCCGGATCAAATTGAGCATATCGAAGTCCTCCAGGTTTGCTTCTAGTAAACCTTCAAAGTCGACAACCATGGAGAAAATGACCTGGTCCTTCACCGCCTTCAAATTCACTCCTTCGAAAGATGCCATTTCTGCAAAAAGAGGATTTTTTCTTAGTGTATATTTTTGCTCTGTAAATTCTAGGGTTTCTATAAGCGTAAAGAGTAAAGTGAAAGGTCTTCTTTCCTTATAAAGAAGATTAAAAGACGTTTGTATTAGTTTATTATATATTTGAACGGTGGTACGCCTTTTGATATTCTTTTGAATTTCAAATTTGAATCGGTGGCCCAATTTAAAATTCGACGGTTGATTCTGATTGGCCATCGTAAAGGTTGATTTAATAGGTGTTTGACGCGTGTATTAAAATTGCCACTTGGCTTATAAAGATGTATATTTAAATGCCATTTCGTTAGCCAAAATAATATTATAAATGTGGCAGATAATAATTAAAAATTTAGAGATCAGTTTAGAGAACTTAGCTGGTTCGTTTCGTTGACTGTTGACCACTCTGCAACAGGTGAGTTGACTTCTACTTTGGTATTACGAGCAGCTAAGTTGCTTTCGGCCTTCGTCTTCTACTTTGCATCGGCTAGGTGATTCAGGGGTCCATCCTTCCTTTAACTTGCTTCAGAACTAGATTGCCAATCTAGTAATCCAAGGTCTCTGCTCAGCTCTAGGAATCTTTCTTCTGGCAAGGGTTTAGTGAAGATGTCAGCTATTTGGTAGTCTGTGCTGACTCTTTCAACTCTAACCCTTTTGTTAAGCACGTGGTCTCTAATGAAGTGGTGCTTAACGTCAATATGCTTCGTCCTTGAGTGCAAAACCGGATTGTTGGTTATTGCAATAGCACTGTTGTTGTCACACCAGATTGGGACTTCGTTGGCAATAATATTATAGTCCCTTAACTGTTGTCTGATCCATAGAATCATGCTGTGACTACTGCAGCCTAGGTATTCGACTCTGTAGTGGAGATAGAGTTAGAAACTCCTTCTTGCTAAACCAGATATCGATCTGGTTCCTAGGAATTGACACGTTCACTAGTGCTCTTCTGTTGATTTTGCATCTGCGAAATCCGCATCCGAGTATCCGATAGCTCGAAGTTGTCATCCTTGGGATACCATAGTCCAACATTAATTGTAGACTTTAGGTACTTAATTATTCTCTTGTGCATCTAGGTGTGATTGCTTCGGCTTGGGTGGAATCTTGCACAAACTCCGATTGCATATGATATGTGCAGTGCGCTTGCGGTGAGGTACGAAGAGATCCGATGAGTCCTCTCGTAGTGGGTTGAGTCCACCGATATGCCTCGCCTCGCATCCAGTGAGTACTTGTGCTCATTGGAATTCTTGCGGGCTTGGCTGATTCCATTCCATATCTCTTGATAAGATCTCTAGTATACTTTGCTTGGTTGATGAAAATTCCTTTTTCCATCTGCTTAACTTGTAATCCGAGAAAGAAGTTAAGCTTTCCCATCATACTCATCTCAAATTCTCCTTGCATGAGGTTGGAGAATTTCTCGCATAGTTCTGGATTGGTTGACCCGAATATGATGTCATCCACATAAATCTGAACTATTAATATGTGGCCTCCGTGCTCCACTCTAAATAGAGTCTTGTCCACTTTCCCTTTGCAAAATCCATTTTTCTCAAGAAACACAGACAGTGTTTCATACCATGCTCTCGGTGCTTGCTTGAGTCCATACAGAGCCTTCAACAGCTTATAGACTTTGTCTCCTTTGACAAAACCTGGGGGTTGCTCTACATAGACTTCTTCTTCTAGGATTCCGTTCAGAAAAGCACTTTTTACATCCATCTGGTAGACTTCAAAGTCCTTGAATGCAGCATATGCGAGGAATAGTCTGATGGCTTCTAATCTTGCAACAGGTGCATAATTTTCATAAAAATCTATTCCCTCACACTGTGCATAACCTTTTGCTACGAGTCTGGCTTTATTCCTAACAACAGCTCCGTCTTCATCACTCTTGTTTTTATACACCCATTTGGTGCCAATAACTTTCTTGTGATCAGTGCATGCATAGTTCCCAAACTTTGTTTCTTTCCATCTGCTCTAATTCCTCTTGCATGGCATTAATCCATGAATAATCTTCCAAGGCTTGTTCTGTAGTCTTGGGTTCAATTTGCGACATGAAACATGAGAACATCGCCATTCCCGCTGGTAGAGTTGACTGTCTTGTCTTAACTCCATCAGTCAACTTTCCGATAATTTGCTGAATTGGGTGATCCTTGAGCCATTTGGGGATCTCGTCCTCTTCTGGATTTGTTCCCCCTGATGAATTGCTCTGGTGGTTATCTGCATCAGCTGGGTTCTGGTCTGCAACTGGATCAGCTACCGCCTTGTCATCTGCAGCATGGTTCTGAACTGCAGATGAGTCTTTGTCAGCTTTACTGGTCTTCTTCTGCAGAATCGGATCAGATAGGTTTGGTGATCCTGTCTGATCTGCAGTTGGGTCTTCATCAGCTGCAGTTGGGTCATCAGGCTGGTCTGCAGGTGAGTCCACCATTCCAGTGTCATGTATAATGACTTCTTCAAGGGTTGCTGACTTGAGCTTGTTCTCAATTAGCTCAAGTTGTTTCCTGTACTCAACGGTAGATTCATCAAAAACAACATGGGGTGTTTCCTCCACAACTAAGGTTCTTTTATTAAAAACTCTATATGCCTTGCTTCTTTGGGAATATCCCATAAATAGACCATCATCAGTTTTAGCATTAAAGGCATTTAGCTGTGTTTTACCGTTGTTGTGGATGAAACACTTACAACCAAAAACATGAAAGTAAGCAACAGTAGGAGTTCTATAATTCCAAACCTCATAGGGAGTTTTGCCATGTCTCCCTACTATCATACTCCTGTTCTGGGTGTGACAGGCTGTGTTAACAGCTTCAGCCCAGAACCTTTTGGGTAGGTCCGCTTCTGCAATCATGGACCTTGCTGCTTCCTTCAGGGTTCTATTCCTTCTTTCAGCAACACCATTCTGCTGGGGCATCCTGGCTGCAGAGCTCATCTTTGGATCCCATTCGATCGCTGTAATCGATTATCGCCTTGTTGAGAAACTCTCCTCCTCTATCGATCCGATCTTGATTATGGAGAGGGATTTCTCATTCGATCCTTCTCGGCTCGTAACTTGGTCAGGGTTTCACTTTTCTTGTATAGAAAAATGATCCAAGTGTACCTTGAATAATCATCTACTATTACAAGTGCATGCTTTCGGCCGCTCAAAGTCCTTGGTTTGATAGGACCAAATAGATCCATGTGGAGTAGATCTAAGACCCTTGATGTGAGCGTTGTAGGTGATCGGCGAACGATGCCTTGGTCCGCTTTCCCTTCGACATGCATCACGAGTGCTTCCTTTTTGAATGCTTCATTTGGAAGTCCTCGACCCGGCTTCGAGAGCTAATCTTGTTGATGGATTTGAAGTTCAGGTGACATAGTCTTTTGTGCCACAGCCATCCATTCTCAGCTACAGTCTTGGATAGAAAACAGGAGTTAGGTGTTCCTGTGTTCCAATCAATCATGTAGACATCTCTTCTTCTGAATCCTTGTAGCTTTATTTCTCCAGATAAGATGTCTATCACCATACACTTCAAGATGGTGAAGACTACTAGATTCTTCTCGTCACGAGCGGCTTATGCTCAGGAGGTTGTACTTGAGCCCTTTGACATAATGAACTTTGGATATGACAATGTTTCCTCGGTGCAGCTCTCCAAAGCCTTTTGTCTGACCTCTAGAGCTATCTCCAAAGGTTACATCGGGACCTCTTTCTTTGATGTATTTGGTCAGCATCTTCTTGTTCCCGGTCATATGCCTCGAGCATCCAGAGTCTACAAACCATTCTTCACCTCCAAAATTTGAGCTTGAGGAGATGTGGTTGTAGTCCTTCCACCTTTTCTGCAATTAAATAAGCAGAGATTTAGGTACCCAAATTTGTGTGGGTCCTTTGGGGTTAGTTGGTTTTCTGGAGAATTGATTTCTCCTTGGATTATAGGAAGTATTATTATAGCCCTTATAAGGTGTCTGTGGTCGAGGTCTAAATCTCCTGGTTGGATTATATACCGGATATTCCTCAAAATTTTGATAGTGTGGGCCATTTCTAAATCTAGGCTGAGACCATTTATTAAACCTTTGTGGTCTCCACACTTGTTCATTTTGGTAATTATGATAACCTTGAGGTTTCCATCTGCCCCTCCCATTATGAAATCTATTTTTGGGGAGTTGTTGGTAATAGTGGGCATGTTGTGCAGGCTCTTGCTTTTGCACAGGCCTTTGCTAGTCGCTGTCTAGGTGGTATGCAGTGTAACTCGATTGCAGCTAGACGTTTGACTTTGTTGCTGCTTTTGAATATCGGTTTATATACGTGCTCGTGATCGAGACTATTGTTTCTCCCTTGATAAACTTGGTTTCAGAACTAGAAGGAGTGTGAGAATCATATCCAAGGCCTGATTTGGTATATAGTGACCTTTTATAAGTACACAATTCGCCCAGAGTTGAAGACGCCTTCAGGGAGGTTATTTCCTGCGCCTGAGTTTTATTTATCTGTGCCAGCTTAGTAAACTCAGCTTTGGCATGAGCAAGTGCAGCTGATTTTTCTTTAAGTAAACTGTTTAGCCGATCTATCTCAGCTGTATTGACACTTGCCTGGTTTTTAAAGTCAGCTGTAGTTGTCTCAACCTTATTTAAATCTAGGCTGAGTTTTTGGAAATCATTTTTCAGCTGCCTATTCTCATCTTGCAGCTGAGTCTTCTCTGCTGATACAGCTTGGTGTGCAGATTTGAGTGTTTCAAAATCTTTAAATAACTGATTTACCGATTCATGTAGATCCATATCTTGTGACATGGCTGAGCTATTATTTGAACCGGTGGGTTTAGAAGTTACCTCTTCATCAGCTAAGTTTGCCATCAGGCAATCATACTCCTCGTCTTCATTAGAAAAGAAACCGCTGCTTGATTCGATATGCTCCTGGTCTTCTCCGATGAGAGCTTTTCTTCTGTCTTCCTTTCTGCCCACCTCCTTCTTGGTTTCGTCCTTCTTGAGCTCGGGACAATCCATTTGGATGTGTCCTATTTTGTGGCAGTTGTAGCATTCAACTTTCCGACTTCCACCTTCCTGGTTCCTTATTGTATTCTCATTTTAGTTTTTCTTATACTTTGAGTAGTTCTTTCTGAAATTGCTGAACCTTTGCATTATGAAAGCCATTTCTTCCTCAAAATCTAGTGGATTTGGAGGTTTCACATCAGATAGGCTCTTAGCAGGGGACTCGGCTGCAAATGCGATTCCCTTCTCTGCAGGCTCAGTTGAGGATGAGCTTGGAAGCTCGAACTCATAAGCCTTTAGATCAGAGAACAGCTCCTGAATCTTTATCTTATTCAGGTCCTTGGACTCTCTCATAGCTACAGCCTTCATACTCCATTCGGGATTGAGAGATCTGAGGACCTTTAGTGCCATTTCCCTGTTGCCATAGGTCTTGCCCAGGGAGTTGATCTCATTGATAATTTCAGTGAACCTTGTGTCCACTTGATCTATAGATTCACCATTCTTTATTTTAAAGTTGTCAAATTTTTGGATAGCAATTGACAGCTTGTTTTCCTTGATCAGCTCCGTTCCTTCACACATTAGAGCTAATGTGTCCCAAATTTCTTTGGCATTCTTACAGTTTTTGATCTTGACCATGGTGGATTTGTCAAGAGTTTGATATAACACATCTCTGGCCCGGTTGTCAAGATTGGCCATCTTTCTTTCTTCGGGGGTCAGCTCCGTCCTCTTCTTAGGAATCTTTTCTGGCCTCCCAGCTGCAATCTCCTCGGCTGTGTTGTCCTTCTCAAAAATGAATGGACCGTCTTCAATAATGCACCACATGTCGTCATGAATTGAAGATAAGTGTGCCTGCATTCTTATCTTCCACAGATCATACTCGTCAACTGAAATGACAGGGAGTCTAGAGTGCATGTGTTCCATTATAAAGTGAGAGTTAAGATATATATATATATCTAATATAGATCTGGTTCGTGAGATAAATGAACCAACCGCTCCGATACCACTTGTAGGTCACAAGTCGTCCAGGAACAAGTCTAGAGGGGGGGTGAATAGACTTGTTGAAACTCTTGAACTCTTTTCGCGAAGAGTGAGTTTCTTCAGCTGATAGTCAAACAAATGACTTGGAGTCGTTTGTTCTTGGATATGTGCGGAAGTCAGCTGATGACGAATATAAATTAACTTAATGAAACACTTAACAATGTATGCAGCAGTTAAAGTATGATGCGATAAAGCAAGAAATAACACAGGCAATTATAGTGGTCTCAAAGGTGGGGTAATCCTCTACTAATCCACTTTTCTCCAAACCAGTTGGAGATGAATTCACTATAATTTTCAACCAGTGATAAATATTACAGTGATTCAAACCACACTACAACAGCTTCCAACCAGTGGAAATCCGTGCCGTTGTACACACTTGACTGCCTTGCACCTCTTGATCCTCGATCCTCGGATGCCTTTACAGTCTCTTACTTCAACCAGTGAAGTACCCCGTACTCAAGATTATAGACAAGAGTGTTTGTCTTCTCCAACTTAAGAGCTTCCTTAAGTATGAACTTTTAGATCTGCTCTTTTCACGATGCTATTTGATTGCTTGAGATTGCTTGATTGCTTTGATCGCTAGAATGTATGTTCGCACCGGTAGTTGCTCTGTTTCAAATCTTCGGATATATATAGGTCAGATCTCTGAGCTTTTTCCTTGTAGCTGTTGCAATTCTTTTGAACAAATCCGTCCGTTGGAGGGAGACTTCATTGTTTATTCTTTCTGAACGTTGCAAGGCTGGATTCCCATTATTTTATTTTATCTTCCGACCGTTGTGAAGACTTCTACATGTGAGCGCCGAATCTTTTGAATATAAAAGGATTAAAGTCTTCACGGTGGGTCAGGATGATTTATTTAAATCATATCTCTTGCGGGAATCACTCCAATTTGTCTCTTCACGTTGCATGTGAGCTTTCCGTAATACTTGACTTTTCAACGCATGCTGACGTGGACTTGGAGTACTTGGTCAATGAGTAGGTGATATGCGCTAACATCTCTGTAGATAGGTCCTCTCGGTACATTCCTTGTTTGTGACTTATCCGGTCGGGTGACTTCCCTGATGTACCTCATTGCCCGATCTGGTCAAACTTCTCTGATAAATTTAGTTGACCAGAGCTACTCTGACTGGAGTAGGCTGTTCTTCTCTGATGGACTAAGCTGTACTTAGTACTTAGTCGTTTTTCAGCCTAACTAATTTTTGGCCTACAGAAGATACTCATTTGGTTCTTCTTTACATTTTGCCAAGTTTTATACTTAACATATTTTGGCCTATGGAAGATACTCATTTGGTTCTTCCTTACATTTTGCCAAGTAATAAACATTTGATTTAATATTAATGACATCATCAAAATCTAACAAGTATTCCTAACAAGCACAACGATGCTAGTACAAGTACCACAACATATTATTCATATCTCACGAAGAATAATAACGTAAACGGCAAAATACCCATGAGTCTTCTCCTACGAGAAACTCATAAATGACATACACAACTGATAATCACAACATGATATCATAACATACACATGGTAATTCCGTCGATCCAGCGTTCACTGCCTAGAACCCACGATGATCCCGTCAGACCAACCCGTGGTGGAAAAACCCGTCCGATGATCCAGCGCACGCTAGCATAGATCCCCCGATGATCCCGTCGGACCAACACGAGGTGGACATACAATAACGACATACATGCACGACAATATGTATAACAACAATACATAAAACAATTAAGGTACTTGCCTCGATTTGAAGACAAGAACAACACTTCCACGAAAACGAACACTTGAAGATCGTCCTCCTCAATTAATCACGTAACAGGACCAAACCTTAACAAAAGAAATGATCTTACGGATAGCAACAACTTCAGATTCGAGGATATGCATACCATTATAAAACCATATTCCATTTCGACTACAAATCTTCATACGACAATTCGAAAGGCTTAACGGTTGATATCAACACCTCTATATCAATCAATATTATCATGCTGAAGTTGTTAAACGTTCCATCTATACTAGATAAATCCTTCCATGATCAATCCTTTAGATTTATCTAACAATAATGATGTTAAAGTCAAGTCCAAGATTGCTATGACGTCATCTACTAGATTCGGATTACCAATGATAGAAGCTTCCTTTACATATTCAATGTAATACGATTCGAATCATGATGATCATAATCAAGGTACTTAAGGCTTATTCATCTCAATATTCCAAACATGATGTACTTTAGATAATTCACTTATGAAAATCAATATCTCGTTACTATGATCATCCAATTCTTTAGAATCCAACTCTAAGTATGGAGATAGGTTGAACATACCTTAATATGATGAAACTCACTGAACCGTAAGGTAGAATCCGACTCCGGTGTAATACCCGGATTTTCAGTATAAATTTTTCGCGTTATTTTATCTGAGATATACTGTATAGTTTGGTATCTATACAGTATGGATAAAATAAATTGAGAACCGAGACAGTTATGCTGGTGTGATTATCGTTTTGATTGACAGATATATTCAGGATATGTTGTATCAGGTTGAACTGATTTGGATATCAGGTATATCGTATGAGAATATTTTTGGATTCAGTATGTGTATTCAGTATGCCATATGTTTGTATTTTGTACGTCGAGACGTCGAACAGGAATAGTTGGATTTTTGGCTATGTATAAAAGTCATTACGTACGTTAAGCCTTGGAGCTTACGTACATAAAATGTGTTATCTTACGTACGTTATATAGCGTACATAACGTACGTAACAAGAGGAATCGGATAGTGGGGCCCGTGGTCGGCAGCTTTCGGCGCAGATGTGGACAGGTGAGTCAACGGATGGAGTTACGTACGTTATACAGGGTGTATTACGTACGTAATATGAGTATTATACTGTAGCAAGTCAACGTACGTATTACGTACGCAACGGATTAAGTGTTACGTACGTTACGGGGCGGCTGACCGGGTCGTGGCCGAGATGACCTGGATGGCCGAGCATGGCCGGACGTGACTCGTTGGGATGGCCTGTAATATCCGCATTTTTTTCTTTCCCTTGTATTGTTATTTTCGGTGTATTTCTCGATTGTAGCGACTCTCGTGTATCCTTCAGTGTAACTTTTCCGTCATCTATTAATCTGATTCTCGTAATTGTTGTGCGGAACCGCCGTTTCGGGGTTGCCGTGGATCCATTCCATGTTTCGATGCGTCTTGAGATATTCTGTTTAACATTTCGTTCATATTCCGGTATTTTGGGCCGTTTATATTCTGTATCTAGCACACGCTAAATTTCCTGTATAGCGCACGCTAGAGATCCCTTAGTAGCGCACGCTACGTTTACTTAAATGGCGCGCTAACGAGTTAGCCCTGGGAGTGGCAGTGTTGTTTTCCAACCCTCTGGACTGGCGGATTAGCGTACGCTACATAGTCTAGCGCACGCTAATGTCGGGGGCTAGCGCACGCTGAGACTTCCAGGTAACGTGCGCTAGCGTGAGTGTTCAGTACTGGACAGTTTTCTACTGAAACCGGTCAGGTGCCAGTTAGCGCACGCTACGCTTGTATGGTAGCGCACGCTAACGGGTCAGGTGAGTTTTGGGCAGTTGGCTACTGGACTCGGCTGATGTCCAGGTAGCGCACGCTATTGGTCGATAGCGAGCGCTACCAAGAGGTTATTAGCGCACGCTACGTTTCGAGTAGCGCACGCTAACGGCCAATACGCTCTTTGGTGGGACGCAAATTGTTTGGTCTGTATTTTCATCCCGTTAGCGCACGCTAACCTTGAGGATTAGCGCGCGCTAACACTCCCTGGCTATATAAACCAGGGAGTTGACCGAGATAAACATAAATCCTCATTTCTTCCTCTCTCCGCGGCGAAGGCGATTCCGGGGCGATCTCCTTGGCGATTTCTTCCTCCAATCATCTCATCCAACATCCTTCTTGAGTTCTTGGAGTATTATATCAACATCAACACGAATCTTTCGTCCTAATCCACGGTAAATCTCTTAGAACCCTACTTTTGGGCGATTTGGGGGTTTTGGGATTTTCTTCCGATCCGTTTCGTTTTGTTGGTGGATTCATGATGAATATGATTAATCTTGTTGGTATAATTAGTTTTCCTATGGATTCATGGTATATTTTCATGGTTTTGCGAAATCGAGAGGGTTTGGTTGTGGTCCGCCCTCGTTGTTATTTTTGTACGAATATACATGAATCGTAGGCGGGTTTTCGGGTGTATTCTATTTCCGTAATCGTTTAGGAGTGGTTGTGATGATGTTATTCGAATCGTTAGGTTCATTTTCGTCGGTTCCTCGCGGTCGTGCTTGATTCTTCCGTTCCGTTCGTGTCGTCGTCTATTTAATCGAGGCAAGTATCCTTATGAACTTACGATCTTGACATAGTAGTTTTGTATGAGAAATTGTGTGTGTGTGTGTATGCTCACTACGGGTTAGACTCGACGGGGTCTCGGTAGGGCTCCACGAAGCTGTGGAACCGCGAGCTTGCTTTTAACCACTGTGGGTTAGATCCGACGGGGTCTCGCGAGGATCCACGAAGGCGTGGGTCCATGATTAATTGTGGTGCATTTTTACAAATGTGGTTTGATTATTGGCATTTAGGAAATGAGTGTTTTGGAACTATGATTTCTTGATTGCATGCATTACTATATGTGTAAGATGTAAATCGTTCATTTGGTTACTTGTACTAGCGTAATTGCTAACCCCTCCGGGACCCGTTTTGGGAAATTCGTTTTATGAATTTGTGTCAGGTTCATCGGGACGAGCGGGCGCTGGACCAGTACACGGATGATGGCCATGCGTGATGATTGTGCATCAGTGACGTCTTAATGTCTTTTTATCTTTTCATCTTTTGTGGTCTTCGAACTAATAGTAGTACTCGAGTACTTAAGAGTTCTTGTTCGTCCGGATTGTATTGTTGCCTATTATGTTTGTGTTGATTGATGATGTTATGTTTGACCGGTTGAACCGGGTGGATTATTCTGTTTTGCGTCTTTATGACGTGGTGTTATTTTATCGTTTCTGTGAGTCGTTGTGTTTGATGCTGTTCAGCCTGGTGGGTCCCATATAGGGATTCACGGCACTGTAATATACCTCGAATATATTGAGGGTGTTACAGAAAATGGTATCGGAGCTCTAGGTTTATGGATACCTAGGCTTGTCGGTATATTGGGTCTTGTGGTGTTTTGTTTTGCACATCATCGTCACGCTGCCATGATTCCGGTACTACCAGTGTCCGTAAGTTTTCCTTCCTCTGTTCATTAATTCCTTGTATCGTACCCTTGATTCTTGACTTGTGATTGTTCTTTTCTTGTACTTACCCTCGTATGGCTTTTGCTACTTATTTAACTCCAGTATGGATGCTGGAAGAGGTCGTGGTCGCGGTCGTGGACGTGGACGCGGCCGGGGACGTGGGGCAGCCGGTAGGGCGGCCACGTCGCAGTCTTCGAGCCGCGATGCGCGACCGCCACGATCATGCTTCTTCTCGAGCGCGCCGACCTTGGTATTGCGGCCGTTATGCAACAAATGATGAACCAAATGGCGGCAATAGCTCAGCGGTTCAACCCGGATCGTGCCCACGCTAATCGGGCGGAGCGGATCGTTGGCTCCAAGATGTTATCAAGATGCATCCTCCTCGGTTTGGGAGCTTGCACCCGATTGGTGGGAAGGGTGGATCAAGGAGATGTCTAAGGTCTTCGTTGCCACTGACTGTCCCGATGACCGGAAAGTCCCTATTGCTCAATACTTTCTCACAGGGGACGCTACGGACTGGTGGGAGGCCGTTGGGCCCAAAGATCATGCTGTTTCGTGGGTTGAGTTTCAAGAATTGATGGAGACTGAATATTGCCCGTGGCCGGTCAGACAGGCTCGGGTACATGCTTTTTATGATGCCCAACCGCGGGATATCCCCGTATCTCAAGCTATTGCTGATTTTAATAAGGAGTTGGGTTATGTGAAGACCCAAGTTGTCGAGGAGAGCGACAAAATTTTCCATTTTTCCAGGCGGATGAAGTCGTCGATCCGGGACTATATGTCGGGGCTCGTATGTACTACCTTGAAGGATTATCAGAGTAGGGCCCTTGCTTACGAAATGTCTGTGACGGCGAGTGAGGCGGCCTGCGAGAGTAAGAAGCAGAAGTCCGCCGGGAATTTTTCGGGCCACAAAGGTGGGGGTCAGCAGAAATTTCAGTCTGCTAACTTTTCTGCTGGTGGTGGCCCAGCTCGATCTACTGGGTTTCCCCGTAGGACTGCCAGTGCCCCTTCTCGAGAGGTGAAGTGCTTTAACTGTGGCTAGCAGGGCCACATCAGTCGTATTTGTCCGAACCCTTTGCTGACGTGTAATCAGTGTGGCCAGCCGGGTCACAAGGCGGCTTTCTGTGTTGAGAGGGAGAAAATCCTTGGTGCCCGGGCTTCCATTCCAGTGCCTAGGGAACCAAGTGTGAATCAGGGATCGTTTGCTCCTCAATCTCCGCCGAGTGCTAGTCGGGGGAGAGGTCGGGGTCAGCCCTCTAAGGGGGGAGCTTCCAGTGTCGGCTCAGCCCACCCGCATGTCTACGAGATGAGGAGGGCCGATGACCCAGCAGCTACTGTGGCGACAGGTACCGTTCATATCCATTCTCATCCTGTCAGTGTGCTTTTCGATTCTGGTGCTACACATTCGTTCATATCGCTGGGGTGTGTGCGCCGTTTGAGTCTCGACTGTTTGTCGCCTTGCGAGTCTTTCATCGTTAAACTTCCTAGCAGTGATCGGATCGTTGGCGATCGAGAGGTCCGAGACTGTCCTGTGTTTATTTGTGAGAGGGCCTGGCTCTCTAATCTTATCGTTGTTGATATTGAGGGTGAGGATTTAATTCTCGGGGATGATTGGCTCGAGCGGCATGGCGCAATCATGAACTACCGCACGAGAATCATCACAATGTTAGCCGAGGACGGCACCGAGCACTCTTTCGCGGGGTGAAAGAGGGGAAACCAGAAGTTCGTTATTAATGCCTTGAAGGCGATGAGTCTCCTGCGGAAGGGGTGTACTGGTTATTGGTGCTATGCCTTGAAGGCGGAGAATGGTGGAGTCGAGCTTTCGTCGATTCCAGTCGTTAGTGAGTTTCCTGATGTTTTTCCTGATGAGTTACCGGGATTGCCACCGGATCGTGAGGTTGAGTTTGCTATAGAGTTAGAGCCGGGTGCGGCTCCGATTTCGAAGGCGCCGTATCGCATGGCACCTTCAGAGATGTCAGAGTTGAAGAAGCAGTTGAGTGAGCTTCTTGAGTCGGGGTATGTTCGACCGAGTGCCTCGCCTTGGGGCGCACCGGTCCTATTTGTGCGGAAGAAGGATGGTTCGCTATGTTTGTGTATCGACTATCGCGAACTAAACAAGGTGACCATCAAGAACAAGTATCCTTTGCCAAGAATTGATGACTTGTTCGATCAGTTGCAGGGAGCTGCGCTATTCTCGAAAATTGATTTGAAATCGGGGTACTATCAGCTCCAGGTGAGAGAGTCCGATGTGCCGAAAACAGCCTTTCGGACGAGGTACGGACATTATGAGTTCGTAGTCATGCCTTTCGGGTTAACTAATGCGCCGGCGGTGTTCATGCAGTTGATGAACAAAGTTTTTATCGAGTATCTGGATAAGTGCGTCCTCGTCTTTATTGACGATATTCTTATTTATTCGAGGAATGAGGAAGAGCATGCCCACCATTTGCGGGTAGTATTAGACATTTTGAGAACCGAGCAACTCTATGCAAAGTTCTCGAAATGTGAGTTCTGGCTGAAGGAAGTGATGTTTTTAGGTCACGTGATTTCAGCCGAGGGGGTTCGTGTGGATCCGCAGAAGATTGAGGCGGTGTTGGATTGGGCACCGCCCAAGAATGTGAAGGAGCTCCGTAGTTTCTTGGGTTTAGCTGGCTACTATCGTAGGTTCGTCGAGGGTTTCTCGAAACTAGCTTGACCACTTACTCAGTTGCTCCAGAAGTCCGAGAAGTTCATCTGGAATGATGAGAGGCAGTTGAGTTTTGAGGAACTGAAGAAGCGTTTGACTTCAGCCCCGGTTTTGGCGTTGCCATGTGGCAACGAGGGTTTTGCCGTTTATAGCGATGCTTCGGGTCAGGGTCTTGGGTGCGTATTGATGCAGCACGGCAAGACCATTGCCTATGCGTCGAGACAGTTGAGGCCGTATGAGCTGAACTACCCTACTCATGATTTGGAGTTAGCGGTAGTCGTTTTTGCACTAAATATTTGGCGTCACTATCTTTTCAGCTCTGCATGTTAGATTTTTACCGATCATAAAAGTCTGAAATACATATTTACTCAACGAGAGTTTAATATGAGGCAGAGGAGGTGGTTAGAATTGATTAAGGATTATGACCTCGAGATCCTTTATCATCCGGGCAAGGCGAACGTCGTGGCCGACGCCTTGAGTCGGAAACCGGTTGCGTTACGAACGCTTGAGATCCTTACGTCTCAGTCCGAGCTTCGGCGGGCTTTGATCGAGTTAGATGTTGAAGTTTTGTTGCCTGGAGCCGTCGGGCAACTTCGTGCTTTAGAGATTTCGTCGTCTTTGATCGATGAAATTAAGCTGAAGCAGTCAGAGGATCCGATGATTACTCAAATCCGAGAGAACGTTCTTAAGGGAAAATCTCTTGGGTTTGTGGTTCACGAGGATGGTATTTTGAGATTCCAGAGTCGGCTTTGTGTACCGAACGACTCAGAGTTGAGGCAGAGTATTTTACGGGAGGCCCATGCTACACCTTATTCCGTTCATCCTGGTTCGAGTAAGATGTACAAGGACCTGAGAAGAAATTTCTGGTGGAATGATATGAAGGAGGAGGTCGCACAGTTTGTAGCGAGATGTTTGACTTGTCGTGGTCAAAATTGAGCATCGGCCATTGAGTTATTGCAATCACTTCGTTCCTAATGAAAATGGGAAGATATATCGATGGATTTCGTTACGAGTTTGCCGAGATCGAGGTCGGGCATGAATATGGTATGGGTGATTGTTGATCGTCTGACCAAGTCGGCACATTTTCTAGGCATCAAGGACACTTGGGGCCCGGAGAAGTTAGCTCGTGTGTTTATCGCGCAGATTGTGAGGCTTCACGGTACTCCGAAGTCTATTGTTTCGGATCGTGACGGCCGTTTTGTATCGCACTTCTGGCAGGCGGTGCATAAGGCGTTGGGTACCCATTTGCATTTGAGCACCTCTTTTCATCCCCAGTCAGATGGACAATCGGAACGCACTATACAGACATTCGAGGATATATTGCGTGCTTGTGCCCTCGATTGGAGTAGCGATTGGGAGGAACATTTGCCATTGATCGAATTCACGTACAACAACAGTTGGCACGCGTCGATTCGGATGGCACCGTATGAGGCACTTTATGGGCGGCGATGTCGATCACCAATTTGTTGGAATGAGACGTCCGATTTTGTCGGAACCGAGCCGGACGTCGTTTTAGAGACGAGGCGGAAGATAGAAGTAATTCGAGAACGGATGTTGGCGCCCGTAGTCGGCCAGTCGTATGCCGACGTCCGTCGCCGACCTTTGGAATTCGAGGTGGGAGATCACGTTTTGCTAAAGGTGTCGCCGACGAAGGGAGTTTTTCGTTTCGGAAAGAAGGGGAAATTGAGTCCGAGATTTATTGGACCCTTTGAGATTCTCGAGTGAGTCGGTGAGTTGGCATACCGTTTGGCGTTACCTCCAGCCTTGAGTCATGTTCATAGCGTTTTTCACGTTTCCCAGTTGAGGAAATATGTCCCGAATCCTAGTCACGTCATCGATTATGGTGAGATTGATGTTGCCGAGGATGTTACTTTTGAAGAGCGTCCTTTGAAGATTTTGGAGCATCGTGAGAAACGATTGAGTCATAAGACCATACCTTTGGTAAAGGTGCAGTGGTCGAGACACGGTGTCGAGGAGGCAACTTGGGAAACCGAGGATAGCATGCGTGCTAGGTACCCCGAATTGTTTGATTCTTAAGTTTCGGGACGAAACTTATTTTTAGAGGGGTAGAATGTAATATCCGCATTTTTTTTCTTTCCCTTGTATTGTTATTTTCGGTGTATTTCTCGATTGTAGCGACTCTCGTGTATCCTTCAGTGTAACTTTTCCGTCATCTATTAATCTGATTCTCGTAATTGTTGTGCGGAACCGCCGTTTCGGGGTTGCCGTGGATCCATTCCATGTTTCGATGCGTCTTGAGATATTCTGTTTAACGTTTCGTTCATATTCCGGTATTTTGGGCCGTTTATATTCTGTATCTAGCGCACGCTAAATTTCCTGTATAGCGCACGCTAGAGATCCCTTAGTAGCGCACGCTACGTTTACTTAAATAGCGCGCACTAACGAGTTAGCCACAGGAGTGGCGGTGTTGTTTTCCAACCCTCGGATCGGCGGATTAGCGTCGCTACATAGTCTAGCGCACGCTAATGTCGGGGAGCTAGCGCCGAGACTTCCAGTAACGTGCGCTAGCGTGAGTGTTCGATCTTGGGCAGTTTTCTCAAACGGTCAGTGCCGGTTAGCGCACGCTACGCTTGTATGGTAGCGCACGCTAACAGGTCGAGTGAGTTTTGGGCGGTTAGCTCTGGACTGGTGATGTCCAGGTAGCGCACGCTATTGGTCGATAGCGAGCGCTACCAAGAGGTTATTAGCGCACGCTACGTTTCGAGTAGCGCACGCTAACGGCCAGAAATCTGGCTACTGGACTGGGACGCAAATTGTTTGGTCTGTATTTTCATCCCGTTAGCGCACGCTAACCTTGAGGATTAGCACACGCTAACACTCCCTGGCTATATAAACCAGGGAGTTGACCGAGATAAACATAAATCCTCATTTCTTCCTCTCTCCGCGGCGAAGGCGATTCCGGGGCGATCTCCTTGGCGATTTCTTCCTCCAATCATCTCATCCAACATCCTTCTTGAGTTCTTGGAGTATTATATCAACATCAACACGAATGTTTCGTCCTAATCCACGGTAAATCTCTTAGAACCCTACTTTTGGGCGATTTGGGGGTTTTGGGATTTTCTTCCGATCCGTTCCGTTTTGTTGGTGGATTCATGATGAATATGATTAATCTTGTTGGTATAATTAGTTTTCCTACGGATTCATGGTATATTTTCATGGTTTTGCGAAATCGAGAGGGTTTGGTTGTGGTCCGCCCTCGTTGTTATTTTTGTACGAATATACATGAATCGTAGGCGGGTTTTCGGGTGTATTCTATTTCCGTAATCGTTTAGGAGTGGTTGTGATGGTGTTATTCGAATCGTTAGGTTCATTTTCGTTGGTTCCTCGCGGTCGTGCTTGATTCTTCCGTTCCGTTCGTGTCGTCGTCTATTTAATCGAGGCAAGTATCTTTATGAACTTACGATCTTGACATAGTAGTTTTGTATGAGAAATTGTGTGTGTGTATGCTCACTACGGGTTAGACTCGACGGGGTCTCGGTAGGGCTCCACGAAGCTGTGGAACCGCGAGCTTGCTTTTAACCACTGTGGGTTAGATCCGACGGGGTCTCGGCAGGGATCCACGAAGCTGTGGGTCCGCGGTTAATTGTGGTGCATTTTTACAAATGTGGTTTGATTATTGGCATTTCCGGAAATGAGTGTTTTGGAACTATGATTTCTTGATTGCATGCATTACTATATGTGTAAGATGTAAATCGTTCATTTGGTTACTTGTACTAGCGTAATTGCTAACCCCTCTGGGGACCCGTTTTGGGGAAATTCGTTTTATGAATTTCAGGTCAGGTTCATCGGGACGAGCGGGCGCTGGACCAGTACACGGATGATGGCCATGCGTGATGATTGTGCATCAGTGACGTCTTAATGTCTTTTTATCTTTTCATCTTTTGTGGTCTTCGAACTAATAGTAGTACTCGAGTACTTAAGAGTTATTGTTCGTCCGGATTGTATTGTTGCCTATTATGTTTGTGTTGATTGATGATGTTATGTTTGACCGGTTGAACCGGGTGGATTATTCTGTTTTGCGTCTTTATGACGTGGTGTTATTTTATCGTTTCAGTGAGTCGTTGTGTTTGATGTTGTTCAGCCTGGTGGGTCCCATATAGGGATTCACGGCACTGTAATATACCTCGAATAAATTGAGGGTGTTACATGGCAGAGCATGGTCGGCAGTGATTCGCATGGATGGCCGATCACGGTCGGCAGTGACTCGCAGGGATGGCTAGAATTGGCCGATAACGTACGTAAGGCTCGGCGATTCTGGCCGTAAGGGCGATTACGTCGTAAGCGGTGCCGATTACGTGCGTAAGGGTTCCGGCGAATGGGCGGAGGGTCGGCCGTGGCCGCTACGTGCGTAAGGACCTGCCGATTACGTCGTAACGTGCTTGGCAGTCTCGGCTATATAAGGCCTGGACCGAGTCACCTACTCATTTTTCGTTTTTCTTCGTTTCTTCGCGATTCCTTCGGCAAGAATTGATGCATTTGAGTAAGATCATCTTATAACAACATGTTTTGGAAGTTGGAATCATGGATTAACATCATCTTCCACCCGGATCGAAGGTAAGAACACCTAAACACTTGGTTTTGGATATTTTTGGAGTTTCTTGATGTTTTGGACGATTTGATTCGTTTTAACTCAGATTATTGATGGAACCTTGTTGTATTCTTGAGATTATTCGTTGCTCTTGAAGTTTTGTGGAACAAATTCGAGTATTTCTTTGAATAATCGATTGAATTGGACTATGCCTTCAAAGTGTTCGATGAAATGTCTCAATGAGTAGAACTTGGAAAATTCTACACGTTTTCGTATGAATGATGGTTGAAATGATATTTTTGCAATGATTCTTGGTAATTATGGGAATTTTGTTAAAGGAAGATAATGAATTGGTGATCAAATGATTCGATTATGTTGTTATGATTGTGGAATCGTAGTATTCTCGATGTTCTTGGTGGTTTATTGCGAATCATGATGTTATGAGAAGTATATGTTGAAGGACATGATTATATACACCTTGAATTATGATTAAGGGTTGTTTAGATGTTGAAAACATCGGGTTATGTTGTTTTATAGATTATGAACGTGAATTTGGATAATTCGTGTTCTCGAAGAACTCTTGAGTTACATGTTATGATTTTGGAAGGATTTCGGATAATTTTGGAATGTGATTATTCACGATAATAATCGGTAAATTGTTTTCTATGAATTTACAAGTATGAACAAGAAGGAGTTTTGTCTTCGTATTTGGAGTTGAAGTTGGAATCGAATATGTTATAAAATCCTTAATATCAAGATGAATTGATCATTGATTTGATGAATACGTTTTAAAGTGTTGGTGTTTTGGATATGAATATGGAATATTCACATTTAGAACTAAGTTATGTATCTTGGTACAATATTCGTATAGGAATACGAATATGATTTCGAGTTTGATGAGAATTATTATTCATGTTTGAATTTGGAAATTCATACTTATTGAATAAGTGTTCAATTCGGATAATGGAATTATTTGAAACCTTTGGAATATGGTTATCTATATTGTTGAATTAATTGGGTTTTATTATGATTATACAAGGAGGAAACTTGTAATTGTTTTTAAGATTGAATTTGGAATCGGTAATGTTAGACCCTTGTTGGTTTAAATAGATTATGGATATGATATTCGGATTGTGGAATCGTATTGTGGTTTTGAATTCGTGATCGATTGATTTGGTTGTTCGGATTTGTGTTTAATCGGGATATTGTAGAACCGTTGTGCTTGTTGATCGGTTATTGATTGTTATTTGTGATCATCGAGTTACGACTTGTATCGTGGATATGAGTTCGTATTTGTTTGAGTTGTATTGTTCGGTTTTGTTTATGATCGGTGTATTGTTGAGCCGTTGAGTCGCTTGGTTGGCTATGTTGGTTATTGATTGTTATTGGATTGTTGTTAATTGATTATTGCAATAGGTTGTTATGTTTTGATCATGGATTATGACCGTTGTGTTGCGGTTGAGGTCGAAGAGTTCGTAGATTGCTTTTGGTCGGGGCTGAGGAGCTCGTAGACAAAGGCAATGGATTTTGGTAACGGCTTCGTGGTATCGGTATCGAGGCAAGTTTATACTTGTTCAGTTTATAATATTTGGTAAATGGTGTCGTTTTCATTTCATTTATAATTCATATAGCAATGTTGTTATAAAGGTAAATTGTTGGTTAATGAGTTGTATATCGTGCTCTGGTTTGTATTAAATCATAAGGTATATTATTTAATTGTGTTCAAGGAAGACGTGAGTTATCTTTGGTCAAGGATATAGAATATCGGATATCGAGGATAGTTATCGTGTCGATATTGATGTCGGGATGGTGGTTTGTTGGTATAAATGGACTATACCTATTTCGGGATTATTCGTATAACTGTGTATTCGTTCAGGGATATTGTTCGTGGAAAGGATGTTTTCTTCGACTTTGAGGTAATTTATGCATTGTTCAGTTATGAGATAATTATTATGTTGAGTTGTTGTATATGTTGTACGTTGAGGCTTCGTGTATTGAGATTCATATTGGTTGTTCGTTGATGGATGTCGATCCCAGAACTGTTGTCTGAGATTGTTGATGGTATGGATTATCCTTTGGAGTTTGTGATCCCAGGGTTGTTGTTTTGAATATTGATTGGTCGTGTCGACTTTTCATTGTCAGACTATTGTTGTTCACTTCGGTGAGTCTTTTGATCCTTATTGGGTATGTGTTTCTTTGAGTTTCGTTGTCATGTTGCATCATGACATATCTGGAGTCATATCTGCGTTCCGATTGGATATTGTGTAGGATTTTTAGCCGGGCACATATATAGTCATGCGTGAATATTTTCCGTGAAAGGTTGTGCACACGAGACGTAGTTCGTTGAGGCTAATTAGGTACATTGTCCCACGTATATCCTGGATTCCGTATACGGGGTGGACATGTGCACTGACACATATTCGGATCGGGCGTACTATGATTTCCATCTTTAAGCCATATTGTTTGGTCGTTCATCCTCCATTTATGGTTGGGTATGTTCGACGGTTTGTGACTGGTTGTTCATACGCCCGAGGGGTATGTTCGACAGTCAGAGTTATTTCTTTGAGATCCATTATTGTTGATCATTTGGAGTTTACCTTGTTGATGGTATTCTCAGTTATTATTGGTCTTTTGTTGATCATTTGGAGTTTACCTTGTTGATGGTATTCTCGATTATTGTTGATCCTTTGTTAATCGTGTCGGAGCTATCATGTTGATGGTATTCTCAGTTATCGTGATCCTTTATTGGTCGTATTAGAGTTATCATGTCGATGATATTCTCAGTTGATTTATCGGTTGATCTGGTTATTGATCGTATAAGCATTCAGACTATATGTCGATATTTCAGGATTTGTTATCATTATCATGTGGTAGTTGATCTACAGATATGTTGTGTATTATTGGTTTATACATGTTGAGATTTGATTGTGTAATCAATGGACAGGATTTGGCACAGATTAGATTATTTCCACACTTATGAGTTATGATGATGTTTTGAGGATTGTCGGTATTTTTGGAATACAGTAGAGATGATTGTTGTTGAATTCATTTCGTCATTTGAGAATACGAAATGTGGAATATGTCAAGGATTGATTTAGTATGGATTGTTATGGATTGGTAAGGTATGACGGTAAGATTACTTTGGTAGTATTCTTACAATATTATTACATTGGTATGTAATTATTTATAATGATGTGATCGATATCATTATTGAGTATTGTGGCTGACCCCGTCATGGGCTTTATTTTTAGGTACTTGGAGATCGAGCTAGTAGCGGTCGTGAAGGGATGAGCTTCCCGATGTGATACTGGTTGTGGCTTGTTTTCGGAGAATTGAGTATTCTATTCCGGTCATTTATTTCCGCTGCAAATGTGTATTTTGAACTGCATTTATCCGCTGCGTGTGTATATTTCAAAATGGCTTTTTGGTATCTTTATCCGCTGCGTGTGTGTATTTTAAAAGGGATTTTTGGCATTTTGCGAACTTGAGTTATTTTCGTTAAACTCTTTTCCCAAATTATTTTATCGGTACGTTTAAGTTGTGGCTTAACGTATATTTTAAACTGTTGAGATTTGGCACTTCGCCTTGTATTTTCAAATGGTATTTTATGACGGTATTTCAAAATTATGCTTTTGAAAAAATTTGAGTATTTAAAATATTACCGTCATCGGCCTTTTGGCGCTTTTGAATTGGTTTTGTAAACGGTTTTTAGCCTGGTGGGTTCCGGCGCGGGACCCACGGCGCTGTAATATCCCGGATGGTTTTGGGGGTGTTACAGAAGATGGTATCAGAGCTTGGGTTTTGTGAAACCCAGGCGTGTGTGTTATGTGGCTTTACCGGTACGGGAGTAGCGTGATTTTTGAAAATGAGTTTATCTGACTTTTGAGTCGAATCGATTTTTGGAGTTTCCAAAATTGTCGAGATTCTTTTCAAACTGCTATTTGTGATATTGGTGTGCGTTGGTTGTGTTGAGACTTCGTATGGGATTCGTGTGCTAGTATCACGGGAGATCATCGGCTTCACGCAGCTGTAAGTATATTGGTTTGGTTATTCGCTTGTGGCGACGCGTGATTGTTTTTGTGATGAGTTGGAAAATTTTGGATTTATTTGTTGTTGGCGACAGGTTGCAAGTTTCGAGGACGAAACTTATTTTAAGGGGGGTAGTATGTAATACCCGGATTTTCAGTATAAATTTTTCGCGTTATTTTATCTGAGATATACTGTATAGTTTGGTATCTATACAGTATGGATAAAATAAATTGAGAACCGAGACAGTTATACTGGTGTGATTATCGTTTTGATTGACAGATATATTCAGGATATGTTGTATCAGGTTGAACTGATTTGGATATCAGGTATATCGTATGAGAATATTTTTGGATTCAGTATGTGTATTCAGTATGCCGTATGTTTGTATTTTGTACGTCGAGACGTCGAACAGGAATAGTTAGATTTTTGGCTAAGTATAAAAGTCATTACGTACGTTAAGCCTTGGAGCTTACGTACGTAAAATGTGTTAGCTTACGTACGTTATATAGCGTACATAACGTACGTAACAAGAGGAATCGGACAGTGGGGCCCGTGGTCGGCAGCTTTCGGCGCAGATGTGGACAGGTGAGTCAACGGATGGAGTTACGTACGTTATACAGGGTGTATTACGTACGTATGTTGCGATATTTCCTACACGCAAGTGCACGTCATCGTTTACAAGTAATAAAGTGATAAGTAGAGTATCGTTCCCACGAGGATTGAATCTCTAACTACCGACGCTTTCGTATTCCAATTTTATTTGAACAATCGAAGTTGGGTTTTTGGATTAATAACTAAAAGAATTAATAAAAGACTAAACAGAAAACGATAGCTTGAATAAAAGGAATCAAATGATAAATAAGTCTAGAGTTCTGAATCCACCTTAATTTATCCGAATTTAATCTTGATTATCCGTAATAAATAATTTTCCCAATTTATTGAAGGCGGAGATTGCTAAAATATTCTACCGCCTCTCCCGAGGTCAATAGATTTATCTAACGGCGACTAACGCACTCTATCCCTAGGTGAATTATCTCGTCGCTAGGCAAAAGCATGAAATCTCCTAAAGGCCACGTAGTTCCTATGAGTATATTCCTATCTCACAGAATAAACGGTCATCACCAATAGTTCCTCACCAAATCTCCTCTCCCGATTCAAGTGAATGATTAAATCAATACAACTATTGGCGGATAATTGCAAGCATTAAACATAATTGGGAAAACTCAATAAAAAGGTAATAAATTGGATAATCTCAATCAATTCGTCAAAATAAAGGTTTCATCAAAACCACTAGATTAGGGCTTTAGCACGACATACTAAAAGCGACAATACAGAATAAATAAACGAAAGCATAAAATTCAAACGCAGATGAAGCTCGGATTCCTCCGTTCTTGACTTCCGCCTATACCTTGAATTCCTCTGCTTTCCTCCTCTTCTCTGTCTCCAAGCTTAAGCTCTCTTGTAGGTTTAGATTCAATGATTCCCAGATGATTAAATTAGGGTCTTAAGCCCTATTTATAGCTCAAGACTTCCATAAATCACGTCCGTATTAGTTGGTTGAAAAGCGGCTTGAACGGCCCAAAATCCATGTGACGTACCAAACCCGCTAAGTGTGCCGCGGCTCACTGTCTTTGTGCCGCGGCACATCGCCAAAATCTGAATACACAGGCGTAATCAAATCCCTCTGTACGCGGCTCACATGGGCTGTGCGCGGCACGCAGTCTGACCCACTCGCCCTTCGGTGGTGTCTTCCTTTGCCGCGGCTCGGCTTCCTTGTGCCGCGGCTCATAGTCGATTTTGCCGTTTTCGCCGTTTTGCACCGTTTAAGCTTCCGGACTTCAATTTCCTGTCAATCATACAAAATTAAGGCATTAAAAGCTCATTTAGATGATTTCACACTCCAAAATACTACAAAATAATGATAAATAAGCGTATAAAAATACGCCTAACAAATACCCCCAAACTTAAGCCTTTGCTTGTCCTCAAGCAAAAAGAATTAAAGTCAATAAAAGAATGTCGTGAATCATCGTGCAACTCATAGTGTTCAACCTAATCAATACTATCCTGCCATTCTCTCTAAATAATACGAGTGTCATAAAAGCGAGCTGCACTCAGAATAATGATTCCGCAAAGACATCAAGTTCAGTCCTAATCATTTGTTCATGAAGAAAACTCAGCTCAAAGATCAACAAAACATGAGTCAAATCAACCGTCAATATGAAAGGCTAACATAAACAAGCTAGTTCGTCGCGTTCCACAGTCTAAAGGCACAATTTTTCACGAGTCTCATAACAAATAAACCTCGGACAGTATCCCCTTATATAAATATGCTCAAGAATTTGATTCGAGTCGACCACTAGGTTAGGATCTCGGGATGTTTCATCGGGATAATCCTAGGGTGGAACTTCCATTCTCATGTATTCGGAAACCGTTTGACGTAAAAGACACTCATGGGGCACATGGATGCTTCTAGTTACTAAGTTCTGTCTCTGACGGAGAAACAACTCGAATACATAATTTCCGCATGTCCGAATCAAGGTTGCCGTTTACGCGAGAGTAAATGGTCACGCGAATACCCCGGTTACTAGGCTTCTATCATTGGCACATGTGAACTCACTAAATCACTAGTCTAATCGGGGTCGTCGTTTTACGCGAGAGTAAACAACGGGTCACGCGAATACCCCCGGTTACTAGACTTCCCTTCATAGAACACATTATCTCGACTTTTAGGGAAAAAACTGACCGACTCTAAACTCAATTTTAGTGCCAACACGACTAAAGAAACAGTACGACTCACTATCCGGAAAATGTAGCCAAACGCATTGATGGGGATTTAAAAACAAGTATGTATCGTTTCTTATCTGCCAAGTCCTCTAAAATCACGAAAAATTTCGGACCTAATTGAATACTAAGCAGAACAGAAATAACTGACTACAACTCGACTAAAACTCGCCCGCTTCTTCAGAGAGAAAGACAGTGTCGTAACATCAGTATCACACATAATAGAAGCACGAAAATTCACGAATAAAGAAAAACTACGGCAAGCAAGGCTATTAAAAAAAAAATTTCGCAAAGAAAGAAAAGTGCAACAAAATATAATGTACAGCAAGAAAATAGAGTACAGCAATGAATGCAGACTGAATGTAAATCCCTCCCCCAAACTTAGGACGTACATTGACCTCAATGGACAAAAATGAAATGCAAGAAAAGTAAAAGGTCAAGTACTCCCCTCCAGTCTGCTCAGGAGCTGGTGCCGGCATCGTCCGGTGAGGAAGGTGGTGCTTCTGAATGATCAATTTTCCATTGCTGCAATTTATCAAACACCTTGTGTGCACAAGTTAAAATGAAGAACAAAAATTTTGATGGTTAATTCCAAATCCCAAAAATAATAACACAGATTGTAGCCCTGAATTACAAAAACCATCATCAACAATTCGTTCATAAACATCAATTCCATCACAATAACAAATTCCCCATATTCCAACTCCATTTCAGAAACAACAATGAAGAACAACTAGCAATATAAAACTCCAAATCTTTTCACATCAAAATCACCTCTGATTTAGAAATCAAAAATTACCTGGAGAATTTGAGAAGGAGACTGATAGAATGGACCCGACTAACCTCATCGTGTGCAGGAGGGAAGGAATGAAGGGAAGAAGTATATATGCAGGCCGATCGACTGAAAGAGCTTGACCTGGCTGCTCTTATTTTGCGACGGGTGCCGCGGCACAATAAAAGTGAGTCGCGGCCCAAAGTACAGTCGGATTTGGACGTTTTGATATGCCGTCGGGTGCCGCGGCTCAGATTTCGTATGCCGCGGCTCAGTGTTAAAGTGTGCCGCGGCTCATCCTTAGTATGCCGCGGCACAAAGTACAGGCGCCCTGGGCATTTCTTGACCATTTAGTGTGCCGCGGCTCAGTTTTCGGGTGCCGCGGCTCAGCGACCTGGTGTGCCGCGGCTCAGTAAGAACATGCCGCGGCACAGTGCGATTTGATCGGCCATTTTTCCTCGGTGGTGTGTGCCGCGGCTCACTGACAGGCCGCGCCCATTATTGAATTTATCCCCTTTTCTTTGATTCTGCACGTAAATTTTACGAATTCATTAAAATGAGAGGAAAGGATGGATCCAAGAGGAAAGAAGACAAAAAGAGACTCTAAAAATGCAAGCAAACAACAAAGAATCTACAACTAATACTCGGGTTGCCTCCCGAGAAGCGCTAAGTTTATAGTCTTCAGCCGGACCTATTGAACACGTTAGTTCGCTTTTCGCAAACTCCATTTGGCTTCCGCTCCGTTTATCGAACCGTTTATATTTTGGTTAAAATTATGACCATTGGTCATCAGCGGTTCGATTCTCGGTTCGGTAATCAAATGTTGTTTGCGAAGAGGTTTCGACTTGAAAAACTTCCCGAAACACCCCGTTTCTTCATGACTAATTTTTCTCTTGGCTTTCGGCTCACTCTCCTCCTTCACAAACGAACTCACAACTGCAGCAGATTTTTCTTCATGGTCGAGGAATGCCACTCGTTCAACATCCTTCTTAAAACTTGGGCCATTCAACACAAAATCTGAATTTTTCCACCGACGATGTTTTCGGTGCTTTCCTCTTTCAACAACATCCACGTTTTCAATTTGAGACTCTTTATCAGCACTTCCGGGACATGGGAGCGATTTGAACACTTGAAAAGTGACTTGCTCGTCTTGGACCCTCAGAGTTAGCTCCCCCTTTTCCACGTCTATAAGGGTGCGGCCCGTAGCTAGAAATGGTCGTCCCAAGATGATCGGAATATTTTCATCTTCCTCCATGTCGATCGATGAAATCAGTAGGAAAGATGAACTTATCGACTTTAACTAAAACATCCTCGATCACTCCCCTCGGATACTTTATCGATCGATCGCAATTGTAAGGAGGCGTGGTTGGCTTGGCTTCCCAATATTCACTTTTGGAAAATCGATAGAGGCATGAGGTTGATACTTGCACCAAGATCGCATAGTGCCTTATCAAACGAAAGATTCCCCATGGTGCACGGTATGTTGAAGCTTCCCGGATCTTTCAATTTAGGTGGGAGCTTCTTTTGAAGAATTGCACTGCACTCCTCTGTCAAGGCAACCGTTTCAAACTCTTTAAGTTTTCTCTTCTTAGATAATATCTCTTTCATGAACTTGACATAACTCGGCATCTGCTCCAATGCTTCGGCGAACGGAATATTTATGTGAAGCTTTTTGAACACCTCAAGGAACTTAGAAAATTGTTTGTCCGCCTCCTTTCTTTGTAGTCTCTGCGGAAACGGAACGGGGGGAACACATGTCTTTGAGTTATCCGGCTGAACTTCCTTCGACTCCTCTAACTTTAATTCCATCTCTTCCTCATTCACCTTCTTCTCTTTACCCAGCTCGGGCTGATCTAGCACATCTCTCCCGCTTCTCAAGATAACTGCGTTTAGACTCTCTCTAGGATTAGTCTCTGTTGTACTCGGCAATGCTCCCTCCGGACGAGCTGTCAACACATTCGCTATTTGGCCCAGATGAACCTCCAAATTCCGAATGGAAGCAGAATGATTTTGTAGTGTAGCTTCCGTCCGAGTCATAAATTGACTCGTATTTGCCGCTAATTTTGCAAGCGCCTCCTCGAGAGACACTTTGGGAGCGGAAGGGGGCTGCTGTTGATTCTGGGCGAAAGTGGGCTGGTGTGCGTTCTGTCCGTTTCTCCATGAAAAGTTGGGATGATTGCGCCACCCCGGATTATAAGTATTGGAGTACGGGTTATTCAGTCGATTCCCATTTCCTACGAATTGAGCCTGCTCCATATGATTTTGCTCGAACGGATTTCCAAATTGACATTCCGCACTCGGGTGTGATCCGTTACACCAATTACACGTCTCAATGGTAGCAGGGCTGGTGCATGCGAAAAGTTCGGAGTCATGTGTCAAAGCGGCGACTTGAGCTGACAAGGTGGAAATCGGATCATTGCTCGAAACTTCCATTACTCTTTTCGGTGTCAATCTTTCTGCTGGCCATTGGTATGCGTTTTCGGCCATATCCTCCAAAAGCACGTGAGCCTCGGCCATAGATTTTCCCATGAATGTTCCTCCGGAGGCTGCATCCACTAAAGTGCGTGTAGAAGCACTCAAACCACCATAAAATGTGTGCAGCTGAAGCCAATCAGGAATGCCGTGATGAGGGCATCTTTGAAGCAATTCTTTATATCGCTCCCACGCCTCGTGGAGTGATTCCATATCAAACTGGGCAAAGGTAGTTATCTCGTTTCTCAACCGCGCCGTCTTAGCTGGTGGGAAAAATTTTGCAAGGAAGGCTTGCACTAACCTCTCCCATGTTGTAATCGACCCCGGCGGTAAGGAATTTAACCAAAACTTTGCTTTATCCCTCAAAGAAAAAGGGAAAAGCCTCAATCGGATGGCATCGTCGGTGACACCATTTGTTTTAAATGTGTCGCATATCTCAAGGAACGAAGCAATGTGGGCATTCGGGTCGTCCCTTGGCAATCCACGTAAAGGGCTACTTTGTACCATCCGAATAATGGCGGGCTTGATTTCAAAATTATTAGCTTGGATGGTGGGACGCCGAATTCCCGAAAAATTTGCGTTGGCTTGCGGCATGGCATAATCCCGAAGAGCGAGTTCGGTTGAACTTGCCGCACTTGGTTGTCTCCTCCTTGGATTTCAATATTTTCGGCCATCTTGGCCGTAAATCTGCAACTCTCTTTTCTCCTTTTTATTCCTTCTTAGCGTGCGCTCGAGCTCGGTGTCCAAAGGTAGTAAGCCTTCGTTCACGAGTCTTCTCATGCACTACACGAAAGGTCCCGAAAGGAAAAGCGAATAAACAAAATTAAATACACAAAAATAAAAATAAAGCGTTCAAATTAAGACTGGAAATACTTAAGTCGATATTAGAAAAATTTCAATCCCGACAGCGGCGCCAAAAACTTGTTGCGATATTTCCTACACGCAAGTGCACGTCATTGTTTACAAGTAATAAAGTGATAAGTAGAGTATCGTTCCCACGAGGATTGAATCTCTAACTACCGACGCTTTCGTATTCCAATTTTATTTGAACAATCTAAGATGGGTTTTTGGATTAATAACTAAAAGAATTAATAAAAGACTAAGCAGAAACGATAGCTTGAATAAAAGGAATCAAATGATAAATAAGTCTAGAGTTAAATCCACCTTAATTTATCCGAATTTAATCTTGATTATCCGTAATAAATAATTTTCCCAATTTATTGAAGGCGGAGATTGCTAAAATATTCTACCGCCTCTCCCGAGGTCAATAGATTTATCTAACGGCAACTAACGCACTCTATCCCTAGGTGAATTATCTCGTCGCTAGGCAAAAAGCATGAAATCTCCTAAAGGCCACGTAGTTCCTATGAGTATATTCCTATCTCACAGAATAAAACGGTCCTCACCAATAGTTCCTCACCAAATCTCCTCTCCCGATTCGAAGTGAATGATTAAATCAATACAACTATTGGCCAGATAATTGCAAGCATTAAACATAATTGGGAAAACTCAATAAAAAGGTAATAAATTGGATAATCTCAATCAATTCGTCAAAATAAAGGTTTCATCAAAACCCTAGATTAGGGCTTTAGCCTGACATACTAAAAAGCGACAATACGAATAAATAAACGAAAGCATAAAATTCAAACGCAGATGAAGCTCGGATTCCTCCGTTCTTCAGCTTCCGCCTTCTGCCCTTGAATTCCTCTGCTTTCCTCCTCTTCTCTGTCTCCAAGCTTAAGCTCTCTTGTAGGTTTAGATTCAATGATTCCCAGATGATTAAATTAGGGTCTTAAGCCCTATTTATAGCTCAGCACTTCCATAAATCACGTCCGTATTAGTTGGTTGAAAACCGGCCAAACGCCCAAAATCCAGCAGACGTACCAAACCCGCTAAGTGTGCCGCGGCTCACATCTTTGTGCCGCGGCACATCGCCAAAATCAATACAGGCGTAATCAAATCCCTCGTACGCGGCTCACATGGGTGTGCGCGGCACAGTACTGACCCACTCGCCCTTGGTGGTGTCTTCCTTTCTGCGGCTCGGCTTCCTTGTCTGCGGCTCATAGTCCAGTTTTGCCGTTTTCGCCCGTTTTGCATCGTTTAAGCTTCCGGACTTCAATTTCCTGTCAATCATACAAAATTAAGGCATTAAAAGCTCATTTAGATGATTTCACACTCCAAAATACTACAAAATAATGATAAATAAGCGTATAAAAATACGCCTAACAACGTAATATGAGTATTATACTGTAGAAAGTCAACGTACGTATTACGTACGCAACGGATTAAGTGTTACGTACGTTACGGGGCGGCTGACCGGGTCGTGGCCGAGATGACCTGGATGGCCGAGCATGGCCGGACGTGACTCGTTGGGATGGCCGAGCATGGTCGGCAGTGATTCGCATGGATGGCCGATCACGGTCGGCAGTGACTCGCAGGGATGGCTAGAATTGGCCGATAATGTACGTAAGGCTCTGGCCGGTTACGGCGGTAAGGGCCAGTTACGTACGTAAGCCAGCTGCCGGTTACGTACGTAAGGGTTCCGACAGAATTGGGCAGTAGGGTCGGCCGTGGCCGGCTACGTACGTAAGGACCCGACGGTTACGTACGTAACGTTCCGGCAGGTCTCGGCCTATATAAGGCCTGGACCGAGTCACCTACTCATTTTTCGTTTTTCTTCGTTTCTTCGCGATTCCTTCATCAAGAATTGATGGATTTGAGTAAGAGCATCTTATAACAACATGTTTTGGAAGTTGTAATCATGGATTAACATCATCTTCCACCCGGATCGAAGGTAAGAACACCTAAACACTTGGTTTTGGATATTTTTGGAGTTTCTTGATGTTTTGGCCGATTTGATTCGTTTTAACTCAGATTATTGATGGAACCTTGTTGTATTCTTGAGATTATTCGTTGCTCTTGAAGTTTTGTGGAACGAATTCGAGTATTTCTTTGAATAATCGATTGAATTGGACTATGCCTTCAAAGTGTTCGATGAAATGTCTCAATGAGTAGAACTTGGAAAATTCTACACGTTTTCGTATGAATGATGGTTGAAATGATATTTTTGCGATGATTCTTGGTAATTATGGGAATTTTGTTAAAGGAAGATAATGAATTGGTGATCAAATGATTCGATTATGTTGTTATGATTGTGGAATCGTAGTATTCTCGATGTTCTTGGTGGTTTATTGCGAATCATGATGTTATGAGAAGTATATGTTGAAGGACATGATTATATACACCTTGAATTATGATTAAGGGTTGTTTAGATGTTAGAAAACATCGGGTTATGTTGTTTTATGGATTATGAACGTGAATTTGGATAATTCGTGTTCTCGAAGAACTCTTGAGTTACATGTTATGATTTTGGAAGGATTTCGGATAATTTTGGAATGTGATTATTCACGATAATAATCGGTAAATTGTTTTCTATGAATTTACAAGTATGAACAAGAAGGAGTTTTGTCTTCGTATTTGGAGTTGAAGTTGGAATCGAATATGTTATAAAATCCTTAATATCGGGATGAATTGATCATTGATTTGATGAATACGTTTTAAAGTGTTGGTGTTTTGGATATGAATATGGAATATTCACATTTAGAACTAAGTTATGTATCTTGGTACAATATTCGTATAGGAATACGAATATGATTTCGAGTTTGATGAGAATTATTATTCATGTTTGAATTTCGAAATTCATACTTATTGAATAAGTGTTCAATTCGGATAATGGAATTATTTGAAACCTTTGGAATATGGTTATCTATATTGTTGAATTAATTGGATTTTATTATGATTATACAAGGAGGAAACTTGTAATTGTTTTTAAGATTGAATTTGGAATCGGTAATGTTAGACCCTTGTTGGTTTAAATAGATTATGGATATGATATTCGGATTGTGGAATCGTATTGTCGTTTTGAATTCGTGATCGATTGATTTGGTTGTTCAGATTTGTGTTTAATCGGGATATTGTAGAACCGTTGTGCTTGTTGATCGGTTATTGATTGTTATTTGTGATCATCGAGTTACGACTTGTATCGTGGATATGAGTTCGTATTTGTTTGAGTTGTATTGTTCGGTTTTGTTTATGATCGGTGTATTGTTGAGCCGTTGAGTCGCTTGGTTGGCTATGTCGGTTATTGATTGTTATTGGATTGTTGTTAATTGATTATTGCAATAGGTTGTTATGTTTTGATCGTGGATTATGACCGTTGTGTTGCGGTTGAGGTCGAAGAGTTCGTAGATTGCTTTTGGTCGGGGCTGAGGAGCTCGTAGACAAAGGCAATGGATTTTGGTAACGGCTTCGTGGTATCGGTATAGAGGCAAGTTTATACTTGTTCAGTTTATAATATTTGGTAAATGGTTTCGTTTTCATTTCATTTATAATTCATATAGCAATGTTGTTAGAAAGGTAAATTGTTGGTTAATGAGTTGTATATCGTGCTCTGGTTTGTATTAAATCATAAGGTATATGATTTAATTGTGTTCAAGGAAGACGTGAGTTATCTTTGGTCAAGGATATAGAATATCGGATATCGAGGATAGTTATCGTGTCGATATTGATGTCGGGATGGTGGTTTGTTGGTATAAATGCACTATACCTATTTCGGGATTATTCGTATAACTGTGTATTCGTTCAGGGATATTGTTCGTGGAAAGGATGTTGTCTTCGACTTTGAAGTAATTTATGCATTGTTCAGTTATGAGATAATTATTATGTTGAGTTGTTGTATATGTTGTACGTTGAGGCTTCGTGTATTGAGATTCATATTGGTTGTTCTTTGATGGATGTCGATCCCAGAACTGTTGTCTGAGATTGTTGATGGTATGGATTATCCTTTGGAGTTTTTGATCCCAGGGTTGTTGTTTTGAATATTGATTGGTCGTGTCGACTTTTCATTGTCAGACTATTGTTGTTCACTTCGGTGAGTCTTTTGATCCTTATTGGGTATGTGTTTCTTTGAGTTTCGTTGTCATGTTGCATCGTGACATATCTGGAGTCATATCTGCGTTCCGATTGGATATTGTGTAGGATTTTTAGCCGGGCACATATATAGTTATGCGTGAATATTTTCCGTGAAAGGCTGTGCACACGAGACGTAGTTCGTTGAGGCTAATTAGGTACATTGTCCCACGTATATCCTGGATTCCGTATACGGGGTGGACATGTGCACTGACACATATTCGGATCGGGCGTACTATGATTTCCATCTTTGAGCCATATTGTTTGGTCGTTCATCCTCCATTTATGGTTGGGTATGTTCGACCAGGATCGGTTGTTCATACGCCCGAGGGGTATGTTCGGCGATCGAGTTATTTCTTTGAGATCCATTATTGTTGATCATTTGGAGTTTACCTTGTTGATGGTATTCTCAGTTATTATTGGTCTTTTGTTGATCATTTGGAGTTTACCTTGTTGATGGTATTCTCGATTATTGTTGATCCTTTGTTGATCGTGTCGGAGCTATCATGTTGATGGTATTCTCAGTTATCGTGATCCTTTATTGGTCGTATTGGAGTTATCATGTCGATGATATTCTCAGTTGATTTATCGGTTGATCTGGTTATTGATCGTATAAGCATTTAGACTATATGTCGATATTTCAGGATTTGTTATCATTATCATGTGGTAGTTGATCTACAGATATGTTGTGTATTATTGGTTTATACATGTTGAGATTTGATTGTGTAATCCGACGGACAGGATTTGGCACAGATTAGATTATTTCCACACTTATGAGTTATGATGATGTTTTGAGGATTGTCGGTATTTTTGGAATACAGTAGAGATGATTGTTGTTGAATTCATTTCGTCATTTGAGAATACGAAATGTGGAATATGTCAAGGATTGATTTAGTATGGATTGTTATGGATTGGTAAGGTATGACGGTAAGATTACTTTGGTAGTATTCTTACAATATTATTACATTGGTATGTAATTATTTATGATGATGTGATCGATATCATTATTGAGTATTGTGGCTGACCCCATTCGAGGCCTCTAAGGACCCTCCCGAGCTGGCTAGCGAAACAAACTCATGAATCCAGGACGAAGCCATAGATTCCCTCTGTGATCCCGTCGGACCCTCCCGAGGTGAGCAAATCACACACAATATACATTACCATTTCACGTTAAGCATAAAGGTTTCCAAAAATACTTGCCTTGAATTATTGACGACGCAGCGAACGGAAAGGAAAGTCACCGACGAACGCTAGGAACCAATGAAACCGAACCTAACGATTCGAAGAATACAATCACAACCATTTCTAAATGAATACGGAATTGGAATACACCCGAAAACCCGCCTACGATTCATGTATATTCGTATATAAACAACAACGAGGGCGGACCACAACCAAACCCTCTCGATTCCATAAAAATCACGAAATATACCATGAATCCATAGGGAAACTAAGAATACCAACAAGATTAATCATATTCATCATGAATTAATCGATAAAACGGAACGAATCGGACAAAAACGCGAAAACCCCCAAATCTCCCCAAAAGTAGGGTTCTAAAGATCTAACCTTGATTCGCTGGATCGAAGGATGTTATAGGATGATTGATCAACGATATAACCTCAATAACTTCATGGATTTGATGTCCAACAACATGGTTTCGTCTCCTCCAAAACCCCAGCCGCGGACCGAAGAGAAAGGAAATGAAAAATGAATGAAAAGTCGCTGGTCTGTCATATATATACTGGGCCGGAACTAGCGTGCGCTAGCCTTCCCGGACTAGCGTGCGCTATCGGACAGTATCGGCCGAGCACTCTCGGCCATGGCCCGCATGACCCGGCACCACCGACCAATTCTGCCGACCCTGACTGTCCGCCCGACTCCCGCTAGCGTGCGCTACGGCCGGAAGCCTACGCGCGCTAGCCGACTGGCCCAGAGCCTCTGGACTAACAAACTCACCTGTAACGCACGCTAGTCGGCCGGCGGCGCTATCTCGCCGGTTAGCGTGCGCTACGACCGACAAGAGCGTGCGCTACCCGCCGATCCTCGACCAAGTCCGAACCTCGTAACCCCAATGCCTGCACCCGATATGGCGTTAAAGCCCGACATAGCGTCGCTACACTGCGCGTAGCGCAGCCTTTCCGTGGCGTGCGCTTACGCCGGTTCTGCCGCACTGTCCGGTCGGTGCCGCAATCGTTCGGCCGATCCATAACCGTCCGGCCATGCAGACCACGTGGCTCGACGACCCGATTTCCGAAAATGTATGGAACGAACACGACGAAAAGTTCGCGGACAACATCAATGGCCCGAAATGAAAACATAATACCATAATTAATCATACGCGACCAAGAAATGGGTCGAGACAACAACTATAGATACGGATACCCGTAACTTTCAAGAAATTACAAAATGGCCCAAAACGCCCGGAAATCACGATGCGTGATCGAATAACCAAACCGAAGTTCACAACACATCTAAAAAAGTTAAACAGACTTGCGGGAAACTCGAAACAGCAGTTTCGAACGAGATTCGCAAGAATTGAACTCAAGTGCGGAAAAGTCGTTAAAAAGCACGGAACTCAACAAAACAACACCGAAGCGAACTCGGATGACAAAAAGTGTAGAATTAATCATTCTCAGAATGACGAAACGGTCATGAGCGAGTCGTCAAAATGGACTCCGGCCGAAAAAAGAAATTTATCGAAAATCGAAAATTGCGGATATTACATATCAGACCACCCATAATTCCCTTTAACACTATAGAGCCTCATCAAACCAACAAGCTTTGAATGCTTTGAACCCGGATATAAAGGTTTTTCAGCATCATCAAGCATGTGTTTTAAAGTACTAGGGTCTTTATCATAATGCTCATAAACATCCTGGACCATATCAACTACATTATTATAATCTTGACATCTAAATCTTTCACTAGGTGGATGGTTTTGACACTTTGTGGAGGTAAAAAGGTCAACTTCCCCATGCTTAGTCCATATGACATACGACTCAAGAAAACCTTTCTGAAACAAATGAAGCTTGGCCAGTTCAGGCTTATGAAACTCCATATTACAACAAAAGGTGCAAGGACATCGAATTGACATTCGGTTTTCAGCATTTAAAATTGCAAATTCTAAGAAATCAGCAACACCAATTTTATACTCTAAAGACCTTCTATCACAAGCTATCCAAGTTTTGTCCATTTCCAATACCTTTACCTGTGCATATATAATTTTCAGTGTCAGGCTGTACAGTTCATAAACATGCATATAAGAAATATTTTTGCCACAAAAATAATTCAATTTAACAAAATGAATGCTTGCCTGAGCACTAATGGTTGTGAAACATCTTTTGTTTCCTTAACTTGCTCAATATATTTTTCTTTTAATATCGACCAAATGATAACATAAGGTAGTATTAAATATGATATCAACACAAGAAGCGGCAACTAGTGTTAAAGCTCAGAAGATAAAAGAACCTAACTCGGGCCCTTACAATGTGGACAAAGACTAGGCGAATGTAGAACTCTCGAAACAAAAAAGAACATGTAAAGATGGACAACCAGATTCGGAAAGCAAAAGTATGAAGAAAACAAGAATTAAAATACCTTTATTTATGACATATACATATGTCATGTAAGACCAATTAAAATCTTGACATCTAAATTTTTTACTAGGTGTATGTTCTGACAGTTTGTGGAGGAAGAAAGACCAGCTTAGTCCAAATGACATACGACTCAAGAAAATCATTTTCAAATAAATGAAGCTTTACTAGTTAAAGCTTATGAAACTCCATATTGTAACATAATGTGAAAGGATATCTAACTGATATTAGGTTTTCAACATTCAAAACAGAAAACTCCAAGAAATCACCAACATTATAGACCTCCTATCACCAACACTATAGACCTCCAAGAAATCACCAACATTAAGTGACTATGTCCAAAAAAGATGATAACAAAGAACTCATATCATTTTATTTTAACATAAGCCATTGTATACAAACTTAAGCAAATTCATATACAAAACTACAAATAAATAATCAAACACCAGAAGAATATTGATATGTTATAATGTAGCATTTGTAGTAAATGTAGCACTTAATTATTTTCACAGAAACATAATATGTTATTAGAATGGGGAAACAATGCTTACCTTCTTTCCTGTTCAACTCGACACTTCCCCCTCTTTAAAAAGTTTAACGGTAGTTGTTACAAACTACCATCAAAACCCCAAAGAAATACATGAGAGCAGATTTAGAGTTTAATATAATCATTACAAAAAATAACAGGAAACCAACAAGGAATTTCCTTAAACATATAAAGCAGATTTTTGAAAAAATCAATCGCAGTCCAGAAATATTTAGACTGAGAAATAGATACCGCAAATTTGGAGAAAGAGAACGTCAAACTGCCAACAATGATCTCAACCCACAAAAAACACAGAAGTTACACAAACAATGTGGACCCGAAGGAACTTAAAAATGCCGATTCTCAATCAATGTTGAAAACTAGCATGTAAAGCTGTTTTTGAAAAACTTTTTCTTGCATTTTACAAGCCTACCAGACATGGAGTTTTTCTTGCAAAAACAACGGTCGCAGCAAATCGAAAACAAAACCCAAAATTTAAATATCTGAGCAGATGAAAAATTTACAGACACAAAAATACCATATCAAAGATTAATACAAATTGTAGGGTTTTCTCCATAAAACTATGTAATTATAAATTTGTAAAACGTAACAAAAAAATTCTAAACATTAAACAGTGAAATCACACGAGGGCTTGGAAAAAAATAAGGAGTACAAATACACTATTCTACAATTAAATGTAAGAAGCGGCAACCGGTGTTTTAAAAGCTCAAGATAAAAGAAACTACCTCATGGGCCCTTACAATATGGACAAAGACTACGCGAAGGTAGAACTCTCGAAACATAAAAAAAAAGAACATGATCTCATTATTAGAATGGGAAACAATGCTTACCTTCCTTCCTGTTCAACTCGACACTGCCCCCTCTTTAAAAAGTTTAACGGTAGTTGTTACAAACTACCATCAAAACCCCAAAGAAATACATGAGAGCAGATTTAGAGTTTAATATAATCATTACAAAATATAACAGGAAACCAACAAGGAATTTCCTTAAACATATAAAGCAGATTTTTGAAAAAATCAATCGCAGTCCAGAAATATTTAGACTAAGAAATAGATACCGCAAATCTGGAGAAAGAGAACGTCAAGCTGCCAACAATGATCTCAAACCACAAAAAACACAGAAGTAACACAAACAATGTGGACCCGAAGGAACTTAAAAATGCCGATTCTCAATCAATGTTGAAAACTAGCATGTAAAGCTGTTTTTGAAAAACTTTTTCTTGCATTTTACAAGCCTACCAGACATGGAGTTTTTCTTGCAAAAACAACGGTCGCAGCAAATCGAAAACAAAACCCAAAATTTAACTATCTGAGCAGATGAAAATTTTGCAGACACAAAAATACCATATCAAAGATTAATACAAATTGTAGGGTTTTCTCCATAAAACTATGTAATTATAAATTTTTAAAACGTAACAAAAAAATTGTAAACATTAAATAGTGAAATCACACGAGGGCTTGAAAAAAAATAAGGAGTATAAATACACTATTCTACAATTAAACAGAAGAAGCGGCAACTGGTGTTTTAAAAGCTTAGAAGATAAAAGAAACTACCTCATGGGCCCTTACAATATGGACAGAGACTACACGTGTAACACCCCCGATATATTCAGGAATATTACAGCGCCGTAAATCCTTTACATAAGGATTTACAAGGCTGAAGAATTGAACAGACATTAAAAGGTACTAACGAATGGAAATAATGGAATTAAGATACAGCAGTTCGACCAAATCTTGAAAGTACAGGTTGTTCAAATAGAACTTAATAATACATCACCAAATTCAAATTCAGCATAAATGACTTCGTACTCGAGTACTTATTGAAATAACCAATAAACAACAGACAAATAAACCCGGCCAAAGCATCACTCTGCACCCTCGTCGTCATGCAGCTCCAGTGGTTGTTTTCCCGCTCTCCTGGATCATGAACATAAACAAAATGTTCACCCCCGAAGGGGTTAGCACAACGATGCTAGTACAAGTACCACAACATATTATTCATATCTCACGAAGAATAATAACGTAAACGACAAAATACCCACGAGTCTTTTCCTACGAGAAACTCATAAATGACATACACAACTGATAATCACAACATGATATCATAACATACACATGGTAACTCCGTCGATCCAGCGTTCACTGCCTAGAACCCACGATGATCCCGTCAGACCAACCCGTGGTGGAAAAACTCGTCCGATGATCCAGCGCACGCTAGCATAGATCCCCCGATGATCCTGTCGGACCAACACGAGGTGGACATACAATAACGACATACATGCACGACAATATGTATAACAACAATACATAAAACAATTAAGGTACTTGCCTCGATTTGAAGACAAGAACAACACTTCCACGAAAACGAACACTTGAAGATCGTCCTCCTCAATTAATCACGTAACAGGACCAAACCTTAACAAAAGAAATGATCTTACGGATAGCAACAACTTCATATTCGAGGATATGCATACCATTATAAAACCATATTCCATTTCGACTACAAATCTTCATACGACAATTCGAAAGGCTTAACGGTTGATATCGACACCTCTATATCAATCAATATTATCATGCTGAAGTTGTTAAACATTCCATCTATACTAGATAAATCCTTCCATGATCAATCCTTTAGATTTATCTAACAATAATGATGTTAAAGTCAAGTCCAAGATTGCTATGACGTCATCTACTAGATTCGGATTACCAATGATAGAAGCTTCCTTTACATATTTAATGTAATACGATTCGAATCATGATGATCATAATCAAGGTACTTAAGGCTTATTCATCTCAATATTCCAAACATGATGTACTTTAGATAATTCACTTATGAAAATCAATATCTCGTTACTATGATCATCCAATTCTTTAGAATCCAACTCTAAGTCTGGAGATAGGTTGAACATACCTTAATATGATGAAAATCACTGAACCGTAAGGTAGAATCCGACTCCGGTTGGTTGTATGCCACTCCAAGGTGCTATTCCACTTCGATGATTACTCCCAAGTGATAACCAAATACAAACACCAACAAGATGTGTTCTAAGTGTGTATAAGGATTATTACAGCTCTCTGGACTCTCAAGAATGCGGAATGGACGAGTAAAATGTAAGCCAAAACGGGTTGTTGTCCCATTTATAATATTCTGCATTTTAACAAGTTAGCGCACGCTACTAAGCTTTCCTTAGCGTGCGCTAATAATAGTTGACTTCAGAACTGTCCAGGTTCGTCCGCGGGAATCTTATCCGGACCCATGTCCCGGCTGGCGCATGTGCTAGCCGTCCCGCTCAATAATTGAGTTCTTAGCGCACGCAACTCCTACCTGCATAGCGTGCGCTAGTAGTAGCCCGATAGCGCGCGTTAAGCTACGTTCTTAGCGTGCGCTATCACGAGTTTGCATGAGAAATTTTGCATGTTTCTATACTTATGTACAAAGATATCAATGCAAGAAACATCATACTCCAATAATCAAAACCACAAATCCGAATAATACAGGGTTTGAAATACAGATGAAATACACTGTAATAAATCCGGATATTACAACGCGAAGGTAGAACTCTCGAAACATAAAAAAAAAACATGATCTGTTATTAGAATTGGGAAACTATGCTTACCTTCATGTTCAACTCGAGACTGGCCCCTTTTTAACAAGTTTAACGGTAGTTGTTACAAACTACAATCAAAACCCCAACGAAATACATAAGAGCAGATTTAGAGTTTAATATAATCATTACAAGAAATAACAGGAAAGCAACAGGAAATTTACTTAAACACATAAAGCAGATTTTTTGAAAAAATCGTGTGATCCGAAATATTTAGACTGAGAAATAGATACCGCAAATCTGGAGTAAGAGAACGTCAAGCTGCCAACAATGATCTCAAACCACAAAAAACACAGAAGTTACACAAACAATGTGGACCCGAAGGAACTTAAAAATGCCGATTCTCAATCAATGTTGAAAACTAGCATGTAAAGTTGTTTTTGAAAAACTTTTTCTTGCATTTTACAAGCCTACCAGACATGGAGTTTTTCTTGCAAAAACAACGGCCGCAGCAAATCGAAAACAAAACCCAAAATTTAACAATCTGACCAGATGAAAAATTTCAGAAACAAAAATACAATATCAAAGATTAATACAAATTCTAGGGTTTTCTTCATAAAACTAATTAATTATAAAATTGCAAAATGCATCAAAAAAATTGTGAAAATTAAACAGTGAAAACACACATATAAAGAATCATAAAATCAAGTTCAAAGTCACTACTCAACAATCTCTGAGCAACAACACAAAAATAATCATATTATTTAACTAAAGTTGTCCATAAATAGATTAGAAACTATATAATCTTACAAGAAGTACTAAAAATTAACCAAAAAGTAGGAATTTACCGTGCATGCTGAAGTAACATACAAGCTATTCCCACATCGAGCTACCGAGCGCAGATTCAATAGCCAAATATAGCTGTTTTATTTAACTTTTACGGGATAATTATAATCTGAAAGCTTTAGGGTTTTGTGGTAAAGGGATTAACTTCGATTGGGATAGAAGTAGGAGAATCAGAATTTGGGGTTATGGGGGATTTGGCGCTGCAACTGTAAGGAAGAAGATGAAAGAACGTGTTACGGGAGAAGGGAGGCTGCAGAAGAAGATGAATTAGGGTTAAGTGTTTTACGGTTTCTATAATATTGGTTCTTAATATTGATTACTAATTAATATTCATTGTTATGGTTATTGTATATAATATTGTGAATCAATGTAAATTATTCATGTAGCTGAATTGGTTTCTGTTTGGTGATGATATCACCACGTCCCAGGTTCTATCCCTGGGATGTACATTTTTTTTTTATTATTGATATTTTAAGTGTCAGTAAATTTTGATACTCAATTTACTGATACTTAAGTGTCAGTATCTTATGACACAATTATGTTAAAAATAAAAAATGAGACAAATGTCTGAAGTTACTGACACTTTTGATAAAGTGTCAGAAACTAAGTGTCAGTAAAAGCTGTTTTTGTAGTAGTGGGTTCATAAAATATCAAGTCATACGATTTCTATACGGGGTATCACACCCTCCTCTAAAAATAAGTTTCTTCTCGAAATTTATGGTGTGAACATTTAGGGCGGTGAGTGTGTGTGTGTGTATATATATATATATATATATATATATATATATATATATATATATATATATATATATATTTATATATATATATATATATTGTTTAGCTATGTGTATATTTAGATATGTATATTATTAATCATGTATATATATATATATATATATATGTGTGTGTGTGTGTGTGTGTGTGTGTATTGTTAATTTTATGCATATACATATATACATACGGTAGAACCTCTATAAATTAATACAGTCGGGATCGAAAAATATATTAATTTTAGAGAGGTATTAATTAATCGATAAATTAATAATTTACTAATTTAAAGAGATATTTTACATTGAACCAATATAAAATCCGTTCAGTGAATGAAGAAGATTCAACAAATTTACATACGGATACTGAAGCAGGTACTCATGAACTCGCTACATTGATTAAAAATTTTCATCATCACAATCAAATGGATGTCAATCATCATGGATTATCCGGGTAAAAATGAAGGATGTTCACAAATCTAAATATTAGAAGAAATTGTTGATACTATAATTGAAAATCCAATTGAGGATGAAGTTCAAGATGATACAGTACCATTAGAGCCGGTTACGCGAAACGAAGCAATAAAAGCATCGAAAACCCTTCATATTTTTTTTCATGTAGTCAGAGTATACCACCAGAGCTTTTAGGTGCTGTGAAAAAAGTGAGAGATGAGATTCATTTTGATTTAAATTTCAATAGAAAACAATCAATACTAGAGTCATACTTTACTAAGTTGTCTTAGTTATCTTTGTAATTTATGAGATTATTAATTTATGATGTTGATGGGACCCTTGATTTATAAAGGGGTCTAAAAAAATTATTATCTTATCAACTTATCGAAATTATTAATTTACATTTGGGGCCCAAGTCGGGACCAGAAAAATATTAATTTTATAGAGGTTATTAATTTATCGAGTATTAATTAAAGAGATTACACTGTATATAGATATATTGTTATATCACACACACACACACACATATATATATATATATATTACATTATAATGATTAGTTTGGTCATATATATGTGCACTCAACATTATAAGTATTGTTGTTATTATTATTATCATTATTTTTATTTTTCATCCCGACTATTTATTGATAAGGCGGTGATGTATAAATTGTCGTATGAAAAAATATAGTAACATAACGTAGTTACGGAAGTGTATGTTCGTCATAGTAAACAACGCAGTGTGGTATAATTCTCAAGTCCGACATACTAACCAAATTTATTCGACGGTTCACAAAATATAAAATCGTCCGGTTTAACTACAACGGGGTATCACAGTTGTAACTTAAGGTGTCTAGCCTGATAGATCCTTATGTGATGGGTCTACGTCGCTGTAATATTTCGAGTTCGAAGCGGGGGTGTTACAAATTCTTATTTTAAAAAATATGGATTTCAAAAATGTCCATATAAGTGTACTCTCTAGATCGAAAGCGATTCATGTTTATTAGTCTCTATGTCCTTGATCTTATTTTCACACGAAATGATATGAATATGTTGAATGAATTCAATCTTTCAATGATGGGAGAATTTGAAATAACAGATTTGGGAGAACTTCATCATTTTCTTGGCGTTGGAGTTCATCAATCCAAGAAATAAATTTTTATTTCACAAGAGAGTTATGCAAAATAAGTTCTTAAAAAGTTCAAGATGGAGATGCTAATCCAGTTTATACTCCATGCATCATTGTTTTGAAGCTATCTAAGGAAGGTGAAGGTAAACTTATAGATCCTACCATGTTTAGAAATCTTGTCGGAAACTTGATGTATCTACAAGGCCTGACATCGTGTATGCCGTTAACTAGGTGAGTGGGTTAATGGAGAAACCTTTTTCAAATCATCGGGAGGCAGCCAAAAGAATTTTGAGATACTTTAAAGGAACCATTGATTATGGTGATTATTATGAGGCTAATGTCCCGGTTAATCTTGTTGGTTATACCGATAGTGACTTAGCAGGAAATATTGATGATAGTAGAAGCACTTCAGCTTATGTATTTAATCTTGGAAGTGGTGTTATACCATGGAGTTCGAAAAAGCAATAATTATGGTGCTTTCTAATATGGAAGTTGAATACATCGCTGCCGCTTATGCAGGATGTCAGTTGATTTGGTTGCGTGGAATTTTGGAAAGTCTCAATCAAAAGCAGAATGAGTCAACCACTTTGTTTTGTGACAATAGCTCAACTATTTCCGTCATAAAGGATCCGGTTCTTCATGGAAGGACGAAGCATATTCTAATTCGGTACCATTTCTTAAGGGAACTTGTGAATGAAGGAGACGTTCACATTGATTGTTGTAAAACGGAAGATCAAACGGCGTATATTTTTTCCAAGTCACAAAGAGGACAAGTGTTCAAGAAAAACATTGAAAAAATCGGAGTAAGGAGCAAGTTTAATTTAGGGGAGGCATTGTTGGCATAAAGAAATAAATTTACTTGCTTAAGTTACTTTGCATTAAATAAATGTTTCTAGCTTGTTTCATGTCTAGATTCATGTAACTACCCAAACTAGTGAATAGTCTTCTAAGATGAAAGGTGAAAGGTTGTGAGCTCTGAATAAGATAGTAACTGTAGGAGTAGTTAGCTTTTGAAAAGCTTCCTCTCTCTCTCTCTCCATATATATATATATATATATATATATATATATATATATATATGGGGAAAGTGAATGTGTGTATTTTTGAGTTGGGTGAAACACCTCACATACATTTTTAATATATAAAATACATGTGAGCCCTCATTCATTCATTAATATTAAAAATAGTATGTGAGGTGTTTTTCACCTAACTTGAAATGCATACACACATTCACTTTCACATATATATATATATATATATATATATATATATATTTATATATATATATATATATATCGCATGTGAGATGTAAAATGCGAGAGTGAATAAAACATGAAGTGAATAAAAAAAAAAAAAAATGGGGAAGGGTGGGTGGTCAGGTGGTAGGGCCAGCACTTAACTCCTTTGGAAGAGGTCTTGAGTTCTAACCCCAAAAGGAGGTGAAAGAGGAAGTTTTTCTTTATGATCCTCTAGCTCCGATAACTCAAGGATAAGCACCGCTAATGTTTAATCTCGCGTCAGCGGTGTGGGAGTATTTCCTTCTTTGGGAACGCACGGAATCTTGACCGTCGGTGCATTCTAGAAGCTGTCTTTGAGAAGCACGAGCATTAATCGATTAAGGACTTCTCGCGTGCGCGAAGTGTACGAGAAAAGCGTTGGGAACCCGGAATTGCTCGGCGACTCGCGATTTACTTCTCTCAATAAGTTAGGAGTGGGCCGTTGAGGTAGGATTAGTCCCATTAGTTCGGATCACCTAGTTATCAAAAAAAAAAAAAAAAACACTTTCCTCGTCATCTATTTTCCAATTTTCGCTTTCCAATTTAGCACCTATTATGAAGTTGAGAAAAAAAAAATCTCACTAGCAGGATTCAGAAATAACCAGCCGATATCAATTTTTGTTGGGCTTGAACGACAATTGTGGAACAATCAAAACTCAATTTTTTGCGGGGTAGGATCCTCTGCAGTGCACAGCATGGTGTTGTGCACTGCCAGCCGTTAGATCGGACACATACACACACCCGTGCGGGTGTGTGTAATCTAACGGCCTACAGTGCACAGCACCATGCTGTGCACTGTAGAGGATCCTGCCCCATTTTTTGCACTATACCCACCCCAAGCTTAGGATTTTTGCACACCATTTTGTCTCAGAAGATGAATCAAAACGACAAATCAGCGCCATCCAGAACCCCACACAATTGAAAACAGGCGCTTCAGACCTTCGAAATACCAAGAAGACACTAGGTGCAGTGACCGGAACCCTAGGCGTGATCAATTCTTCTATTCGCACTGTGAGAAATCGGGATAATGCTTCGATTTTCGCTATGAGATCGTTTGGTTACCCACCTGATTTGCAGAAAAATGGCCGCGATGGTAGTGAAGAAGAGGTTGAGATGCTTGACGCGGCCGCCACCTGCACGAGCTACCCACATCGCTAGTGAGAATGGCCCTATTTCAGGCATTTTCCCGGAACAATATATGTAATATCATGCTTAATTTATATGTGATGGATTTATCGTTCACGTGTATATACACTATTAAAAAAAAGTGGCTTTAACTTCACTTTATTAGCCAAAGAATAATATTTTAGTGTCACATATCTGACGCCAATTTGTGATAGTCGATTTTTTTAAAAAAAAAATATTTTTCCATAAATCCATTTTAAATGTACAAATTTGTATTGGTTTAAATATTAAATACTTTAAATAATAAATTTTAAATTTATATTTAATAATTATAGTGTAAGATATTTCTTAACATTAAGAACTTAAATTACATTATATTTATTTATGTTTAAATATTTTGGAAATTGATTTAATTTGAAAGATAAATTAAATATAAGTATGAAATATAGTATAAGGATAAATACCATTCATTATTAATATACGCAAATATAATAAATAATACTGTTAAATTTATATTTAATAATATTCATTATTAAGCAACTGTGATATAATAAATAATTAAATGAAATATATTGGATAAATAATGGTAAACTTTTTCTTATTTAGGATATTTAATTAATTCAAATAACAAATAAAGGAAAATATTTTACTTAGTAAGTACATATTATATTTATGTTCTATAAACAATGAATGAAAACATAGCTCAGTGGCATCATGCCACACAATGCATCACATTTTTCGGGTTCGAATTCCGCACCGGCCTAAGCTATGTTTTTTGGTTCACTTTTCTTTTAATATGCATTGGCGTCACATATGTGACGCCTTTACGCCTTTTTTTATTTATTAACAATGGCGTCACATATGTGATGCCTTAACTTTCTTCAGCGTCACATATGTGACGCTAATACCCTGTTCCTTTTTTTTTAACAGCAACAGCAACCGAACAGCAACAGCAAGAGAGGCAGACAGGTAGTGAACAAAACAGCAAAACAACTGGAATGTTTCAATACACCATCATAAACAACATTCTAATATACAACAAATAACATTGTAACCAAACCATCATAAACAATACACCATAAATACATCAACAAACAACAAACAATATTTTAACCATCAATACACCATCATAATCAATACATCACAAAAAAAAAAGCATATGAATAATAAACACAACACACAATCAACCGAACCAATAAACCAACACAACAACAAACAACATTGTAACCAAACCAACAAAGCAACATATTAAACACCATGCAACAATAACATTTTATACATATCAAAATCAAAATATACGCAAAATATAATAAATATGATCATCAAAACATAAACCTAACATGCTACTCGTCAGATAATGATCGCATCAACTCATCCTCATCAAAGTCGTCGGAGTCATCATCCTCACCGTTCCCCCGAGATGATGAGGAATCTACCTTCTTCTTTCCTTTGAGTAATCTCAACATGAGTTTACTCATCTTTGAAAATTTCGACTCCACCTTCTCTCTCGACTTCTTCATCTCCTCTTTATCATTCTTCATTGTAATACCCGAATTTTCAGTATGAATTTTTCGCGTTATTTTATCTAAGATATACTGGATGGCTTGGTGTCTATACAGTATGGATAAAATAAATTGAGAACTGAGACAGCTGTATTTGTACTCGTATAACTGTCGTAGTGGTTCGACAATTATTTTGAGGATACCGTGTATCAGGTTATCGTACTTTTGATATTGGTATATCGTATGATGAAGTTATTGGATTCAGTACATGTATTCAGTATGCAGTATGTTCGTATTTTGATATGTCGAGACAGACGAGGAGAACTGGAAAATGGCTAAGTATAGTCTGATTAGCGCGCGCTAATATTCAAGTATAGCACACGCTATCGTTCATGGTTAGCGCACGCTAGAGGCGGAATGTAGCGCACGCTAAATGCAGTCAGATCGGAAGGAATCTGCGTGTGGACCCGGCTGCTTTCGGCGCACGTTCTCATAAGTCAACGGTTGTTGTCCTGAAGTATTAGCGCACGCTAAAGCATGAGGCTTAGCGCACGCTAATTGTAGATCGGTCAAAGGGAATCTTATCCTTGTTAGATCGGCATATGGGGCACATGCGGTACGTAGACTGTAGAAAGTCAACATATATTAGCGCACGCTAAATGTAAGGACTTGCGTACGCTAAACAGTGTGAAATACGTACGCTAATGCATGGGCATTATTGTTAATCTTGGAGTAAGATTTCCTTTTCATTCGAATTCGTAGTCGCAAGGTGTTAGTCGATGCTTGGAATGCATGCCACTGTACAGCATTAGCACACGCTAAGCTTACTGGATAGCGCACGCTAACGGGAACAACTTAGCGCACGCTACGTTATGTGTTTAACGCGCGCTAAGTAGTCATACAGCGTATTATTTTCGTGTTGTTATTATGAATTCGTGATGGGTTGAACTGGATTGTTTAAGACTGTGTTTAATCGAGATATTGTGGAACTGTTGGGTTATTGATCGGTTATTGATTGATAATTATGATTTATCGGATTTCGGCTTGTATTGTTGATATGAGTTCGTAATTGTTTGAGTTGTATTGTTCGGTTTTGTAAATGATCGAGGTATTGTTGAACCGTTGAGTTTGATTGGTTGGTTATACCGGTTATTGATTATTATCAGATATGTTGTCATTTGATTATTGCATTAGGTCGCAATAATTGAGCGTTGATTATGGCCGTTGTGTTGCAGTCAAGGTTGGAGAGTTCGTAGGTTGCTTTTGGTTGGGGCTGAGGAGCTCGGAGACGAAGGCAATAGATTCTGGTAACAGCTTCGTGGTATCAGTATCGAGGCAAGTTTATACTTGTTCAGTTTATAATATTTGATGAATGGTATCGTTTTCATTTCATTTATAATTCGTATGGCGATGTTAGAAAGGTAAGTTGTCGGTTAACGAGTTGTATATCGTGCTCTGGCTTGTATTAAATCATAAGGTATATGATTTAATTATGTTCAAGGAAGACGTGAGTTATCTTTGGTCAAGGGTATAGTATATCAGATATCGAGGATAGTTAACGTGATGACATAAGTATCGGGATAAAGGTTTATTGGTATTGAATGGATGGTACCTTATTTGAGATTATTTGAATAACTGTGTATTCGTTCAGGGATGTTGCTCGTGGAAAGAATATTGTCTTCGGCTTTGAGGTAATTCTAGTATTATTCAGTTATGAGGATAATTGTTCTGAGGAATTATTGTATATATGTTGTACGTTGATGTTTCGTATCTTTGGGATTAAATCGATTACTTCGCTGAGGGATGATGATCCCAGGGCTGATTGTATTGAGATCGTTGATCGTGTTGATTATTTGTCGGGGATGATGATCCCAAGATTATTGTCTTGTATATTGATTAGTCGTGTCGACTTTTCACTGTCAGTCTGTTGTTTCACTTCGGTGAGTCTTTTGATCCTTATTGGATATGTGATTCTTTGAGTTTCGTTGTCATGTTGCATCGTGACATATCTGGAATCATATCTGCGTTCCGATTGGTTATTGTGTAGGATTTTTAGCCAGGCGCATGATGGTTATGCGTGGATATTATTTCCGCATTGAACCGTGCACACGAGACGTAGTTCGTGAGGCTAATTAGGTACAAGACCGCACGTGTATTTGATCGATACCCGGGGTGGCTTGTGCACGGACACATTTCCGGATCGGGCGTACTGTGATGTCCATCTTTGAGCCATACCGTTTGGTCGTTCATACTTCCATGTATGATTAGATATGTTCGATTGTTTGCGACTGGTTGTTCATACGCCCGAGGGGTATGTTCGACATCCAGAGTTATTTCTTTGAGATCCATTATTGTTGATCATTTGGAGTCTACCTTGTTGAGGGTATTCTCGGTTATTGTTGGTCCTTTGTTGATCATTTGGAGTTTACCTTGTTGAGGGTATTCTCGGTTATTGTTGGTCCTTGTTGATCAGTTGGAGTCTACCTTGTTGAGGGTATTCTCAGTTATTGTTGGTCCTTTGTTGATCATTTGGAGTTTATCTCGTTGAGGGAATTCTCGGTTATTGTTGGTCCTTTTTTCATCATTTGGAGTTTACCTCGTTGAGGGAATTCTCGGTTATTGTTGATCTTTGTTGATCGTGTTTGGAGTTTAACATGTTGAGGGTATTCTCGGTTATTGTTGATCCTTGTCGATCGTATTGGAATTCATCATGTTGATGATAATTTCGGTTGTACTTTGACCTTGGGCTGGTCATATTGGAACTCATCATATCGATGATATTCTCAGTGATGTATTGGTTGATCATTGTTATTAATTGTATGAGCATTCGGACTGTACGTCGATGTTCGGGATTTGTATCATTATCATGTGGTAGTTGATCTACAGATATGTTGTGTATTATTGGTTTATCTAGGTTGAGATTTGATTGTGTAATCCGGCGGACAGGATTTGGCACAGATTGGATTATTTTCGCACTTATGAGTTATGAGGACGATTTGAGGACACTTGGTATTGTTTGAATACAGTACAGTATAATTGTTGTTGAGTTCTTTTCGTCATTTGAGAATGCGAAATGTGAATTATGGTAAGGATCGATTTGGTATGGATTGCCATGGATTGGTAAGGTCATGACGGTAAGTTTACATTGGTAGTATTCTTACAGTATTATTACATTGGTATGTAATTATTTATGATGATGTGATCGTTATCATTATCGAGTATTGTGGCTGACCCCGTCGTGGGCTTTATTTTTAGGTACTCGGAGATCGAGCTAGTAGCGGTCGTGAAGGGATGATCTTCCCGATGTGATACTGGCGGTGGCATGTTTTGGAGTATCGAGTATTTCTTTTCTGGTTATTCATTTCCGCTGCAAATGTATATTTTGAACTGTGTTTTTATCCGCTGCGTGTGTATATTTTCAAAATGGCCTTTTGGGCATTTTACGAACTTGGGTTATTTTCGTCAAACTCTTTTTCCCAAATTATTTTATCGGTATGTTTAAGTGGTAGCTTAACGTACATTTTGAACTATCGAGAATTGGCACTTCGCCTTGTATTTTCAAATGGTATTTTATGACGGTATTTGAGAACAATGCTTTTGAAAATATTTGAGTATTTAAAATATTACCGTCATCAGCCTTTTGGCGTTTTTGAATTGGTTTTGTAAACGATTTTTAGCCTGGTGGGTTCCGGCGCGGGACCCACGGCGCTGTAATATCCCGGATGGTTTTGGGGGTGTTACAGAAGATGGTATCAGAGCTTGGGTTTTGTGAAACCTGGGTGTGTGTGTTATGTGGCTCTACCGGGACGGTAGTAGCGTGACTTTTGAAAATGATTTTTTTTCTGACTTTTGAGTCAAACCGATTTTGGAGTTTCCAAAATTTTTGAGATATTTTCCAATTGGTATTTGTGATATTGGCGTGTGTTGGTATTGTTTTGAGACTTCGTGTGGGACTCGTGTGCTAGTATCACGGGAGATCATCGGCTTCACGCACCTGTAAGTATATTGGTTTGGTTATTCGCTTGTGGTGACACTTGATTGTTTTGTGATGAGTTGGAAAGTTTTGGATTTATCTGTTGTTGGTGGAAGGTTGCAAGTTTCGAGGACGAAACTTATTTTAAGGGGGGTAGTATGTAATACCCGAATTTTCAGTATGAATTTTTCGCGTTATTTTATCTAAGATATACTGGATGGCTTGGTGTCTATACAGTATGGATAAAATAAATTGAGAACTGAGACAGCTGTATTTGTACTCGTATAACTGTCGTAGTGGTTCGACAATTATTTGGAGGATACCGTGTATCAGGTTATCGTACTTTTGATATTGGATATATCGTATGATGATGTTATTGGATTCAGTACATGTATTCAGTATGCAGTATGTTCGTATTTTGATATGTCGAGACAGACGAGGAGAACTGGAAAATGGCTAAGTATAGCCTGATTAGCGCGCGCTAATGTTCAAGTATAGCGCACGCTATCGTTCATGGTTAGCGCACGCTAGAGGCGGAATGTAGCGCACGCTAAATGCAGTCAGATCGGAAGGAATCTGCGTGTGGACCCGGCTACTTTCGGCGCACGTTCTCGTAAGTCAACGGTTGTTGTCCTGAAGTATTAGCGCACGCTAAAGCATGAGGCTTAGCGCACGCTAATTGTAGATCGGTCAAAGGGAATCTTATCCTTGTTAGATCGACATGTGGGGCACATGCGGTACGTAGACTGTAGCAAGTCAACTGATATTAGCGCACGCTAAATGTAAGGACTTGCGTACGCTAAACAGTGTGAAATACGTACGCTAATGCATGGGCATTACGTACGTAAGCTCATGTTCGAGGCAAGACAGTGGCCTCTGGGCTGCGATAGCGCACGCTAACAAAGTCGGTTAGCGCACGCTAAGGCCGTAGCGCACGCCAAACATAAGGTTTAGCGCACGCTAGTAATACACTTTATAAAAAGGGGATAGACGGGTGTTATGAAGCATTCTCGTCCATTTCTTTCCTTTCACTCGATAGAGAGAGCTTTGGGAGGTACTTGAGTTCCTAAAACACTCTGAGATGATGATCTTTAACGAGATTAAGATGGAGAGCATGGATTCAAAGCTTTGTTCTTGAAATTATTAATGAGTCTTGGAATGGAGTTCATAGAGAGAGTCTTGAGGTTCCAAATACTGGATTATGATGGAGTTGAGCGTCCTTATCAACATTTGGAGCTTGGAAATGATTGGGAACGGATTCAACCTTGATAATCCATCCTTTTCTTCAAAGAGGTAATTAATCTTCACTTTGGATTTCGTTTTGGGGATTGAATATTGGTGTTCTTGAGTTGATACTTATCATATTAATGAGTTGATAAGTATGATTTCGAGATGGCTTCCCGGGTAACGTTGATGTTATTGTTGGTATGCGGATATTGATATGTTTTGTATGGTTTTGAATGGTGTTCATGAGATATGTCGATTTATGTCTCCCTTCATTTCGGATTTGATGTTAAGATGATATACGGATATATATGACTTAGGTGATTAATTATATGTTAACATATCGGATTATGATGGTTGTCATGAACGTGATTATGGAATCATGGTACTTTTAGTGTTCTTGGTATATATATCATCAAAGAGGAAGGATATATGTTGGTTTGATTATTAACATGGATAAGATAATTGAAACTAAACATTATGTTGATTGTAGTGATTGAGTTCGTATGATAAGATATGGATCATGATGATGAGTTTTGATCTGGAAAGTTATTGTTAATCTTGGAGTAAGATTTCCTTTTCATTTGAATTCGTAGTCGCAAGGTGTTAGTCGATGCTTGGAATGCATGCCACTGTACAGCATTAGCGCACGCTAAGCTTATTGGATAGCGCACGCTAACGGGAACAACTTAGCGCACGCTACGTTATGCGTTTAACGCGCGCTAAGTAGGCAGACAACGTAGTATTTTCGTGTTGTCATTATGAATTCGTGATGGGTTGAACTGGATTGTTTAAGACTGTGTTTAATCGAGATATTGTGGAACTGTTGGGTTATTGATCGGTTATTGATTGATAATTATGATTTATCGGATTTCGGCTTGTATTGTTGATATGAGTTCGTAATTGTTTGAGTTGTATTGTTCGGTTTTGTAAATGATCGAGGTATTGTTGAACCGTTGAGTTTGATTGGTTGGTTATACTGGTTATTGATTATTATCGGATATGTTGTCATTTGATTATTGCATTAGGTCGCGATAATTGAGCGTTGATTATGGCCATTGTGTTGCGGTCAAGGTTGGAGAGTTCGTAGGTTTCTTTTGGTCGGGGCTGAGGAGCTCGGAGACGAAGTCAATGGATTCTGGTAACAGCTTCGTGGTATCGGTATCGAGGCAAGTTTATACTTGTTCAGTTTATAATATTTGATGAATGGTATCATTTTCATTTCATTTATAATTCGTATGGCGATGTTGTTAGAAAGGTAAGTTGTCGGTTAACGAGTTGTATATCGTGCTCTGGCTTGTACTAAATCATAAGGTATATGATTTAATTGTGTTCAAGGAATACGTGAGTTATCTTTGGTCAAGGGTATAGTATATCGGATATCGAGGATAGTTAACGTGATGACATAAGTATCGGGATAAAGGTTTATTGGTATTGAATGGATGGTACCTTATTTGAGATTATTTGAATAACTGTGTATTCGTTCAGGGATGTTGCTCGTGGAAAGAATATTGTCTTCGGCTTTGAGGTAATTCTAGTATTATTCAGTTATGAGGATAATTGTTCTGAGGAATTATTGTATATATGTTGTACGTTGATGTTTCGTATGCTGGGATTCGTATTGATTACTTCGCTGAGGGATGATGATCCCAGGGCTGATTGTATTGAGATCGTTGATCGTGTTGATTATTTGTCGGGGATGATGATCCCAGGATTATTGTCTTGTATATTGATTAGTCGTGTCGACTTTTCACTGTCAGTCTGTTGTTTCACTTCGGTGAGTCTTTTGATCCTTATTGGATATGTGATTCTTTGAGTTTCGTTGTCATGTTGCATCGTGACATATCTGGAATCATATCTGCGTTCCGATTGGTTATTGTGTAGGATTTTTAGCCAGGCGCATGATGGTTATGCGTGGATATTATTTCCGCATTGAACCGTGCACACGAGACGTAGTTCGTGAGGCTAATTAGGTACAAGACCGCACGTGTATTTGATCGATACCCGGGGTGGCTTGTGCACGGACACATTTCCGGATCGGGCGTACTGTGATGTCCATCTTTGAGCCATACCGTTTGGTCGTTCATACTTCCATGTATGATTGGATATGTTCGACGGTTTGCGACTGGTTGTTCATACGCCCGAGGGGTATGTTCGACATCCAGAGTTATTTCTTTGAGATCCATTATTGTTGATCATTTGGAGTCTACCTTGTTGAGGGTATTCTCGGTTATTGTTGGTCCTTTGTTGATCATTTGGAGTCTACCTTGTTGAGGGTATTCTCGGTTATTGTTGGTCCTTGTTGATCAGTTGGATTCTACCTTGTTGAGGGTATTCTCAGTTATTGTTGGTCCTTTGTTGATCATTTGGAGTTTATCTCGTTGAGGGAATTCTCGGTTATTGTTGGTCCTTTTTTGATCATTTGGAGTTTACCTCGTTGAGGGAATTCTCGGTTATTGTTGATCTTTGTTGATCGTGTTTGGAGTTTACCATGTTGAGGGTATTCTCGGTTATTGTTGATCCTTGTCGATCGTATTGGAATTCATCATGTTGATGATAATTTCGGTTGTACTTTGACCTTGGGCTGGTCATATTGGAACTCATCATATCGATGATATTCTCAGTGATGTATTGGTTGATCATTGTTATTAATTGTATGAGCATTCGGACTGTACGTCGATGTTCGGGATTTGTATCATTATCATGTGGTAGTTGATCTACATATATGTTGTGTATTATTGGTTTATCTTGGTTGAGATTTGATTGTGTAATCCAGTGAGACGATTTGTACAGTTGGATTATTTTCGCACTTATGAGTTATGAGGACGATTTGAGGACACTTGGTATTGTTTGAATACAGTACAGTATAATTGTTGTCGAGTTCTTTTCGTCATTTGAGAATGCGAAATGTGAATTATGGTAAGGATCGATTTGGTATGGATTGCCATGGATTGGTAAGGTTATGACGGTAAGTTTACATTGGTAGTATTCTTACAGTATTATTACATTGGTATGTAATTATTTATGATGATGTGATCGTTATCATTATCGAGTATTGTGGCTGACCCCGTCGTGGGCTTTATTTTTAGGTACTCGGAGATCGAGCTAGTAGCGGTCGTGAAGGGATGAGCTTCCCGATGTGATATTGGCGGTGGCATGTTTTGGAGTATCGAGTATTTCTTTTCTGGTTATTCATTTCCATTTTGCAAATGTGTATTTTGAACTGTGTTTTTATCCGCTGCGTGTGTATATTTTCAAAATGGCCTTTTGGGCATTTTACGAACTTGGGTTATTTTCGTCAAACTCTTTTTCCCAAATTATTTTATCGGTACGTTTAAGTGGTAGCTTAACGTACATTTTGAACTATCGAGAATTGGCACTTCGCCTTGTATTTTCAAATGGTATTTTATGACGGTATTTGAGAACTATGCTTTTGAAAATATTTGAGTATTTAAAATATTACCGTCATCAGCCTTTTGGCGTTTTTGAATTGGTTTTGTAAACGATTTTTAGCCTGGTGGGTTCCGGCGCGGGACCCACGGCGCTGTAATATCCCAGATGGTTTTGGGGGTGTTACATTCATCTCCTCGTTATCTTTTTTTAGTGCCTCGATGGTAGCCTCCAAAGACCGATCGACCTCGACAGGTCGTAATGATGCTCGTGAGTCAACAAGACGACGACTTGTGGGTTGGTCGATGACTTCATTTATGATGATCCCCTTTGAAATTCCCCTCACCCTTCCACCCTGTCTAACTCTGCCACCCGCCTGAGCCCACAAGTTCTGGTAAAATTCATCTTCCGGAGGGGGGTTTGGGAAATGCAATGCCTCAACGAGCTTATAGTAACGGTCCTGTTCCAAGTAATATTTACACAAAAAGTGAACAAGATACACATTACAAATTAGGGACGTAATCGAAATACAAGTGAACAAATATAAAGCTAAACTAACGTATTGTTCTGCACTTCGGGCATCTATCCATTTGGGAGTAAAGACTCCTGACTTAGCTTCTCCGTCCTCCGATTGAGCCTCGCTGCTGCCCTCACCAATTTTCTTTATCTTCTTTTGATGTTTTTCCATTTCTTTCACATTGGTGATGTGAGTCTTCATGAAGGCCAAAAGATTAAACACTGGGTCCTCTATCGGTCTCTCCCTTTCACATGCCGGTCTTTGGTACATCTCCGACGCAGCATCACTCGCCTATGCATTAACATAAAACATTAACAATATTGATGATGACACATAATTGAAGACAACATATATTATATAATAAAACGTTGACAGAATTTATACGTACCATGGAATGAGCATGATCGTACATGCTCAAACTGCCTCCAGTATATGTACCCGGCGCCTTTTGCGTAATCACATCGGTACTCTCATCGTAAAGAGTGCCCGTGTTTTTAGATTTCTGAAAGGCCTCATTCTTCTTCTCTTCGGTCTCCCAACGCATCCACAAGATCTTGAACTCTTTTTTCCTTCAACCACTTCTCCCATTGACCGACTGGTTTTTGATATGCTTTATTTTTAGCGTGCGTAAGCATATCAATAAATCGTCCGTGGCTATATCTGTCCCAATACCACCCAATTTTCTCCTCATCCGATTTTTCCCACCTATAATGCATCTGGACATATATATTAACAACTGTCAGAAAATCGAAAAACAATCAAATGTTTTTGGCACAACAACATAACATAACAGTTTGAGTAAAATGAATGCAGTTTTACCATAAAATAATTTCCATATATTGTAATTAAATAGCAACTGTAATAATATACCCCAAATTTCCGCCACAACTAATCCCTCGTACGTCGAGAGACCTGGCCCCAATGCTCTTCACCGGAGTAGTACCTCTTAAGTAAGCCGACTATATTGGTCTCGGCCTTCTTTGAACTAAAGCCAACTATTTTTGGCAAAGGACGAATTAGTTTTCGATCATCATACTTCTCTTCTGCCTTGGAGATCTCAGTCGGACCTCTCTCTGGTGGCTGTGCTTAAACCTCTTGATCCTCGTCGTACTCAAACTCCATCGGCTCCTCTGGAATACAAATGTGATGCACTAATGGACCACCTGATGGGGGATCAGTAGTGGGTGGCTGCAATGGTGGCTGATCGTGTGACACGGTCCTCGACATCCCCGCATATGGTCCATGGCCAATTATTGTGTGCTGCTGTGACACCTCTGGACTGTCAGTATATACATCAGAAGGATTGCCTCCACCAATAAATGGAATATGCTGGCTCCCATGAGATAACAACGAACCATAACTCATGTGTCTTGTAAATTCGGCATCAATAAACGGACGCCAATGCTGGAGTCCCGAGTCGGTACGTAAATGCTGTTGTTGTAGCTGCTGCCCAAAGGGTATGTGTCGGGTCAGATCTTCTATCTCTGGTCGTATGACAGGCCCACTCCTATGTGACGACGAAGACTCGGGTATACTACGAGAAGACGAGGGGCTCGAACTAATGCTAGGTGCCCTGGTATGACAAGGAACGTCAGCACGCTGGTCGGTACTACGTCTCGACATCTGAAATGCAAAGTACAATAAAATCGAACACCAAAATCAGTCCATGAACGCCAACTTTTGATTAAACACATATATGCTGCAAAACCAACTTTTGAAATAGTACATACTTCAAACATACTGCATAAATACTTTAAACATACTGCACACGAAGGTGAATAAATACATAACATATATGGAGAATAAATAAACATACTGTAAATAAACATACAACATGTTCTAAACATACATACAGATATGCTGTAAATAAACATACAGCATGTTCTAAAAATTCAAACATACTTCAATACATACATCATACTGTAAATGTGAATAAATTCGAAATCAAATTCTAAAAAAATTCACGAAACCAATTCGAAACAATTTCAAGAAACAAATATGAAATCAATAAGATAAATACCTTTTGAAGCGGTTCAATATGTCCTTGATATGGTGGAGAACAAATCCTTAATTAATAATTTGGATGATATGGTGGAGATTGGGGAGTGGTTTTAAAATTGGGGGTTAGGTTTCGAAGAACAGAAAAGGGGAGAAGGAGAAGAGAAAAGCGGGTTATGAAAAAGAGTCTGTCTTTGATTTAGCAAAACTAATACATTGGCGTCACACATGTGACGCCATTGTTAATCAAAAAAAATCATAAAGGCTTAAAGGCGTCACACAAGTGATGCCATTCTTAATTTTAAAAAAAAAAAGAATAAATGCCTAAAGGTGTCACATATGTGACGCCAATACAATTTAAAAGAAAATTGGACCAAAAAACATAGCTCAGTGGCCGGCGCGGGATTCGAACCCGCACCTATGTGATGCATGGTATGGCATATTGCCACTGAGCTATGTTTTCATTCATTATTTGTAGAACATAAATATAATATGTACTTACTACGTAAAATATTTTCCTTTATTTGTTATTAGAACTAATTAAATATCTTAAATAAGATAAAGTTTGCCATTAAATTATGCAATATATTTTATTTAATTATTTATTATATTACATTAGATTAATAATGAATATTATTAAATATAAATTTAATAGTATTATTTATTATATTACAATAGTTAATAATGAATGTTATTAAATAAAAATTTATATTAGTTTGTTATTTAAATATAATATGTACTTACTATAAAATATGTTCTTTTATTTGTTATTTGAAATATTATTAAATATAAATTTAACAGTACTATTTAAAAGTATTATTTATTACATTAGCGTCACATATGTGACGCCATAGTTAATAAAAATAAAAATAATACATTGGCGTCACACATGTGACACCATTCTTAATTTAAAAAAAAAAAAGAATAAATGCCTAAAGGCGTCACATATGTGACGCCAATACAATTTAAAATAAAATTGAACCAAAAAACATAGCTCAGTGGCCGGCGCGGGATTCTAACTCGCGCCTATGCGATGCATGGTGTGGCATGTTGCAACTGAGCTATGTTTTCATTCAATGATTGTAGAACATAAATATAATATGTACTTACTACGTAAAATATTTTCCTTTATTTGTTATTTGTTATTTAAATATAATATGTACTTACTAAGTAAAATATGTTCCTTTATTTGTTAAATATAAATTTAACAGTATTATTTAATTAACAGTATTATTTATTATATTACAGTAGGTTAATAATAAATTAGGCAATATGTTTTATTTAATTTTTTATTATATTACAGTAGGTTAATAGTCAACATTATTAAATACTATGTAAAGAAGAGCATTGTCGATCAATATATTGAAAATAATTATAATAGAAAATATTACACATCGTTGACGTCTGACAAGTTATAGTAAAGGAGAACATATCATTCTACATCATCTTCTTCGCTTGAAGCTTCATATTCGTCTTCATTATCATCAAGTATTTCAATTGAATTGGCATCTCTATCAACAAGTTCAATTTGCATGTCGTATCCGCTCAAGTCAACTACGAGATTAAGTATTGGAGCTTCTGCCTCTTGGTAGTACTCGGGTTGAGGAATGGGCTCCTGCAATATTATCGATGATACTGCTGATAAATCAACAACATGTCTGGCTCTTATCGGACAAACCACCCACAAATCTGTTAAATTACATAATCTATTAAAGTAAATAAGTGTATGTATCATAAATAGATGCGGGTATAATATTATTATCATATTGTACCTCTTCTATGACGACCAAGTCTTCTAGATGGGTACCGAGCATAATACACTTGACTCGCTTGACTCGGGAAGATAAATGACTCGGCAGTCGCTTGTCTTGCTAGAGGATCGAGTTCAACTAACCCGTGTAGACATTTCACTTTGCGGTTGTCGAACCAGTCACATTTAAATAGATGAATAACTTGTTCAGGAAATTCAGGATTGTAGAACGTGAACTCCAGTACCTCTAGTAGCATCCCGTAGTACTTAGATAAATCTCCGGAACTATTTGCACTTGTAATACACAATCCACTATTCATAGTCTTTTATTTTGTCCGTGAAATTCAGTATGAAATTTGAATCCATTCACCACATAACCTTTGTACATCTTCACTAATCGATCACCTCTAAAAAATGCAGCAAGTTGATAGTCCTTTAATTCTGTGGTCGCAACCAATCTTTCAAACCATGGAACTAAGTGATTAACTCGTGCGAACTCCAAGTCTCTAGTGGAGATATTACTCTGTAGTTGATTCTCAAATGTACTGAAATATATAATGTGTAAGTACATGGTTACATGTAAAAATATGAAATATCAAAATAATAATCGTACCATAGATATGGTTCTGCTTCTTCACAGTTCGTAAGAATATATAGGATTGCCATATTCCACTCAACTTCAGCCATTCGCCGCCCCTTACTTTTCCCCATTACTCGACCTTTTGGTGTAAAGATCGACAGTTGTCCTTCAAATTGAGGGGCAAACAGAACCTCGTTCCTTTTTAGTCGTGTCGTCGTTGTGTCGATTTCTTTGTCGAAGTAGAAGAAACAAAAAATTGTGATCTCAGTCAGTAAATAGGCCTCATATATGGATCCATCAACCTTCGCTTTATTGCTCACCATGCCTTTTAGAATAAACATCATCCTGTATTGTACGAAATACTTAATTTATAAATACATACACAACATAATGCATATATTAATATAAAGATAAGAATACTACCTCTCGAATGGGTGCATCCATCGATAGACCGGTCCCCCGACAAGGGCCTCGTATGGCAGATGAACGAGCATATGTTCCATTGAGTCGAAGAATGCCGGAGGTAATATCTATTCCAACTTGCAAATAGTCACTATGACAGTCTTGGCTAAGTTTCTCATATCAGACGCATTAATCTCACTCGTGCACAATGCTCTGAAACAGTTGCTCACCTCCGTTAATGCTTCCCAAATTGGCTCCGGTAAAAAATCTTTCAAGGCAATAGGTAGCAATCGTTGCATAAAAACATGGCAGTCATGGCTCTTCATACCATTTATTCCATTAGTATCGAGATTCACACAGTTTGATATATTCGAAACATGCCCGTCTGGAAATTTTAGCTCTTTAACCCACTCGCATATTGCATGTTTCTGTTCTGCGGTATATGTTGCTTTCGGCTTTCTATTTGTTCCCTCGGGGACAAACAATCCATCTCTTGTTGTGTACAATGGCAATTCGCGTCTCGCTTTCAGGTTGCCCTTAGTTTTTTGGGGAATGTCCATGACTGTGTTAAGTATATTATCAAAGAAATTCTTTTCACAATGCATGACGTCTAAATTATGACGAATCAGTAAGGTAGACCAGTAAGGGAGCTCCCAAAATATGTTCCTCTTTGTCCAATTATGCTTTTCCCCAAACCCTTCAATACCTTCATAATTCACACCAAAGGTTACATCAGGAATACGATCAGTAATAATTTTCATTTCTGCTGGCCCTCGACGTTCCGGAAAAAATGAGCTTTCTTTATGACCTTTGTAAAAATCACGTTTGTTTTTTCTGTAAGGGTGCCGCAGTGGGAGAAAACATCTGTGACAGTCGAACCATGATGGTTTCCCTCCGTTCTTTAAACGAAAAGCAGAAGTACTTTCCATGCAATAAGGGCATGCTAACTTTACATGGGTGCTCCATCCCGACAACATACCATAGGCTGGAAAGTCATTAAATCGTCCACATCAGAACCGCACGCATCGAGAAATTTTCCTGCCTTACATGTAACACCCCGAGATATTCGGAATAATTACAGCGCCGTAAACACTTTTTGAAAGGATTTACAAGGCTAAATAAAAGAAATATAAATATAAGACATCAATACCACGGAAATTCAAGTTTACAAAACCGATTCAACTGGTTCAACGAGTAATTAATACAACCATATCGAAAAGATATTAATAAGACATTCGTACTCGAGTACTGAAAATGAATCAAGAAGACAATCAAAAGCAACGACAAACATCACTGAACCCCTTCGTCGTCACATCGTCTTGTTTGTTTCCCCACTCCTCGGCTACCTGAACATCAAAACAAATGTCCACCCCCGAAGGGGTTAGCAAAACGATGCTAGTACAAGTATCATATTAAACAAATCGAATATGCATCAACAATACATAACAAGATACACCACACGGACTTCCGCTACCGGAATTCGACAATGCGAATCCACAAGATTCCATTAACACAGCAAGGGCATTCCAATGATCCAGCGCCCTCAGCGTAGATCCCAAGATGATCCCGTCGGACCAACACGAGGTGGAAATAACCCGTCCAATGATCCAGCGCCCTCAGCCTAGATCCCAAGATGATCCCGTCGGACCAACACGAGGTGGACATCCGATCCAGCGCCCTCACCATAGATCGTACAACGTACACAAACACAACTCATGCATACATATATGCCAAATCATTATGTCCATCAACATGAACATACAAACACTAGATAACGAATATCATGTCAATTCAACAAAATAAATTCCATGTTCAACAACATGAATAAACCACAAACATGCTCAAAATACCAACTTTAACACATTACGATACTTGCCTCGAAGATGGCAAGAACGAAACACTTCAATGATCTCAACACACTCGAAGGCCACCTCCTTCGATCAACGTAGCAAGCTCGAACCTTAACAAAAGAAATGATATACAAATCATCTCAAGTCGAACGATTGCCTAACAATTCGGTCTACGGCCAAAAGCTCAAAATATGCAATCTGCCTGAACCACTTAGCGTACGCTACGTACTCTACGTAGCGTGCACTAAGCCTGCCTGTTAGCGTACGCTATCGTCTAAGCCTAGCGTACGCTAGCCATGGACTGACAGTTCTCTCTGATCAGCTGACTGACTCGGCTGATATCATAACGTACGTTACGTACCAAACGTAGCGTGCATTAGCTTATCCCCGATAGCGCACATTAACTTACGTATGTTAGCGTGCGCTAACCGTGCATGGCAGATTACTACTGGCAGAAAACTAGATCTAATGGTGATGAACTCATGAATTCTATGGTGATAAAACATGTCATCCCCGTGCATATCATGCTCATAAGGTTTTGAGAAAGTTCTATACGTACTAAATGACTATGAGATACAAGGACACGTATAATCATCACAACACCATAATTCATCCTAGATCTTCATGAAAATATTCTAAGTTCCGTTCATTCCAAGTCCCAAAACATATGATTCCTTACGTAAAACATACGAACTAGGTAATCTCCATATACTGGTCATGATCGGTTTTCAAGACACATAATATGCTTAGGAGTCCACATACTAAAAAGGTTCAATGGATCATACGATGAATAAGTGCCGAAACGTCGAAAATATCCTTCTAACACATGATGTTCGACTATTAACGAATCTAACTGACTAGATAAACATGATCAAACGTCCTTTAGAACACTACTAATATTGGTGAAGAATCACCTACCTCAAAGTAGTGAAGAACAAGGAGGAAATCGAAGCAATCCAACGTCGAAGGCTTGAACACCAATCCTCAATGATCTACAATCTTCAACACGAGCTAGGATGCTGATATGAAGTGTTTAGGATGAAGAGAGTAATACTCTAAGTATAAGAATTCATATGTGGGAAAAGAAAGGACTGAAAATACGAAAAGGATGTTGTCCTATTTATAGGAAATGGTTATTAGCGCGCGCTAGTCCATACTCTTAGCGTGCGCTAACGGCTTACTGACTTCACTGTACTCAGCACTTAGCGTGCGCTATTCTCATGTCAGTAGCGTGCGCTAAGGCGTTGACTTGGCTTTTCCCGAAAGCCGTCCAGGTTCATCCCGACACAATCCGACCAAGATCCCCGGCCTGATCTCACCTACCACACGTCTCAATCATATTGACCACGTATAGCGTGCGCTAATGTTCCTTTGTAGCGTGCGCTATGGATCCATGTTAGCGTACGCTACACATAGACGATAGCGTGCGCTACATGCGCAGAATCACAAATCTTAAATCACATTCATGAAATTATACGCTCAACAACACCGGACTATGAGATACGGAGAATAATACTCAGATTAAAGTGCAACAATTACAATATCACAAGTTCCAAATACATATCAGAAATCTCGGGTATTTCATCCTTCCTCCCTAAAAAGAAGTTTCGTCCCGAAACTTAAGATGAAAACAACTCTGGATATCTAGCCTTCATACTGTCCTCTGTTTCCCAAGTGGCCTCTTCGACTCCGTGTCGTGACCATTATACTTTAACCAAGTGTATTGGCTTACTCTCAAGTATCTTGATTGGTCTCTCCTCGAAGGTGCCGTCATTAGCTATCTCGATCTCGTCGAAATCAATGACGTGACTGGGGTCCGGTACATACTTCCGCAATTGGGATACGTGAAACACATTGTGAACGTGACTCAGCGATGGCGGTAAGGCCAACCTGTATGCTAAATCTCCAACTCTCTCGAGGATCTCAAATGGTCCGATATATCTTGGACTAAGCTTGCCTCTCCTCCCAAAACAGAAAATCCCTCGTGTAGGAGACACCTTCAATAGTATATGGTCCCCAGCGTCGAACTCTAGAGGGCGATGACGTACGTCTGCATAAGACTTCTGTCGACTCTAGGCAGTCAACAGTCTTTCTCGAATCAAAGCTATCTTCTCTTGAGTCTAAATTATCAATTCCGGTTCCGTCCCGATCAAATCCCAAGAATCATCCCAACACAGGGGTGATCGGCATCTTCTCCCGTACAAAGCTTCAAATGGTGCCATCTTAATAGAAGCATGCCAACTATTATTGTAAGTGAATTCAATCAACGGCAAATGAACTTCCCAATCAGTCGACCAATCTAAGGCACAAGCTCTAAGCATGTCTTCTACCGTTTGTATAGTCCTTTCGGACTGACCGTCCATTTGGGGATGATAAGCTATGCTAAAGTTGAGCTCAGTCCCCAAGGACCTGTGAACTGCCTTCCAGAAATGTGACACGAATCGACCATCTCGATCCGAAATAATGGTCTTCGGCGTCCCATGCAATCTGACTATCTCCGCAATAAATACTCGCGCCAATCTCTCGGGTCCCCATGTATCTTTAATTCCTAGGAAATGAGCCGACTTGGTTAGTCGATCAACTATAACCCAAATCATGTTCATTCCCGTTCTAGTCCTTGGCATACTGGTGATGAAATCCATCGAGATATCCTCCCACTTCCACTCAGGGATCGGAAGCGGCTTTAACATTCCGGCAGGTCGCTGATGTTCAATCTTAACCTGCTGACAAGTCAAATACTTCGAAACGTACTCTGCTACATCCTTCTTCATATTCCCCCACCAGAAGTTTTGTTTTAAATCCTTATACATCTTATCACGCTCGGTGAATATAATAGGGCGCGTTGTGAGCTTCCTTCAGAATAGTCCGTCTCAATTCATCATTATCGGGAACGCAAAGTCGGCTCTGAAATCTCAGAACTCCATCATCTTGTATCACGAATCCTGGGGCTTTTCCTTTCTTTACTTCGTCACATAACCGAAGGATCAGAGAATCGTTCAACTGATTAGATTTGATCTCCTCGACTAGTGATGAAGTCAGTTCCATCACATATAGTTGCCCTTGGATTCCTGGTGCCCATACTTCAATCCCTTCGCGGATCAGTTCCCGTTGAATGCTGGTTTGGGACGTAAGTGCTTCCAACACTCAAAGAGAAACAGGTTTACAGCTTAATGCATCGGCTACTACGTTTGCTTTCCCCGGATGATAGAGAATCTCCAAGTCGTAATCCTTGATCAATTCCAGCCACCTTCTCTGCCTCATGTTTAATTCTTTCTGACTGAAAATGTACTTGAGGCTCTTATGATCTGTAAAGATCTGACAATGAGTGCCGTACAAATAATGTCGCCAAATTTTCAATGCAAAGACTACAGCTACTAGCTCCAGATCATGAGTCGGGTAATTAACCTCGTATGGTTTCAGCTGCTGAGAAGCATAGGCAATCACCTTATCTCTTTGCATCAACACACATCCTAGACCCTGATTTGAAGCGTCGCTGTACACCATGAATCCATCTGTTCCAAATGGTAACGCTAATATAGGTGCTGTCGTCAGTCTATTCTTAAGTTCATCAAAACCAGCCTGGCATTTCTCATCCCACTTAAACTTTTGAGTTTTCTATAACAGCTGACTGAGCGGACGAGAAATTTTGGAAAATCCCTCTACAAAGCGGCGATAATATCCGACAAGTCCTAGGAAACTCCGGACTTCTTTCACATTATTAGGAACCTCCCATTCCAAGATTGCTTCGACTTTCTTTGGGTCCACCTGAACTCCGTCAGCTGATATCACATGCCCAAGGAAAATTACCTCCCTAAGTCAGAACTCGCATTTTGAAAGCTTTGCATACAGCTGTTCCTTCCTCAAGGTGCTCAAAACCACACGTAAATGTTCGACATGCTCCTCTGCGTCCTTCGAATATATCAAGATGTCATCAATGAAGACGACCACAAATTTATCCAAGTATTCCAAGAATACCCGATTCATCAATTGCATTAATACCGCAGGAGCATTGGTAAGTCCAAATGGCATCACTACAAATTCATAATGTCCGTACCGGGATTTGAAAGTAGATTTCGGTATATCCGATTCCTTAATTCTCAACTGATGGTATCCTGATCGTAAGTCAATCTTCGAGAATACCCTTGCCCCTTGCAGTTGATCAAATAAGTCGTCGATCCGTGGTATAGGATACTTATTCTTGATCGTCATCTTGTTGAGCTCCCTGTAATCAATACACAGTCGGAGGGATCCGTCTTTCTTCCGAACAAAGAGAACGGGCGCTCCCCAAGGAGAAACACTAGGTTGAATATAGCCCTTCCGTAACAATTCCTCCAGTTGCTTCTTGAGTTCATACATCTCGGTTGGCGCCATGCGGTATGGTGCTCTGGAAATAGGAGCTGCTCCGGGCTCTAATTCGATAGTGAATTCCACTTCTCTCTGCGGAGGTAACCTAGGTAGTTCGTCAGGAAATACATCTGAGAACTCATTCACAACTGAAATACACGAGAGCTCTACTCCTTCCTCTTTCCTCATGGCATAACACCAAAGTCCATGACATCCTTGCTTCAGTAAATTTCACGGCTTTCATTGCTTTAATCAATTTTTCCGAGCTTCCCGGCCTCCATCCTCGGAATAAGTGTTCAGATCCGTCATCAGCAATGATAGAAATGACTCTCTCTCGGTAATTCAGAATAGCTCCATAACGGTTGAGCCAATCGTCTCCGAGAATTAAATCGTCACCGTAGATGTCAACTACAATAAGATTCGATGGCCAATCTCTCCCTCCTATAGACACTGGAAAATCTCTAGCCTCTAGGGTTCCCACAATTCTCTCTCCACTCGGCAAACCCACAACATATGGTTCAAAATCAAATAAGCACGAGATTTTTAAACGATTTACACAGTTCAATGATATGAAAGAATGTGTAGCTCCGGAATCGAATAAAACACTAACTGGTTGCAAAAGGATCTGAATTGTACCTGATGCAACAGCAGTGTTCTGATCGTCAGATTTCCTCATCTCGTAGAGGCGCGGAGGAACGGACCCAGCACTGGATGTCTCTCTCTTCCCAATGTTCTGCTGCTGAAATCCACTCTGCTGCGTCTGGTTCACACTTATCTCCTTCGGAACTGGTGCTGGAGTGCGAGTACCAAAAGATCTAGTAGCAACTCCACAGAAGGCCGCACGGTGCCCTTCTTGTCCACAATCGTAACAAGTCACAGAAGATGCGGGGTAATCACGTCGAATATGTCCTGCTCGACCACAATTGTAGCATTTCTTTGATGCTTCCGAAACTGCTGATGTTGTCCGGAACTTCTTTCCAGCTCTAGAAGGATGTGGAGGTTTCCTAGCCGTATAAAAGGAAGACTGGCCCTTGCGGGGCCCACCATTCTTGTTTTCTGAGAAGTTGCCGGTCACTTTCTGCTTCTTTGCCTCCACCGATTTTTCCACCGCCGCCTCTTTCATGTCGTATGCCAGCGCTTTGTCTTGATACTATCACAATGTAGTACACTCGAACCCGGACATGTATTGCTGAATCTCCGGCTTCATTCGCATATCGAAATGAAAAATCTTTTCTGCCTCCGTTCTGACCAAGTGTCGGACACACGTCAGCTGATGATTAAAAGTTTTGATTATGTCCGTTACAGTTGCTTCCGAACTCTGCGGTGAGAAAAACTCTCGGATCTTTGCCTCTCTAACTGGACGAGGACAATACTGTGCTTCCATCATTAGTTTGAATTCCGTCCAGTCCGCATTATGATCCTCGGGTCGAATAGCTTCCCACCAGTCAAAGGCCTCCCCAGTCAGAAAATACTGGGCAATGGGAACCTTCCGGTCTTTGGGACAGTTAAGACCCGCGAATATCTTCTCTAACTCCTTAAGCCAATGATCCCAAGTAAGTGTCTCAGCAGATCCGTCAAATTTTGGCGGGTGCAATTTGACCACCTCAGCAAGCCATCTATCTCCCCGGTTATCCTCGTGGTGCTGCTGTCCCATCGCCGTCTGCATGCGGTCGACTACCTGGGCGAACTGGTTTATCTGCGCCACCACCTGTTGAAGCACTCCCGGCATGTTAGGATTTGCATCGTCATTCGCTGATCCTTGCTGCCCTCCAGAATGGGAATCGGTTCGACTAGCTGATAATTCTGGGGTAGTTGCGGAATCCTCCTGTCTCATGTTACCCCGTCCGCGTCCACAACCGCGTCCGCATCCACGTCCTCCTCTCAACATACTGTAAACACAATTCCTCAATATCCAGGACAAAGTTTTCGAAATAAAGCCCGTCAATACTCACAAAACAGTAATTAAGTAAAACGGTAGTATAAGAGATTAGGAGACTTACAACCACGGTCCACATGACGACTTTGGCTGAACAGTGATGTTACGAACGGCCCGTAAATCAAATAACGTAAACAGACCCAACTAAAACCCGACTGCCAAGATATCCATGAATCTTAGCTCTGATACCATATTCTGTAACACCCCGAGATATTCGGAATAATTATAGCACCGTAAACCCTTTTTGAAAGGATTTACAAGGCTAAATAAAAGAAATATAAATATAAGACATCAATACCACGAAAATTCAAGTTTACAAAACCGATTCAACTGGTTCAACGAGTATTTAATACAACCATATCGAAAAGATATTAATAAGACATTCGTACTCGAGTACTGAAAATGAATCAAGAAGACAATCAAAAGCAACGACAAACATCACTGAACCCCTTCGTCGTCACATCGGTCTTGGTCGTTTCCCCGCTCCTCGGCTACCTGAACATCAAAACAAATGTCCACCCCCGAAGGGGTTAGCAAAACGATGCTAGTACAAGTATCATATTAAACAAATCGAATATGCATCAACAATACATAACAAGATACACCACACGGACTTCTGCTACCGGAATCCGACAATGCGAATCCACAAGATTCCATTAACACAACAAGGGCATTCCAATGATCCAGCGCCCTCAGCATAGATCCCAAGATGATCCCGTCGGACCAACACGAGGTGGAAATAACCCGTCCAATGATCCAGCGCCCTCAGCCTAGATCCCAAGATGATCCCATCGGACCAACACGAGGTGGACATCCGATCCAGCGCCCTCAGCATAGATCGTACAACGTACACAAACACAACTCATGCATACATATATGCCAAATCATTATGTCCATCAACATGAACATATAAACACTAGATAACGAATATCATGTCAATTCAACAAAATAAATTCCATGTTCAACAACATGAATAAACCACAAACATGCTCAAAATACCAACTTTAACACATTATGATACTTGCCTCGAAGATGGCAAGAACAAAACACTTCAATGATCTCAACACACTCGAAGGCCACCTCCTTCGATCAACGTAGCAAGCTCGAACCTTAACAAAAGAAATGATATACAAATCATCTCAAGTCGAACGATTGCCTAACAATTCGGTCTACGGCCAAAAGCTCAAAATATGCAATCTGCCTGAACCACTTAGCGTACGCTACGTACTCTACGTAGCGTGCGCTAAGCCTGCCTGTTAGCGTACGCTATCATCTAAGCCTAGCGTACGCTATCCATGGACTGACAGTTCTCTCTGATCAGCCGACTGACTCGGCTGATATCATAACGTACGTTACGTACCAAACGTAGCGTGCATTAGCTTATCCCCGATAGCGCACGTTAACTTACGTATGTTAGCGTGCGCTAACCGTGCATGGCAGATTACTACTGGCAGAAAACTAGATCTAATGGTGATGAACTCATGAATTCTATGGTGATAAAACATGTCATCCCCGTGCATATCATGCTCATAAGGTTTTGAGAAAGTTCTATACGTACTAAATGACTATGAGATACAAGGACACGTATAATCATCACAACACCATAATTCATCCTAGATCTTCATTGAAATATTCTAAGTTCCGTTCATTCCAAGTCCCAAAACATATGATTCCTTACGTAAAACATACGAACTAGGTAATCTCCATATACTGGTCATGATCGGTTTTCAAGACACATAATATGCTTAGGAGTCCACATACTAAAAAGGTTCAATGGATCATACGATGAATAAGTGCCGAAACGTCGAAAATATCCTTCTAACACATGATGTTCGACTATTAACGAATCTAACTGACTAGATAAACATGATCAAACGTCCTTTAGAACACTACTAATATTAGTGAAGAATCACCAACCTCAAAGTAGTGAAGAACAAGGAGGAAATCGAAGCAATCCAACGTCGAAGGCTTGAACACCAATCCTCAATGATCTACAATCTTCAACACGAGCTAGGATGCTGATATGAAGTGTTTAGGATGAAGAGAGTAATACTCTAAGTATAAGAATTCGGATGTGGGAAAAGAAAGGACTGAAAATACGAAAAGGATGCTGTCCTATTTATAGGAAATGGTTATTAACGCGCGCTAGTCCATACTCTTAGCGTGCGCTAACGGCTTACTGACTTCACTGTACTCAGCACTTAGCGTGCGCTATTCTCATGTCAGTAGCGTGCGCTAAGGCATTGACTTGGCTTTTCCTGAAAGCCGTCCAGGTTCATCCCGACACAATCCGAGCAAGATCCCCGGCCTGATCTCACCTACCACACGTCTCAATCATATTGACCACGTATAGCGTGCGCTAATGTTCCTTTGTAGCGTGCGCTATGGATCCATGTTAGCGTACGCTACACATAGACGATAGCGTGCGCTACATGCGCAGAATCACAAATCTTAAATCACATTCATGAAATTATACGCTCAACAACACCGTACTATGAGATACGGAGAATAATACTCAGATTAAAGTGCAACAATTACAATATCACAAGTTCCAAATACATATCAGAAATCTCGGGTATTACATTACACAGTACCATGTTGTAGCACCATCTGTCCACAAACTTTTTAGCTCATCGATCAAGGGTCGAAGCATCATATCTATGTTCATCCTCGGTCCTTTAGGGCCAGATATAATAAGACTTAAGAAAATAAACTCCTAACGCATGCATAAAGTTGGTGGTAAATTATACGGAGTTACGAAGACCGGCCAACAAGAGTACTGGGCACCTGTTCCTCTAAATGGATTAAAACCATCAGTACAAAGACCGAGTCTGACATTTCGAGGATCTACAGCGAACGAAGGATGCGTACGATTAAACTGTCACCATGCTTCAGCGCCGGCAGGATGAATTACTCTTTCGGACTCATCATGGCACTTTGTGTGCCATGTCATGTGTTCAGTAGTTTTGCGCGAAATATACATCCGCTTCAACCTATCAGTGATTGGAAAATACAACAATTTCTTTTGTGCACTCAATTTTCCTTCCTCGTACCGTGGCGCTACACAACTAGGACAAAATTTCAAACTCTCACCTTCCCCATAATACAGAAAATAATTGTTGCTATAAACATCATACTTGATCACTCGGAGACCAAGTTTTGAAATGATATATTTTACTTCGGAATAATTATCGGGGATTTGGCTCTGATATTGCTCCGATGCCATGCCCTTGTTGCTTTTGATGAAATAATTCATTGCTTTTGTGAGGCATTATACGTCGTCTTGAAATTCATTACCTCCGTAACCCACTGCAACAACGACTTATTATGCAACTCATACAAAGGCCGATCAGCATACTCTAACAGATCATAAAATAATTTTGCTTCACGATTTGGCTCTGCCGGCTCATTATCAGTGTAATTGCGAAATTGAGGAAAACTATCCATGACCATATCTCTTTGTGATGTAAAATAATTTTCTGCAGGTGTAGAAGATGATCCTCCTATATTGTAATCATTGATCCCGCAATTTTGGTAATCTTCACCATGGCATACCCAAACACGATAATTCGGTACAAATCCACACTGACATAAATGTTGCATGACTGTATTGCGATCACGTTCACGCCAATTCTTACACTTTTTGCACGGACATAATATCTTACTACCAACTACTACATGAGCGAATCCAAAATCCAGAAACATATTAACACCATCAATAAATTCTCTAGTAATCATACCGTCGGGACCACGACGTTTTTCGTACATCCATTCTCTAAAAGTTGAGATTTTTTCACTGCATACAAAATAAATAACTACAAAATATAAAAATATTTTCATTGCATTCCAAATAATCTATTATCAACTAAACAATAGAATTAGTAGTTCAGTAAAAGACGCTTAGATATATTTGCTTTTATAAATTCGGAACATTTTATTATACCAAGTCCCACCAAATTTCGTTAGTGATCAGTAGAATTAATTAGCAAATATATGTTTTGGTAAGAATATTAATGAATCACTAATATTTTATAAAGTCGCTACTTTAGTGAATAAAGCTGACTTTTATTGAAAAGAATATATATTTATTTAGTAAAATTAACAGATACTTATTTTTACTGAATATTATTTTCTCAATAATTCTATGTGGCTCGATTCTATCTGGTTCGGTATTGATAATAAAAAACTCGTATAATTTAATGAAAGGGCTTAAGATAAATTATCAACTAAATTTTACAACTAAATTATCAACTAAATTTTCAACTAAATTTTCATTTAATATAAAACTACAACTAAATTATATTTAGTTAACAATTATAAAACTACAACTAAATTATAACAAAAAACTTGTATAATTTAATGAAAGGGCTTAAGATAAACTATCAACTAAATTTTACAACTAAATTATCAACTAAATTTTCAACTAAATTATCAACTAAATTTTCATTTAATATAAAACTACAACTAAATTATATTTAGTTAACAATTATAAAACTACAATTAAATTATAACAAAAAACTTGTATAATTTAATGAAAGGGCTTAAGATAAATTATCAACTAAATTTTACAACTAAATTATCAACTAAATTATCAACTAAATTATCAACTAAATTTTCATTTAATATAAAACTACAACTAAATTATATTTTGTATTAACAACAAGAAAAATAAGTATAATTTAATTTCAACTGTTTCTACATACCTTATAATATGGATGAAGATTGCTTGAAAATGCTCAATATATCCTTGTATATTCCGGAAAAAAAATCAGAAAAAAAAGATGCATATTTGTATAATTTAGTTGGCTTCAAAAAAAAAAGGATGTATATATTGCTTCATCCGTCAAACTAAGTTATATAATACATTCAATCAAATATTAGCTTCACATATGTGAAGCCAAAAAATAATAATAGAATAATTTCGGAGGCGGTAGGTGGCGCACGCGGATATGGTGGTTGACACGTTTTAGCTTCACATATGTGAAGCTAATGTATTATCTTACTTAAGGCGTCACATATGTGACGCCAATACGAATATTTTAAAAAAATTGGCGGAAGTTTGAAATTTTTCGCGTGGCAGCGGGGAATTCAAATTTAGTTAAATATTTTAGCTTCACATATGTGAAGCTATTGTATTTCAAAATATACTATAAATACAACATCACTACAAACCTTCCTTCATTCCAAAATTCTAATCCACATTTCATCTCATTTCTTCAACTTTCATCTCTCAATCTTCAAGGTAATTTCTAAATTATTTTCAATTTTGTTAATAATTTTACTTATATAATTTTTTGTTTCTACTAACAATTATTAATATTTTTGTTTTTTTATTTCTTTCGCAGGATTTTTATTTATTTAAATATAAGTGAATTACAATATTAATATTATTAAAACATAAGAAAAATGATTATATTTATTTTCTAATTAAATAAATATCTTTTTAGTATAATATAATTATTTTTTAATAATAATTAGAAGTGTAGCGTGACAAAAAATATAGTTAAAAAATATTTATGATTAAATTTATATATATATATATATATATATATATATACACACACACACACCTGAAATTAGCCAGAAATCGTTTCGGCTAATTTCATTTTTTTTATTTTAAACAAATATCTTTAGTGTCACGTATGTCACACTAAAGATATATTATTTATAATTGATGGACTTTCTTTAGCGTCACACATCTGACGCCAAAGATATAATAATTAAAATTGCTGGACTTTCTTTGGCGTCACACATGTGACGCTAAAGATATAATATTTAAAATTGCTGGACTTGTTTGGCGTCACACATGTGACGCTAAAGATATAATATTTAAAATTGATGGACTTCTTTGGCATCACACATGTGACGCTAAAGATATCATATTCAAAATTGATGGACTTTTTTGGCGTCACACATGTGACGCCAAAGCATAAAAAAAATAATATTTCTGCATTGGCTTTAGTTTCACCCATGTGAAGCTAATGTAGCAGGCAATTATTTTACATTCGTTTTAGCTTCACATGGCTGACGCTAAAGTTCAATTCTTGAAGCTAAAGTTTCTTTAGCGTCAACTTCTTTAGCTTCACATATTAGCGTCACATATGTGAAACTAAAGCACAAAAGCTTCACAGTCAACTTCTTTAGCTTCACATTTTTGTTTAGCTTCACAGTCAACTTCTTTAGTAGTGATATTGGATGTTGTTGTTTGAACTTTTGATGTTTTCGTAATGCAGTTATATTTGCATTAAATTTTGCGCTGAGCCTGAAAACTCAGGTTTTTGCCCTCTCCAGGACTCGAACTTCGTACCTCCAGGTATTAGCTAGTAGAAATCCATTGCAAGTCTGGTAGCCATCAGACTCAGGTTCGAGTCCTAGAGAGGACAAAAACTTGAGTATCCAGGCTCAGCGTAAGATCATGATCTGACGGACCAGCACTCTAAGCATGAAGACCCGTCAACATCATGAGCCTAATGGTTACCAGACTTGCAATGAACTCCTACTAATACCTCCATGTACGGAGTTCGAGTCCTCAGGAGGGCAAAAAACCTGAGTTTCCAGCGCTCTAAGCGTGAAGACCCGTATGTATATTATTGCGTGGATTCCGATACGGTGTAATGTTTCAGACAGAGTTGACGTGTATGTAATCTTGTGTGGAGATTTCTGTGTTTAGGTCGTTTATTGAGTGCAAGTGCAGATTTTGGGATTTATTGTTATAGTGTTTTGACTTTGGCGTAGTGTTTCTGTATTCTTTACGTTTGTTAGGAGAGCTACGAATGTATCGTATTAGGTGGATTTCTACGCACTGAGGTACGGTTGTATATTAATTATATACGACATATCATTGAAATATACATCGTTATGTTCGTACACTATGACTACATGTGTATGCACACCTGTAGACATCCTTTTACGTAAACTTCCCAATGCGTAGAATACGACCGTACATTATGTACGACATGGTCATATTTGTGTTAGTTACGGCCTCGTAATACGACCATAACATTAGTGATCGTTAATTAGTGTTTGTTTCCAAATTGTTCCATAAGATCACTTATGGGTGTAGGAGTTAACAGATACTGTAACACCCCCGATATATTCAGGAATATTACAGCACCGTAAATCCTTTACATAAGGATTTACAAGGATGAAGAATTGAACAGACATTAATAGCTACTAACGAATGGAAATAACGGAATTAAGATACAACAGTTCTGACCAAATACTGAAAATACAATTGTTCAACAGAAACTTAATAATATACCACCAAATTCAAATTCATCATAAATGACTTCGTACTCGAGTACTTATTGAAATAACCAATAAACAACAGACAAATAAACCCGGCCGGAACATCACTCTGCACCCTCATCGTCATGCAGCTCCAACGGTTGTTTTCCCACTCTCCTGGATCCTGAACATAAACAAAATGTTCACCCCCGAAGGGGTTAGCACAACGATGCTAGTACAAGTACCACAACATATTATTCAACGTCACACGCAGAATAATAATAACGTAAATGATAAAATGTCAAACGAGTCTTCTCCTGCGAGAAACTCATACATAACATACACAACTGATAATCACAACATGATATCACAACATACACATGGTAATTCCGACAATCCAGCGTTCACTGCCTAGAACCCACGATGATCCCGTCAGACCAACCCGTGGTGGAAAAAAACCCATCCGATGATCCAGCGCACGCTAGCATAGATCCCCCGATGATCCCGTCGGACCAACACGAGGTGGACATACAACAACGACATACATGCATGATAATATGTATAGCATCAATACGTAAAACAAATAAGGTACTTGCCTCGATTCGAAGACAAGAACAATACTTCCAGGAAAACGAACACTCGAAGGTCGTCCCCCTCAATCAATCACGTAACAAGCTCAAACCTTAACAAAATAAATAATATAGGATTTATCTCACATTGTACGAATGTCTAACAATTCGATTTACGGCCAAAAGCTCATAAAATGAAATCTGCCTGAACTTCTTAGCGCACGCTAAGTACTCTGTGTAGCGTGCGTTAAGTCTGCTCGATAGCGCACGCAAACAACAAAGCTTAGCGTACGCTAACTATGCATGGTCAGTACCTCACTGATCAGCCGACTGACTCGTCTGATGGCTTAACGTACGTTAAGTACCAAACGTAGCGTACGTTAACTCATGCTCGATAGCGCACGTTAATCTACATAGCTTAGCGTGCGCTAACTGTGCATGGCAGTTTACTACTGGGCAGTAGACGGACCTTAACATGATCAAACCAAATGAAATCCTCAGTTTTAATTCATGTTACCTCCATGAATATCATGTTCATACGGCTATGAATGATCTTACGGATAACAACAACTTAGGATTCAAGAATAAGTATACTATTATGAAACCATAATCCATTTCAAATCCAATTCTTCGTGCGATAATTCGGAAGGCTTAACGGTTGATATCAACACCTTTATATCAATGAAAACTATCACTCTGAAGTTTGAATAATGTTCCATCTTTACAAAATAAATCCTTCCATGATCAACCCTATAGATTCGTCTAACAATAATGATGTAAAAGTCAAGTCCATGATTGTTATGAAAACACCTACTAGATTTGGATTACCAATGATAGAAGCTTCCTCTACTTGTTCAATGTAATAAGATTCGAATCATGATGTTCATAATCAAGGTACTTAAGGCCTATTCATCTCAATATTCCAAACATGATGTACTTTGGATAATTCATCCACGAAGATCAATATTTGCTAACATGATCATCTTATTCTCCATAACACGAATCGAGAGTTTGAAGATAGAATCAACATACCTTAATATGACGAAATCACTGAACCACAAGGTAGAATCCGACTCCGGTTGGTTATGTGCCACTCCAAGGTGTTACTTCTCTTCAATGATCACTCCCAAGTGATAACCAATATACAAGGATCAATAAGATGTGTTCTAAGTGTGTTAGAAGGATTATTATAGCTCTCTGGCCTCTCAAGAATGAAGAATGGACGAAGGAAATGTAAGCCAACACGGGTTGTTGTCTCATTTATAATATTCTGCACTTTAGCTAATTAGCGCACGCTAGCATACAATACTTAGCGCACGCTAATAAGCGTTGACTCCAAATCTGCCCAGGTTCGTCCGCGGGAATATTATCCGGACCCATGTCCCGGCTGGCGCATTTGCTAGCCGCCCAGCTCAATAATTGAGTGCTTAGCGCACGCAACTCCTACATACATAGCGTGCACTGGTAGTAGCTCGATAGCGCGCGTTAAGCTACATTCTTAGCGTGCGCTATCACGAGTTTGCATGAGAAATTTTGCATGTTGTTATACTTATGTACAAATATATCAATGTAAGAAATATCATACTCCAATCATCAAGATCACAATTCCGAATAATACAGGGTTCGAATACAGGTAAAATACACAGTAATAAATCCAGATATTACATACTCTCCTACTAAAAAGGAGTTTCGTCCCGAAACTCAAGACGAAAATAACTCGGGATATCTGGACTTCATGCCATCTTCCGGTTCCCATGTGACTTATTCCACTCCATGGCGTGACCATTGAACTTTGACCAAAACGATGGGTTTGTTTCTCAACTGCTTAACTCGACTCTCGAGTATCTTGACCGGTCTTTCTTCAAACGTCCCATCTTGAGCGACTTCGATCTCTCCAAAATCAATGACATGACTAGGATCTGGTATATACCTCCATAACTGGGATACGTGGAACACGTTATGAACATGGCACAATGACAGCGGCAATGCCAACCTGTATGCCAACTCTCCAACTCTCTCAAGGATCTCAAATGGTCCGATATATCTCGGACTCAGCTTTCCTTTCCTTCCGAAACGAAAGATTCCCCGAGTAGGAGAAACCTTTAAGAGTACGTGGTCTCCCGTACTGAACTCCAAAGGGCGACGGCGTATGTCTGCGTAAGATTTCTGGCGAATCTGGACGTTCAACAGCCTTTCACGAATCAAGGCTATCTTCTCTCGAGTCTGTACGATCAACTCTGGTTCTGTCTCGATTAAGTCTGATGAATCATCCCAACATAGGGGCGATCTACATCTCCTCCCGTATAATGCCTCAAATGGTGCCATCTTAATGGAAGCATGCCAACTATTGTTGTAGGTAAATTCAATCAACGGTAGATGAATTTCCCAATCGTTTGACCAATCTAAGGCACAGGCCCTTAGCATGTCTTCCACCGTTTGAATAGTCCTCTCGGATTGTCCGTCAGTCTGCGGGTGATAAGCTGTGCTGAAGTTCAATTCGGTCCCCAAGGCCTTATGAACTGCTTTCCAAAAGTGAGACACAAAATGGCCGTCTCGATCAGAGACAATGGTTTTCGACGTACCATGCAATCGAACTATCTCCAAAATAAATACTCGTACCAACCTCTCTGATCCCCACGTGTCCTTAATGCCTAGAAAATGAGCTGATTTGGTTAAACGATCAACTATCACCCAAATCATGTTCATTCCTGTCCTGGTTCTCGGCATACTAGTGATAAAGTCCATCGATATGTCCTCCCACTTCCATTCAGGAATCGAGAGTGGCTTCAACATTCCGGCAGGCCGTTGATGCTCGATCTTAACCTGCTGACAAGTCAAGCATTTCAAAACATAGTCCGCTACATCTTTCTTCATGTTGCCCCACCAGAAATCCTGCTTCAAGTCCTTATACATCTTACTGGTGCCTGGGTGGACATAATAGGGCGAACTGTGAGCTTCCTTCATAATCGTCTGTTTCAGAACATTGACATCGGGAACGCAGAGTCGGCTCTGGAATCTCAAAACTCCATCATCATGAATTAGGAATCCAGGGGCCTTTCACTTGATCACTTCATCACGTAACCGAATCATCAGAGGATCATCTGCCTGTCTAGATTTGATTTCTTCGGTAAGTGATGAAGTTATTTCCATCACGCACAGTTGTCCTTGGACTCTTTGTTACCACACTTCAATTCCTTCTCGAATCATCTCTCGTTGAAGGCTAAGTTGGGAGGTCAGCGTCTCCAGCATCTAAATAGAAATAGGCTTGCAGCTGAGTGCATCGGCCACTACATTTGCTTTGCCTGGATGATACAAAATCTCCAAGTCATAGTCCTTAATCAGTTCTAACCATCTTCTTTGCCGCATATTCAACTCTTTCTGACTGAAGATGTACTTGAGACTCTTATGATCCGTAAAGATCTGACAGTGAGTCCCGTACAGATAATGCCTCCAGATTTTCAAAGCAAAAATTACCGCTGCTAGCTCTAAATCATGTGTTGGGTTATTCACTTCATAAGGTTTCAGCTGTCGTGAAGCATAAGCAATCACCTTGTCATTCTGCATCAATACGCATCCGAGTCCTTGGTTCGAAGCATCACTGTAAACTATGAATCCTCCAGTCCCCTGTGGAAGTGATAAAATGTCAAACGAGTCCTCCTGCAAGAAACTCATACATAGCATACACAACTGATAATAACAACATGATATCACAACATACACATGGTAATTCCGACGATCCAGCGTTCACTGCCTAGAACCCACGATGATCCCGTCAGACCAACCCGTGGTGGAAAAAAACCCGTCCGATGATCCAGCGCACGCTAGCATAGATCCCCCGATGATCCCGTCGGACCAACACGAGGTGGACATACGACAACGACATACATGCATGACAATATGTATAGCATCAATACGTAAAACAAATAAGGTACTTGCCTCGATTCGAAGACAAGAACAATACTTCCACGAAAACGAACACTCGAAGGTCATCCCCCTCAATCAATCACGTAACAAGCTCAAACCTTAACAAAAGAAATCATATAGGATTTATCTCACATCGTACGAATGTCTAACAATTCGATTTACGGCCAAAAGCTCATAAAATGTAATCTGCCTGAACTTCTTAGCGCACTCTAAGTACTCTGTGTAGCGTGTGTTAAGTCTGCTCGATAGCGCACGCAAACAACAAAGCCTAGCGTACGCTAACTATGCATGGTCAGTACCTCACTGATCAGCCGACTGACTCGTCTGATGGCTTAACGTACGTTAAGTACCAAACGTAGCGTACGTTAACTCATGCTCGATAGCGCACGTTAATCTACATAGCTTAGCATGCGCTAACTGTGCATGGCAGTTTACTACTGGGCAGTAGACGGACCTCAACATGATCAAACCAAATGAAATCCTCAGTGTTAATTCATGTTACCTCCATGAATATCATGTTCATATGGCTATGAATGATCTTATGGATAACAACAACTTGGGATTCAAGAATAAGTATACTATTATGAAACCATAATCCATTTCAAATCCAATTCTTCATGCGATAATTCGGAAGGCTTAACGGTTGATATCAACACCTTTATATCAATGAAAACTATCACTCTGAAGTTTGAATAATGTTCCATCTTTACAAAATAAATCCTTCCATGATCAACCCTATAGATTCGTCTAACAATAATGATGTAAAAGTCAAGCCCGTGATTGTTATGAAAATACCTACTAGACTCGGATTACCAATGATAGAAGCTTCCTCTACTTGTTCAATGTAATAAGATTAGAATCATGATGTTCATAATCAAGGTACTTAAGGCCTATTCATCTCAATATTCCAAACATGATGTACTTTGGATAATTCATCCACGAAGATCAATATTTGCTAACATGATCATCTTATTCTCCATAACACGAATCGAGAGTTTGAAGATAGAATCAACATATCTTAATATGACGAAATCACTGAACCACAAGGTAGAATCCGACTCCGGTTGGTTATGTGCCACTCCAAGATGTTACTTCTCTTCAATGATCACTCCCAAGTGATAACCAATATACAAGGAACAATAAGATGTGTTCTAAGTGTGTTAGAAGGATTATTATAGCTCTCTGGCCTCTCAAGAATGAAGAATGGACGAAGGAAATGTAAGCCAACACGGGTTGTTGTCTCATTTATAATATTATGCACTTTAGCTAATTAGCGCACGCTAGCATACAATACTTAGCGCACGCTAATAAGCGTTGAATCCAAATCTGTCCAGGTTCGTCCGTGGGAATCTTATCCGGACCCATGTCCCGGCTGGCGCATGTGCTAGCCGCCCAGCTCAATAATTGAGTGCTTAGCGCACGCAACTCCTACATACGTAGCGTGCGCTGGTAGTAGCTCGATAACGCGCGTTAAGCTACATTCTTAACGTGCGCTATCACGAGTTTGCATGAGAAATTTTGCATGTTGTTATACTTATGTACAAAGATATCAATATAAGAAATATCATACTCCAATCATCAAGATCACAATTCTGAATAATACAGGGTTCAAATACAGGTAAAATACACTGTAATAAATCTAGATATTACAGATACGGTCATACGCGTGAAGGTTATGGCCGTACTCAAGTTGAGAAACGACCGTAACATTGCCTACTATATAAAAATGGGCGGTTCGCTTCTTGCGTTGTTTCAGTTCCCATTGCAACTTTTCACTCCCTTGTGTTTTCCAGACGAAAGAAAGGCTGGAGATTCATCATTCTACAAGTTCTAATCATTCGGGAGTATGTCGGGGTCAACTCTAAATCAAAATTGGAAAGATGTTATATATTATCATTTTTCTACCAATCAAAATTGGATATTATCATTTTTCTACCAATCAAAATTGGAAAGATGTTGATGGTACTCTCCAGCAATACTAGATGCAGGAGTCTCGAGTCACCATGCAGTGATCTCAAGACGAGTCTGTCTAGTATTATATTTTCTAACCAAACTTACACATAATTATGTCATGATTATCCGTCAAACTCAATACCAGTCTATAATTCACTTCTCCAGTCTACGTGATTGACCAAGAATGCTGGATAACTATTATTCTTGAATATCCATTATTTTAATTATTATAATATTGAAATAAGCAGGTATAATAATTGAGAAAAAATTATATTATGAATCGATAATAAAGTGACATATATAAATAACAGCCCTAAAGCATCACTACTAACAAAATGGTTGTTAGGTTGGGTCTCTATGGTGATTGGGAAAAGGGTCGGATGGCGTGCTGGTCGGTGATTGGTTTCATTTTTTTCTTGCCCTGAAGTTGTGTGCTGATAACATTTTAAAGTAAAAATACAAAAATAGGGGAGTATAAATTTTAGGATTAGTATAAATGAATTACATCGATACTTGATCTAGCCCATACAAATAAAAGCCCTTAAATGTAGATTAATGTACATAAAATATTATTCCTGCAAGAGTATAAACCTATTGGCGCAAGTTACTTCCACCCTATATTTAGATAGTACATCCACCATTTTTCCAAAAAGTTACATATAAAAGACTATTATTAGTTTATTACCTCACACGCCCCCCCTCCGCTACCATCGAGTCATCTTACTGCAGGCAATGAGTCACTGACCGGCGCCATCGAGTCAGCACTGAGTCATTTTCTCAGAACATTTTAACTGAAAATATTCTAAAATAACGAAATCAGCCACAAAATTCACATATAAAGGGGCAAATTTCGAAAAAAAATTCGAGAAAAAGACAGACTTTAAAATAAAAAAATCGAATCTTAGAATTTTTATTTTTTTCAAAATGTATGGAAAATCTCGAGAGAAAAAAAAAATCCAAATATTAAATTTTCAGAAAAATTTTTGCCAAGAAAATGACCTATTTCTAAAATTTTGAAAAAATATTTTAAAAAGACTTCCTATGATGACTGTACGATTCTTTAAAAAAATAATAATAAAAAGATGGGTGCAAATAACCATCCAAATCTTTTACTCCTCCGGTACATAGATGAAGATGGTCATTTAGTTAAGGTAAAATTACCGATTAAGGGTATGAACTTTCTCAAATTTTGTACTTATGGTAACAAATTTTTTCTTGTATCATATTTGGATATGAACTTGTTTCCGTTCAACCAAGTTAGGATCTCCGTAAAATCCGTTAGTTATAACGAATTTGCTGACCCGTCCGTTAAGTGACACATGTCACCTTCTGATTGATCCACGTGTTTTTGATTGGTTTCTCCTTCTCCGGCCATCTTCTCCGGCGACGGCGAGTTTTCCGAACAGTTTTTCCTACCACTTTTTCTGACAATTCTTCTAACCTGTTTCTTTCGACCACGCAATTGCAATATATGTATGTATATATATATCACTATTTATATATATAAGTATTATATTTATATGTACGGTACATATGTATTATATATATATGTATATGTAGTATATATGTATATATATGTACATATGTATAGTTATATAAGTATGTACATATATATATATTTGTATATTATAAACAGTATATATATATATATATAGTGGCGCGTTCTATACAGTACCAATATTAGATGCAGTAGTTTACAGTACTAATTTATGCATGAGTTTTGTACTAATTATGCATGAAATATATGCATTTCGTGCATCAAAATTTCAATGCATTAAAATATGCAATATATGCATCAAAATATCGATGCATTAAAATATTAGATTATATGCATCAAAATATCGATGCATTAAAATATTAGATATTATGCATCAAATTTTTGTGAGATTAATGCATTGAAATTTTGATGCACGAAATGCATATATTTCATGCATAATTAGTACAAAACTCATGCATAAATTAGTACTGTAAAGTACTGCATCTAATATTGATACTGCATAGAACGCGCCCCTAAATATATATATATACACACAATATACGTGTATATATTATAAACAATATACATACATATATACACAATGAAGAAAAATCTTTTTATTAACTGTAATTTATATACCAGAAATCAGCTTATTAAATGTAAAAGAACATCGAGGATATGTTGTTTTACCTTTCTTTTATGACCTGGATCCGTCACAACTTAATATATATATAATGGAGGTACTTGGCCGAAGAAAAAGGGTAGCCGGAAAAAAATACGATGAAAAAATGGGCCGTAAAACATGGGTGAAAGAAAAAATGACCGAAAAAAGCTCGACGTCACCGGAGAAGATGAAGGCCAATCGGAGACAAGTGTATCAGTCATAAGGTGACATGTGTCACTTAAATGACAGGTAAGCAAGTCCGTTAACTTTAACTGACGAAAATTCACGAATACCCTAACTTGTTTGGACGGAAATAAGTTCATATCCCTAATTTATACAAAAAAAAGTTTTATTACTATAAATGCAAAATTTGATCTAGTATGTAATGCTTAGTTGTTTCGAAAAGTTATTCTTAACATGTTCAATCATGCTATGTACTTGTGCGTTAATGTTTGGTCGCAAAACGTGTTTTTCAGATGGTTGGGCCATTTTGTGATTTTCCTAACTTTTGGGGCATTTATTTTCGAACCCATCTTCCTCAACCTTGGTTCATCATGTTTGTATGTATATTTGCTGCCTAGACTCGGGTATTGGATCCCAGTCATATTATCGAATACAGTGAGATTGATGTAGCCGAGGATGTTACTTGTGAAGAGAAGACGTGTTCGAGTTACCCCGAACTTTTTACTCCTTGAGTTTCGGGACGAAACTTCCTTTTAGAGGGAGAGAATATAATAACCATATTTTCCTATTTTTGGATAAGATGTCTTTTGGTACTTTCCAATTTTGATGACTCGCTTGTAACGGTAGCGATATTTCGAAACTACTCACTTTTTACCTTTGAACGAATTCGGAACCCGGCAGAGTGTTTTTTCCTTGGTTGTCTACCGTTCCTTGCCTTAAGTTTCGGGATGAAACTTATTTTTAGTGGGGTAAAATGTAATATCCGAGATTTTTCATTTCCTGTTGTCCTGAATTGATTGTCGTCTTGCATCGAGCATTTTCCTAATGATGAATAAATGGAGAAGTCATGACGTTGTGCAATTGTTACCGCTATCATGTTTCATCACCGTGTCGAGCTTTTGGAAAATAATTTGCTGACTGTTTTGTAGGCATAGCGCATGTAACACAGTATTATAGCGCACGCTAATATGTCGTGTTAGCGTACGCTATTGAGACAGTTAGCCCACGCTAACTGTTGGCCGAGACAGTCCCGAAGCTACTGGACTGGAATTGGGATTTCGTTAGCCCACATTAATTTGCAGAGTTAGCAAATGCTATTTCGAGAGGTAGCGCATGCTAACTGGTGGTCAGGGACAGTCTAGAAGCTACTGGACTAGTTTGGGGTATTCATTAGCATATGCTAATGCTTGTTGTTAGCACACGCTAACGTCACATCTGGGCAGAACCTGTTTGGTTTCTGGCCCATTAGCGCACGCTAATCAGTGTGAATTAGCGCACACTATCCAGTATATAAACTGGACAGCAGGCCTTCTTACACATTTTTCCTCACTTCCTTCTTTCTTCCGCGACGTCTGAGATGAGGGTGACTAGGGTTCAAACTTCTGGCCAATTTTGCTCCATCCAAAGGCATTTTGGAGGGTCTTAGGTGATTATAACATCATCTAATCCGTTGGTCTTCGTCGGATCGAAGGTAATATTCTTAAATCCCTAGATTTGACTTTTTGAGGTTTTGTTCTTGATCTTGATTTCAATCCATTTTTGATGAATCAGTTAGTGTTATATGATGTTATTGATCGTATTCTATGGATTTTATATCCATATTTCGAGTTGTTTGACTCTATTGGCAATTTGAGTGTTCTTGAGGAACCGTGAATATTTAATGTTCGATTAAATATTTCAATGGATTTCCTTTGATTGTTCGGCATTTGTTTCCATCGTTAATGGTGGTAGTCCTCGTAGTAATTGTGTTATTGTTGTTTCTCATGGAGGTTGTAGGTTTTGGGGGCTATTCGATCGACCCGTGTTCGTCGGAGTATTCGAATGTGGTTTATCGAGGCAAGTACCTTGCCATACGAATTATATTCCAAGAAAATCCTCACGTATTCAAGTGTGTAACATTTTCTTATGAATGAATGCTTGTGTATGTTTGTGTGTATATCTATTTACATCTATATTGATGAACTCCTTTGCTCTGTGATTACGGGGATCGTATGGTATGTTGTTTGACCTTAGTGGTGGGTTCACTACTACAAAAACAACATTTACTGACACTTAGTTTCTGACACTTTATCAAAAGTGTCAGTAACTTCAGACATTTGACTTATTTTTTTTTTAACATAATTGTGTCATAAAATACTGACACTTAAGTATCAGTAATTTAAGTATCAAAATTTAATGACACTTAAATATCAATAATAACAAAAAAACTCAATTTATTTAAAACATATAATTTATTTATACTACTTCACATCTAACCCTACTCAATAGAAATCTCTCTCCCTCATTTACATCAACACGCACGCCGCCCCCATTCTCACATTCTTCAGCTTCACCAACGATGGTTCCATCTCCGGCGGGTTCCTTCTCCCTCTTTCGCAAAATCTTCCTCAGGTAAACACAATCGAGCATCTCCGTGCGATTCTAGGGTTCATCTTCATCGAGCATCAATCGATGCATACAATCGATCCCATATTATTCTCTGCTTTTTTCTTTTTCTATTTTAGCCTTCTCCTTTCTTCCTTCCCCAGTAAATATTATCTTCTTTTCGATTTCAGTTGAGGAAGCTTCATGGAAATATTATCTACCCTAATCTCTACAGGGAAATGGTAAAAATCCACTCTAATCTCTACCCACGATGGTGATGTGCTTCCTTTTTTTTTCCTAATTCTTTTTCTTTGAATGCCATCATTTTTCAGGCTCCAAAGAAGGGCGTAAAGCTGCCGGCCGCTGCTAAGAAGAAGGCGGAGAAAGTCGTAAATCCTCTGTTCGAGAAAAGGCCAAAGCAGTTTGGTATAGGAGGTGCACTACCACCCATAATTTTCTTGGTTTGATGTACTGTTATTGAATACTGTAAGAACTCGTCCGTGCTGTTTTGAAGCTGCATTTTTCGTTTTGTAAGTAGTGTGCAGCTCCTTAAAGGTTATAACTGGTAGTATCCGTTACAAGTTTATGACAAATCATATGCCAATCTCTTGTTTTTTTCTTCATTGTTTGTTTTTCTTTTTGAGTATTTTGTTTATGCAGGAGCATCCTTCATGGTCCCAAATTGCTGGATATCATATATCTATGAAATTATGATGTCATATTTTGTGTATTTTGTCGGGAAGTAGTGGGATGCAGATTGCTTTTTGTTTGGTGTTATGCAGTTCATTGTAGAGCGTGAATCGGATGTTGCTTTATTTTAAATGTTGTGGCATGATAGTTCAGTGCAGGTTTTTATCTTTTAATTTTTGTACGTAGGGGGCATTTTTTGTTTGTTGAATCAAGAAATGGTAATTGAGGGGTGTATTCAATTGGGATTAGTGAGTCTGTTCATGCATTTTAACTTCCTTCTGAATCAAAAATCGTTAACTGATCGCTATATTTTGATTTTTGAAGTGATATGTCTCATAATGCAGTGAATTTGGATAGCAACTCGTTTAGATTTTGTACTTCATTATGGCAGTGGGTATGTGAATATTTAGATCTTGTGTTCCTGACATACTATTAATTGAAAGGTGTAGTTTGATTTTGTTCTGCTGTTAGAACTTATTTTCTTTTCGCAATCTGAAACTTTGTGGCTGAAAGACCAGGAAGTGTAGTAGACATTCACTTACTCTCCTGTTTCATGTATTGGCTTCGTTTTTTTTATGTCATTCATGCATATTTTTAACATAAATTGATACATATATTTTTTTGGTAGTTCTATGATACCTGGCTCAAGAAATCCCATTTGGAGGGAAGGGTTCAATTTTTCTGTTGATGAACTTCCTGTTGAGGTAATTACACATGGACTCCTGATGACACAAAATTAAGCACTATAAAATTTATAAAGGTGTATTTCTCCTTATATGCTTGGTATTTAATTGGGATTAGTGAGTCTTTTGGTATTTAATTGGGATTAGTGAGTCTTTTGGTATTTAATTAACTTTTGTGTTACCAGTATTAAGTAGAACTTGTCTAGGGACAAACTGATTAGCATGATTAATTATGTTTACATTATTCCATACAGGTTTATCCACACTCTTACCAGTATTAACCAATCTTTGTTTTCTCAACTCATTTTCTTTAGCCATTCTCTTTCATGAAAGTCACAATCTTTTATCAAATGGCTAACACTATTACACACAAAGCATCTCTTTTGAGTAAACACATAACCTCCTCCTAACACTCTATTCCATTTATCATCCTTTTCTCTTTTTGGTGTCTTTGGTTTATTTACTTGTTGCCTAGGAGATTTTAAGTGAGCTTCACAACTAGGTTCAACAGATTCTTGTTTAGGTTCAGACACAGCAGGTTTATCACTTTTAACAGAGTTAGACCTTGACACTTTAGTTGACACACTCTCAGGTTCTGATTCAGAGGGCTCAGAGGTGTTTCCAAGTGACCCTTCACTGTCATTAGATTGGCAGGTAGAGTATTCACTGGATTTTTCTTCTGAGACCTTTGTTTGAGCACTTGTGGTCCCTTTTACCATATACATATAGTGATTCATCAAACTCTTTTTCAGGTAGAGGAGTATAATCTCCACTTAAAGGAGGTGGAACTCCTTTGTAGTTATCAGTTTTTAAGAATCTACTATATACAATTGAATCAGCCAAGTCTCTATCTGAACCAGTGAACAAGCTTCTATCTATTTCTTCTTCATAGCTTAAAACCTCACTATCTGATTTTATCTCATATCCTAGACCAATTTTACAGGTTGAGCTCATACCACAATTTATTAACTTAGACAGATTTTAATATGAGTCATTTATATACAAAATTCTTCTGAATATCTATGGAACATTAGTTAGATATAGTATGTTAATTGATTCTTTACACTTGTACAGGTGGGAAGAATTTGAAGTTGTTGAGCATGTAGGTGTGGTGGGACAGATTGATGTTGCTCATGGTTATCATTGTATTTTGCATTGTATGCTTAAAATCCATTGTTTTTGTGTTGATGGAGATTGTTAGAGCTGGAGGAATTTTTTTTTGTGAGGTTTGGCAGCACATTTGCTGCGAAATTTGGTTGATTAAGTGTTTTGTTAGTAGTTAAGTTGAATGCTTGATTAGTATACTTGATTGAGGTGTTTTGTTGGTAGTTTAGTATTTTGATTGTATTTTGATGGCTCAGGATGCTTGGTTTTGTATTGCTCTTTTTAAGTGCATTGCATTTGGGATGTTTTATAATTGAATTGTCTGTTTGAAAATTTCAATTTATGGTATTTTTTTTCATGTAATTAAACAAAAAATGTAGTATTCATAAAAATAGAATTGAGATAAAAATAATTTTTTTTCACAAATCTGAGCATATACTGACACTAAAATAGTGTCAGTAATTATTTTTACTGACACTTTATAATAGTGTCAGTAATGCTAAAGCCAGAACATACTGACACTAATGTTTAGTGTCAGTAAAAAATTAATTACTGACACTATTTTAGTGTCAGTAAAAAAAAATACTGACGCTATTTTAGTGTCAGTATTTATTAACTCTTGTATTACTGACACTAAAAATTAGTGTCAGTATTTTCTGGCTTTAGCATCACTGACACTATTACAAGGTGTCAGTAAAATTAATTACTGACACTATTTTAGTGTCAGTAAAGGGGAAATTTGTACTAGTGGTTGTTCGGAATACGTTGGACCTTGTGGCTTTACGTGATAATGATGTGTGAACTAGTATGTTAGACCGTAATGACTATGACATTAATTGTTTGGTGAAATATATGGATGAGAATTGTTACGTGATTTGCCTTGAACATACATGGTTGAACTTGTATGATATGTTGATTGAAACTTGTGTGGTTTGTCAACGTGAATATGTATTTATGTTCGTATCCAAAGCTACAGAAGACGGGGTTTAGACCGCGGTCTGCGGACGCTGCAAGGGGCAACTCTTGTGAGAGTGACGTTGGTGATGGGACATGGTTTCAACGGGCGGCCGCCATAGTATAGTGAACGCCGGTGCACAGAGTGGAGGCTCCCGACAGGCTTCCGAGCGGAGGATACTTGTATGATATTCAAGACCCTGATACCAAATGAAGTCGTGTTTTTGAATCCTCATTTTAACCTTTTTGGAATAACGGTATTAGTAAGAAAATCAAGGGGATAAACTACCCAAGACTTCTGACTGGATATCTGAGGGTTAGTCAGCCTTTGATGGTCTTGAGCAGAATTTTGCTGTGAAAGCGCGTATTGGGTCAAGGACCCCTAGAGATTTTGAAACTACTTTCTAAAGTATTTCCGTATATTGAGTGAAGGATCCCGAAAGATTTGAAACTACTTCCTAAAGTATTACCTTTTAATTTTTGAACCTTCTTGAATCATTTAAATCGACCCGAGTCAATAATAGCATTTTTTAACCATTTTACTAAAATGTTCTTCAAAGGTATTACTGTATGATTGAACTAATTCTCTTGACTCAATGGGATATTTCTAGAAAATCTTGTATTTATACTTTTCTTGTAAGAATGTGTGACTTTACGAATGGTTGGTATTCTTGCGTATGCGTATATCCTTTGGTGATGTGTTGATCTTGTGATTTGTGTTCCATTTGTGACTCATTTGTATTGTTGTGAATATTTCTCATATAGCTTGTATATTATGTACTTGCACTAGCAATATTCCAGTTTACTAACCCCGAGTATTCAAGGGGGTGGGTGCTTGTTATGCATTCAGGTCTTTGCAGCTCGGTAGCGGTCACTGGATCGGCTTGAGAGAGGATGAAGGGCAACGATACTAGTTACACAAGAGTCAAAGTCTTTTCTTTCGTCCTTGTTGTAATCAAGGGCTATCTTTATTGATTAATTACCCTTGCATGGGTGCGAGTTATGTTGTGGAAAGTGAGTTATTATTTTCTTACGCATTAAAAGTTTAGCCTTGATATGGAGTTGTTGACCATGATGGTCTTTCGTATTGTCGAGTGATCTTATCGGTCCGTTGTCGTATCTTTTGACCTCGATGGTCACTTGTGTCATTGTTGTAACAACCCCATCCCAGGACAGGACTCCTACAGTGCCATGGATCCATTTCGGGGATCCACAAGGTGAAAACCTACAATTACAATGACTCATAACAACCGGCAAGGTCGAATAAACACGACAATAGTACCATGACCTGCAAGTCCGAACATACTCATAACATGAATTGGTACGGAGGGATTTCGTAACAACAAAGTAACTCCAACGGTACCTGTTTATCATACAGGCTACCAGACTCATATTCAAACTCAGGCCCACACACGGGCATCTCAAATATACAGCACATCAAAATCGTACTCGCGAGTACGAAACAACTTAGACAAACTAGAAAAAAGACTGAATGATCAGGAGGCAATATCGCTGGTGCCCATCGTCTTCATGCCCTCCCTAAGAATATAAACATTGGTACAACTTTTCAGAAATATTATTTTCACTTTTCAAAAAAACATCGATTTACGATTTAAATCGCAAGATAATATATAAAGCACGATCAAGTACCTGCCTGGTGTTCCAACGAATGGAGAAATTTGATTGATAGGAAAATAGAATGGGCGATTCACCAGATCTTCGACCTAGAATGGATAATATTATATAATTATTTCATTACGAATTATATAAATGTTAGAACTACTCCCAAGTTTAGCCGATCTAAGGGTGAGAATGTAATTATGGATACACCTCGCACGTTATCAGGGTATAGAAAAGTTATGTTTCGAATTAAGAGCCATTTGGAGGTTGTTTGACCTATTTTGGATCAAAACCGGGAAGGTTGTACTCTTTTCTAACAAACACGAATATTTTTGAGACTTGTGGACCGGGTAAAGCCAGGGAGTACCTTGACGAGGGCTCTGGGGTATATGTTATTGTTCAGGTATTTCGGCCGACTCTTGACTTGGTATTTACCACCCAGAGGGTAATCCAACCATGGATGTCACGACGGGGACTCTGGGGTATATATTATCGTCCAGAACATGTGTTCGGACCATGTATATACCTGGATGCCCAGTGATTTGATGATATATGATGTGCGTAATATTTCAGAATAATGACAGGATATGGTATTGTGATGATGATGTTAATGTATTTTCTCATGTTATACATATTCATATTATCAATGTACTTGTACCGGCTGTTTGCTGACCCCTTCCGAGATGGATACATTATTTATGAAAACATAATTTTTTAAAACCTTTTTAAAAGTTTGGGGGTCAATCTAAAATGATTAAAAACTTGATTTGGGGTCAAATTGTAAGTACCAAAAAATATAGTTTTAGGGTCAAATTGAAGGAAAATGAAGAAGAGAAGAGAGGAAAAATACCGTATCAATTCCTAGCCGTGTTCTTTGAGAACGAATTGATATTTTATTTTTCCGATCAATATCCGACGCGTGATAACATAGAGACACTCGGCATTTTCGGTGTTTGATCATTCATCAAGCTAGAACGAATCGGATTCGTGTTCATTTGGTGACCGGATATAATCAAAGGTTGGCTCGTGAATTTTTTCCTTCAAGAAGATATTATCAAAGGTCTACGAGGGTATGACTTCTACATTTATCTTCGTCATTTATATTTGTTTATACGATGCTTGATCAATTCATTTTTGGGGTTTGATTTTTTCTGGTTGGACCGGTTTATTTTCCCTGCGTATCTCGATTTTAATCACCGAATCCCAATAGTGACATCAGAGCGTGGTCTATGCGATCGTATATTCGATATTAGCATTTGGAATGCTTGGTTATTTTCTTTTATGATTTGAAATCATAATTGCTTTAATTGTTAATGTTTAATTATTCATCTAAAAATTATTTTTCATGATTTTATGTTACAATATAAATCTATTTTTCTTTTGAAAAACTGATTTAAATATGTAATATAAAAATTAAAAAAGTATTATTTTTGAATTCGGGACGAAAAGACGAGCAGGAAAATTGGCCGGACTGACAATGAGTCAGCCGGATACCGGCAGCAAGTCAGCCCGAGAGGGGTAGGCGGCCCAAAGACTGGTCGATCGCTACTGGCCGGGCACCTATGGCCCCGAGCTTGACCCGGGCCTTGTTTTTTTCGACTCTGTTTTTTATATTTCATTCGGAAATTAATTTCCCACAAATTAAATTGGATTTAATCTGACTAAAATATAATTATGGTAATTTTATTTTAAGGGAATTAATTCAGTGAAATATTTATTTTGTCTGGAACAAATTAAAATTAACGATTACGTGAATTAATTGGATTAATTCTAATTGTTGTATTAATTTTTGTTGATTAGATCAATATTTAGATTAATCATTATTACCATTTATTTTAATGTGATTGTTGCATTAATTTTGAATGAGGATGTAGCTCATGGACCTAGTTTTGAATCGTTTGTTTTGTTCGATTGGGTTGTAAAGGCCATTTTGAGCCTATTTATTTTACTAGAAAATTTGTAAAGGATGCAATTTTTCAAATGTAAAATTTATATGTAATGACGAAGACCGGAGGAATATCTGTTCGAGAAGACGAAGATTCAAGACCTAAGACATATAATTAGATTACGATATTTTTGTTCTAGGAACGGTCCATGAACTGCATGTTGTTAGTTTTAGGTTGTGTATGTTTTCTTATTGTATGACAAACAAACAAACCACACTTATAAATGGATTAATGTGCAAAGTGTAACATATAATCGCGTTAATACTCCCACTTATAAACACTAAGTTATAAAGGTTACGAGGTTTCCTACCCTCCGTCAAACTCATGGAAAATTGAAATCTGAACCGGAATAGTATGTTGGGGTAATATTTTTGGGGAAGGTTGATAAAGTTCTAGAGTGCATTAGATGCCTTTGGTTGTGACAAATCAAACCCCTAGAAACCGTATGGGTTGCCGGGTACTAATATGAGTTGACGGTTTAAATTTAGATAGTTCAGCGAGCCATAGAAACCGAATGGATTGAGGGCAAGTGAAAGAAGATCGAATCATCCATTAGATGGGTTGGTGTTAGACACCACTTTATAAAGAATGATAGAATAAAAATTGTATGGGTTTCCCTCTATTAAACTTTGTAAATAACTCGATCACCACTATGAAGTCAACCGTGACTTCCGGATTTCACATGGGAGTGTGCAAATGCCGATAAAATAGTGGGAGCTGGGTTATGAATAAAGAAAGTACTTAAATTCATTACTCGGATCATAATTAAACAATCACTAACAAATCTTAAGTTATTCTCAACAGTTAACAAAACTCTCAATATGACAATGAACCCACTCACTATACTACTTGAAAAGAACGTCCTGACTAGTCCAAACTATGTGGACTGGCTTCGGAACTTGAGGATTGTCCTCACTACGGAAATGCTGGGATACGTCTTGGAGGCGGACATCCCAGCGGCTCCTGCAAGAACCCGAGCTAATCAGGAAGATGTTGATGCCCATGAGAAAAGAGTAAAAGACGATGTAAGAGTGCGCGGGTACATGCTAGGCTCAATGACTAATGATATTCAATGTGCCCATGAAAAGATGACGTCTTCGAGAGCCATCTTAGCGCACCTGGCTGAGCTCTATGGAGCATAGTCGAACTACTAGATATGAGATATCAAAGCACTTATTCGGCGCCAGGATGAAGGAATGAGAGAGGGTTGGGGACCATGTACTCAAGATGATCTCTATGATTGAGAGATTGGAAGCTCTTGATTTTCAGATGCATGGATCTCTCCAAACTGACCTTATCCTGCAGTCACTTCCTGACTCCTTTTCCCAATTTGTCATGAACTTCAACTGCAATGAGATTGCATGTAACTTTGCTGGGATAGTGAACAAACTGACGACTGCCCAGTCTCAGATGAGCATAAAGGGAAAGGAAGCTGCACTTGTGATTTCTTCTGGGACTTGGAAGTCCAAGAATAAGAAGAAAAAGAACAAAAATCAGTTAGGTCCAATAGCCAATATCGATAAGGGAAAGGGCAAGGCCCCAATGGTTCAAAAGAGCAAGGGGGCCAAGAATGTAACACCCCCAATCCGCTCAGGGATATTACACGCCATAGAACCTTTCCTCAAGGATCTACCAGGCTGGTAACAACATAGAACATCTCAACAACGCCTTTAAGGCTAAAATGACTCAGTAGACTGATTTGGTCTTTCAATAAAAACATACAACTCGATTACAATACTTGCCCATGCAGGGGTCGAATACAACACACTCTCATACAACGGGGAAAGAATACTGCAGCGGAAACAAATCTTTCATCTTTCATCATCCTTCATGCCGACCCTGTGCTATGCTCCAAAACCTGAATGCAATACAAACATCCACCCCCGAATACTCGGGGGTTAGCAAAACTCTACTGTTTTGCTATTGCAAGTACAAGTGCAAAAATACGAGTCATACAATTCACATTCCACGAATAACAATAACCAGGAATCCTCAAAGAGCCAAAGGAAATGAAAAGTACTTCCCGAGGCAAGAGTTTGAGAAAAATATTCCAACACCGAAAGATCACAAATCAATAGAAATAACTTATAAAACAGTTTAGAATGCCATCGAGAGTTTTAATAAAAAAAACAATTTAGGATTATCAAATCCCACTTTTCAAAACCCAAAAGACGAAAGGGGGTCACCGCCCCAAAGGTTTACTTTCCGTAAAATGAACTTTACAAAACCGTTGGGATTTTAGCCCCAAATCTCATCAACTCACAGTACACGAGAACGACAACAATGTTCGTCTTCCAACATCAAAATTCACAACCCATGGTTTAAACACAGACGACAAATACTCTAGTGCCATCCTAGCCAAGTAAGCCAAACGAACAACTTACCTCTTACACACTTAGTCGATGCATGCAATCATGAAAACCGTTCAAAATACTCGTCTCCGGAAACGCCAATAATCCAAATCACATTGTAAAATGTACCACAATTAACCGCGGACCCACAGCTTCGTGGACCCCTACCGAGACCCCGTCGGATCTAACCCGCAGTGGTTAAAAGCAAGCTCGCGGTTCCACAGCTTCGTGGAGCCCTACCGAGACCCCGTCGGATCTAACCCGTAGTGAGCATACACACACACACGTTACTCATGCAATACTAATATGCTAAGAATGTAAGTACATTAAGAATACTCACTAGAGATGGCCACTAATTTGACACCATTATCAAACTTTTCAAAACACAATAACAAGATTAAATACGGAATACACGATTCCATAACTTTAAACAACAGGGGTATCATCAAAGCCCTCAACGTTCAAAACAATCAAATCATAATCAATTCCCCAAAACACACCGTTCACCAAACACACGCGTATTTTGAAAGAGAGCCTTTAACGAGGCCAAAACAAATCTTTTGAAAATTTATTTGCAAATAACCAAACAAACACACCAAGACGACCACCGATAATCATATTCACAAAACGAGAAGCGTATGAACAAGGTACTTGCCTAGGAACCACGTTCGAAACAAGAAGACAGATGGAAAAGCGGTTGAATAGCCTCGAACTCCCGAACACTATTAAGAACGCGATAGCACCGAAATTACTACGGGAAAACACCACACGAATCATCAATCACCAACGGAATTCAACATCGGAATCATCGAACACCTATAATCCTCCGTAAGGAACAACAAAACATGATTACGAAGAGAATCAAGGCCAAAACAATGGAAATCCCAGCAAACTAACGAAGGGAACTCATTCGGGCATTTAATCGAACATTAAATGTTCGAGACCCTCCAAGAACAAAGAAATCACCCCTCGGGTCGAACGAATCAAAGATACGAGTGTCCAATCCATAGAACATGTTCAAAACAACATTTATACAACAATTAATTGAACAAAAACGGATTGGAATAGAAATCAAAAAGAAAATCCCCAAAATCTTCAAAAACAATGGTTCAAGTCAAAATACTTTGATTCGTCGAAAAACAAGGATTTGATGTTGTTAAACACATGAATAATACTAAGATTAATCATACCCATCATGGATTAATCAACAATACGGAACGAATTGGACAAAAACCCAAAAACCCCCAAAATCTAGATTTCTAGAAATCTAACCTTGATTCGGTAGACCGGAGGAGGTTAAGGGATGATTGATTGATGTTAGACACTCAAGAACTTCGTGGATTTAACACCTGACAACATCCCTCCACGATCATCAAAGCTCCATCCGCGGAAGAGGATGAAACGAGTGAGAAAAATGAAGAAAAACCCGATCATAGGCCTTAAATAGCCGCTGCCGGGCAGGTTACGACGAATCCGCCAAGGGCTTACGTACGTAACCGAGTCACTGCCCCAAATCTTCCGGCCCGCTACATAGGTTACCTGCCAGGGCCTTACGTACATAACCGGCCCTTATGTACTTAACTGCCGAGCACTAACGGCCGTAACTCGGCCAGTGCCGGCCCGGGCCCAGACTGCCCGGCCATGACTCGGCTGGGGCCAACTCCGACGGCCCGAACGACCCCGAAACCCGAAACTGAATACGAATCGAATATACGGTTACGAAGTACACGCAAAGACGAATTCGAGCACTAAGAGAACACACGATTCCGACCACCCGAAGGCTCAAAATTCGACAACGGAAAGTAATTACCCCAAACTTTGGGAAATTACGAAAATGGCCCAAAACGCACGAAAATCACGATACATGATCGAATAACCAAACCGAAGTTCACAACACATCTAACAAAGTTAAACGGACTTATGGGAAACTCGAAACAGCAGTTTTGAACGAGATTCGCAAGAATCGAACTCAAGTGCGGAAAAGTCGCCAAGAAGCACGGAACTCAACAAAACGACACCAAAACGAACTCGGATGACGAAAAGTGCAGAATTAATCGTTCTCGAAATGACGAAACGGTCATGAGAGAGTCATCAAAATGGACTTTCGCCGAAAAAAAAGAAATTACAGGAAATCGAAATTACAGGTATTACACACTACCCTCCTTAAAAGAAGTTTCGTCCCGAAACTTAAAACAGTAGGGAGAAGCAATATCCCACCAGGAAAACACAACGAGATACACAAGAAACGCATAACTTACGCCCATCGGCGAAACGTTACAAGCAACGCAAAGGAATATACGGCGTGAAAACACGCTACACGACGACCAACACAACGTCGCCGTTAGGGATATAATAAAACCAACAAATGACAAGCGTCATCAAACGGATAATATAGTCAAGTCAATTATCCGAACAATCACAAAACATAATGAACGAAAATCAATATGATTGACCAACCCAACGGTACATCAATCAAAACGCGAGCCAATCGCTGAACAAATACGGAATTCCACCGCCCAAGGGTTGGAAGATCGAAAACGAGACCAATTTACCGAACTTAAGGGAATTACGAAGGAGTCTGAACGTTCAACAATCATGAGACGAGATCAACAAAAACCGAACAATCAAACGATCGAACCACAACGATCGAGACAACAAAAATCAAACAATCATGTTCGGATCACGAAGAACAATAAGGTTCAACCGACAACTCCGAGGTTCACATCTCGACTCGAGACAAAACATGATCCGGTGAAAACAACAAGATGTGCACTCACATAAGATCCACAGGAAAGGGAATAGCAATTGAAAAGTCACAACGACAAACGAGTTATTCCGAAACAATACCACACTCGTTCGATCAACAAAAGCAAGGGGCAGGACAAGCTCAGAAAATGTCAACGAACATAAACGAGTCGACAGAGTCGAAAATACGGAAGTTCAAAATACGATCCACTTCGAATAAAAGAACTAATAGAACCAAATGATGTCACTTCCGAACAAGGTTCACAAGAATCGAACCGAACTCGAAAAAGTCACAGCGATAACCAGATCGACCCACAACAAGATCACAGCTCGTTCGGATGATGAAACCGAAATACAGAACAAGCTCATAAGGTATCAACGAACACAAGCGAGTTGAAAGAATGGAGAAAGAGAAAATACAGAAGTCAAAATAGTACGGGTATTACCTTCGACCTCGTCCACGAAATTCAAAAAAACGGAAGCAAGGTAACAATACATTAAACAACCGACACATAACGGAATAATCACCGATGCACACGGTCATACCAAACCAAGCTCTAACAGCTCGCACAGGTGCGATAACACGCAAGCCACCATGAAATGACAACATTAAAGATCGTCATCACACCTCCCACAAAGGGCTAACAAAACATATGCGTGGCGAACGACTCGACGCTCACGCCACCAATTCGATCATACTCGGGAGCAAACATCATAATGACAACGCGAACATCATACATACATACCCAGCCCTCAAACGGGAATGGATAGGTTTTAAAAACGAAAACCTCCTTTTTGAAAATAATTTAGAAAAACACCGGTTGATCTTGAGTATCACTTTTCAAAAAAGTACAAACGTGAAACATTGTTATCGAGACTTTGGAGAACCATTTCGCATTTGATAAAAATGAGGACACTTTCTCTTAGTGAAAAACTTTCAGAATATTCGACCCTCGGGTCTAAGTAAAAAAATGTTTCTAAAACATTGAAAATATCTCAAAACATTTTGGTCCTCGAGGTAGAAGAATTTGAAACATATTGTGGCACCTTGGATGTACCACGAGAAAATAATTCATTTTAAAAGTACGTCTCGAAATTTATACTCAAGGTTTTCAAGGATAATTCAATGTGGCTAGAATGCCCAAAAATTTCAGATAATTACACGGAACATTATAGCGCCATGGGTCCCGCGCCGGAACCCACCAGGCTAAAAACCGTTTACAAAAACGCCAAAAAGGCCGATGACGGTAATATCTCAAAAACTTACAAAAACCATTTACAAAATACTAAATACCATCATAAGAATTTCGTCAAAACGATCAAGGCCATAATGCCACAAACTCGGTTAAGGGAATCGGTTTTCGAAATAAAACTCAGTCGGTAAAATACCGAAAGCCATTACAAAAGAACTCACGCAGCGCATAAAAGAAATAAAGTCAAACATGCACAATCCAGCAACACTACTCCTCATATGAACGAAATATGAGGGTCAAATAATCATATATCAAGAAATCAAAATCCATAAGAGGATTCCGTCACTTAATAAATAATCATAAAAATAGCTCGTGTCACACGGGGCACAACACAAAGAAGGGAGACTTACATCCACAGGTCGCACGAAGATGATGATCACCCCACGATACTAATCACGACCAAAAAACTCAGACGACGCGTCGCGACACGACTCAGTCAGACAAAATCCGACGAAACAAGACTCAAACAACACGACTTGACCCGACAGCCTAGGTTTCCTCAACCTAATCTCTGATACCATTTATGTAACACCCCCAATCCGCTCAGGGATATTACACATCGTAGAACCTTTCCTCAAGGATCTACCAGGCTGGTAACAACATAGAACATCTCAACAACGCCTTTAAGGCTAAAATGACTCAGTAGACCGATTTGGTCTTTCAATAAAAACATACAACTCGATTACAATACTTGCCTACGCAGGGATCGAATACAATACACTCCCGTACAACGGGGAAAGAATACTGCAGCGGAAATAAAATACTGTAATATCCGCAATTTCGATTTTTCGGTAATTTTCTTTTTTCGGCGGAAGTCCGTTTTGACGACTCGCTCATGACCGTTTCGTCATTTCGAGAATAATTAATTCTGCACTTTTTGTCATCCGAGTTCGTTTCGGTGTCGTTTTGTTGAGTTCCGTGCTTTTTGGCGACTTTTCCGCACTTGAGCTCGATTCTTGCGAATCTCGTCCGAAACTGTTGTTTCGAGTTTCTCGCAAGTCCATTTAATGTTATTATTCATGTTGTGAGCTTTGGCTTGATGTTTCGATCGTGTATCGTGCATTTCGGACGTTTTGGGCCATTTTCGTAATTTCCCAAAGTTTGGGGTAATTACTTTCCGTTGTCGAATTTCGAGCCTTCGGGTGGTCGGAATCGTGTGTTCTCTTAGTGTTTGGATTCGTCTTTGCGTGTATTTCAGAATCGTATCTTCGATTTTTACTCGAGTTCGGGTTTCGGGTCGTCCGGCCGTCGGAGTGGCTACGGCCGAGTCACTACGAGCAGGCCTCGCTCGCCGAGTTACGGCCGTAAGGTGCGATTACGGCCGTAAGGTGCCCGAGTTACGGCCGTAAGCGTGATCGGTACGGCCGCATTTAGCCGGGCGGATTTTGACGGCGCCATTACGGCCGTAAGGTGTTCGAGTTACGGCCGTAAGTGTCCATTGGCCGGGCGCCTTTGACGAATGCGATTCACGTAAGGCTCGCCGAGTACGGCCGTAAGGTGTCCGAGTTACGGCCGTAAGGCTCCGCCACTGGCCAGTAACCCGCCGGCTATATATAGCCGGCTCGGCGATTTCATTTTCCACGAGTTTTTCTTCCTTTTTCGCGTCTCGCGACGGAGGCTCGAAATCCAGCTTCTTGGCCGATTCTAATCATTTCCAAGGCGTTTTGGAAGATTCTTGTTGATTATATCATCATCCAATCCGTGTTCTTCGTCGAATCAAGGTATATTCTTGATTTTCCTCCAAGTTGACTTTTTGGAGAATTGTTCTTGATTTCGTTTCTAATCCGATTTTGATGAATCGGTTGATGTTAGTAAACATTATTAATCGTGTTCTATGGATTGTATATCCATATTTCCGATTCATTCAACCCGATTGATGATTTTTAGGCTCTTGAGGAACTTTGAACATTTAGTGTTCGATTAAATGCCTCAAAGAGTTTCTTTCGGTCGTTATGTTGATTTCGATTGATATTGTGTTATTGAACGAATTGTATTTCATTCAAGGTGGTTCGAGTACTTGTGGTTATCGGAGGACGCCGTTCGTTGTTCGTGGAAGGAATTCATCGCCTTCGGTTGAGGCAAGTTTTATACTTGTACTAGTCAATGAGCTAATGTTATCATGTATGTGTATAGATGTGTTGTATCATTCCGAGACTTAGTCTCTTCATGAATTCATTGATATCAAGAGATCGTTCGATACGATACCTTCCGGCAATTTTGCCAAATGTCATTGTTGTTCGTTAACGGCCGATTCAAGGCATTGTAATACTCATTATTAATGTCATTGTCGATAGTCGGTCATGCGGTATCGATGTATCGATTGTTGTTCATATAGATGTCAATCTAAAACATCGTTGAAATCATTGTTATTCCTGTTGGGGTTGTCATTAAAACTGTATTGGCCGATTAAAGGCATTAGCGTATTCATTTCTCATCTTCGACGTCGGTAACCGATTAAAGGTGCCGAGGTATCCTTCATATCATTGTTATCGATTGGCCGTTCTCAGGCAAATCGAAATGTTCAATCATTCACTATATCATTATTATCAATTGACCTTTCTAAGGCAATCGAGATATTCAATCATTCATCATATTACTCTTATCGATTTGCCGTTCTAAGGTAATCGAAACACTCAATCATTCATGGAATCATCCGCTGCATCATTGTTATCGTGTTGGCCGACTCAAGGTAGCACACTATCATTCTCACGAATTCGGTAATCTACGAATCGTTGTCATTTGTGATTTATTATATTTTTGGAGGCTAGTCTCGGCTAGTGCTTATTATGGGTAAGCTTGGGGCTTGAACCTTCGCGGTTGGCTTCCCAACACCTACAACTTAGTAGGTCACGGTCGTGTTTATGATCTTATGGGTAAGCTTGGGGCTTGAACCTTCGCGGTTGGCTTCCCAACACCTACAACTTAGTAGGTCACGGTCGTGTTTATGATCTTATGGGTAAGCTTGGGGCTTGAACCTTCGCGGTTGGCTTCCCAACACCTACAACTTAGTAGGTCACGGTCGCGTTTATGACCTTATGGGTAAGTTTGGGGCTTGAACCTTCGCGGTTGGCTTCCCAACACCTACAACTCAGTAGGTCATGGTCGTGGTTATGACCTTATTAGCCCTCATTAACTATAGCTTCGGGCTGTTTTGACTTCAGGTGTTTGTGATATTTGTTAATTTCCGCTGAACGACTTTCAGGCCTTTTGTAATGTCTTGGTATTTTCATTGGAGCCTTTGGGCATTATGATTCATATTAAATTCACGGTTTGGTTCATGTTGTTTAATTCATTGTGGTATTCTGTGATTATGATTCGTTGGGCATTTATGTTCTAACTCGTCGAGCAATTATTACTAGTATGCCGTGGGCATAGTATTTCACGAATGCTCGGTTCTTACCTTGGTTTGTGAGCATCTCGTATTATTATCATTATTGTACCGTTTCATTCTGCCTTTGGATGCATATCATGTTATACCTGTATTTGATGTTCATTATCTGGATGACTGACCCCGTGGGCGGAACATGTTTTTCATGTTTTAGGTGCTTGCGAGGAGAGAGTTGAGACATAGGGGCATGATGATGGCGACGAGGCATTCGAGCGATACTAGTCCGAGTTGTTCATGTTGGTCATCGGTTGGAGTGTCCTTCATTGTCGATCATTGTCATTATGTATTACCCGAGCAGATGCTCGTGAATGTTGTATTTTTACCCTTGGCCATGTAGGCCCATCGTTGTCGTTGAAATTCCTTATCGGAATATTGTGTCGGATATCATGGTAGGGACTATGATTTTCCCTTGTTGTTTAATTTAATGTATTTTAGTCATGTCCGCCTGGTGGATCTCCTGGCGTGGGGTCCACGGCACTGTAATAACCCAATAGGATTTGGGGGTGTTACAGAAATGGTATCAGAGACTTGGGTTGTGGAATACCCTGAGATGTGAGTTATGTGGTCCTACCGACGCGGTAGTAGTGGGATTGTCAGGTTATGACAATCTAGTCAGTCAGGTTTTGTGAGTCGTAATATTAGTGCGACTGCACGAGTCATTCATTCATCGAGTCGTCGTCAGTGAAGACTAGTATCGCGAGACCTCGAAGCTTCGTATGACCTGTGTAAGGACTCGATTCTCTTTATGTTCATACATCCATCATGTCATTAATCGTCCATGCTTTGCTGAAACCTATATGTGATATTAGTGCTATAATTGATTCATGATTAATTGTTTTGGAGCACGTGTGACTTGTGTAAGCATTAAGGATCAACTCATTTATCAGTTAATAATTTTCAATCATCATTTTGATCTCATCACTCAGATAATAGTCAGTTAATTCATTCCTCACTCAGTCAATATCATCACTCAGATAATTCATCTATCACTCAGTTAATTCATTCATCACTCAGTCAATATCATCACTCAGATAATAGTCAGTTAATTCATTCATCACTCAGTCAATATCATCACTCAGATAATAGTCAGTTAATTCCTTCATCACTCAGTCAATATCATTCAACACTCGGTTAATTCATTCATCACTCGATTAATTCATTCATCACTCAGTTAATTCCTTCATCACTTAGTCAATCTCATTGTTCCGTCAATTCATTCATTACTCAGTCAATCTCATTATTCAGTTAATTAATTCATCACTCAGATAATTCATTCATCACTCAGCCAATATCATTAGTCAGTTAATTCATCACTTAGTTAACTCATTCATCACTCAGTTAATTCATTCATCATTCAGTCAATATCATGGCTCAGTTGCTTCGTTCATCACTCAATTAACCTCATCGTTCAGCTAATTCATTCATCACTCAATTAATCTCATCGTTTAGCTAATTCACTCGTCACTCACCAATCTCATTGTTCATTAATTCATTAATCGTTCAGCCCATCTCACGGTTCAGTTGTTGATCTTGAGGATCGAATTTTCAACCTTGTTAACTTGTTCAAGATAATCATTTCAGGAATTTCATCAGGCAATCATGTTACCTCATTTGATGTCTCATATGATCTTATCATACTCTGACGTAATTTCGACGATCATTTCATTAAATCATTAATGCATTCATTGTGCGAGGGCGTGTATGCTCATTATTGTCACTCTGTAATGTAATCATAATGCGATATTCATGCGGAATCTATAATCATCATGTGACTTTCCTACTTCAGTATGGATAGAGCTGTCAGAGGACGCAGGGGAAGAGGCGCGGTGCGGGCCGAAACCGGGATCTCGTGTGCATGCCCACACGAACGCGAGGGACATCATTAATTCATCAAATAGCGAGGCTACTCATTCATCAGCAGATAATCATTCACTGTCAGGGAGTCGTACCCGAGAGGCATCTCACTCGGAAGGTGTTCGGGTTGATCCATTCATATTTATGCGAGGCATGATGGCCCGGATGACTCGGATGACGCGGATAGTGGAGACCATGCACTCGATAGTTCGTGGTCCACCGCAATGAGGATGCCGATGCCATTTCATGGACAGACTGGAGGAGTGAATCGATTGTTGGCGATATCTCTCGTCCGATGCCGCCTACTTTTGAGGGTTCGTCGGAACCAGGTGATATTGTTCATTGGCTCGAGCATTTTGATAAACTCTTCGACATGGTTCAGTGTCCTAAGAGAGTAAAGTGGCGATGGCGGCTTATTACTTGAGTAAGGGCGCTTATTCGTGGTGGCTTTACGTGAAACCCATCGATCGTGATTGTATTTGGAGCGAGTTCAAGACTCTCATGTTAGAGAGGTATTACAGGCTCCACTTCGTGAAGCCAAGTTGTCGAAGTTTTGAACCCCGAACTGGCCGAGGACGAGGGTGTTATTGTCATTCTTGAGAAGTTTCGGGACTACTTGATTGCTTAGCCAATTATCCGTACAGATGCGGATAAAATTAAGTATATTATCAAGATGCTAAATCCGCATATGAGGATGCAGTTGTTCAATCACAATTGTAATTCACTTAGTGAGTTCATCGGGAAGGCTCTTGGAGCAGAGCTTTTGATCAAGGAGCTTACTAAGAAGCATCCTTCGGTTTCTTCGGGTGAGAGGACTAGAATGCCGGCTCGTTCAGAGGGACATCGGACCCCGACATCCAAGGGGTCATTTGCTAGTCGTCTTCGTACGGAGGGAGCGTCCTCTTCCAAGGCCACGAGTTCGACCGTTGTTTGCTTTAACTGTGATGTAATAGGACATCGCAGTACCCGGTGCTCGATGCAGGCCGTTATCTGCTTCTGTGTGGGAGACATGGACACCTTCGAAATCTGCAGAGTTCCGTGCCGTAGATCTCGAAAGGGTTCACAAGCCTCGAGGGATTTTGTTACTCCAGCCCGTACTTCATTCAAGGGGCCCTATCAGCCGAGAGCCCGAGGTAAGGACATTCATCACCAGTTTTGAGCAAGTTAATTCTTGCTCGGTAGGAGGATAATCATTCATTTCATTGTCGTTCATTCATTCATATAATTCATTCATCATATATCAATCACGTTGAGACTTATAATTATCAAACTAATCATTCACTTCACGGGAAACTATGTTTCAAATCATTTCATTTGAGCTATCACTCATTACGTTATCATTTCACCCCGGTGAGTCATTTTTGATCCTTGTTAGATTTCGATTCATTATCATTCATTGTGATCATTCTTGTTCGTGTGTATCTCGTGGATTTTCATGGCGGGATATTGCTTCTCCCTACTTGTTTTAAGTTTCGGGACGAAACTTCTTTTAAGGGGGGTAGTATGTAATATCCGCAATTTCGATTTTTCGGTAATTTTCTTTTTTCGGCGGAAGTCCGTTTTGACGACTCGCTCATGACCGTTTCGTCATTTCGAGAATAATTAATTCTGCACTTTTTGTCATCCGAGTTCGTTTCGGTGTCGTTTTGTTGAGTTCCGTGCTTTTTAGCGACTTTTCCGCACTTGAGCTCGATTCTTGCGAATCTCGTCCGAAACTGTTGTTTCGAGTTTCTCGCAAGTCCATTTAATGTTATTATTCATGTTGTGAGCTTTGGCTTGATGTTTCGATCGTGTATCGTGCATTTCGGACGTTTTGGGCCATTTTCGTAATTTCCCAAAGTTTGGGGTAATTACTTTCCGTTGTCGAATTTCGAGCCTTCGGGTGGTCGGAATCGTGTGTTCTCTTAGTGTTTGGATTCGTCTTTGCGTGTATTTCGTAACCGTATCTTCGATTTTTACTCAGGTTCGGGTTTCGGGGTCGTCCGGGCCGTCGGAGTGGCCACCGAAGTCACGGCCGAGCAGGCTGGCTGGCCGAGTTACGGCCGTAAGGTGCCGATTACGGCCGTAAGGTGCCCGAGTTACGGCCGTAAGCGTGATCGGCACGGCCGCACGAGCGCCGGGCGGATTTTGACGAAGGCCGATACGCCGTAAGGTGTTCGAGTTACGGCCGTAAGTGTCACCGGGTCTTTGGCGGCTTTTTGACGAATGCGGCACGGCCGTAAGGCTGCCGAGTACGGCCGTAAGGTGTCCGAGTTACGGCCGTAAGGCTGCCGATTCTGGCCGTAACCCCGCGGCTATATATAGCACGGCTCGGCGATTTCATTTTCCACGAGGTTTTTCTTCCTTTTTCGCGGCTCGCGACGGAGGCTCGGGAAATCGGTTCTTGGCCGATTCTAATCATTTCCAAGGCGTTTTGGAAGATTCTTGTTGATTATATCATCATCCAATCCGTGTTCTTCGTCGAATCAAGGTATATTCTTGATTTTCCTCCAAGTTGACTTTTTGGAGAATTGTTCTTGATTTCGTTTCTAATCCGATTTTGATGAATCGGTTGATGTTAGTAAACATTATTAATCGTGTTCTATGGATTGTATATCCATATTTTCGATTCATTCAACCCGATTGATGATTTTTAGGCTCTTGAGGAACTTTGAACATTTAGTGTTCGATTAAATGCCTCAAAGAGTTTCTTTCCGTTATGTTGATTTCGATTGATATTGTGTTATTGAACGAATTGTATTTCATTCAAGGTGGTTCGAGTACTTGTGGTTATCGGAGGACGCCGTTCGTTGTTCGTGGAAGGAATTCATCGCCTTCGGTTGAGGCAAGTTTTATACTTGTACTAGTCAATGAGCTAATGTCATCATGTATGTGTATAGATGTGTTGTATCATTCCGAGACTTAGTCTCTTCATGAATTCATTGATATCAAGAGATCGTTCGATACGATACCTTCCAATTTTGCCAAATGTCATTGTTGTTCGTTAACGGCCGATTCAAGGCATTGTAATACTCATTATTAATGTCATTGTCGATAGCCGGTTCATGTATCGATGTATCGATTGTTGTTCATATAGACGTCAATCTAAAACATCGTTGAAATCATTGTTATTCTGTTGGGGTTGTCATTAAAAGCGTATTGGCGATTAAAGGCATTAGCGTATTCATTTCTCATCTTCGACGTCGAACCGATTAAAGGTGCCGAGGTATCCTTCATATCATTGTTATCGATTGGCGTCCTCGTGCAAATCGAAATGTTCAATCATTCACTATATCATTATTATCAATTGACCTTTCTAAGGCAATCGAGATATTCAATCATTCATCATATTACTCTTATCGATTTGCCGTTCTAAGTTAATAGAAAAACTCAATCATTCATGGAATCATCCACGCATCATTGTTATCGTGTTGGCCGACTCAAGGTAGCACACTATCATTCTCACGAATTCGGTAATCTACGAATCGTTGTCATTTGTGATTTATTATATTTTTGGAGGCTAGTCTCGGCTAGTGCTTATTATGGGTAAGCTTGGGGCTTGAACCTTCGCGGTTGGCTTCCCAACACCTACAACTTAGTAGGTCACGGTCGTGTTTATGATCTTATGGGTAAGCTTGGGGCTTGAACCTTCGCGGTTGGCTTCCCAACACCTACAACTTAGTAGGTCACGGTCGTGTTTATGATCTTATGGGTAAGCTTGGGGCTTGAACCTTCGCGGTTGGCTTCCCAACACCTACAACTTAGTAGGTCACGGTCGCGTTTATGACCTTATGGGTAAGTTTGGGGCTTGAACCTTCGCGGTTGGCTTCCCAACACCTACAACTCGATGAGGTCACGGTCGTGGTTATGACATTATTTGCCCTCATTATCTAGAGCTTGAGTGTTTTGACTTGGTGTTTTTGATATTTGTTAATTTCCATTTGAGCGACTTTCGTGCCTTTTGTAATGTCTTGGTATTTTCATTGGAGCCTTTGGGCATTATGATTCATATTAAATTCGATTCTGGTTTGGTTCATGTTGTTTAATTCATTGTGGTATTACGTGATTATGATTCGCCGTTGGGCATTTATGTTCTAACACGTCGAGCAGTATTACTAGTATGCCGTGGGCATAGTATTTCACGAATGCTCGGTTCTTACCTTGGTTTGTGAGCATCTCGTATTATTATCATTATTGTACCGTTTCATTACGCCTTTGGATGCATATCATGTTATACCGTATTTGATGTTCATTATCTGGATGGTGACCCGTGGGGGCGGAACATGTTTTTCATGTTTTAGGTGCTTGCGAGGAGAGTTGAGACATAGGGGCATGATGATGGCGGCGAGGCATTCGAGCGATACTAGTCCGAGTTGTTCATGTTGGTCGATCGGTTGGAGTGTCCTTCATTTGTCGATCATTGTCATTATGTATTACCCGAGCAGATGCTCGTGAATGTTGTATTTTTACCCTTGGCCATGTAGGCCCATCGTTGTCGTTGAAATTCCTTATCGGAATATTGTGTCGGATATCATGGTAGGGACTATGATTTTCCCTTGTTGTTTAATTTAATGTATTTTAGTCATGTCCGCCTGGTGGATCTCCTGGCGTGGGGTCCACGGCACTGTAATAACCCAATAGGATTTGGGGGTGTTACAAATACAACTAGACCAATATAACATCAAACGGTCCTCGTGTGATTAGTATCTTTCATCTTTCATCATCCTTCATGCCGACCCTATGCTACGCTCCAAAACCTGAATGCAATACAAACATCCACCCCCCGAATACTCGGGGGTTAGCAAAACTCCACTGTTTTGCTAGTGCAAGTAAAAGTGCAAAAATATGAGTCATACAATTCACATTCTACGAATAACAATAACCAGGAATCCTCAAAGAGCCAAAGGAAATGAAAAGTTCTTCCCGAGGCAAGAGTTTGAGAAAAATATTCCAACACCGAAAGATCACAAATCAATGGAAATAATTTATAAAACAGTTTAGAATGCCATCGAGAGTTTTAATAAAAAAAACAATTTAGGATTATCAAATCCCACTTTTCAAAACCCAAAAGACGAAAGGGGGTCACCGCCCCAAAGGTTTACTTTCCGTAAAATGAACTTTACAAAACCGTTGGGATTTTAGCCCCAAATCTCATCAACTCACAGTACACGAGAACGACAACAAGGTTCGTCTTCCAACATCAAAATTCACAACCCAAGGTTTAAACACAGACGACAAATACTCTAGTGCCATCCTAGCCAAGTAAGCCAAACGAACAACTTACCTCTTACACACTTACTCGATGCATGAAATCATGAAAACCGTTCAAAATACTCGTTTCCGAAAACGCCAATAATCCAAATCACATTGTAAAATGCACCACAATTAACCGCGGACCCACAGCTTCGTGGACCCCTACTGAGACCCCGTCGGATCTAACCCGCAGTGGTTAAAAGCAAGCTCGCGGTCCACACCTTCGTGGAGCCCTACCGAGACCCCGTCGGATCTAACCCGTAGTGAGCATACACACACACACGTTACTCATGCAATACTAATATGCTAAGAATGTAAGTACATTAAGAATACTCACTAGAGATGGCCACTAATCCGACACCATTATCAAACTCTTCAAAACACAATAACAAGATTAAATACGGAATACACGATTCCATAAATTTAAACAACAGGGGCATCAAAGCCCTCAACGTTCAAAACAATCAAATCATAATCAATTCCCCAAAACACACCGTTCACAAAACAGACGCGTATTTTGAAAGAGAGCCTTTAACGAGGCCAAAACAAATCTTTTGAAAATTCATTTGCAAATAACCAAACAAACACACCAAGACGACCACCGATCATCATATTCACAAAGCGAGAAGCGTATGAACAAGGTACTTGCCTAGGAACCACGTTCGAAACAAGACGACGGATGGAAAAGCGGTCGAATAGCCTCGAACTCCCAAACACTATTAAGAATGCGATAGCACCGAAATTACTACGGGAAAACACCACACGAATCATCAATCACAAACGGAATTCAACATCGGAATCATCGAACACCTATAATCCTCCGTAAGGAACAACAAAACATTATTACGACGAGAATCAAGGCCAAAACAACAGAAATCCCAGCAAACTAACGAAGGGAACTCATTCGGGCATTTAATCGAACATTAAATGTTCGAGACCCTCCAAGAACAAAGAAATCACCCCTCGGGTCGAACGAATCAAAGATACAAGTGTCCAATCCGTAGAACATGTTCAAAGCAATGTTTATACAACAATTAATTGAACAAAAACGGATTGGAATAGAAATCAAAAGGAAAATTCCCAAAATCTTCAAAAATAAGGGTTCAAGTCAAAATACTTTGATTCATCGAAAAACAAGGATTTGATGTTGTTAAACACATGAATTATACTAAGATTAATCATACCCATCATTGATTAATCAACAATACGGAACGAATTGGACAAAAACCACAAACCCCAAAATCTAGATTTCTAGAAATCTAACCTTGATTCGGTAGATCGGAGGAGGTTAAGGGATGATTGATTGATGTTAGACACTCAAGAACTTCGTGGATTTAACACCTGACAACATCCCTCCATGATCATCAAAGCTCCAGCTGCGGAAGAGGATGAAACGAGTGAGAAAAATGAAGAAAAACGCGACTGCAGGGCCTTAAATAGGCTGCCTGCCGGCAGGGTTACGTACGTAACCGGCCAAGGGCTTACGTACGTAACCGAGTCACTGCCCCAAATCTTTCGGCCCGCTACGTACATTACCTGCCAGGGCCTTACGTACGTAACCGGCCCTTACATACGTAACTGCCGAGCACTAACGGCCGTAACTCGGCGATCTTGGCCGGGCCCCCGACCATGACTCGGTCGGGGCCAACTCCGACGGCCCGAACGATCCCGAAATCCAAACCTGAATACGAATCGAAGATACGGTTACGAAGTACTCGCAAATACGAATTTGAGCACTAAGAGAACACACGATTCCGACCACCCGGAGGCTCAAAATTCGACAATGGAAAGTAATTCCCCAAACTTTGGGAAATTACGAAAATGACCCAAAACGCCCGAAAATCACGATACGTGATCGAATAACCAAACCGAAGTTCACAACACGTCTAACAAAGTTAAACGGACTTACGGGAAACTCGAAACAGCAGTTTTGAACGAGATTCGCAAGAATCGAACTCAAGTGCGGAAAAGTCGCCAAGAAGCACGGAACTCAACAAAACGACACCGAAACGAACTCGGATGAAGAAAAGTGCAGAATTAATCATTTTAGGAATGAAAAAATGGTCATGAGAGAGTCGTCAAAACGGACTTCCGCAAAAAAAAGAAATTACTGGAAATCGAAATTACGGGTATTACAAAGAAAACGGATGTATGCCTCAATTGCGGTGAGCTAGGCCACTGGAAGAGGTACTGTCCAAAGCTTGACCGTAATGCGCCTTCAGGTACATAACTACTGGTTTTGGAAACAAATTGTTCTGTAACTGTATATTCTACTTCTTGGATACTTGATTTCGGTGCGATTTCTCACATTTATACAAGGAATCAGGATCTGGAACGAAGTAGGAAGCTGGATTCAGGGGAGGTTATGGTCATCGTCGGAAGTGGACATAGTGTCGAGGCTTTTGATATTGGATCCCTTATGTTGAATTTAGAATCTGGTTTTATGATGTACTTGTTTTGTCCAAGGGGCACAAGAATATTATATCAATTCCGGTCATGGACCGAAAGGGATTTCACTTCTTTATTTGAGATGGGTCATATCGTATTTATTTCAGAAATAAATTGGTTGGTAATGCTACATTATTAAATGGCTTATACCATTTGAATCTAAAGAATAAAATAACTGTGAATACTATAACTAGGAAGCGTGATAGGGATGAAATAAACCAAACACTTAAGTGGCATCTTAGACTTGGTCATATTGGTCAGACCAAGGTTTATATAATGGAGAAAGATGGGCTTACGGGTCCATTGGGATCAGATCCATATCCAACTTGTGAATCTTGCCTTCAAGGAAAAATGACTAAGTTACCCTTCGCAGGGACTTTTGAAAGAGCTGCTGAAAAACTTGGATTGATCCATACCGACGTATGTGGCCCTTTTGAAGTGGCACGAGATGGCTTTCAGTATTTCATTACATTCACTGATGACCATACTAGGTATGGGTTCGTATACTTAATGAAACATAAGTCTGAAGCTTTTGATAAATTCAAGGAATTTAAAGCCCTAGTTGAAAATCAAACAGGTAACCGTGTTAAGACTCTTCGGTCAGACCGAGGTGGTGAGTACATGAGTACCGAGTTTGATGAGTTCTTAAAAAAACTAGGAATAGTGTCACGATTCACTCCTCCAGGTACTCCACAATTAAATAGTGTATCAGAAAGAAGTAACCGAACCTTGTTGGACATGGTTCGCTCCGTGCTTAACTATACTGATCTACCGATTTATCTGTGGGGACACACACTCCTTACTGTTGCGCATATCTTGAACAGATGTTCTTCCAAATCCATTCCTAAGACTCCACATGAGATGTGGAGAGGTAGGAAACTAAGTCTTAATCACATTAGGATTTGGGGATGCCCTGCTTATGTCAAGAAGACTAAAGTAGAAAAATTGGAAGCTAGGTCTATGAAAGGTCGTTTCATAGGATATCCAGGGGATTCCATGGGATATCTATTCTACATGCACGAAGATCATAGGATCATCATTGCTATACAGGCACACTTTCTGGAAGATCAGTTTATTCAGGAAGGAGGCACAAGTAGAAATATTTCTTTGGAAGAAATAAAAGAAACACCAAATGAGACACCTGTGCAAGATATTAGAACCGAACCTTCTGAAATACAAACACAGCCTCGCAAGTCTAGTAAAATTTCTCAATTACCTGAGAGGTATGGCTATCTGTATCAAGAGGAACTGGGTGTCCATGAGATGACAGAAGTAGTCAAGAGAATGATCCTTCTACATACGACCAAGCGATGGTAGATGTTGACTCCGCCAAGTGGCAAGAAGCTATGGAAGCTGAGATAGACTCAATGCATGCTAATCAGGTCTGGACTTTAGTAGATTGTCCTAAAGGCATAGTGCCTATTGGAAACAAATGGATCTATAAAATAAAGACTGATGGAGATGGCAAGGTTGATACCTATAAGGCCAGGCTTGTGGCAAAGGGTTATTCCCAAAGAAAAGGAACTGATTACTTCGAGACCTTCTTGCCTGTAGCTTTGATTAAGTCTATTCGCATGATGCTTGCCATAGCAGCCCACATAGATTATGAAATATGGCAAATGGATGTGAAAACGGCATTCCTAAATGGATTCATCGAGGAGGAGATTTACATGGAAAAGCCTAAGGGATTCATATCTGAAACCAATATTCATAAACTATGCAAACTTTAGCGTGCCATTTATGTACTGAAGCAAGCTTCGCGGAGTTGGAATCTTCATTTTAACGAGACAGTCAAAGAGTTTGATTTTGTCCAAAACGAAGAGGAACCCTGTATTGATAAGAAGGTTAGTGGGAGCAAAATTGCATTCTTAGTACTATATGTAGATGACATTCTACTTATAGGAACGATGTAGAAATGCTCAGTTCTGTGAAAGCTTGAATTTCTAAAGAGTTCTCAATGAAAGACTTGGGAGAAGCAACCTATATTCTGGGTATTCACCTCTACCGGGATAGAGCAAAAGGAATGTTAGGTCTTTCCCAAGCCCTCTATATAGAAAAGATCCTGAAGCGATTTAGGATGGAAGATTCTAAAAGAGGATTCCTTCCTATGCAACATGGTGCAAAACTTTCCTTAGAGATGTATCTTCAAAGTGAGGAAGACAGAAAGGAAATGAGTAAGGTGCCCTATGCTTCGGCAATAGGTAGCCTCATGTACGCTATGATTTGCACTAGACCGGACATTGCCTATGCTGTGAGCGTAGTAAGTCGGTTTCCATCAAATCCAGGGCAGGAACATTGGACTGCTGTAAAGAACATTCTTAAGTACCTAAGGAGGACTAAAAACTTGGTTCTTACATAGAGCGGTGGAGAACTTAGAGTGATGGGTTATACAGACTCAGATTTTTTGGTGGACATGGATGCTCAGATGTCCATAACAGGGTATATCTTTACTGTGAATGGTGGGGCAGTTTCTTAGAGAAGTGCCAAACATAGTTCAACTGCTATCTCTACATGTCAATCCGAATATCAGGCAGCCATGGAGGCTGCTAAAGAAGCTTTTTGGATTAAGAAGTTCACTGAGGAACTTCATGTAATATCCGCAATTTCGATTTCCAGTAATTTTCTTTTTTTTCGCGAGAGTACATTTTGACGACTCTCTTGTGACCGTTTCGTCATTCTGAGAATGATTAATTCTGCACTTTTTGGCATCCGAGTTCGTTTCGGTATCGTTTTGTTGAGTTCCGTGCTTCTTAGCGGCTTTTCCGCACTTGAGTTCGATTCTTGCGAATCTCATCCGAAACTATTGTTTCAAGTTTATCGTAAGTTGATTTAATGGTATTATTCATGTTGCGAGCTCTGGCTTGGTGTTTCGATCGTGTATCGTGTATTTCGGATGTTTTGGACCGTTTTTGTAATTTCCCAAAGTTTGGGGTAATTACTTTCCGTTGTCGAATTTCGATCCTTTAGGTGGTCGGAATCGTGTGTTCTCTTAGCGCTTAGATTCGTCTTTGCGAGTACTTCGTAACCATATCTTCGATTCATATTCGGGTTTGGGTTTCGGGGTCGTCCGGGCCGTCGGAGTCGCCACGGCCGAGTCACGGCCGCACTTCTTGGAGCAGGGCCTAGCCTGGCCGAGTTACGGCCGTAAGGTGCCGGTTACGGCCATACGTGCTCGGCATACATGGCTGGATGAATGCCGGTTACGGCCGTAAAGGGTTGTCAGTTACGGTCGTACGGGTACCAGGCACTGTTCGGACGAATGCCGGTTACGACCGTAAGGACCTGCCGGGTATGGCCGTAAGTGCCGAGTTACGGCCGTAAGGCCCTGTCGGTTACGGCCGTAAGCGATCGGCAGGCGCTGGACGGATTTTGACGAATGCCGGTTACGGCCGTAAGGCCCTGTTGGTTACGGCCATAACCCTGTCGGCCATATATAGGCCAGGGACGGGCCAGACCGCATTTTACACCATTTCTTCACCCAGGTGGCGGCTGGTGACGGGAAAAGTCAGGGAGTGGAGTTTTTGGTCGATTCCACTCGATTTATAGGAATTTTTGAAGATTCTTGTTGATTATATCATCATTCAATCCGTGTTCTTCGTCGAATCAAGGTATATTTCTTGATTTTCCTTCAAGTTGACTTTTTAGAGAATTTGTTCTGGATTTTGATTCTAGTCTGATTTTGATACATATGTTGGTGTAGTATGATGTTACTAATCGTGTTCTGTGGGTTGTATATCCATGTTTCGAGTTTGTTCAACTCGATTAGTGATTCGAGTGTTCTTGGGAGTTATCGAACATTGAGTGTTCGATTAAATGTCCCAATGAGTTTCCCTTCGATAGTTTGGTGGGATTTCTATTGTTTTTTACCTTGATTCTCGTTGTGATCGTATCTTTGTGTTTTTGGCCATTTTGGGGGAAACCCTTGAATTTGTGTCGTTCGTCCCTTCAATTCAATGACTTTAGGTCGTGCTATGGAATTTGTTTTCATTGTTGTTATTGTTGTTCGTAGCTTATTATCACGGGTTAGCTTTCGGCGGAGTCGGCGGGTTCCTAGTCGGTTCGTGCCAACCTACTTCGGTCGATTCTCCGCGTTGTGGTTATTCGAGGCAAGTACCTTGTCCATACAATTCTTGTTTTATGGATACGATAATTAGTGATCGTCTAAATGTGGTTGTTTGGTCATTTGAATTGAACTTTCAAAAATTCGCTTAGCCTCGTTAAAGGCTCTCTTTCAAAACCGTGTGTGTTTTTACGATTGTGGTGTTTCGTAAACGATTATGAGAATCCTGTGAACACGCTTGGTGTTCTTGTTGTGCTTTGATAATATAGATATATATATATATATTATCTCATTCCAGTGTGTTATAGTTTGACACTTGTGTTGTGCTATGTGTTTATTGCCTTTGGGTGAATTGTTTAGATATCCATGTTGTGATATGCTATTTGTGTGAATGTGTGGATATGGTCGAAGGTCTACGGTGACACATGGCATGCGATCATGTGGTCAGGATGCAACAAGTGATTGATCCAACCGTGAGCGCCTAAGACAATCTACGATGACAAATGGCTTGTGATCATGTAGTCAGGATGCAACAAGTGATTGATCCAACCGTGAGATGATAAGACCTGCGGTGACATATGGCATGCGATCATATGGCCAGGAGACAACAAGTGATTGATCCAACCGCGATATGACATGGCATGTTTTCACGGTGTTATGTGTATGATTGTGATTGTGTTTTTCTCACCTCGGGAGGGTCCTACGAGGCCATGGAGGGAATCCAATGGAATAACCCTGGATTCACGAGTTGGTGTTGTTTTCGTTGACCGAGATTTGCATATCTTGGGTAATTCTGTTGTGTTGATTTTTATGTTCCATCGAGGACACGTGACGTGGGTTTTGACCTTGTGAACTGTTGTTGGTTTTATTTGTGAAAACAAAACCTTTGGGTTGTGACCCCTGTTGATTTTTAAAAGAGAGGGATTTGATAATCCTAAATTGTTTTCTACTAAAACTCCCGATGGCTTATTAAACAATTTTGTAAATTGTTTTCTCCTGGATTCTGATCTTTTGATTTTGGAACGTTTTACCCAAACTCTTGCCTCGGGAAGTAATTGTTTCGTTGTATTTGAATCTTTGAGGATTTCCTGGTTATTATTATTCTTGGAACTTGAATTGTATGGCTCGTATTTGCACTTTGTACTTGCACTAGCAAAACAGTGGAGTTCTGCTAACCCCCGAGTATTCGGGGGGTGGATGTCTGTCTTTGCATTCAGGTTTTGAGGAGCATAACACAGGGTCGGCATGAAGGGTGATGAAAGATGAACGATATTAATCACATGAGGACCCGTACATTGTCGTATTGGTTTATTTGTATTTTATTTCCACTGCGGTATTCTTTCCCCATTGTACGCGAGTGTGTTGTATTCGACCCCTGCATGGGCATGTATTGTGATTCAGTTGTATGTATTTATTGAAAGACCAAATCGGTCTACTGAGTCATTTTAGCCTTAAAGGCATTGTTGAGTTGTTCGATTTTGGTTACCAGCCTGGTAGAACCTTGAGGAAAGGTTCTACGGCGTGTAATATCCCTGAGCGGATTGGGGGTGTTACACTTCAAGTGGTTCCTAATGCAGAGAAGCCCGTAACGCTGTTTTGCTACAACGACGGAGCTGTTGCACAGGCTAAGGAGCCTAGGGCTCACCACAATACCAAACATATTGCGAGAAAATATCATTTTGTTAGAGAAATAGTTTAGGAAGGGAATGTTTTACTACAGAGAGTAGACACAGCAAATAACGTTGCTGGTCCGCTTACCAAGCCACTATCTCAGAAGGTCTTAGAGAGACATCTAAAGAGTATAGGTATTAGATACCATAGTATGTGGCATTGAGTGCAAGTGGGAGATTGTTAAGAATATGCCCTCGAATGCCACTCAGAGGATGAGAGAGTGAGAGGATTTGTATTGTAATTATGAATATTTAATAAGGCATTTATTATTTCTATATTATTGTATATCACTGGCATTGTCATTTGGTATATAGAATAATAGTCCTTGTATTTGAGAGCAAACATTCTACTCCTTATGGAGATAGATAGATAGGCACTCGAAGTGTTTAGAGCTCGAATGCTTAACTAGTTCGCAAGTCGATAAAACTTAACTGGGCATTAAGTTTAGCCAAGATTTGTATAACGTGTACTTTGACATGTAGAGTGCCTGTCTTCACTAAGAGTTAGTGGGAGCACACGTTGTAGGTATGCTAATGAGATTAGTATATTCGAACACGACTCACCTCGATTTGGTCACATGGATATCACTCAGGGTTTGTCAATGACTGGATCGAAAGGTTGTGATAGGTATATGTGGACCTTTGACTTGAGGATTCAGTAGGAGATGTGCTTGTGACATTAAGTTGGTCATTAAAGTAGTTCGATCCAATCGCCAGTTGGTGAGATCAACCTCGAAATGCAACTTAGTGGGCAAGTAGCAGTCTCTACTGAATACCAAGATAGAATTCTTTCTCCTATAAGTGAGAAGGTAAATGTCTTATGCGGTTAATGGCAAATGAGATCATAAGTCTTTGGCCAAATCATTTAGAGCTAGTTGTATTTGATACACGAGTGCTCGATGATCTCGGTTTGCATTAACAGAACGCATAGAGTCAAGTTACAATAGGGTTTGACTTTACCGTGACCCTAATACTTGACCGGGACATATTATTGAAGAGTTTATACGTATATGGTATTCACGACATAATGGTTTTGAATGATACGATCATTCGTTCTTAGTTGGGTTACGGTACGGAGCACTAGACTGACCAAGTGTTACCAGTACTCTTTGATTCCTCCCATTGCCGAATAAGACGAACCTATGGAGTCGCGCACAAGGATATTTAATGGATAAATATGTATTTATTATCTCTTCATTAATATTGGATATTAAATATCTAATTTGATTTATTTGATAAATCATGCGGTCTAGTGAATTGAAATTAATTACCGGGTGATTAATTTAATTCATAAATAATCATTTCTTGGAAATATATTATTATAATTTTGTATTTGATAAAATTAATTAATTGGATTAATTAATTAGATATAAATACATTTGAGATAAAAACAAAGTGTACTTAACGGACTAGACACACGAACGTCTGGTACAAGAACTGAGTCGCTCGGCCTGTTTTCTCACCATACTCTAGTAGGCCGCCCCCCTCTCATGCATGGAAGGTGTCTTGCATGTATGTGGGGTGTGATAGACTTATTTTATGAAGGGTGAAGACAAATGGATGAGATTTAGAATCTCATCATTTGATCTCACTTTGTAATATAAATTATATAGTTTATCACACAATTTCAAGAGTTGAAACACACACACACACACACACACACACACACACACACACCTTACAAAGTAGCTACTCTAGCCATGAGTTTTTTTTACACGCACGCACCCGGACTCCCACTGGAGTCGAACCCTCGACCTCCTTGTTACAAGAGGGGAGGGGTATCCACTCCACCAATTGGTGGGGGATTACTCCAGCCGTGAGTTCACTAGAGGAGAGAGAAAATTTCTATTTTTATTTTCTTGTTCATCTTTGAGAGAAGGAAAAGGAAGAAGAGAAGAGAAGAAAAATACCGTATCAATTCTTAGCAGTGTTCTTTGAGAACGAATTGATATTTTAATTTTCCGATCAATATCCGACGCATGGTAACATAGAGACACTCGGTATTTTTGGTGTTTGATCATTTATCAAGCTAGAACGAATCGGATTCGTGTTCATGTTGGTGACCAGAAATAATCATAGATTGGCTCGTGAATTTTTTCCTTTAAGAAGATATTATCCAAGGTGTATGAGGGTATGACTTCAACATTTACCTTCGTCAGTTATATTCTTTTATACGATGCTTGATCGATTCGTTTTTGGGGTTTGGTTTTATCCGGTTGGACCGGTTTATTTTCCGCTGCTTATCTCGATTTTAATCACCAAATCCCAACAATCCCTTGTTGGATCCCTCCGGGTGGTACATAGCAAGTTAGGAGTCGACCGAACTACCTGAACAATAACATATACCCCAGAGCCCTCGTCAAGGCAATCCCCTGGCTTTACCCGGTCTACAAGTCTCAGAAATATTTCAAGAATATCAACATTGGTACATCTTTTCAGAAATATCATTTTCATTTTTCAAAAACATCGATTTACGATTCAAATCGCAAGATAATACATAAAGCACGATCAAGTACTTGCCTGGTGTTCCAACGAAATGGACAAATTGATTGGTAAGAAAATAGAACGGGCGATTCACCAGATCTTCGACCTAGAATGGATAATATTATATAATTATTGCATTACGGATTATATAAATATTAAAACTCTCTCTCAAGATTAGCTGATTTAAGGGCGAGAATGTACTTGTGGATACACCTTGCACGTTATCAGGCTATAGAAAAGTTATGTTTTGAATTAGGAGCCATTTGGAGGTCGTTTGACCTATTTTGGATCAAAACCGGAAAGGTTGTATGCTTTTCTAACAAACACGAAAGTATTTGGATCAAAACATATTTTTTTTTAAACCTTTTTAAAAAGTTTAGGGATCAATCTAAAATAACTAAAAATTTGATTTGGGGTCAAATGTAAAGTACCCAAAAATATAATTTTTGGGTCAAATTGCACATGTCACAGGAACAATATATTGAGAAGGTGCTTAAGCGGTTTAACATGGATAAAGCTAAAGTTGTTAGTTTGCCTCTTACTAATAATTTTAAATTGACGAGTAAGGATTTCCCTACGACGAAGGAAGAGATTGAGGAAATGGATAGAGTTCCTTATGCCTCTGCGGTCGGGAGTTTGATGTATGCCATTGTATGTACGAGGCCCGACATTGCTCATGCCGTGGGAGTGGTGAGCCGTTTTCTATCGAATCTGGGAAAGAAGTATTGGGAAGCCATAAAGTGGATATTTAGATATTTACGAGGTACTTCCAAATTGGGGATCACATTTGGAAATGGGAAAGCGATGCTTGTTGGTTATACCGATTCGGATATGGCAGGTAACAAAGATAACCGAAAATCCACATCCAGTTATTTGATGACGTTTGCAGGGGGAGCCATGTCATGGCAATCGAGATTGCAAAAGTGTGTTGCCTTGTCAACAACGAAGGCCGAATATATTGCGGCGGTGGAAGTGAGTAAAGAGCTCTTATGGTTAAAAATATTTTTACAAGAGCTGGGCTTCCGACAACGACGCTACGTGGTTCTTTGTGCTAGTCAGAGTGCGATTCATTTAGCGAAGAATGCGACTTTTCACAAAAGAACAAAACATATCGATGTGAGATATCATTGGATTCGAGATGCATTGGAGGATGTGTTATTTGAACTTGATAAAGTTCACACAGATGATAATGGTTCCGATATATTAACTAAGGCGTTGAGTAGAGAGAAGGTTAAGATATGTTGCTCGATCGTAGGGATGGCGAATTCTTCCTATATTCCAGAAAGGGGGAGATTTGTAGGCATTATTTCCGGAAGGTAGGAAGAGGAACAGGTAGGGCCGTGGCGCACTCCTCCTGCACCGCGTTACACATTTTTTCTTAAATTCCCCCTTCTTCTCTGGACTCCGGGCTGCGGTGTAATACCCCCAAGACGATCCGGGCATATTACAGCACCGTAGACCCCACACTGTGGAATCCACCAGGCTAACGTACCAACAAGACATTCGACAACGACATACATCAACAACAAACGACAATTTCACAATCCACGACATTCAAAACCAAAGACTAAAATACGACAATACAAACTGACATCAAATCCACTTCCCAAAACGGGTGCACAACAATAATAAATTCAAAAAGAGTACTCGAGTACTTAAACCAATTACATAATAAAGAAATCCCAAAACAAGACATCAATAAATAACCACTGTACAGAATCACGCCTGCCCATCATCCTCGTACGGCTCGCATGCTCGTTTGCTTCCTTGACATGTACCTGAAATACAAGAGTATTTCCCCCATTTAAGGGATTAGCAACAACTGCTAGTGCAAGTACAATCCATTTGAACTACCATTCTAATCAGATGATAATATGCGCCAAAATCGTTTTAGAAATGATTTATATTCCGGAGTATTTACGGTGCACACGCACAAAACGCATTTTCTCCAACAAAACAATTCAAAGTTAACCCTGGTACGAGACTCACGGCCACCGTACCCCGCAGAGCCCCGTCGGACATCCCTGTGTGGTTAACCATAGTTTGCGGTACGAAACTCACGGCAACGTACCCCTAGAGGCCCCGTCGGACCATCCCTAGGTGAACATACATATATCCATCCATACAACCACAATAAGCCATAATTCAAATACTAGAACGCGTAAACAAATTAAAGTACTTGCCTTTGAGACATCTTCGAAGAATTTGGGAATGAATAACGACTACGAACGATCCGGATGGAAAACGACGGTCCCTAAACGAAGGATCAACATATCTCCATCCTAACGGATAACAATAATCGAATGGAATACTCCCACAACCCCGATTACAAGCTAAGTCAATATACGATTAATCGATACGGGCGAGGGTTTTCACAAAATCTCCCCGTATCGACAAGTCACCGGTTAAACTCAAGGAAAACGGATTGGAAATCACCCAAAAACAACAATCGGTAAGGAATATCGCAATATACATGAACAATTCGGAATTAATCAAACAAAACCCGAAAACCCCCCAGAAATTGACAAAGTAGGGTTCTAAGTCAAAATACCTTGAATAGGAGTGGAGAAGATGGATTAAGATGATGATGTTCTAAGCTTGGAACACAAGAATCGGTCTGCAATGACACTCCATGGATTAGTCTCCACAATTCGCCCTAAAATCGCCGGAATCGCCCAATGAAAGAGAAGAGAAGGAAAAATGACGGAAAAGGGGATCTGCTGTCCTATTTATAATGCATAGTTAGCGCACGCTAACCATCAAAAGGTAGCGCGCGCTAACGGAGATTGCAAGCAGTCCAGTAGCTGCTGCCCGGCGTCGCTAGCGTGCGCTAGATAGCTTAGCGCGCGCTAAATACTACTCGATAGCGTACGCTACTCACGCAGCAGTTCGGTACTCCTCAGATCAGTACGCTGTTGCTGAAGGTATGAAACTCGAAACGCACGACAAGGCCAGAATCCATAAACATAAATATGAAATATACAAGACGACAGAGCTATGCGCTGAAAGAAAATATAATTCCGACTACCGGGGAATCCGAAATACGACAAAGAAGATGAAATTCCCTAAATTTATAGGAAATTACAAAAATGGCCCAAGTGTCCGAAAATCACGATACGACGTCGGATTAACGAACCGAAAGTCACGACACGAACAACTCAATCATACGAACTCATACAAACCAAAAAAACAACAAGAATGAACAATTTTTATGAGAATCGAATGTTCATACGGCAAAACATAACATAAAATGGAATTACGTAAAAACATCTCCAAAACTCGTCCAAATGGAAAAAAACTCCAAGAATAAAGTAGATTCAAAATGTCGAAATGGTTACAAGCGCGTCGATAAAAATAGACACACACCAAAAATGGAAACTGCTAAAAATGGAAAGGTACGGATATTACATTCTCTCCCTCTAAAAAGAAGTTTCGTCCCGAAACTTAAGAATCAAAAAGCTCGGGGTACCTCGAACGCATATCCTCCTCCAACTCCCACGTTGCCTCTTCCACTCCGTGCCTCGACCATTGCACTTTAACAAAAGGAATAGTTTTGTGCCTTAACTGTTTATCTCGATGCTCCAAATTCTGACGGGCCTCTCCTCAAACGTGACGTCCTTCTCGATCTCCACATCTCCGGAATCAATAATGTGGGATGGGTCTGATACATACTTTCTTAACTGGGAGACGTGAAACACACTATGTACATGACTCAATGACGGGGGTAAAGCCAACCGGTACGCCAATTCGCCAACTCTCTCTAATATCTCAAAAGGCCCAATATACCTCGGGCTGATCTTCCCCTTCTTCCCAAAACGGAAAACTCCCTTCGACGGAGACACTCTCAACAGAACGTGATCTCCCACCTCAAGCTCCAAAGGTCGACGCCTAACATCCGCATAAGACTTATGTCGACTCTGAGCTGCTAACATTCTCCTTCTAATCAATTCAACTTTATCCCTCGTCTCCAACACAAGATCCGGCTCAGTGCCAACTAAATCGGACGGCTCATCCCAACATATCGGTGATCGGCAACGTCGGCCATAAAGCGCCTCATACGGTGCCATCTTAATCGACTCATGCCAGCTATTATTATACGTAAACTCAATCAAAGCCAGATGCTCCTCCCAGTCACTACTCCAGTCTAACGCACACACGCGCAACAAGTCCTCGAACATCTGAATGGTACGTTCGGACTGTCCGTCGGTCTGAAGGTGGAAAGATGTACTCATACGCAAACGTGTCCCCAATGCCTTATGCACCGCCTGCCAGAAATGCGATACAAATCGGCCATCTCTATCCGAAATAATAGTCTTCGGCGTACCATGAAGTCTCACTATCTGCGCGATAATAATGCGAGCCAATTTTTCTGGACAAGTATCCTTGATGCCCAGAAAATGTGCCGACTTAGTCAGTCGGTCTACGATCACCCACACCATATTCATTCCGGTCTTCGTCCTCGGCAAGTTCGTGACAAAATCCATGGAGATATCTTCTCACTTCCATTCCGGGATGGGAAGTGGTTTCAACAACCCGGCTGGCCGCTGATGCTCAATTTTGACTTGTTGACAAGTCAAACACTTGGCCACAAATTCAACTACCTCATTCTTCATGTCATTCCACCAAAAATTCTTTCTCAAATATTTATACAGTTTACTCGAGCCCGGATGGACTGAGTAAGGTGACGCGTGAGCCTCTCTCATAATACTCCGCCTCAATTCCAAGTCGTTCGGAACACAAAGCCGACCTCGGAATCTCAATACACCATCCTCATGTATCACGAATCTCGGGGCTTTCCCCTTCTCTACATTCTTTCGAAGCTGAATAAACATCAGGTCTTCCAACTGTCCCGATTTAATGTCGTCGACTAGAGACGAAGAAATCTCAAGAGTACGAAATTGCCTGGAACCCTCTGGTAATACAATCTCAACGCTCAACCTCATCAACTCTCGCTGGAGTCCTGGCTGGGCCGTAAGTAACTCAAGTGCCCGAATCGACATCGATTTCCGGCTCAAGGCATCTGCCACCACATTTGCCTTGCCCGGATGGTAAAGGATCTCTAGGTCGTAATCCTTAATCAACTCCAACCATCTCTGCTGTCTCATGTTAAGCTCTTTCTGCGTAAAGATGTACTTCAGACTCTTGTGATCGGTGAAAATCTGACACGACGAGCCATACAAGTAGTGACGCCAGATCTTCAATGCAAACACAACCGCGGCCAACTCAAGATCGTGCGTAGGGTAATTCAACTCGTACGGTTTCAACTGACGGGAAGCATAGGCAATCGTCTTCCCGTGCTGCATGAGTACACATCCGAGCCCTTGGCCCGAAGCATCACTAAAATCTGGGAAACCCTGATTACCACTCAGTAAAGCCAAAATGGTAGCGGTCGTCAACCGTTTCTTCAACTCCTCAAAACTCTTCTGTCTCTCATCGGTCCACACAAACTTCTCTGACTTCTGTAACAACTGAGTCAGTAGTCGAGCGATCTTAGAGAACCCCTCGACAAATCTACGATAATACCCGGTCAAACCCAGAAAAGTACGGGCCTCCTTCACATTTTTGGGCGGTGAATCCAACACTGCTTCTATCTTATGTGGGTCCACATGAACACCCTCGGCCGAGATCACGTGGCCGAGAAACATAACCTCCCGTAACCAAAACTCACGTTTTGAGAACTTCGCGAAAAGATGCTGAGTTCTCAAAATACCTAGCACGATATGCAAATGACGGGCATGCTCCTCCTCGCTCCTCGAGTAAATCAGGATATCGTCAATAAAAACGACTACACACTTATCAAGATACTCGATAAAGACATTGTTCATAAGCTGCATGAACACGGCTGGGGCATTGGTTAGACCAAAAGGCATAACCACGAACTCGTAATGACCATATCTCGTCCGAAAGGCCGTCTTCGGAATATCGGAATCCTTCACTTGGAGCTGATAATACCCTGATCTCAAATCAATCTTCGAAAACACGGTTGCCCCTTGCAGTTGGTCAAACAAGTCATCAATCCTCGGGAGTGGATACTTGTTTTTGATAGTCACTTTGTTCAACTCTCGATAGTCGATACACAGACGAAGTGACCCATCCTTCTTCTTCACAAACAGGACCGGTGCGCCCCAAGGCGAAGCGCTCGGTCGAATATCACCATGTCTAGCAACTCCCCCAATTGTTTCTTCAACTCAAGCATATCAGCAGGCACCATACGATATGGCGTCTTAGAAATCGGTTCTGCACCCGGCTCTAAATCAACAGTAAACTCAACCTCTCGGTCTGGCGGCAAACCTGGCAACTCATTTGGAAAGACATCAGGATACTCACACACTAGCAGAATAGACGAGAGCTCGACTCCCCCTTATTCTGATCTCAACGTATAACACCAATAACCCATGCAACCTCCTCGAAGAAGTCTCACCGCTTTCAAAGCGCTGATCAGAAATCTCTGGCTACTCCGCTTACGCCCCACAAAGGAATGCTCGGTACCGTCAGAGGCTAACATCGAAACGGTTCTCATTCTATAATTCATGATTACCCCATGACGGTCCAGCCAATCCTCACCAAGAATCAGATCCTTGTCTCTAATATCTACCGCAATCAGATTAAAAGACCAATCCCTCCCCGCGATACTCACCAGAAAATCTCTAATCTCACGATCCCCCACGATGTTATCCCCACTAGGCAGTTAAACAACAAAGGGTTCATACGCAACTAGGCAATGAACGTGCAGGCGATGCACACAATCCAGAGATATGAAAGAATGCATAGCACCAGAATCGAATAACACGGAAACAGGATGGTCAATGATGTGAACGGTACCTGTAGCTACCATCGCGTCGGGATCTCCAGCTCATCTCATCTCATACACATGGGGCGGAACAGACCCCGCTCTAGAATCTCCTCCTCTAGAAGGATGCCCACGTCCTAGACCTCTACCAAAACTCTGTTGTGGCTGAGAAACTGTCGGTGCCTGATTCACGCTCGGTTCTCCCACAACTAGGGCTGATATCTGAGTAACTTGTGCCCGAGATGCATCCGTACAATACTTGGCACGATGCCCCATCCGTCCGCAAGAAAGACACTGAATCGGAGGCCTGTCACACTCGCTCATAATGTGTCCGGGGCGACCACAGTTAAAGCAGTTAGGACCATGCACTGAACCAGTAGGAGCAGACCTAGAACCGTTTCCTCACCCAAATGACGGGAACTGATTCCCGAAGACTCGCGAACCGGACTGGGCCTTTGGATACCCGCCAGACTTGCCTCCCGAAAACTGACCGAAGGTCTTCTGTTTCTTCCCCTCTGTCGCCGCCTCTGTCGTAGAGAACGACATCTCATAAGCCATTGCCTTGTTTTGATACTCCTTCAGAGTCGTGCATCCGAGACCAGACATCTAGTGGCGAACCCTCGGCTTCATCCGCATGTTAAAGTGGCGGATCTTATCAAGCTCATCTCGGACTTGGTTTCTCACATAATGAAGCTATTGGTTTTATTCTTTGATTGCCTGTGAAATCGGAACATCCTGGGGCTTAGACTCAAAGGAGGCTCGGATCCTCCCCTCCTTAACTAGCCACGGATAAAATTCGTCCTCCATCAGCTCTCGGAACTCTGCCCATGTGGCTGTCCGGTCATGCTGTTTCACCGATTGCCACCACGTTGCCGCCTCTTTGGCCAGGAAGTACTGGGCGATGGGTACTTTCCTCTCCTCAAAGCAGTTAGCAGCCTCGAAGACTTTCTCCATTTCAAATAACCAACTCTCCCAACCGGAAGGGTCGAAAGCACCATCAAACTGCGGAGGACGTATACGAATCACGTCCTGAAGTAGCTTATCATTGTCGGATCCAGTAGGCGGAACTGGGTTGGCATTAGATTGGCCGACTAAGACGGCCTGAGTTAGTAGCGTCATCTGGTTCGCTACTTGCTGTAAAATATTAGCCACTCCTATATTCTCATGAGCATTGCCGGAGCTAGCAGACTGATCTTGCTGACCTCCGGAACTAGGTGGAACACTGTTCGACAAGGAAGGCATCGCCGAATCAGTTCCTGAGTTATCGGACATGGCTGCCCCACCGGATGCGCCACGTTCTCTACCGCGTCCGCGACCGCGTACGCGTCCTCTACCAGCAGGAATTCTGAAGAAGTAACTGGTGAGTACAATTCAAACACAAAACGCAACAAAGATATCAAGAAGGGAACAGAACAGAACAAAGTAACGAGTCAAGTTAGGAAAACTTACGAGCACTGGTGTACTGAGATGATGGCGTAGCAGTGATACTATTCAGAAATGACACTCAACTAGACCCAAACAACCGACAGCCTAGGTATCCATAAACCTAAGCTCTGATACCATATTCTGTAATACCCCCAAGACGATCAGGGCATATTACAGCGCCATGGACCCCACACTGTGGAATCCACCAGGCTATCGTACCAACAAGACATTCGACAATGACATACATCAACAACAAAACGACAATTTCACAATCCACGACATTCAAAACCAAAGACTAAAATACAACAATACAAACTGACATCAAATCCACTTCCCAAAACGGGTACACAACAATAATAAATTCAAAAAGAGTACTCGAGTACTTAAACCAATTACATAGTAAAGAAATCCCAAAACAAGACATCAATAAATAACCACTGAACAGAATCATGCCTGCCCATCATCCTCGTACGGCTCGCATACTCGTTTGCTTCCTTGACCTGTACCTGAAATACAAGAGTATTTCCTCGATTTAAGGGGTTAGCGACAACTGCTAGTGCAAGTACAATTCATTTGAACTACCATTCTAATCAGATGATAATATGCGCCAAAATCGTTTTAGAAATCATTTATATTCCGGAATATTTACGGTGCACACGCACAAAACGCATTTTCTCCAACAAAACAATTCAAAGTTAACCCTGGTACGAGACTCACGGCCACCGTACCCCGCAGAGCCCCGTCGGACATCCCTGGGTGGTTAACCATAGTTTGCGGTACGAAACTCACGACAACGTACCCCTAGAGGCCCCGTCGGACCATCCCTAGGTGAACATACATATATCCATCCATACAACCACAATAATCCATAATTCAAATACTAGAATGCGTAAACAAATGTAAAGTACATGCCTTTGAGATATCTTCGAAGAATTGGGAATGAATAACGACTACGAAAGATCCGGATGGAAAACTACGGTCCCTAAACGAAGGATCAACCTATCTCAGTCCTAACAGACAACAATAATCAAATGGAATACTCCCACAACCCCAATTACAAGCTAAGTCAATATATGATTAATCGATACGGGCGAGGGTTTAAACAAAATCTCCCCGTATCGACAATTCACGGGTTAAACTCAAGGAAAATGGATTGGGAATCACCCAAAAACAACAATCGGTAAGGAATATCGCAACATACATGAACAATTCGGAATTAATCAAACAAAACCCAAAAAAACTCCAAAAATTGACAAAGTAGGGTTCTAAGTAAAAATACCTTGAATTTGAGTGGAGAAGATGGATTAAGATGATGATTTTCTAAGCTTGGAACACAAGAATCGGTATGCAATGAGACTCCATGGATTAGTCTCCACAATTCGCCCTAAAATCGCCGGAATCGCCCAATGAAAGAGAAGAGAAGGAAAAATGACGGAAAAGGGGATCTGCTGTCCTATTTATAATGCATAGTTAGCGCATGCTAACCATCAAAAGGTAGCGCGCGCTAACGGGGATTGCAAGCAGTCCAGTAGCTGCTGCCCGGCGTCGCTAGCGTGCGCTAGACATGCTTAGCGCGTGCTAAATACTACTTGATAGCGTACGCTACGGAAGCCTAGCGCACAGGATTCTGGGTTTAGAACCCCCACTGCCCAGTACGCTAAAATCGATAGCGCACGCTAATAACAACGAGTTATCGTACGCTAACTGCACACCGATAGCGTACGCAAGGAGATAAGGAATAGCGTGCGCTACTCACGCAGTAGTTCAGTACTCCTCAGATAAGTACGCTGTTGCCGAAGGTACGAAACTCGAAACGCACGACAAGGCCAGAATCCAGAAACATAAATATGAAATATACAAGACGACAGAGCTAAGCGCTGAAAGAAAATATAATTCCGACTACCGGGGAATCCGAAATACGACAAAGAAGATAAAATTCCCTAAACTTATAGGAAATTACAAAAATGGCCCAAGTGTCCGAAAATCACGATACGACGTCGGATTAACGAACCGAAAGTCACAACACGAACAACTCAATCATACTAACTCATAAAAACCAAAAAACAAGGAGAACGAACAAGTTTTACGAGAATCGAACGTTCATACGGCAAAACATAACATAAAATGGAATTACGTAAAAACATCTCCAAAACTCATCCGAATGGAGAAAAACTCCAAGAATAAAGTAGATTCAAAATGTCGAAACGGTTACAAGCGAGTCGATAAAAATAGACACACACCAAAAATGGAAACTGCTAAAAATGGAAAGGTACGAATATTACATTCTCTCCCTCTAAAAAGAAGTTTCGTCCCGAAACTTAAGAATCAAAAAGCTCAGGGTACCTCAAACGCATATCCTCCTCCAACTCCCACGTTGCCTCTTCCACTCCGTGCCTCGACCATTGCACTTTAACTAAAGGAATGGTTTTGTGCCTTAACTGTTTATCTCGATGCTCCAAATTCTGACGGGCCTCTCCTCAAACGTGACGTCCTTCTCGATCTCCACATCTCCGAAATCAATAATGTGGGATGGGTCCGATACATACTTTCTCAACTGGGAGACGTGAAACACACTATGTACATGACTCAATGACGGGGGTAAAGCCAACCGGTACGCCAATTCGCCAACTCTCTCTAATATCTCGAAAGGACCAATATACCTCGGGCTGACCCCTTCTTCCCAAAACGGAAAACTCCCTTCGACGGAGACACTCTCAACAGAACGTGATCTCCCACCTCAAACTCCAAAGGTCGACGCCTAACATCCGCATAAGACTTATGTCGACTCTGAGCTGCTAACATTCTCCTTCTAATCAATTCAACTTTCTACCTCGTCTCTAACACAAGATCCGACTCGGTGCCAACTAAATCGGATGGCTCATCCCAACATATCGGTGATCAGCAACGTCGGCCATAAAGCGCCTCATACGGTGCCATCTTAATCGACGCATGCCAGCTATTATTTTACGTAAACTCAATCAAAGCCAGATGCTCCTCCCAGTCACTACTCCAGTCTAACGCACACGCGCGCAACAAGTCCTCGAACATCTGAATGGTACGCTCGGACTGTCCGTCGGTCTGAGGGTGGAAAGATGTACTCAGACGCAAACGTGTCCCCAATGCCTTATGCACTGTCTGCCAGAAATGCGATATAAATCATCCATCTCTATCCGAAATAATAGTCTTCGGCGTACCATGAAGTCTCACTATCTGCGCGATAATAATGCGAGCCAATTTTTCTGGACAAGTATCCTTGATGCCCAGAAAATGTGCCGACTTAGTCAGTCGGTCTACGATCACCCACACCATATTCATTCCGGGCTTCGTCCTCGGCAAGTTCGTGACAAAATCCATGGAGATATCTTCCCACTTCCATTCCGGGACGGGAAGTGGTTTCAACAACACGGCTGGCCGCTGATGCTCGATTTTGACTTGTTGACAAGTCAAACACTTAGCCACAAATTCAACTACCTCATTCTTCATGTCATTCCACCAATAATTCTTTCACAAATATTTATACATTTTACTCGAGCCCGGATGGACTGAGTAAGATGACGCGTGAGCCTCTCTCATAATACTCCGCCTCAATTCCAAGTCGTTCGGAACACAAATCCGACCTCGGAATCTCAACACACAGCGACTCTCGCGTGTGATTTCTGGGGCCCATCTTCATGTATCATGAATCCCGGGGCTTTCCCCTTCTCTACATTCTCTCGAAGCTGAATAAACATCGGGTCTTCCAACTGTCCCGATTTAATGTCGTCGACTAGAGACGAAGAAATCTCAAGAGTACGCAACCGCCTGGAACCCTCTGGTAATACAATCTCAACGCTCAACCTCATCAACTCTCGCTGGAGTCCTAGCTGGGCCGTAAGTAACTAAAGTGCCCGAATCGACATCGATTTCCGGCTCAAGGTATCTGACACAACATTTGCCTTGCCCGGATGGTAAAGGATCTCTAAGTCGTAATCCTTAATCAACTCCAACCATCTCTGATGTCTCATGTTAAGCTCTTTCTGCGTAAAGATGTACTTCAGACTCTTGTGATCGGTGAAAATCTGACACGACGAGCCATACAAGTAGTGATGCCAGATCTTCAATGCAAACACAACCGCGGCCAACTCAAGATCGTGCGTAGGGTAATTCAACTCGTACGGTTTCAACTGACGGGAAGCATAGGCAATCGTCTTCCCATGCTGCATGAGTACACATCCGAGCCCTTGGCCCGAAGCATCACTAAAAACTGAGAAACCCTCATTACCACTCAGTAAAGACAAAATGGGAGCGGTCGTCAACCGTTTCTTCAACTCCTCAAAACTCTTCTGTCTCTCGTCGGTCCACACAAACTTCTCTGACTTCTGTAACAGGTGAGTCAGTGGTCGAGCGATCTTAGAGAACCCTTCGACAAATCTACGATAATACCCGGTCAAACCCAGAAAAGTACGGGCCTTTTTCACATTTTTGGGTGGTGCCCAATCCAACACTGCTTCTATCTTATGTGGGTCCACACGAACACTCTCGGCCGAGATCACGTGGCCGAGAAACATAACCTCCCGTAACCAAAACTTACATTTTGAGAACTTCGCGAAAAGATGCTGAGTTCTCAAAATACCTAGCACAATATAGAAATGACGGGCATGCTTCTCCTCGCTCCTCGAGTAAATCATGATATCGTCAATAAAAACGACTACACACTTATCGAGGTACTCGATAAAGACATTGTTCATAAGCTGCATGAACACGGCTGGGGCATTGGTTAGCCAAAAAGGCATAACCACGAACTCGTAATGACCGTATCTCGTCCGAAAGGCCGTCTTCGGAATATTGGAATCCTTCACTCGGAGCTGATAATACCCCGATCTCAAATCAATCTTCGAAAACACGGTTGCCCCTTGCAGTTGGTCAAATAAGTCATCAATCCTCGGGAGTGGATACTTGTTTTTGATAGTCACTTTGTTCAACTCTCGATAGTCGATACACAGACGAAGTGACCCATCCTTCTTCTTCACAAACAGGACCGGTGCGCCCCAAGGCGAAGCGCTCGGTCGAATATACCCCATGTCTAGAAACTCCGTCAATTGTTTCTTCAACTCAAGCATCTCAGCAGGCGCCATACGATATGGCGTCTTAGAAATCGGTTCTGCACCCGGCTCTAAATCAACAGTAAACTCAACCTCTCGGTCTGGCGCCAAACCCGGCAACTCGTCTGGAAAGACGTCAGGATACTCACACACTACCAGAATAGACGAGAGCTCGACACCCCCTTATTCCGATCTCAATGCATAACACCAATAACCTGTGCAACCTCCTCGAAGAAGTCTCACCGCTTTCAAAGCGCTGATCAGAAATCTCTGGCTACTCCGCTTACGCCCCACAAAGGAATGCTCGGTACCGTCAGAGGCTAACATCGAAACGGTTCTCGTTCTATAATTCATGATTGCCCCATGACGGTCTAGCCAATCCTCACCAAGAATCAGATCCTTGTCTCTAATATCTACCGCAATCAGATTATAAGACCAATCCCTCCCCGCGATACTCACCGGAAAATCTCTAATCTCACGATCCCCCACGATGCTATCCCCACTAGGCAGTTTAACAACAAAGGGTTCATACGCAACTAGGCAATCAACATGCAGGCGATGCACACAATCCACAGATATGAAAGAATGCGTAGCACCAGAATCGAATAACACGGAAACGGGATGGTCAAGGATGTGAACGGTACCTGTAGCTACCGTCGCGTCGGGATCTCCAGCTCATCTCATCTCATACACATGGGGCGGAACAGACCCCGCGCTAGAAGCTCCTCCTCTAGAAGGCTGCCCACATCCTCGACCTCTACTAAAACTCTGATGTGGCTGAGAAACTGTCGGTGCCTGATTCACGCTCGGTTCTCCCGCAACTGGGGCTGATATCTGAGTAACTTGTGCCCGAGATGCATCCATACAATACTTGGCACGATGCCCCATCTGTCCGCAAGAAAGACACTGAATCGGAGGCCTGTCATACTTGCTCATAATGTGTCCGGGGTGACCACAGTTAAAGCAGTTGGGACCACGCACTGAACTAGTAGGAGCAGACCTAGAACCGTTTCCTCACCCAAATGACGGGGACTGATTCCCGAAGACTCGCGAACCGGACTGGGCCTTTGGATACCCGCCAGACTTGTCTCTCGAAAACTGACCGGAGGTCTTCTATTTCTTCCCCTCTGCCGCCGCCTCTGTCACAGAGAACGACATCTCATAAGCCATTGCCTTGTTTTGATACTCCTTCAGAGTCGTGCATCCGAGACCAGACATCTAGTGGTGAACCCTCGACTTCATCCGCATGTTAAAGTGGCGGGTCTTATCAAGCTCATCTCGGACTTGGTTTCTCATATAATGAAGCTATTGGTTTTATTCTTTGATTGCCTGCGAAATCGGAACATCCTGGGGCTTAGCCTCAAAGGAGGCTCGGATCCTCCCCTCCTTAACTGGCCACGGATAAAATTCGTCCTCCATCAGCTCTCGGAACTCTGCCCATATGGCTGTCCGGTCATGCCGTTTCACCGCTTGCCACCACGTTGCCGCCTCTTTGGCCAGGAAGTACTATGCGATGGGTACTTTCCTCTCCTCAGAGCAGTTAGCAGCCTCGAAGACTTTCTCCATTTCAAATAACCAACTCTCCCAACCGGAAGGGTCGGAAGCACCATCAAACTGCGGAGGACGCATACGAATCACGTCCTGAAGTAGATTATCATTGTCGGATCTAGTAGGCGGAACCGGGTTGGCATTAGCTTGGCCGACTAAGATGGCCTGAGTTAGTAGCGTCATCTGGTTCGCTACTTGCTGTAAAATATTAGCCACTCCTATATTCTCATGAGCATTGCCGGAGCTAGCAGACTGATCCTGCTGACCTCCGGAACTAGGTGGAACACTGTTCGACAAGGAAGGCATCGCCGAATCAGTTCCTGAGTTATCGGACATGGCCGCCCCACCGGATGCGCCACGTTCTCTACCGCGTCCGCGTCCTCTATCAGGAGGAATTATGAAGAAGTAACGGGTGAGTACAATTCAAACACAAAACGCAACAAAGATATCAAGAAGGGAACAGAACAGAACAAAGTAACGAGTCAAGTTAGGAAAACTTACGAGCACCGGTGTACTGAGATGATGGCGTAGCAGTGATACTGTTCAAAAATGACACTCAACTAGACCCAAACAACCGAAAGCCTAGGTATCCATACACCTAAGCTCTGATACCATATTCTGTAACACACCCAAGACGATCAGGGCATATTACAGCGTCGTGGACCCCACACTGTGGAATCCACCAGGCTAACGTACCAACAAGACATTCGATAACGACATACATCAACAACAAAACGACAATTTCACAATCCATGACATTCAAAACCAAAGACTAAAATACGACAATACAAACTGACATCAAATCCACTTCCCAAAACGGGTACACAACAATAATAAATTCAAAAAGAGTACTCGAGTACTTAAACCAATTACATAATAAAGAAATCCCAAAACAAGACATCAATAAATAACCACTGAACAGAATCACGCCTTCCCATCATCCTCGTACGGCTCGCATACTCGTTTGCTTCCTTGACCTGTCCCTGAAATACAAGAGTATTTCCTCGATTTAAGGGGTTAGCGACAACTGCTAGTGCAAGTACAATTCATTTGAACTACCATTCTAATCAGATGATAATATGCGCCAAAATCGTTTTAGAAATCATTTATATTCCGGAATATTACGGTGCACACGCACAAAACGCATTTTCTCCAACAAAATAATTCAATGTTAACCCTGGTACGAGACTCACGGCCACCGTACCCCGCAGAGACCCGTCGGATATCCCTGGGTGGTTAACCATAGTTCGCGGTACGAAACTCACGACAACATACCCCTAGAGGCCCCGTCGGACCATCCCTAGGTGAACATACATATATCCATCCATACAACCACAATAAGCCATAATTCAAATACTAGAACGCGTAAACAAATGGAAAGTACTTGCCTTTGAGACATCTTCGAAGAATTGGGAATGAATTGTAATACCCGGTTGTAGTTCATTCATTATCATTCAGTAATTATCAGTCTGTAAATGTCACTCAGTAATTTTCACTCATTAATAATCACTCGTCATTCTTGATTCATTCATTTGCGTTCACTGTTGGCATGTTGTAACCGTATATCAGTTACCGATCGTCATTTCATCTCCGTTTATAGATCGAGATGGGAGAATTATCATTTTCATCGTGATTGGTAGTCTTGTATTGGGAATATCATCTTCGGCTTGTGTTGGACTTGTTCACTTTCACATACGTATGATATGTCGGATCATTCATCAATCATAGCTAGGAATCGGAGTTATCGGATTTTTCACCTTGTCCAGCAACGAGTTACGGCCGTAAGGATTGTCGGTTACGGCCGTAACAAGTGTTCATTGATTTCAGGCCATTTTGGACGAACCGAACATACGGCCGTAAGGTTTCATAATACGGCCGTAAGTTGAGCAGGTACGGCCGTAAGGCTTGGCCGGTTACGGCCGTACGTGTCCAGCAGGCTGCCCAGGCATTTTTGGCCGAAGGCGAGTTACGGCCGTAAGACGGGTAGGATACGGCCGTAAGTGGCATTCATATATTTCAGGTTTTGTCGGATAAGAGGGACTTACGGCCGTAAGGGCTACGGCATACGGCCGTAAGACGAGAAAGGTACGGCCGTAAGGTTTGGCCGGATACGGCCGTACGCTACAGGCAGGGTGCCTGGTCATTTTCGACGAAGGGGGCTTACGCCCGTAAGTTTTGCCGGATCCGGCCGTATCATCCGAGTTACGCCCGTAAGTGAGGTGCGGATACGGCCGTAAGGCTATCGGCAGGTGTTCGGACGAAGCCGAGTTACGGCCGTACGAGTTGGCCGGTTACGGTCGTAAGGCCGTTGACCTGGAATGTTACGGCCGTAAGAAGGCCGAGTTACGGCTGTAACTTCCAGCAGTTTATATAGGATTGGCCGGGACTTTTTCTTCATTTTCACCCCTTTTCTTCCATCTCGTCCGAGAGAGATAGTGAGAGAGCTTGGGGGGAGAGAGTTTACTTCATCAATCACTTGAGTACTTAATTTTCTTCATTTCCATTCGATCGTGAAGGTTGGATACTCGATTTAACTCGTGTTCATCGGATCGAAGTGGTTGGATCTTCAAGAGGTAATTTCCTCAACATCTTGGATTTCGATTTTGTATTGGAATATGATGTTTTGGACATTATAATCATGTTATATGGAGGGATATGCATATGATTATGAGTTTGTATATAGATTCAATGGATTATGGAAGGATTATTCAAGAACACTTTGAATATTGAGTTGGATTTGGGGGTTTTCGATTAATTGTTATCGAAATCACGATTTTGGATATTCATAATGGATTATTGATCGTATGGAAGATGTTTTGTTGGTTTGAAACACTTCTTGGGGATTTGATGTTGGTATTTTTGAGGTTTGGTTATAAACAATCGAAGTTTGGCCACAAAGTGTTCGATATAATGCCCAAATGAACTTGGTTTAATCGTATCGACGTTTTGAGTTTGTTATATTCGTGTTTGATTCGTTTATTGAACGGATTGTTGGTAATTGTATTATTCAAGTTTGTTCGAGCGACCGATATTTCAATTAGGACGTTGTTCGTGGAAGGATAATTGTCATCGGTGTTTTGTAAGTTAATTCTTACTCGGTTAAAAGGATATTCATTCCTTTTGTTGTTGTTCATTCATAATCATAACTCATTCATCATTGTATTAACCGTATCAAAACTTGTCATTGTCAATTAATCACTTCAGTCACAAGGAACGGCGGTTCCAATCATTTCATTGAGCTGTCATTCATTTCACTATCATTTCATCTCGGTGAGTCATTATTCATTTTCGATGCCACTTTTGTTATATCGTGGCATTCCGGGTCATACTGGCGTGCCGGTTGGTATGTGTAGGATTTTCATGTCGGGCACATTTAAGTCGTGTGTTGGTTGTTGGCCTCACATTGGACTGTGCACATGAGTCGATTGCTTCGTGAGACTGATTAGGTACAAGACCACACGTGTATTCGATTGATACTCGTTGATGGCTTGTGCACGGACACATTTCCATCCCGGGCATAGTGTGGTGCCACCCTTTGAGCCGTACTGTTAGTTGATTCATACAGCATGTTTGATTGCGTATGTTTTCAACAAGATTGGGTTATAATCTAACCGATTCTTTTTTATCGAACTTGTGGTTTATACAATATATATATATATATATATGATTGTGTTTATCCAACTCTTGAGGATTGTTGTTCTGTGTAACTGACCCCATTTGGGGATATTGTTTTTCAGGTCATGGCAAGGCAAAGGCACGGGGAGAGCACGTTGACGGCGAGGAGTTCCAATGATACTAGAAGGGGGGGCCAGTCTTTTCAGTCATTTATGTTTTCTTCATTTATTCCGCTGCAGACATTCCGTTTGAATACTCATTTCACTCAGTGTCGTATATTTTATCTTCATATAAAATATACATGTATTCGGTATTATCCTGGATGTGTTGTACGAAACTCCTCATCGGAGTAATTATTGTTGTAATGTGGTTCGGTACTACATTTACCCTGTGTAATTTATTCATTTTCACTCGCCTAGTGGGTCCCAGTCGGGGGTCCACGACACTATAATGTCCGCCTAGTTTGGGGTGTTACAGAGTTGGTATCGGAGAGTGGTTTTGAATACTACCTTCCGAGTCATGTCTCATTTGAAATCATCGTCATCGGACTAGTATCATTGGACTTTCGCGTCATGTGTGACCTGTGCAAATGTCGAGCCAATCAGACCAAGAACTGTAAGATTTCTAATGCCATGGTATAATTTTTGGCAATAATCATTCATTCATAATTCATCAATTAACAATCCTCAAACACCATTTTCATTTTGACCAGAAAGGTCATTTTAACTCATTAATCACTCAATTCATTTCATTACTCAGTTGTTGATCTGGAAGATCATATCATTAATCTTGTTAACTTGTTCAAGATAATCATTTCAATAATTTCATCAGATAATCATGTCACCTCAGTTAATCATTCATGTAATCACTGTGTTAGAGCGTGTATACTCATTTTCATCATCTCATGTCATAATCGTAACGTGATATTCATGCGGGGAATATAATCATCATGTGACTTTCCTACTTCAGTATGGATAGAGCAAGAAGAGGACGCGGAGGACGAGGCCGTGGTGCGGGCCGAATCCCGAGAGCTCATGTGAATACACGTGCGAACGCGAGAAATAATGCTAATTCATCGAGCAGCGACGCTGCCACTCATTCACCTGGACGTGATCATTCACTATCGGGGAGTCGTACCCGGGACACAGCTCAGTCAGAAGGTGTTTGGGTTAACCCACTCGCTTTTATGCAGGGCATGATGGCCCAAATGACTCAGATGGCACAACTAATGGACACGATGCATAACTCCACTACTCAAAATCAACAGGCTCCTCCGCCGCCACCTCAGAGGCAAGAGAGGGGTGTAAGCAGTATCATTGGCGATATCTCTCGCCAGCGACCACCTACCTTCGAGGGCTCATCTGAGCCGGAGGATATTGTTCATTGGCTTGAGCATTTTGAGAAGTTATTTGCTATGGTGGATTGCCCTGAAGGGCATAAAGTTTCAGTTGTGGCCTACTACCTTGGTAAGAGCGCTCATTCATGGTGGTTATCGTTGAAGCCTACCGACGGATCATGTACTTGGGATCAGTTCAAAACTCTCACCATGGAGAGGTATTATCCAGCCCCACTCAGGGAGGCTAAGTTGTCGGAATTACTCACTCCCGACCTCTCAGCGGACGATGATGTTCTTGCCATTGCCGAAAAATTAGTGTCCGTAAGCGTATGGTAACTATCATTTCGGACGATGGGGTTGAATGTGTTTTTCAGTGAGGTAATCCCGGTTGTTCTGGTAAGGTCATTAACTTGATTAAAGCAGTGAAATTACTCAGTCATGGGTGTGTTGGTTATTGGTGCTATATGACCAAAATCGAGAAATCACCAGTAATGTTGACGGATATTCCGGTAGTGAGGGAATATGCCGATGTTTTTCCAGACGGGTTACCTGGTTTGCCTCCACAGAGAGATGTGGAATGCACGATTGAGTTGGAGCCCGGTACGTCCCCGATATCGAAGGCACCGTACCGGATGGCCCCGACCGAAATGTAGGAATTAAAGAACTAACTTGAGGAGTTGTTCGAGAAGGGTTATATTCGACCGAGCGCATCCCCGTGGGGAGCACCAGTGTTATTTGTCAAGAAGAAGGATGGTTCGTTCCGTTTGTGTATTGATTACCGGGAATTGAACCGGGTGACGATCAAGAATAAGTATCCTTTACCCCGTATCGATGATCTTTTGGATCAACTTCAGGGAGCTTCAGTATTTTCCAAGATCTACTTAAGATCTGGATACCATTAGTTGCGGATTCGAGAGTCGGATATCGCGAGGACGGCGTTTCGAACATGCTATGGTCATTATGAGTTTGTGGTTATGCCGTTTGGATTGACTAATGCACCTGCGGTATTCATGGAGTTAATGAATCAGGTTTTCATCGACGATTTGGATCAGTTCGTAGTTGTCTTCATTGATGACATTTTGATTTATTCTCGTAACTAGGAGGAACACGAGTTTCACCTTCATCAAGTACTCGACGTGTTGAGAAGAGAGCAACTTTTTGGAAAGTTTTCCAAATGTGAGTTCTGGATATCCGAAGTGACGTTTCTCGGACATGTAATTTCATCAGACGGAGTTCGTGTCGACCCTCAAAAGACGGAGGCTATTCGAGATTGGCTACCTCCGAAGAATGTAAAGGAGATCCGAAGCTTTCTCGGATTAGCCGGTTATTATCGGCAATTTGTGGAGGGATTTTCTAAAATCGCTCAACCCATGACGAACCTTTTACGGAAGGATAAGAAATACACGTGGTCCGACGCGTGTCAACAGAGTTTTGAGGAACTCAAGATCCAGTTAACTTCAGCACCTGTCCTTTCTTTACCGCAAGGGACGGAAGGATTTGTGGTTTACAGTGATGCGTCCGGACAGGGTCTCGGATGTGTACTGATGCAGAACGGGAAGGTCATTGCTTATGCTTCACGGCAATTGAGACCTTATGAAGTTAATTATCCGACCCATGACCTAGAGTTAGCAGCCGTGGTATTTGCATTGAAGATTTGGCGTCATTATCTTTATGGCGTTACCTGTCATATATTCACCGATCATAAGAGTTTAAAGTATATATTTACTCAGAAGGAGTTAAATATGCGACAGAGACGGTGGTTGGAACTAATCAAAGATTATGATATCGAGATCCTTTACCACCCGGGCAAGGCGAACGTTGTCGCCGACGCCTTGAGTCATAAGTCCGTTCAGGAGCAGATGCTTGCTCGATTAACAGTTCAGAAGGAACTTCAGCAGGAATTTATGAGACCCGAGATTGAGGTCTGGTTACAGCGAGTACAAGGGCAACTTTGTACATTGGAGATTTCATCGCCACTTGAGGAGGCGATCAGGGAGAATCAGGGTTCGGACCAATTTTTGTTACGCATTCGAGAGGATGTGACTCAGGGGAAAGCCCCCGGATTTGTGGTCCACGAGGATGGACTTTTGCGTTTTAAGAATCGGTTGTGCGTACCGGCGAATGACGAGTTGAAAAACTCTATTTTGAGAGAAGCTCATGCTACCCCTTATTCTGTTCACTCGGGGTCTAGCAAGATGTATAAAGACTTGAAACAAAATTACTGGTGGAGTAACATAAAGCGAGAAGTCGCGAAATTTGTTTCGAGATGCTTAACCTGTCAGCAAGTCAAGATAGAACATCAGCGATCGGCGGGTATGCTGAAACCTCTTCCTATTCCAGAATGGAAGTGGAAGGATATTTCAATGGACTTCATCACGAGTTTGCCGACGATTCGTCGTGGCATGAACATAATCTGGGTAATTGTGGATCGCTTAACTAAATCAGCTCATTTCCTTGAGATTAAGAATATGTGGGGTCCCGAGAGACTTGCCCAGTTGTTTATCAAGGAGATAGTGAGATTGCACGGTACTCCTAAAAGTATCGTTTCCGATCGTGACGGACGATTCGTGTCTCATTTTTGGAAATCAGTTCATCGTGCTATGGGAACTCAGCTTAATCTCAAGATACTTTTCATCCTCAGTCCGACGGACAATCAGAGAGGACTATTCAGACTTTGGAGGACATGTTGAGGGCATGTGTCCTCGATTGGAAAGATGATTGGGAAGCCCAACTACCGTTGATCGAGTTCACGTACAATAATAGTTGGCATTCTTCGATTAAGATGGCACCTTACGAGGCCTTGTACGGTCGTCGTTGTCGATCTCCTTTGTGTTGGGATGACTTATCAGAATCAATCGGCACCGAGCCCGATATGCTTATAGCCGCCCGTGAGAAGGTAGCTTTGATCAGGAGTCGTTTGTTGACCGCTCAGAGTCGACAGAAATCATATGCAGATAATCGTCGTCGACCATTGGAGTTCGAGACGGGTGACCATGTTTTGGTCAAGGTATCCCCGAGCCGTGGTATCTTCCGTTTTGGGAAGAGGAGAAAGTTGAGTCCGAGATTCATTGGACCGTTTGAGATTTTGGATCGAGTAGGCGAGCTAGCTTATCGACTGGCCTTACCTCCGGCGTTGAGCCGAATTCATAATGTATTTCACGTCTCTCAGTTGCAGAAGTATGTTGCCGACCCGAGTCACATACTTCAGTTCGACAAAATTGAGATCGCCGATGATCATTCATATGAGGAACGTCCTATACGAGTTTTAGAGCGACGAATCAAACAGTTGAGGAACAATACGATTCCTTTGGTGAAAATTCAGTGGTCTAGACATGGAGTCGAAGAGGCTACTTGGGAAACCGAGGATAGTATGCGGGAGAGTCATCCCGAGTTGTTTGACCCTTAGTTTCGGGGACGAAACTCTTTTAAGGGGGGGTGTATGTAATACCCGGTTGTAGTTCATTCATTATCATTCAGTAATTATCAGTCTGTAATTGTCACTCAGTAATTTTCACTCATTAATAATCACTCATCATTCTTGATTCATTCATTTGCGTTCACTATTGGCATGTTGTAACCGTATATCAGTTACCGATCGTCATTTCATCTCCGTTTATAGATCGAGACGGGAGAATTATCATTTTCATCGTGATTGGTAGTCTTGTATTGGGAATATCATCTTTGGCTTGTGTTGGACTTGTTCGCTTTCACATACGTATGATATTTCGGATCATTCATCAATCGTAGCGAGGAATCGGAGTTATCGGATTTTTCACCTTGTCCAGCAATGAGTTACGGCCGTAAGGATTGTCGGTTACGGCCGTAACAAGTGTTCGTTGATTTCAGGCCATTTTGGATGAACCGGACTTACGGCCGTAAGGTTTCAGAATACAGCCGTAAGTTGAGCAGGTACGGCCATAAGGCTTGGCCGGTTACGGCCGTACGTGTCCAGCAGGCTGCCCAGGCATTTTTGGCCGAAGGCGAGTTACGGTCGTAAGACGGGTAGGATACGGCCGTAAGTGGCATTCGTATATTTCAGGTTTTGTCGGACAAGAGGGACTTACGGCCGTAAGGGCTGCGGCATACGGCCGTAAGACGAGAAAGGTATGGCCGTAAAGTTTGGCCGGATACGGCCATACGCTACAGGCAGGGTGCCTGGTCATTTTCAACGAAGGGGGCTTACGCCCGTAAGTTTGGCCGGATACGGCCGTATCGACCGAGTTACGCCCGTAAGTCAGGTGCGGATATGGCCGTAAGGCTGTCGGCAGGTGTTCGGACGAAGCCGAGTTACGGCCGTACGAGTTGGCCGGTTACGGCCGTAAGGCCGTTGACCTGGAATGTTACGGCCGTAAGAAGGCCGAGTTACGGCCATAACTTCCGGCAGTTTATATAGGATTAGCCGGGACTTTTTCTTCATTTTCACACCTTTTCTTCCATCTTGTCTGAGAGAGAGAGTGAGATAGCTTGGGGGGAGAGATTTTACTTCATCAATCACTTGAGTACTTAATTTTCTTCATTTCCATTCGATCGTGAAGCTTGGATACTCGATTTAACTCGTGTTCATCGGATCGAAGTGGTTGGATCTTCATGAGGTAATTTCCTCAACATCTTGGATTTCGATTTTATATTGGAATATGATGTTTTGGACGTTATAATCATGTTATATGGAGGGATATGCATATGATTATGAGTTTGTATATAGATTCAATGGATTATGGAAGGATTATTCAAGAACACTTTGAATATTGAGTTGGATTTGGGGGTTTTCGATTAATTGTTGTTGAAATCACGATTTTGGATATCCATAATAGATTATTGATCGTATGGAAGATGTTTTGTTTGTTTGAAACACTTCTTGGGGATTTGATGTTGGTATTTTTGAGGTTTGGTTATAAACAATCGAAGTTTGCCACAAAGTGTTCGATATAATGCCCCAATGAACTTGGTTTAATCGTATCGACGTTTTGAGTTCGTTATATTCGTGTTTGATTCGTTTATTGAACGGATTGTTGGTAATTGTATTATTCAAGGTTGTTCGAGTGACCGATATTTCAATTAGGACGTTGTTCGTGGAAAGATAATTGTCACCGGTGTTGTGTAAGTTAATTCTTACTCGGTTAAAAGGATATTCATTCCTTTTATTGTTGTTCATTCATAATCATAACTCATTCATCATTGTATTAACCGTATCAAAACTTGTCATTGTCAATTAATCACTTCAGTCACAAGGAACGACGGTTCCAATCATTTCATTGAGGTGTCATTCATTTCACTATCATTTCATCTCGGTGAGTCATTATTCATTTTTGATGCCACTATTGTTATATCGTGGCATTCCGGGTCATACTGGCGTGCCGGTTGGTATGTGTAGGATTTTCATGTCGGGCATATTTAAGTCGTGTGTTGGTTGTTGGCCTCACATTGGACTGTGCACACGAGTCGATTGCTTCGCGAGACTGATTAGGTACAAGACCACACGTGTATTCGATCGATACTCGTTGGTGGCTTGTGCACGGACACATTTCCATCCCGGGCGTAGTGTGGCGCCACCCTTTGAGCCGTACTATTAGTTGATTCATACAGCATGTTTGATTGCGTATGTTTTTAACAAGATTGGGTTATAATCTAACCGATTCTTTTTGATCGAACTTGTGGTTTAAACAATATATATATATATATGATTGTGTTTATCCAACTCTTGAGGATTGTTGTTCTGTGTAACTGACCCCATTTGGGGATATTGTTTTTCAGGTCATGGCAAGGCAAAGGCACGGGGAGAGCACGTTGACGGCGAGGAGTCCCAATGATACTAGAAGGGGGCCCCAGTCTTTTCAGTCATTTATGTTTTCTTCATTTATTCCGCTGCAGACATTCCGTTTGAATACTCATTTCACTCATTATTGTATATTTTATCTTCATATAAAATATACATGTATTCGGTAATATCCTGGATGTATTGTACGAAACTCCTCATCGGAGTAATTATTGTTGTAATGTGGTTCGGTACTACATTTACCCTGTGTAATTCATTCATTTTCACTCGCCTAGTGGGTCCCAGTCGGGAGTCCACGGCATTGTAATATCCGCTTAGTTTGGGGTGTTACATGAATAACGACTACGAACGATCCGGATGGAAAACTACGGTCCTTAAACGAAGGATCAACATATCTCAGTCCTAACGGACAACAATAATCAGATGGAATACTCCCACAAGCCCGATTACAAGCTAAGTCAATATATGATTAATCGATACGGGCGAGGGTTTACATAAAATCTCCCCGTATCGACAATTCACGGGTTAAACTCAAGGAAAACGGATTGGGAATCACCCAAAAACAATAATCGGTAAGGAATATCGCAACATATATGAACAATTTGGAATTAATCAAACAAAACCCAAAAAAACCCCAAATATTGACAAAGTAGGGTTCTAAGTAAAAATACCTTGAATTGGAGTGGAGAAGATGGATTAAGATGATGATGTTCTAAGCTTGGAACACAAGAATCGGTCTGCAATAAGACTCCATGGATTAGTCTCCACAATTCGCCCTAAAATCGCCGGAATCGCCCAATGGAAAGAAGAGAAGGAAAAATGACGGAAAAGGGGATCTGCTGTCCTATTTATAATGCATAGTTAGCGCACGCTAATCATCAAAAGGTAGCGCGCGCTAACGGGGATTGCAAGCAGTCCAGTAGCTGCTGCCCGGCGTCGCTAGCGTGTGCTAGATAGCTTAGCGCGCGCTAAATACTACTCGATAGCGTACGCTACGGAAGCCTAGCGCACGCTATCGGATGGTCAGTGTACAAGATTCTGTGTTCAGAACCCCCACTGCCCAGTACGCTAAAGTCGATAGTGCACGCTAATAACAACGAGTTAGCGTACGCTAACTGCACACCGATAGCGCATGCAAGGAGATAAGGAATAGCGTGCGCTACTCACGCAGCAGTTCAGTACTGCTCAGATCAGTACGCTGCTGCCGAAGATACGAAACTCGAAACGCACGACAAGGCCAGAATCCAGAAACATAAATATGAAATATACAAGACGACAGAGCTAAGCGCTGAAAGAATATAATTCCAACTACCGGGGAATGCGGAATACGACAAAGAAGATGAAATTCCCTAAACTTATAGGAAATTACAAAAATGGCCCAAGTTTCCGAAAATCTCGATACGACGTCGGATTAACGAACCGAAAGTCACAACACGAACAACTCAATCATACGAACTCATACAAACCAAAAAAACAACGAGAACGAACAAGTTTTATGAGAATCGAATGTTCATATGGCAAAACATAACATAAAATGAAATTACGTAAAAACATTTCCAAAACTCGTCCAAATGGAAAAAAAACTCCAAGAATAAAGTAGATTCAAAACGTCGAAATGGTTACAAGCGAGTCGATAAAAATAGACACACATCAAAAATGGAAACTGCTAAAAATGGAAAGGTACGGATATTACACGCGGCCCCCTGGAACATTTTTGCCTCAGTTTTTTCTTGAGTGTGCCGCGGCACATATTGCCCGGGCCGCGGCACACAGGATCAACTCAGCCTTGGATGTTCCTTTTAGCAGCGTTTTTGCTGCGGTTTCACACACTTCTTCACCCATTTTTGACAGATACACACGAGAGAGAGATACAAGAGAGAAGAGAAAAAAGAGATATACTTGTTCGATTTTCCGGAGTTGTATCGATCGGATCGTCGTGATATTTTGACAAGAGCTTGGTAGAGATTGGGCAAATCTTTTCACCAGAGTAGATCGAGGTTTTGAGTCTAGAAGTTTGAGTATTTTGTTAGCTTTTTTTATAAGCTATTTGCGGTGTTTTTCTTTCTCGATCTTGTTGTTGTTGTGTATTCCAAATACTTGAAGATTATTTATTACCATGTATTTGAAGATTATCGTTGTATACATCTAGTTTGTACTAGGAACGAATCGTGTATTATGAATTGGTTATAGTGGATTTAAGCGGCTTCGGTCCCGTTGTTTTTACTCTCGTCTTGAGGGGGTTTTCCACACTAAAAATTGTGTCTCGTTGTTTATTATTTTTGATATCATTTGTATTATTTGTCGAGTTGTATTTGATTTACTCTACTCGTCGGCAACCTCAAAGTTGCAATTGAGATTGGAAAAGTTGTCAAAGGAGTTTCTACGTTTTCGTTGTGACGTCTTTGTGTCGTTTTTCCCAACATTTTAACGTCCTCCCGTCTATCATAACTTCGTCGGGGGATTCTTTATCATCTATTGACATTATTTTTATACATAAAAAGTAAAAACACATCAATCCCCCTAGTCGGCAGACCCCGAAACTTAGACATAATAACACACATAACACACACCTACATATAATCACATACACACAAACACATGGTTTTGCACACACAAAACACACATACATGTTGAACAATAAACACACACACAATCATACAAACTCGACACACACAACACACACACATACACTAGGGCAGCACACACACAAACATATATACGAAAACACACACGGTAGCGCACACACACACGCACGAACACACACCTCACACACACAACAACACACACACACGAACACACACCTCACACACAGGGCCGTTCCTGACGAAAATGGGGCCCAGGGCGAAACAATAAAATTGGGCCCTTCATAAACAAATAAAAAATATGGTATAATATTCATAAACATTTTTATTAATCATAAAAAATGACTTCTTCTAGCTTTTTTCCTTGCAAAGTCATTTACAATATCATTTATTTCAAGATTTTCTAAGATATCTTTTTCAATACACAAAATCGCCAAACCATTTAATCTTTATTGCGACATCGTCGATGTCAAATATATTTTCAACAACATTAACTTTGAGAAACTCCTCTCGGTCGATGCTACAGTTACAGGCATAGTAAACATGATTGAACAGCGAGGTGGGAATAAGAAGTTGAACAGCGACAGAACTAATTGGAAGAAAAGAACGTTGAACTCTGCAATATAGATATTTACTAAGATATATGAATAATAGGGTCTTTGACTTTTTCCATTAGATTTAGGCCCCAAATAAAAAAAAAAACAAAAAATCGCGCCATTATTGTGAAAAAAATAGCGCCAATGCAGATTCTATATAAAAAAATTAAAAATTCCAAATGCGTCAACTAGGTTTTGAACTCTCAGCCACTACACAAATAAACAAACACTTTACCACTGCACCAACTACACATTATTTATGTATCTTAACGTATTATATATATATAATACTATACCTAAAATTTTTGGTTCTCCCAAAATTTTGGGGCCCTGGGCCATCGCCCAGGCCCGCCCGCCCTCAGGGTCGGGCCTGCTCACACACATAACATATAAACACACAATATATACATATATACACAACACATAGACACACCAGCACCTATATGGCGCACAAAAACTTACTTAAACTCAAAATAAAAATTAGAAACATGTTCTTTGTAACAAAAGCTTTTATAAAATTTGTAAAATTCCGATAGCCGAAGAACCGGTACGGGCGACCCGAAGACAAATTATGTTTTTGCCTCGTCCCGGCGATTCTGGCATCGGTTTGAAAAACCAAGCATGGATTCATGTTCTACTCATCGAGACGAACAAATCGATAAATAGATTGATAAATTTTACCTCAAAAATCCTCTTCCGGGAGAGAACCCTTTTCTCCGTTCTTTTCCTCTCTCGTATCTCTGTTCTCTCTCTTTTTTTTCATTTTTTTCTCCCAGGCTATTCGCAGCCTTCGCCCATAAATATAAGCCTTCGCCCATTGCAATTTGATGGACGATATGCATATATTTCATGCATAATTAGTACAAAACTCATCCATATTCGCAATTCGCAGGATAAGAACCATTCTCATTTGATCCTAATATATAGATATAGATATATGTATGTATGGTGTTATGATATATATATATATATACATACATATATATATATATATATATGGTGTTAAAAATTATATATGTATATTTTGGTTTAGGCATATATATATATATATATATATATCATTATAATTTATTATTATTGTTATTTTTCCTCCCAACAACTCGTTGTTAAAGCGTTGGCGTATAACATATATATAAAATAGCGCATTGCATACGGAAACTCGAGATCGTCGTACTATAAATAACGCAAAATATTATATGTTGGAATATTTATTCCACACTTTAATAAATAGTGTTTTGATGATTAAGTTGCTAAACAATACAAAACAACGAAGAGGCGAAGCAAAACAGCGAAGTAGACAAAAACGCAAAAAGCTGAGCAAAATGCATGTCTAGCGCACGCTAAGACATATATGTTAGCTCACGCTAATGGGAAGTCACCTGCATATCAGCCGAGTTCGAAGTAACCTGAAGTGAGGTTAGCTGATGAGGTAGCGCACGCTACACCTTATAACTAGCGCACGCTATCGAGGTCATTTTACCGTTGTGAAGATATTCAAACACAGAATGACGTATGCAATGAAGTCATGATTAGCGCACGCAAGGAATGATATTTAGCGCATGCTAAATATCAGTTTGAATTCTAGTCAATCAGATCGTTGGGAAAAGCAGGTCAAAGTCAGCATATCAAATGGATACTTTGACAAATGAAGGCAACGGATATATTGCATAGTGCACGCTATATTATATTATTAACGCACGCTAAAGCAAGAGTATAACGTACATAAGGAAGAAGTCATAACATACGCTAAGGGAAGAAACGAAGCTACTGGACTGAAACTGGGAACAGTCTAGCGCACGCTAAGGCACGCTAATGATATTAGCGCATGCTAAAGAAGGCTAGCGCACGCTAGCAAGTCAAAACAGCTAGCAACGGCTAGTTTGTGGAAAATGCCTATAAATACCATTCCTATGGTATTGTTTGAGAACAACAACTCCAAGCATTCAAGACATTGATCTTATATTCATATACTTACATTGTTGTTGTAATATTGAGCTTATAGTGTTAGTTTGAGTGTTTATACATTCAACATTATACACGAGAGGTAAAAGAAAAGATACGATTGGATTCGGTGTTATTAGGATCAAGTATCCGGCATTGTTAGAATCGCAATCGATATCTAAGTGAGGTTTATCTAGTACCCATAGAAAACTAGAGAGGTTGATTCCTTATCCAATAGAAAAGGAAAAACGATTTTACTCGGACCGATAGAAGACGAGCTTGTAACGGTAATCCCTCGACCGATAGAAGAGAGGCGTAGAGGTTTTGATCTTAATCCTAAAGAAAAAGATACATCGAGAGAGGACGTAGGCTTCGTTAATAGCCGAACCTCTATAAATCCTTGTGTGATTTATCTTCCGCAATTTATTTACGCTTCCGCACAAACGGCGCAAATATCCGATTTTATTCCAACAATTGGTATCGGAGCGGTACTCCAATACGCGTCTTAACATCCGAGGAGAAGATCCAAAATGGCTTTTCAAATGGCTCCAGCCGAAGGCCTTGCTCTCAACCGACCACCATTTTTTGATGGATCGAATTTCATGACTTGGAAGAATAAATTGTCTATTTTCATCCGAGCTTACGATATCGAATTATGGAAGGTGATATGCCTTGGTCCCAAAATTCCGAAGAACTCAAACGGAACTCTCAAAACCTTTGAAGAGTATGATGATGCGGATTGGAAAAATGATTATTATAATTGCAAAGCCACGCAATTATTATACTGTGCTCTAAATCTGGAAGAACACAACCGAATATCATCGTATGATAGTGCCAAAGAAATTTGTAAAATTCTTGAGGTAACACACGAAGGTACGTCTCAAGTCAAAGAGACGAAGATAAACATGCTCCTTCACGATTATGAATTATTCCAAATGAAGGACGACCAATCCATCTCGATTATGCTCGATCGATTTTCGGTCATCACCAATGGATTAGCATGTTTCGAAAAACCACTTTCGAGTAGTAAGAAAGTAAAGAAAATTCTCCGATCACTACCTCGAGAATGGAACGGTACGGTTACGGAAATAATGGAATCTAAAGATTTAAACAATCTTGATTTTAGTGCTCTCGTTGGTTCTCTTATCAACTACGAGATTGTTCTAAAATCTCGGAATGCCAAACCGAAACCAAAGGAAAGATCGATAGCCTTCAAGGCTAAGGTGCCGAGAAATAAAGAAGAAAATCCAGTGGACGAAAGCGACGAAGAATCGGCATATTATGCCAAGAATATTATTAAGTTCCAACACTTATTAAACCAGAGAAATAAAGACATCCAAGCGGGTGAATCTAAGAAATTCGACAATTCCAGTCGATTATGTGGTAAACCAGGCCACTTTGCTAAGAACTGTCGTGTAAAACCCAAGGAGGTTTTAGTTGCAATATGGAGCGACGAAGATCCCGATGAAGATTTTCTAAATCAAAATAATCTCGCGCTCATGGCGCGGAGTTCATTCGACGACAGCGACGTCGAAAGCCAAGTAAGTAATTCTTACGACGAACTTTTTGAAGCATTCGAGTTATTACATACCGATTATCAAAATGCTTTAAAAGAAATTAAATCCCTTAAATCGAAATATAAAAATTTGGAAATTGAAAATTCCAAAATCATTGAAAAGGGAAAATTCGTTGAGATCGATTATTCTAAATGCGTTGAAAATGAAAATACTTTAAAGGATGATCTTGTTAAAGTTCAAACCGAGCTCAAAAATTTAACGAAGAAATTTTCTCTCGAAAACGAGAAATTTGAAAATATGCTCTCGGTTCAAAAATACACTTTAAATAAAGAGGGGTTAGGATTTAAACCACGTTTTAAAAACGAATCCGTAAATTTCCAAAATACCCCGGTGTGAAAAATGTTTGAAAATCGGGGATCACATTTCAAATTGCAAAAGCCCAAGACGAACGATAAAAATTAAAAAGATTTGGGTTCCTAAAGGAACAAACGTTTCAAATATCGTTCACGTCTCGAAACAAAAACCAACTATAGGTTGGATCCCCACAACTTAATTTTTTTTAAGGGGAGATAATATTTTCAGGGGGAGTTTTTACCCATATCATGCATATTGTTTATATTCGATAATTGGTATTCTATGCATTTTTTTTTCACTTTTTGATGAAGACAAAAAGGGGGAGAAGGAGATGAATTGATAAAAATGAGAAAAATCGAAGAAGTCGAAAAGAAAAAGAAAGCATACAAAAAGGGGGAGATAAAACGAAGGAGTTGAAAAATAAAGGAGATGTCGAAAAGAAAAGAGAATTGGAGAAACTAACGAAAACAATCAAAGCCGAAAACTTTGATTCATATACATATACATATAATTTATTTTTACAGATTTTATCCAATTCAAGGGTTTTTTTGTAATCATCAAAAAGGGGGAGACTGTTGGAATATTTATTCCACACTTTATTAAATAGTGTTTTGATGATTAAGTTACTAAACAATACAAAACAATGAAGAGGCGAAGCAAAACAGCGAAGCAGACGAAGATGCAAAAAGCTGAGCAAAATGCATGTCTAGCGCACGCTAAGACATATATGTTAGCGCACGCTAACGGGAAGTCACTTGCATATCAGTCGAGTTCGAAGTAACCTGAAGTGAGGTTAGCTGATGACGTAGCGCACGCTACACCTTATAACTAGCGCACGCTATCGAGGTCATTTTACCGTTGTGAAGATATTCAAATGACGTATGCAATGAAGTCAGGATTAGCGCACGCAAGGAATGATATTTAGCGCACGCTAAATATCAGTTTGAATTCTAGTCAATCAGATCGTTGGGAAAAGCAGGTCAAAGTCAGCATATCAAACGGATACTTTGACAAATGAAGGAAACGGATATATTGCATAGTGCACGCTATATTATATTATTAACGCACGCTAAAGCAAGAGTATAACGTACGTAAGGAAGAAGTCATAACGTACGTTAAGGGAAGAAACGAAGCTACTGGACTGAAACTGGGAACAGTCAAGCGCACGCTACAGGCATGCTAATGATATTAGCGCACGCTAAAGAAGGCTAGCGCACGCTAGCAAGTCAGAACAGCTAGCAACGGCTAGTTTGTGGAAAATGCCTATAAATACCATTCCTATGGTATTGTTTGAGAACAACAACTCCAAGCATTCAAGACATTGATCTTATATTCATATACTTACATTGTTGTTGTAATATTGAGCTTATAGTGTTAGTTCGAGTGTTTATACATTCAACATTATGTTGTTACCCAAAATATTATCCGGAGATAGTATTGCTGGAATGATCGAGTAACAAACAATTGCGAGAACACTTCCGTGAGAAAATAAATAACACAAGATTTGCCGGGGTTGTTAATCCCGGGCTTGAATGCTCTCGCGAGATGTTATTAATAGATATACTGTCGAGTACAAATATTAATGTTAGATTCTATTACAAGGGGTGTAAAGACTTCTAGTTATCTAGGCTGTAGAGCGCGTAGATTGCCGGAAGAACCAGATAAGTAAATTTGTGAGTTCTTGCTTGGGATATATGATAAAATGTGTATGAATATCACTATGAATGTATAAGTGGTTGCCAAAAGAGTCTTTGATTCTCATTATGTGTGTATTTTGCACTGAATTCGTAGTAAATTCACCTCTCCTTGGCTATTGCAGTGAGTTCTCTATTTATAGGGGACAAGGTAGTTGGGACTCCTCAGGCGATCGCGGGCGACCGCCGTTTTCTATATTAAAATAAGATGGTCGATCGTCCCGTCACGTGGGCCTGTTCCCTTGAGGTCCTAGGTCGCTGCTGGTGGCCAGCTGGGCGAACCAATGGGAAGCCAGCATGCGTCTTGAGTCGCTGTCCGGGGAGGAACCACTTTGTACCTTTCGGCGGCCTTGTCGGTATGTGTGGTAGGTGACAGGCTGGGGTCAAAGGTCCTATCTGTCGGTATCCTTTGAAGATCCGTACGTGGGCCACCGTCCAAGATTCGGTCTTCGACGACTTTGACGGATGCTGGATCCATACGTGGCACGAGACGATCGCCTCTGGTTCGCTCATTAAAGACGATCGTCAGATATCAAAAGACGATCGCTGGGTACCAAAAGACGGTCGCCGTATTATGCCGAACTCTAAGCGTTTGTCCAGAGTATGTCTTCCATGGTTGGCTTCTCTGATCGTGATGCCGATCGCCTATCGAGGCGTATTAATCTCCGCACAACAATTGCCCCCCAGCTCGCCTCGATGTTGAAAACACGGGGTGAGGTGGCACTGTTGGCGATCGCCAATGTTTAGCCGATCAACCGATCTGAATTCAAATCTGGACGATCTCCTCTCACGCCGGGAGCAGTGGGAAATGAAGGCGGGCTTTCTAAAAGTTGCAAGGACACGCGTCGCGCTATTGTTGGGGGAGCCTGACGGTCTGTCAGACTTTGTCGCCTGGCGTGCCCTCGAAAAGACGCGTCCGCGGGATTCGAGGGCAGCATTTAATGCGTCCCCACTATGACGGTTGCGATCCGGCCCTCGAGATTTCACCTATTTGCACTTAGACCCCCGCCTCCATCTATAAAAGGGCTAGGTCTTCTTCTCTTTTATTCTTTACGCGTCCTTGCATGCATAGCCGAAACTCTGCAAAAATATCTGGAGCTTCTTGTGCCGATCTCCTTATTTTCTCTAGGTAAGAAAAATTAATCTTCTCTCTCCCTTTACTTTCTAATATGTCGGGAGGATCCAAAACCTTCGAGACCGGAAGTTCTTCCGCCGCCGCAACGTCGCCTGAACGGGAGGAGATTCCCGTTGGAGTGGATATGGAGACGGCCGTTGAAGCTATTCGTGCGGGGATTGCACCCGCAGAACTCGAAGAACTTTTCAACGAGGCCGAAGTGGCGAGGACGGCGGCGACGGCGGAGCAGGGGGGCTCGCCGGTGGATGAGGATGATTTGGTGCGGGCGGCCTAGGAACGAGAGAGTAGATTCGGCCCTGCCTATGTGGCTTTTGCTCAGATGATGGAGGCGATCACTGGACCCTGTCCGGAATTCGACTTCGAAGCATACTCCGCCGCCCACCCTTACGAACATGTGAAGCGGACGATTTTTCGGGCCGCCGTCCCGTCTCCGTGGACTCTCGGAAAGATCCGGAGTACGGCGACCAAGAAAGACCTGAGCCGTTGGAGGGCCAAATATCACATCCCCTCTGACGTTTCCTTGTACATGCCCTCGGAGAATGAACGTGCCGATCAACCGCCCAAGGATATGGTTGCCGTCAGCGAGATGATTATGGAGGCCGGTCTGCGATTTCCTCTGCCATTCGCCGTCTCCTACTTGCTGATCGCCTGGAATTTGGCGCCTCTTCAACTGATGCCGAACGCTTGGCTACAGGTCATATGCATGTTGACACTGTTTGGCGGTCACCGGTTGTTCCGCCTCCTTACTGCGCTAGAGATGAATTATCTGTTTAAACTGGCCACGCAGAAAGGGTCGATCGGCGGCAATCATATCCAAGGTCGAATGGGGAGAGTGGTCCTCGGTGTGCCGAACAAGACCAGGGGTGACCTGGCTAAATGGTGCTGGGTCGGCGGGGTGTGGCGATCGGCATCGAGTGACAGGCCGAATGAGGAGTTGGAGATCCCCACCACTTTCCGGGAGAGGAATCCGAGTAAGGATTTTAACTCTCCCCTTGATTGAGCTTGTCTTGGACTGATCTAATTTTGTTTTCTTTTTGCAGGACCCCTCGTTCCAGCGATCGGCGACCTTCCTTTCGATTTCTTGATCGTTTGGGAGCGGATTCGTGCCTTGCCGGATTCCTTTATTGACGTTCGCTCGCTTGGTAACGAAACTCATCGGTTGGGGGCTCGTTTGTTTTGCTTCCATCGTCACTTGAAAGTTCCAGGTATGAGCTTAAGTGGTGCTTCCTTGTTTGACGATCGTCTCCAGGAGGTCGTATCGTTTAAGTTGTTGTCTAACTTGTTTGTACCTCTTCTTTGACAGAGGTTCATTTTCCCCGATTCGCCAAGCCACCGCCAGAGATCGCCATGTCAAACCCGGGACTCATCGGTCGCCTTCACTTGGGTAAGCAGAATCGTCGCGTTCCTGCGATGACGTCTCGCCCTGCTCTGGTGACGAGGCCTGCTGAGGCGCCGGTCGCCGAACCGGTAGTTCAGGAAGAGGAACAACTCCGGCGCCGCAAGAGGCGGAGGTCGGAGGAGTCCCTGCCGATTACTGAGGCGGATGTATCCATTCTTGAGCCTCCGGTTGCTGCGGCTCCTATCTCTGCCATCTCGATGATGGAGCGATCAGGCCCTAGGCCCTCGGAGACCGGCTCCCGGTCATCGGGCGGCCCTACGAAGAAGGTGGCGATCGCTGAGGCGGAAACCTCTCGGGGCAAGCCTTATTTTGGTCGCGATCCCGAGCTGGTCAATAGGTAAGAAGGGATCAAAATTTTCTGAGTTAGGCGTTCTGAGTAAGGTATAGGCTAACTCTGTGGTTTCTTTGGTTTGTGCTGCAGGGTTCGTCTCGCCGATCCGGACGTCGCTCATATGGTGCTGGACTTTTTGTCGAGTAAGGCTCCGCAAACATCTCTCGACGTCCCTACTTACGTCCAGCAGGCTATCACCTCTCTGCCCAAGGCCTGGACGATCGATCTTGATGCGATCGCTCGTCGGCGATCTGGAGATGCCATGCAGGCGACCGTTGCCCTGGCTCTCCAGACGGCGACGATGGCCGTCCAAGCCGCTAGGGATTTTGAGGGGCGACCCTCCACTGCTCGTCTCCATAGCGACCTCGAGGCCGCCCGGAATAAAAACATTGAACTTGCTAACGGATCCAGTCTATGGAGAAGGAGTATGAGGAGACGGCCAAAAGGGCTAAACAGGACGTTGACCGATTGAAGCAAGAGCTGAGCCGCTCTAAGGAGGCTGCCGACCGGTCCCGTGATAAGGAGAAGGAAACCCACCAGAAGTATGCGGCTTCGCAGGAGGAGGCGGTCGGGCTGAAGGCGATGGTGGATCGGCTCAGCGGTGAGCTGGAGGCGGCGAAGAAGGAGCTGGAGAAGGCCAAGGGTGAGAATGCCGCCAAGGTGGTCGAGCTGGCGGAGGCTGAGAAGATGGACGTGGAGTTGAAGGGGCAGCTGAAGGCGATCGAGGCCGATCCCTACCTCAACGTTGCGCTCGTCGGCGAGTTCACTTATTACTTGGCCTATTCTGACGCTGTTCGAGCCGCTAAAAAGGCAGGGATCGAGATCGGTCCCTTGATGGAGAGCTTCAAATCCTATGCCCTCGAGCATCCTCTGCACCCGGAGTTCTCCTTGCCGATCCTTGACTTTTTCGACTTTGGGATCGAGTTGAGTTGGTATACTGGTAAACTCATTCATCCCGAGGCCGATGGGGGGGCCCAAGCCGATCCGCAACCTGAGGGTGATGACCAGCCGGCGGGGCCTTGAGAGACATTTTTGTTTTCCTCTGTAACTTATACTTTTTGGTTTTCCTTTTGTAATGCCTTCGGGCCCCGTAATGTATGAAACTTGCGTTATGAATAAAATGTTCCTCTTTTCATACTGTCTCTTTACATACGATCGCCTTTGAATGTTTGCGTGCGATTTTTACAAGTACGTGTATGATTGCTTTCGACGTTTTGTTCATCCGACCGATTGTCTGAGTGTTGAAAGCATTGATATGTTTTGAATCAAAATTCTTACTTGTAATTTTCGTCGAACGACTCCGATTGTACGTTCGATCGTATTTGGGATTAGCTCGACCCATCTCTGCCCCCTTGTTTTTGTTTACTTATTGTAAGTAAGGAAACAAAAACTAGTTTGTTTGGCGAGCTATCTTCAGTTTTGCCGATTCTGAAGAATCATGTACGGTTGGGGTGTTCAATGGACCGACCTCCCCAATCGTGTCTTTGTGTGCGAGGGATATTGTGTATACCGCGACTCACTTTTTGTGAGGGTCCTCCGTTAGGCTACGCCTGCCTTGTGTTAAAATGAAAGGCGGGCGATCTTTGTCTGGAGGAGTCCTTGCGCGGGGCATCGTCGGCTTATTCGACTCCACGTCCGCGGCTTGTCAGCTCTGCTTCCACCTCGGCCCGCCATGAAGATGGCGACCCTCGACGGTGTACGTTGAGACGGGGGTAGTGGCATGTCGCATTGTCCGGGTTCACCATGTTAGATGATGTACCTTGAGGACGTGCGATCGTGTCTACTGATTATTTTGGAGGGTCCTTCGGCTACGTCGGCCTCGTATTTAAACGAAAAGCGGGCGATCTCAGCCCAAAGGAACCTTGCATGGGCGAAGCTGTCGGTTCCATCGACCTCCAGGACCATGGCTGCATTGATTTTACCTCGGATCGTCATGATCAACGATCGTCGGCGGTATGCGATATGCCTGGTGGGGCGATCGCTTAATAGATGAGATAGGAAAAATCTCATTATATTCCTTGTACATCATTGAAATTGAATACAAAATTATCACCGGTAGTATTTTTTCGTATGCACGGCGTTCGAGGTATTGATCCGAGTACCGTCAGATGTTCCAGTTCATAGGCTCTTTTAGTTAGCCATCTGGATACTCCGAAAGGTCCCTCCGATTCGGACCGAAACGCCTGTGTGGGTTTGGATCTTCTTGAGGACGAGATCGCCCACTTGAAACCTTCTTTCTTTGACCTTTGAATTGAAGAACTTCTCGGCTCTCCTTTTGTGGATTGCGTTCTTCATTTCTGAGGTCAGCCGTCGTTCTTCGAGCATGTCTAGGTCGATTCGTCGGGCCACATCGTTGTCGGTTGTCATCTCCTGTTCGGTTCGATGGCTGAGGACGGCGATCTCTGAAGGAATCACCGCTTCTGTTCCGAAGGCAAGGGCGAATGGGGTTTCGCCGATTGAATTGCGGGTCATCGTTCAGTAGGACCACAAAACGTCTGGGAGCTCGCTCGCCCATCGTCCTTGCCTGGATTCGAGTCGCGCTTTAATCGTGTGTTTGAGGATCTTATTCACTGCCTCTACCTGCCCGTTCATCTGAGGGTGATAGGGCGCTGAGAATAACCTTTTGATTCCCCACTTTTCACAGAATTGTATGACTTCTAGGTCGTCGAATTGTTTTCCATTGTCGGAGATGATGGCACAGTGACTGAATCGGCATATGATGTTTTTCGTATAAACTTGATCACTGTTCTGGTCGATCTTGTTTAGTGGCTCGGCCTCTGCCCACTTGGTGAAATAGTCGATCCCTACGATAGCAAATTCTGACCCCACAGGCCGTCGGCGAGGGACCAATAAGGTCGATGCCCCATTGCGCAAATGGCCAAGGGCTGTACATGGAGGTGAGCTGTTCGGGGGAGAGTTTGATGTTTGGGCCCATTATCTGGCACCTGTGGCACGATCTGGCATAGGCGATCGCATCCTTCTGAAGTGATGGCCAGAAAAAACCTTGCCTGGTTGTCTTATGGATGAGAGCTCGCCCGCCCGCATGGTTTCCTCAAATCCCATCATGGATCTCGGCTAAAACGAGCCGACCTTCCTCCGGTGTAATACACTTGAGGAGGGGAAGGCTGAAGGCTCGCTTGTAAAGTTGGTCGTCCAATAGGGTATATCTGGTCGCACGGAGCTGGAGTTGGCGAGCTTTAACACGGTCGTCAGGGACCGTTCCGTCCTTTAAGTATTTGATAAACGGAGTCATCCAGTTCTCCTCGGCGATGGCAACCGTGGTAACCAGGCTTTTGTCGATCGCCGGCCTTGTTGACTTTGTGATTTGGATATTAGAGAAGTCGGCTGCCCCATCCGATGATGCTAGTTTGGAAAGGGCATTGGCCTGGGAGTTGTGCTCTCTCGGGACTTGTTCGATTAGCACATCTTCAAATTTTTTGCACATTTCGGCGACCAGCTCTTGGTATTTGACCATCTGTTCGACGCGCGCCTCATATTCTCCCTTGACTTGGTTCACGACCAAAAGGGAGTCCATGAAGATATGGAGGCGACGAGCATCTAGGGCGAGGGCTAGATCGAGCCCGCCTACCAAAGCTTCGTATTCGGCTTCATTGTTGGTCGCACGAAAACCGAAACGCACAGCATTTGTGAAACTTTGTCCGTCGGGGCTGATGAGGACAATCCCTGCCCCTGCTCGCGAATTGGTCGCCGAGCCATCCACATATAATTTCCAGGCAGGTCGGCCGATCTGGGTCGGACTGTGAGGGAAAGTTAATTCCACCACGAAGTCCGCCAGAGCTTGGCCCTTGATCGCCGTGCGAGGAGCGTATGTGATACCGTATTGGGCGATCTCCAGCGACCACTTGAGGAGTCGCCCGTTAGTGTCCGGCCGGTGTAGGACTTGCCTTAGAGGTAGAGTTGTTAGGACTTCCACTTGGTGATCGAAGAAGTAAGCCCTCAGCTTACGAACACTCATGAAAAGGGCATAGGCGATCTTCTCTAATGGTGTATAGCGTGTCTCAGCGTCGTGGAGCGCCTGGCTAACATAGTATATCGGCAAGTGGGCTTGTCCCTCTGCTCGCACCAGAACGGCACTCAGCGCGACCTCCGAGGCTGCTAGGTAAAGGAATAATTTTTCACCGGGGATCGGCTTTGCCAGGATCTGGGGATTAGATAGATATTCCTTTATCTTGGCGAACGCTATCTGGCTTTCCTTCGTCCATGTGAACTTCTTGTTCTTGATGGTTGCGAAGAAAGGCTTGCTTTTATCGTCGAGCCGTGATATGAAACGGTTGAGGGCGGCTAGACAACCTGTGAGGCGTTGCACCTGCTTGATGTTTCGCGGTTCCTGCATGTCAAGGATCGCCTGTATCTTGGTGGGGTTCGCCTCGATCCCCCTTTGGCTCACAATGTGCCCCAGGAACTTCCCGGAGCCCACCCCGAAGTTGCATTTCTTGGGGTTCAGCTTCATGTTAAACTTCTCAAGGATGGCGAACGTCTCGACGAGATCGTTGAGGTGATCTTCCTTCTTGAGGCTTTTGACTATGATATCGTCAATGTAGACCTCCATGGTCTTGCCGATCTGATTAGCGAACATTCTGTTGACTAATCGTTGGTAGGTCGCCCCTGCGTTTTTCAAGCCGAACGGCATTCGGACCCAAAAGTATATGTATTTTTCCGTGTGGAAAGATGTGTGTTTTATGTCTTCCTCCGCCATTGGGATTTGATGATACCCGGCGAAGGCATCCATAAATGACATCATTTCGCAACCTGCCGTACTATCGACCAAGTGCTCAATATGAGGCATCGAAAAGTGATCTTTTGGACATGCCGCGTTGAGGTCGGTGAAGTCAATGCATAACCTCCAGGAGCCAGTTGGCTTTTTGATGAGCACCGCGTTGGCGACCCACTGTGGTTCGTCTGTGGCTACTCCGATTAATTTGTTGTTGAGTAACCACGACTTCTATGTCGAGCGCCGCGTATTTCTCGGGACCGAACTTCCTACGCTTCTGGTGAACAGGCTTCATTGCCCGGTCGATCTTCAGATAATGGCAAGCGTGTTCGGGACTTATGCCAACCATATCTTGATGCGACCAGGCAAAGACTCCGATGTTCCTACGTAGCAAGTTGATCAGATCTCCCTTTAATTCGTGGTCGATGCTTGCCGATCTGTACTTCCCATTCTGGATGAACCGGATCCATCGTAATGCTTTCCAACTCTTCGACAGGGACGGTCGCCTCTCGTTTGGTGCGATCTCTGGACTCGGTCCTTGGATCGATGTCAAGACTTGGCTCGAAACCGATCCTTGGCTCGATGTCGTCCGTCAATTGATGAGAGATGGCGTCCCCTGAGTCGGGTTGGTACGATGTGCTCGGCTCGTCGATCTCCATGGGTTGATCGTCGATCGCTTCAATGTTACATATAGTATGGGAAGTATTGAAAGAAGTAACAACATAGGAGTAATTCAAACATCTTTTTGCCATTAGCTGATATCCTTTTACAGTACCGACCGTCCCATCGGCAGTGGGGAATTTGATACAGTAAAATAAAGATGAGGCGACCGCCTCAAAGGTTTCCAAAAAGGGGCGACCTAGGAACTCATTATAGATGCTGGGCCTATCTATGATTACAAAACTTAGGTTCCTAGTAATCCTAACCTTGGGATCATAAAAGCATACTAGCTCGATGGAGAGCTTGATCCTCCCGTAGGCTTGGACTGTGTTGTCGCCGAACCCTTGGAGCATGGTGTCGAAAGGCTTGATGAATTTGATTAAGTTGCCGAGTTGGTCTAGGGCGGATTTGAATATGATGTTGCAGAAAATCCCATTGTCGACCAGCACGCGATCGACCGTCTTCTCAAGGATACAAGCGGAGATCACTAGTGCATCCTCTTTGGGACATTGCACTCCCTCCCTGTCCTTGTTGGAAAAGGTGATGAGCGCGTCTTTAGAGATGGTCGGCTCCCGAGGTACCACAACATGGACTTCGGCGAACGCCCTCAGCTCAGCTTTTCGCTTTCTGTTTGACAGGGTGGAAACCGGGGAAAGGCCCCCGAGGCTTCCACCTCCTGCTTGAAGCATGTTGATCCGACCGCCAGGGTTGATCGGAGGGATCGACTCATCAGAGTACTCCGGCTCATGCTCGATTCTGGCGATCGGATTGGGAGGAATTCTTTCGTTTGGTTGGCGTTCGCGCCCTCCGGCTCTCTCCGTCCTAGGTTCTGGCTTGGTGACCAAGTTGTCCAATTTGCCGTCCTCAAACAGTCGCCAGAGTTGCCTGAGGAGGTCGCGGCATTGGCTTGTGTTGTGGCCGGGACTCTTGTGGTATGCACAGAATTTGCTGCGGTCTAGATGACCATGGTCCCTTATCGGCTTTGGTTTAGAGAGCCACTCGCGACCTTTGATTGCGTTGAAGATGTGGGCCGGAGATAAGTTGAGGTTGTGGAGAAGGTGGACCTCCACATCCTCGAAGGCTTTGAACTCACCAGGCGGCTTTGCGACCGCCTTTCTGGGCTTGGCGAACGCCTTCTTCTGGACATGGGAAGGTGTCTTCCCTTCTCCGGAGGGTTCCTCGCCCAAACGGAGGGAGAGCATCCTCTGTCTGGATAGAAAATCAGCGGCTCTGACGCGGAAGACCGTATAGGTCGGGGGGAATATCCTTTGTGAGGTGCCTGAACATGGGCGAGCGTCCGTGGAATCCGCTCAGGACTGCGTGGAGAGCGAGCTCGTCGCTGATGGGATCACCGGTGAGGACTATCTCATCTACCCGGTAGATGTAATCCTCATCTGATTCGTCCTTCCCCTGCCTGATTTTCATCATGCGGTGGGGACCTTCCGGGTGAGCGACTTTGGCGGCGAAGTACGACGTGAAGTCGTTCGCCAACTTCTCAAAGCAATTGATTGAGCGAGATGGTAGTGAGATGTACCACCTGTGGGCGAGATCGCCCAGAGTTAACGGGAACATTCGACATTTCGTCGCATCTGAGGCTCCGCATCCGGTCATGTAGATCCGGAATTTGCCCAAGTGGGTCTCCGGATCCGACCTCCCCTCATATAGAGGCGTTTGTGGGGGAGCGATCTTTGGTTGAATTGGGGCGATGTCGATCTGGACCGCGAGTGGTTCATTTAGCCCAGCGATCGATCTCCTAGCACCTGCCCCAGTTTCTAGGAGCGCCTTCATCTCGTCGAGTTGGCGTTGCATGGCGGCCATCGTCGTCGCCTGACTGCTCACCGATTGGCTCTCAGAACGCAAACCAAGGCGATCGTGTACTGATCCCCTAGCCCCGTGGTGAATGACGAGCTCCCTGCCAGTAGATTCCTTCCTTGGGCGAGCAGGGGCTCGCTGACCGATTTGTCTCCTGGGAGTCGGATATGCCGAACTCCTGGTAAAGGATTCGGATTCCGATGTCTCTCCGGGCTCGAGTGCCCGGGTCGCCATGAGGGATCGCTCCCTAGGCGGCTGAAGACGGAATCGTCCCGCCTCACGAGAGCCTTCTCCTGCGGCTCGGGGCTTTCTGTCGATTTCTCAACCTAGATCCCCTTAAGCTTCCGCTTTCCTGCCCGGTGGATGGCCGATGGAGTGATGGTGGGCGAGTCGTAGGCCTTCCGTCGCTCCCTGAGGATGGCTATAGCCTCCTCAATCTGTTCCGCGGTCTGGAACTGATCGAGTGAGAGGCTAGAACCGTCCCTCGGGGGCGGGAGTGAGAGCCTAGCGTCGCCACGGTCGCCTTCCGCCGTGGGCTGGGATTCGGTCCGGGCCGGAATGAGATTTCCGGCAGATCTTAGGGTGGCTCTCTTGGAGGTCGTTGCAGATGTTATTTTTCTGAAGGCTTTTCTATTGAAGAACAGTGGGTGTTTCTTCAAGTGTATGTCCGTAGAACAGTGAGTGTTCTTCGAGACGGTAGGAATAAAAATGAAGGTTTACCCCTTCCTCTAGCGCCAATTGTTGTTACCTAAAATATTATCCGGAGATAGTATTGCTAGAATGATCGAGTAACAAACAATTGCGAGAACACTTCCGTGAGAAAATAAATAACACAAGATTTGCCGGGGTTGTTAATCCCGGGCTTGAATGCTCTCGCGAGATGTTATTAATAGATATACTGTCGAGTACAAATATTAATGTTAGAATCTATTACAAGGGGTGTAAAGACTTCTAGTTATCTAGGCTGTAGAGCGCGTAGATTGCCGGAAGAACCAGATAAGTAAATCTGTGAGTTCTTGCTTGGGATATATGATAAAATGTTTATGAATATCACTATGAATGTATAAGTGGTTGCCAAAAGAGTCTTTGATTCTCTTTCTGTGTGTATTTTACACTGAATTCGTAGTAAATTCGCCTCTCCTTGGCCATTGTAGTGAGTTCTCTATTTATAGGGGACAAGGTAGTTGGGACTCCTCAGGCGATCGAGGGCGACCGCCGTTTTCTATATTAAAATAAGATGGTCGATCGTCCCGTCACGTGGGCCTGTTCCCTTGAGGTCTGAGGTCGCTGCTGGTGGCCAGCTGGGCGAACCAATGGGAAGCCAGCACGCGTCTTGAGTCGCTGTCCGGGGAGGACCCACTTTGTACCTTTCGGCGGCCTTGTCGGTAGGAGTGGTAGGTGACAGGCTGGGGTCAAAGGTCCTATCTGTCGGTATCCTTTGAATATCCGCACGTGGGCCACCGTCCAAGATTCGGTCTTCGACGACTTTGACGGATGCTGGATCCATTCGTGGCACGAGACGATCGCCTCTGGTTCGCTCATTAAAGACGATCGTCAGATATCAAAAGACGATCGCTGGGTACCAAAAGACGGTCGCCGTATTGTGCCGAACTCTAGGCGTTTGTCCAGAGTATGTCTTCCATGGTTGGCTTCTCTGATCGTGATGCCGATCGCCTATCGAGGCGTATTAATCGCCGCACAACACATTATACACGAGAGGTAAAAGAAAAGATACGATTGGATTCGGTGTTATTAGGATCAAGTATCCGTCATTATTAGAATCGCAATCGATATCTAAGTGAGGTTTATCTAGTACCCATAGAAAGCTAGAGAGGTTGATTCCTTATCCAATAGAAAAGGAAAAACGGTTTTACTCGGACCGATAGAAGACGAGCTTGTAACGGTAATCCCTCGACCGATAGAAGAGAGGCGTAGAGGTTTTGATCTTAATCCTAAAGAAAAAGATACATCGAGAGAGGACGTAGGCTTCGTTAATAGCCGAACCTCTATAAATCCTTGTGTGATTTATCTTCCGCAACTTATTTACGCTTCCGCACAAACGGCGCAAATATCCGATTTTATTCCAACATTAAAAATTTCAGGTCCGACCCAATACCAAATTCGTATAACTGTTCATAAAATATCAAGTCATACGATTTCTATACGGGGTATCACACCCTCCTCTAAAAATAAGTTTCTTCTCGAAATTTAGGGTGTGAACATTTAGGGCGGTGAGTGTGTGTGTGTGTGTATATATATATATATATATATATATATATATTGTTTAGCTATGTGTATATTTAGATATGTATATTGTTAATCATGTATATATATATATATATATATATATGTGTGTGTGTGTGTGTGTATTGTTAATTTTATGCATATACATATATACATATGGTAGAACCTCTATAAATTAATACAGTCGGGACCGAAAAATATATTAATTTTAGAGAGGTATTAATTAATCGATAAATTAATAATTTACTAATTTAAAGAGGTATTTTATATTGAACCAATATAAAATTCGTTCAGTGAATGAAGAAGATTCAACAAATTTACATACGGATACTGAAGCAGGTACTCATGAACTCGCTACATTGATTAAAAATTTTCATCATCACAATTAAATGGATGTCAATCATCTATTGGATTATCCGGGTAAAAATGAAGGATGTTCACAAATCCAAATCTTAGAAGAAATTGTTGATACTATAATTGAAAATCCAATTGAGGATGAAGTTCAAGATGATACAGTACCATTAGAGCCAGTTACGCGAAAAGAAGCAATAAAAGCGTCGAAAACCCTTTATATTTTTTTCATGCAGTCAGAGTATACCACCAGAGCTTTTAGGTGCTGTGAAAAAAGTGAGAGATGAGATTCATTTTGATTTAAATTTCAATAGAAAACAATCAATACTAGAGTCATACTTTACTAAGTTGTCTTAGTTATCTTTGTAATTTATGAGATTATTAATTTATGATATTGATGGGACCCTTGATTTATAAAGGGGTCTAAAAAAAATTATTATCTTATCAACTTATCGAAATTTTTAATTTACATTTGGGGCCCAAGTCGGGACCAGAAAAATATTAATTTTATAGAGGTTATTAATTTATCGAGTATTAATTAAAGAGATTACACTGTATATAGATATATTGTTATATCTCTCTCATACACACACACACACACACATATATATATATATATATTACATTATAATGATAGTTTGGTCATATATATGTGCACTCAACATTATAAGTATTGTTGTTATTATTATTATCATTATTTCTATTTTTCATCCCGACTATTTATTGATAAGGCGGTGATGTATAAATTGTCGTATGAAAAAATATAGTAACATAACGTACTTACGGAAGTGTATGTTCGTCATAGTAAACAACGCAGTGTGGTATAATTCTCAAGTCCGACATACTAACCAAATTTATTCGACGGTTCACAAAATATAAAATCGTCCGGTTTAACTACAACGGGGTATCACAGTTGTAACTTAAGGTGTCTAGCCTGATAGATCCTTATGTGATGGATCTACGTCGCTGTAATATTTCGAGTTCGAAGCGGGGGTGTTACAAATTCTTATTTTAAAAAATATGGATTTCAAAAATGTCCATATAAGTGTACTCTCTACATCGAAAGCGATTCATGTTTATTAGTCTCTATGTCCTTGATCTTATTTTCACACGAAATGATATGAATATGTTGAATGAATTCAATCTTTCAATGATGGGAGAATTTGAAATAACAGATTTGGGAGAACTTCATCATTTTCTTGGCGTTGGAGTTCATCAATCCAAGAAATAGATTTTTATTTCACAAGAGAGTTATGCAAAAGAAGTTCTTAAAAAGTTCAAGATGGAGATGCTAATCCGGTTTATACTCCATGCATCATTGTTTTGAAGCTATCTAAGGAAGGTGAAGGTAAACTTATAGATCCTACCATGTTTAGAAATCTTGTCGGAAACTTGATGTATCTACAAGGCCGGACATCGTGTATATCGTTAACTGGGTGAGTGGGTTAATGGAGAAACCTTTTTCAAATCATCGGGAGGCAGCCAAAAGAATTTTGAGATACTTTAAAGGAACCATTGATTATGGTGATTATTATGAGGCTAATGTCCCGGTTAATCTTGTTGGTTATACCGATAGTGACTTAGCAGGAAATATTGATGATAGTAGAAGCACTTCAGCTTATGTATTTAATCTTGGAAGTGGTGTTATACCATGGAGTTCGAAAAAGCAATAATTGTGGTGCTTTCTAATATGGAAGCTGAATACATCGTTGCCGCTTATGCAGGATGTCAGTTGATTTGGTTGCGTGGAATTTTGGAAAGTCTCAATCAAAAGCAGAATGAGTCAACCACTTTGTTTTGTGACAATAGCTCAACTATTTCCGTCATAAAGGATCCGGTTCTTCATGGAAGGACGAAGCATATTCTAATTCGGTACCATTTCTTAAGGGAACTTGTGAATGAAGGAGACGTTCACATTGATTATTGTAAAACGGAAGATCAAACGGCGTATATTTTTTCCAAGTCACAAAGAGGACAAGTGTTCAAGAAAAACATTGAAAAAATCGGAGCAAGGAGCAAGTTTAATTTAGGGGAGGCATTGTTGGCGTAAAGAAGTAAATTTACTTGCTTAAGTTACTTTGCATTAAATAAATGTTTCTAGCTTGTTTGATGTCTAGATTCATGTAACTACCCAAACTAGTGAAGAGTCTTCTAAGATGAAAGGTGAAAGGTTGTGAGCTCTGAATAAGATAGTAACTATAGGAGTAGTTAGCTTTTGAAAAGCTTCCTCTCTCTCTCTCTCTCCATATATATATATATATATATATATATATCTCGCATGTGAGATGTAAAATGCGAGAGTGAAGAAAACATGAAGTGAATAAAAAAAAAAAAAAAAAACGGGGAAGGGTGGGTGGTCCAGTGGTAGGACGCCTACTCCCAAGACACTCCTTTGGAGAGGTCTTGGGTTCTAACCCCACCAAAGGAGGTGAAAGAGGAAGTTTTTCTCTTTATGATCCTCTAACTCCTGGATAAATTTCAAGCAACCGCTAATCAATGTTTAATCTCGCGTCAAGCGGCAGTAGGAGTATTTCCTTGGGAACCCTGAGGTGCCGACTAATCGATGGTCATTCTCCCGAGAACTGTCTTTGGGAACTGAGCGCTGCACCGCTAAGCGACTTCTCCTTGTGCGCAGGTCTGTACAAAAGGCATTGGGAACCCTGACCGCTCGAGCGACTCGCGATTTACTTCTCTCAATGAAGCAGAGTGGCTTACTGAGGACCAGGATTAGTCATGTTCTGATCACATAGTTATCAAAAAAAAAAAAAAAAACACTTTCCTCGTCATCTATTTTCCAATTTTCGCTTTCCAATTTAGCACCTATTATGAAGTTGAGAAAAAAAAAATCTCACTAGCAGGATTCAGAAATAACCAGCCGATATCAATTTTTGTTGGGCTTGAACGACAATTGTGGAACAATCAAAACTCAATTTTTTGCGGGTAGGATCCTTCGCAGTCGCAAAGCATGGTTACAGACCGCCACTGCTAGATCGACACACACACACCCGCGGCCAGAATCTATCTTTACAGCCAAGACAAAGACTACGCCGCACCGTAGAGATCCTGCCCCATTTTTTGCACTATACCCACCCCAAGCTTAGGATTTTTGCACACCATTTTGTCTCAGAAGATGAATCAAAACGACAAATCAGCGCCATCCAGAACCCCACACAATTGAAAACAGGCGCTTCAGACCTTCGAAATACCAAGAAGACACTAGGTGCAGTGACCGGAACCCTAGGCGTGATCAATTCTTCTATTCGCACTGTGAGAAATCGGGATAATGCTTCGATTTTCGCTATGAGATCGTTTGGTTACCCACCTGATTTGCAGAAAAATGGCCGCGATGGTAGTGAAGAAGAGGTTGAGATGCTTGACGCGGCCGCCACCTGCACGAGCTACCCACATCGCTAGTGAGAATGGCCCTATTTCAGGCATTTTCCCGGAACAATATATGTAATATCATGCTTAATTTATATGTGATGGATTTATCGTTCACGTGTATATACACTATTAAAAAAAAAAGTGGCTTTAGCCTCACCTTATTAGCCAAAGAATAACGTTTTAGCGTCACAACATTGTAACCAAACCAACAAAGCAACATATTAAACACCATTCAACAATAACATTTTATACATATCAAAATCAAAATATACGCAAAATATAACAAATATGATCATCAAAACATAAACCTAACATGCTACTCGTCAGATAATGATCGCATCAACTCATCCTCATCAAAGTCGTCGGAGTCATCATCCTCACCGTTCCCTCGAGATGATGAGGAATCTACCTTCTTCTTTCCTTTGAGTAATCTCAACATGAGTTTACTCATCTTTGAAAATTTCGACTCCATCTTCTCTCTCGACTTCTTCATCTCCTCTCTATCCTTCTTCATCTCCTCGTTATCTTTTTTTAGTGCCTCGATGGTAGCCTCCAAAGACCGATCGACCTCGACAGGTCGTAATGATGCTCGTGAGTCAACAAGACGACGACTTGTGGGTTGGTCGATGACTTCATTTATGATGATCCCCTTTGAAATTCTCCTCACCCTTCCACCCTGTCTAACTCCGCCACCCGCCTGAGCCCACAAGTTCCGGTAAAATTCATCTTCTGGAGGGGGGTTTGGGAAATGCAATGCCTCAACGAGCTTATAGTAACGGTCCTGTTCCAAGTAATATTTACACAAAAAGTGAACAAGATACACATTACAAATTAGGGACGTAATCGAAATACAAGTGAACAAATATAAAGCTAAACTTACGTATTATTCTGCACTTCGGGCATCTATCCATTTGGGAGTAAAGACTCCTGACTTAGCTTCTCCCTCCTCCGGTTGAGCCTCGCTGCTGCCCTCACCAATTTTCTTTTTCTTCTTTTGATGTTTTTCCATTTTTTCACATTGGTGATGTGAGTCTTCATGAAGGCCAAAGGATTAAACACTGGGTCCTCTATCGGTCTCTCCCTTTCACATGCCGGTCTTTGTTACATCTCCGACGCAGCATCACTCGCCTATGAATATTAACAATATTGATGATGACACATAATTGAAGACAACATATATTATATAATAAAACGTTGACAGAATTTATACGTACCATGGAATGAGCATGATCGTACATGCTCAAACTGCCTCCAGTATATGTACCCGGCGCCTTTTGCGTAATCACATTGGTACTCTCATCGTAAAGAGTGCCCCTGTTTTTAGATTTCTGAAAGGCCTCATTCTTCTTCTCTTCGGTCTCTCAACGCTTCCACAAGATCTTGAACTCTTTTTTCCTTCAACCACTTCTCCCGCTGACCGACTGGTTTTTGATATGCTTTATTTTTAGCGTGCGTAAGCATATCAATAAACCGTCCGTGGCTATATCTGTCCCAATACCACCCAATTTTCTCCTCATCCGATTTTTCCTACCTATAATTCATCTGGACATATATATTAACAACTGTCAGAAAATCGAAAAACAATCAAATATTTTTGGCACAGCAACAGAACATAACAGTTTGAGTAAAATGAATGCAGTTTTACCATAAAATAATTTCCATATACTGTAATTAAATAGCAACTGTAATAATATACCCCAAATTCTCGCCACAACTAATCCCTCGTACGTCGAGAGACCTGGCCCCAATGCTCTTCATCGGAGTAGTACCTCTTAAGTAAGCCGACTATATTGGTCTCGGCCTTCTTTGAACTAAAGCCAACTATTTTTGGCAAAGGACGAATTAGTTTTCGATCATCATACTTCTCTTCTGCCTTGGAGATCTCAGTCGGACCTCTCCCTGGTGGTTGTGCTTAAACCTCTTGATCCTCATCGTACTCAAACTCCATCGGCTCCTCTGGAATAGAGATGTGATGCACTAATGGACCACCTGATGAGGGATCAGTAGTGGGTGGCTGCAATGGTGGCTGATCGTGTGACACGGTCCTCGACATCCCCGCATATGGTCCATGGCCAATTAGTGTGTGCTGCTGTGACGCCTCTGGACTGTCAGTATATAGATCAGAAGGATTGCCGCCCCCAATAAATGGAATATGCTGGCTCCCATGAGATAACAACGAACCATAACTCATATATCTTGTAAATTCGGCATCACTAAACGGACGCTAATGCTGGAGTCCCGAGTCGGTACGTAAATGCTGTTGTTGTAGCTGCTGCCCAAAGGGTATGTGTCGGGTCAGATCTTCTATCTCTGGTCGTATGACAGGCCCACTCCTATGCGACGACGAAGACTCGGGTATAGTACGAGAAGACGAGGGGCTCGAACTAATATTAGGTGCCCTGGTATGAGAAGGAACGTCAGCACGCTGATCGGTACTACGCCTCGACATCTGAAATGCAAAGTACAATAAAATCGAACACCAAAATTAGTCCATGAACGCCAACTTTTGATTAAACACATATATACTGCAAAACCAACTTTTGAAATAGTACATACTTCAAACATACTGCATAAATACTTTAAACATACTGCACACGAAGGTGAATAAATACATAACATATATGGAGAATAAATAAACATACTGTAAATAAACATACAACATGTTCTAAACATACATACAGATATGCTGTAAATAAACATACAGCATGTTCTAAAAATTCAAACATACTTCAATACATACATCATACTGTAAATGTGAATAAATTCGAAATCAAATTCTAAAAAATTCACGAAACCAATTCGAAACAATTTCAAGAAACAAATATCAAATCAATAAGATAAATACCTTTTGAAGTGATTCAATATGTCCTTGATATGGTGGAGAACAAATCCTTAATTAATAATTTGGATGATATGGTGGAGATTGGGGAGTGGTTTTAAAATTGGGGGTTAGGTTTCGAAGAACAAAAAAGGGGAGAAGGAGAAGAGAAAAGCGGGTTATGAAAAAAAGTCTGTCTTTGATTTAGCAAAACTAATACATTGGCGTCACACATGTGACGCCATTGTTAAATAAAAAAAATCATAAAGGCCTAAAGGCGTCACACAAGTGACGCCATTCTTAATTTAAAAAAAAAAAAAGAATAAATGCCTAAAGGCGTCACATATGTGACGCCAATACAATTTAAAAGAAAATTGGACCAAAAAACATAGCTCAGTGGCCGGCGCGGGATTCGAACCCGCACCTATGTGATGTATGGTATGGCATATTGCCACTGAGCTATGTTTTCATTCATTATTTGTAGAACATAAATATAATATGTACTTACTACGTAAAATATTTTCCTTTATTTGTTATTAGAACTAATTAAATATCCTAAATAAGATAAAATTTGCCATTAAATTATGCAATATATTTTATTTAATTATTTATTATATTATAGTATATTAATAATGAATATTATTAAATATAAATTTAACAGTATTATTTATTATATTACAATAGTTAACAATGAATGTTATTAAATAAAAATTTATATTAGTTTGTTATTTAAATATAATATGTACTTACTAAGTAAAATATGTTCTTTAATTTGTTATTTGAAATATTATTAAATATAAATTTAACAGTACTATTTAAAAGTATTATTTATTATATTAGCGTCACATATGTGACGCCATAGTTAATAAAAATAAAACTAATACATTGGCGTCACACATGTGACGCCATTCTTAATTTAAAAAAAGAATAAATGCCTAAAGGCGTCACATATGTGACGCCAATACAATTTAAAAAAAAATGAACCAAAAAACATAGCTCAGTGGCCGGCGCGGGATTCGAACTCGCGCCTATGCGATGCATGGTGTAGTATGTTGCAACTGAGCTATGTTTTCATTCAATGATTGTAGAACATAAATATAATATGTACTTACTACGTAAAATATTTTCCTTTATTTGTTATTTGTTATTTAAATATAATATGTACTTACTAAGTAAAATATTGTCCTTTATTTGTTAAATATAAATTTAACAGTATTATTTAGTATATTACAGTAGGTTAATAATAAATTATGCAATATGTTTTATTTAATTTTTTATTATATTACAGTCGGTTAATAGTCAACATTATTAAATACTATGTAAAGAAGAGCATTGTCGATCAATATATTGAAAATAATTATAATAGAAAATATTACACATCGTTGACGTCTGACAAGTTATAGTAAAGGAAAACATATCATTCTACATCATCTTCTTCGCTTGAAGCTTCATATTCGTCTTCATTATCATCAAGTATTTCAATTGAATTGGCATCTCTATCAACAAGTTCAATTTACATGTCGTATCCGCTCAAGTCAACTACGAGATTAAGTATTGGAGCTTCTGCCTCTTGGTAATACTCGGGTTGAGGAATGGGCTCCTGCAATATTATCGATGATACTGCTGATACATCAACAATATTTCTGGCTCTTATCGGACAAACCACCCACAAATCTATTAAATTACATAATCCATTAAAGTAAATAAGTGTATGTATCATAAATAGATGCGGGTATAATATTATTATCATATTGTACCTCTTCTATGACGACCAAGTCTTCTAGATGGGTACCGAGCATAATACACTTGACTCGCTTGACTCGGGAAGATAAATGACTCGGCAGTCGCTTGTCTTGCTAGAGGATCGAGTTCAACTAACCCGTGTAGACATTTCACTTTGCGGTTGTCGAACCAGTCACATTAAAATAGATGAATAACTTGTTCAGGAAATTCAGGATTGTAGAACGTGAACTCCAGTACCTCTAGTAGCATCCCGTAGTACTTAGACAAATCTCCGGAACTGTTTGCACTTGTAATGCACAATCCACAATTCATATCTTTTATTTTGTCCGTGAAATTTGTAACACCCCGAGATATTCGGAATAATTACAGCACCGTAAACCCTTTAAGTAAGGATTTACAAGGCTAATTAAAATAAATGTGATTACAATCCAACAATACCACAGAATTTCAAGTTACAAAACCGGTTCCAACTGATCCATTGAGTTAATTAATACAACCATATCGAAATGATATTAATAAGACACGCGTACTCGAGTACTGAAAATAAATCAAGAAGACAAATCATAAAAACAACAAACATCAACCACATCACTAAGCTATTTCATCGTCATGTCGGTACTGTGGCTGCCTCCCCGCTCCTCGGCTACCTGAACATCAAAACAAATGTCCACCCCCGAAGGGGTTAGCAAAACAATGCTAGTACAAGTATCACAATACAAATTTCATCAATGCATTATAAAACATACAAAACGGACTTCCGTCACCGGAATCCAACGATGCGAATCCTCACGATTCCATCAACACAATACAGGGTAATCCAACGATCCAGCGCCCTCAGTATAGATCCCCATGGTGATCCCGTCGGACCAACGCATGGTGAAAAACTCGTCCAATGATCCAGCGCCCTCAGCATAAATCCCCATGATGATCCCGTCGGACCAACGCATGGTGGACATTCGATCCTGTGCCCTTAGCATAGATCCTCATGACCCCCCTTCGGATCATTTACAATATAAACCATGCAATCATGCATACAAATATGCATTTCAATATGTCCATTAATACGTACAATTAACAATGAATACCACGAGAAAAGAAATTAATCTCATACTCGACAACATGAACAAAACCATATGCATGTTCAAAGTTCCAATACAAACCAAACTCAACATATAATACTTGCCTCGAAAATGGCAAGAATGAAATACTCCAACAAATGTCACGTGTCCGTATGCCACCGTCCCTCGATCGTCCCCTATGCAAGGCTCAGACCTTGTTCAAAAGAAATAATAAAGAATTTATCTCATGTCGTACGAATGCCTATCAATCCTGTCTACGGCCAAAAGCTCTAAATATGCAATCTGCCTGAACTACTTAGCGTACGCTACGTACTCTACGTAACATGCGCTAAGCCTGCCCGTTAGCGTACGTAAACAGTGAAGTCTAGCATACGCTAACTATGTACTGACAGTACTCTCTGATCAGCCGACTGACTCGACTGATGACATAACGTACGTTACGTACCAAACGTAGCGTACGTTAACTCATTCCCGATTGCGCACGTTAATATACATATCTTAACGTGTGCTAACCATGCATAGCAGTTCACTACTGGGCAGAAAATTGATCTAATGGTGATGAAACTCATGAAATCTTCAGTGATAAAACATGTCATCCCCGTGCATATTATGTTCATACGGTTTGTGAAAGATCTTTACGGATTAAACGACTACGAGATTCAAGGATATGTATAATCATCACAACACCATAATTCATCTTGATCTTCAAGAAAGTATCCTAAGTTCTATTCATTCTATGTCCCAAAACGAATGATTCCATTGTGTAAAAACATAAGAACTTGATAATCTCCATAGACTGATCATAATCGGTTTTAAGCTTCATGAATATGCTAGGAGTTCAAACACTAAAATGTTCAATGGTTTCTACGATGAAGAAGTACCGAAACACCGAAAATATCCTTCTAACACATGATGTTCGACTACTTACTAATTTAACTGACTAGATAATCCCAAATCATGATCAAAATGTCCTTCAGAACATTACTTAATATTGGTGAAGAATCACCTACCTCAAAGTAGTGAAGAACAAGGAGGAATTTGAAGAAATCCAACGCCGAAGGCTTGAACACCAATCTCCAATGATCTACAATCTTCCAACTCATGCTAGGATGATGATATGAGAGGTTGAGGATGGAGGAAGTAACACTCTAAGTCTAAGGATTCAAATTTGGGAAGTGAAAAATCTGAAAATATGATAAAGGATGTTGTCCTATATATAGGAAATAGTTATTAGCGCGCGCTAGTCCCTTTCCATAGCGTGCGCTAACGGCCATACGAAGCTTACTGACTTCACTGTACTCAGCAGTTAGCGTGCGCTATCCTCAAATCATTAGCGTGAGCTACTGCGTTGACTTGGCTTTTCCCGAAAGCCGTCCAGGTTCATCCCGACATGATCCGACCGAGATCCGCAGCCGATCTCACCTACCACCCTGTCTTAATCATGCTGACTACGCATAGCGTGCGCTAAGGTTCATACATAGCGTGCGCTACGTGTAACACCCCCAAAACCGTATGGGAATATTACACGCCGTAGACCCCTTCCACAAGGATCTACCAGGCTAAACATTCATAAACAACCAAATGCTTGCCCGGCCAGGGTCAAAAAATATAATAATACAGACCGTTAAGGTCATTTACACATAAACACACAGACCGGTGAGGTCACACAACTCTATCAACAAAACTGACTAACAACATTACCCACACAGGGGTCGAAACACAATACAGCGGAAGACTGAATCAACTCTAACAATAAAACCAAACTCTACCAATTCTCGACTCTTGATTAGTATCGCAGCTCGTCATCCCCTTGTGCCAATCCTGTGACTGCTCCCCTGAACTTGCATGTACCTGGACGCAGAACAGACATCCACCCCCCGATTACTCGGGGGTTAGTAAAACTCCACTGTTTTACTAGTGCAAGTATAATACGATACGAAATGCAACAAGTAAATAGCAGCTACAAATTTAATACGAAAATCAATTATCAAAATGTTCCCGAGAAGTTTTAAAATTTCGAACTTAAGCAAGAGATATTTGAAAAGGAACACATCATCTCGGGGATTTTTAAAGCAGAAATTCTTTTGGACCTCGAGTCCCAATTTACAAAACCTTTTCGTAAACATTAGGGCCTTGGCCTGATTCTCGTTTCAAAACACACTAGATAAGATATCATTATGAGTCCGAGACCCATATTTAAAATGTTACCTAAACAAACACTATTACACGATCATTGTTCGTACACATCATGTACCGAACTCCAGAGGCCTCAACGGACCCTACCCGGCCACAAACACTGTTCGTACACATCATGTACCGAACTCCGGAGGCCTCAACGGACCCTACCCGGCCACAAACATCGTTCGTACACATCATGTACCGAACTCCAGAGGTCTCGTCAGACCCTACCTGGATCACACACCTTGTTCGTACACATCATGTACCGAACTCCAGAGGCCTCGTCAGACCCTACCTGGAACACACACACACACATCGACACGACACAACTCATAATCATCAAATATCAAGCCATTCCACATTACACCGAAATGTATAATCAAGTATGTAAACCAAAACAACACAATTATCATAATCATCACAACAACTCAACAATGACCAACCGTACCCGGGACAAACTTAGATGATCAACACGACCAACACAATTTCACGACGTTAGCTAAGTGAGGGTATTATCGCTACCATCAATCATTCATAATAATTAATTCTTATGAAGCATATTCACGAAAGTAAACCAAATTCATCACAACAATAACACGACGTACCTATTCACAAGACACAATTCATATAGTAAAATACTTGCCTTAATAACCGCTACCGAATACTCCGAAGAACACGATTCGTCCGGGAAGCTCGGACCCCGAAGAAGACAACGAACGGAAGGGTTCCGACTCGAGTTCCTCACAAGAATTCGTCCCTAAGTCATACCAATGATAAATCAACAATCGTACGATGAATAATAATCGCACAACGCCCAAACCCCCCTCTAAGACCTTTTGTCGGACACCTTCAAGGCGTCGACTAAGAACTCAACCAAAACGACGAATCAATACAATCCAACCGTGGAATAACAAAGGAAACGATATAATACATCTAAATAATCATCAATCCATCATAATCCTAAGTTAAATCAGATTAAACGGACAAATTGAACAAAATCCCCAATTCCAAAATCAACATCCAACATGTTCTTGAATAATCCTCCAACAATTCAATGATAATTCATAAAAACTCATAATCATACGTATATCCCTTCAAATATCATGATTACAACATCCAAATAATCATATCTCAACACAAATCGAAATCCAAGATGTTTGAGAATATTACCTCTTGAAGATCCAAGCACTTTGATCCGAAGAACACGCGTTAGATCGACTATCCGGGCTTCACGATCGAAAGGAAATGAAGAAAATCAAACCCTCAAGTGATGGATGATGACAAGTATCTCCCCTCAAGCTCTCTCTCTCGAAGGTTGAAGAAAATGGAAGAAATGAGCTGAATCTCGCTCAAAAAACACAATTATAGAGTTGACTGCCCTGTGTGCCGCGGCCCAGCCGAAGTGTGCCGCGGCACAGGGCCAAAAATGCCCCCAGCGATGGGCAGTGTGCCGCGGCCCGGACGAGTGTGCCGCGGCCCCGTCGGCATGTGCCGCGGCCCCGTCGGCATGTGCCGCGGCCCCGTCGGCATGTGCCGCGGCCCCGTCGGCATGTGCCACGGCACAAGGTACAGACGGGTCGGCCGAAGATTGAAAAAATGTGTGTGTGCCGCAGCTCGACCAAGTGTGCCGCGGCCCTTCCGGCAGGCTGCTCGGCCAAAACTGGAACATGTGAGTGACTTAGCTATATCGACCATAACTCCTTCGTCCGGACTCCGATTGACTAACTGTTTGAACCATTGAAAAGCTAACTTGATGATTTATAATATTGCAAAGATTCAGAATTTTGGAGTTTCCAAAAATTAATGGTGATTTAACAAAGTCGAACTCATACGTGGAAAAGTCGCTAAAGAACACGGAATTCAACAGAACGACACCGAGACGAACTCGGATGACAAAAAGTGCAGAATTAATCATTCTCAGAATGATGAGATGGTCTAAAGAGAGTCATCGAAACGGACTTCCGCCGAAAAAAGTAAATTACCGGAAATCCGAAATTATGGATATTACACTACGGACCCAATTTAGCGTACGCTACGCTAAGTCGATAGCGTGCGCTACATGTGCAAAATCACCACTTAGAACACATTCATGAAATCATGCGCTCAACAACACCGGATCATGAAATACGAAGAATAATACTCAGATCAAAATGCAACAATTACAATATCACAAGGTTCAAATACATATCAGAAATCTCGGGTATTACATCCTCTCTCCCTAAAAAGAAGTTTCGTCCCGAAACTTAAGATGAAAACAACTCCGGATACCTAGTCTTCATATTGTCCTCCATTTCCCAAGTGGCCTCTTCAACTCCGTGTCGTGACCATTGTACTTTAACCAAGGGTATTGGTTTATTTCTCAATTGTTTGATCCGACTCTCAAGTATCTTGATTGGTCTCTCCTCGAAGGTGCCGTCATTAGCCATCTCGATCTCATCGAACTCAATGATATGACTGGGATCTGGCACATACTTCCGCAATTGGGATACGTGAAACACATTGTAAATGTGACTCAGCGATGGCGGTAAGGCCAACCTGTATGCTAAATCCCCAACTCTCTCGAGGATCTCAAATGGCCCGATATATCTCGGACTTAGCTTACCTTTCCTCCCAAAACGGAAAATTCCTCGTGTAGGAGACACCTTCAATAGTACGTGGTCTCCAATGTCGAACTCTAGCGGGCGACGACGCATGTCTGCATAAGACTTCTGTCGACTCTGGGCAGTCAACAGTCTTTCCCGAATCAAAGCTATCTTCTCTTGAGTCTGAACTATCAATTCCGGTTCCGTCCCGATCAAGTCCGAAGAATCATTCCAGCACAGGGGTGATCGGCATCTTCTCCCGTACAAAGCTTCAAATGGTGCCATCTTAATAGAAGCATGCCAACTATTGTTGTAGGTGAATTCAATCAATGGCAAGTGAACTTACCAATCAGTTGACCAATCCAAAGCACAAGCTCTCAGCATGTCTTCTACTGTTTGTATAGTCCTTTCGGACTGACCGTCTGTTTGGGGATGATAAGCTGTGCTAAAGTTCAGCTCGGTCCCCAAATCCTTGTGAACTGCCTTCCAGAAGTGAGACACGAAGCGACCATCTCTATCTGAAATAATGGTCTTCGGCGTCCCATGCAATCTGACTATCTCTGCAATAAATACTCGTGCCAATTTCTCGGGTCCCCATGTGTCCTTGATTCCTAGGAAATGAGCCGACTTGGTTAGTCGATCAACTATAACCCAAATCATTTTCATCCCCGTCTTGGTCCTTGGCATATTGGTGATGAAATCCATCGAGATATCCTCCCACTTCCACTCAGGAATCGGAAGCAGTTTTAACATTCCGGCAGGTCGCTGATGTTCAATCTTAACTTGCTGACAAGTCAAACACTTCGAAACGTACTCTGCTACGTCCTTCTTCATATTTCCCCACCAGAAGTTTTGTTTTAGATCCTTATACATCTTACTGCTGCCTGGGTGAATAGAATAGGGAGCGCTGTGAGCTTCCTTCAAAATTGTCCATCTCAAATCATCATCATCGGGAATGCAAAGTCGACTTTGAAATCTCAGAACTCCATCATCTTGTATCACGAATCCTGGGGCCTTTCCTTTCTTTACTTCGTCACATAACCGAAGGATCAGAGAATCGTTCAACTGCTTAGATTTGATTTCCTCGACTAGTGACGAAGTCAGTTCCATCACATATAGTTGCCCTTGGATTTCTGGTGACCATACTTCAATCCCTTCGCGGATCAGTTCTCGTTGAATGCTAGTTTGGGACGTAAGTGCTTCCAACACTCGAAGAGAAATAGGTTTACGGCTCAATGCATCGGCTACTACGTTTGCTTTACCCGGATGATAGAGAATTTTCAAGTCGTAATCTTTGATCAATTCCAGCCACCTTCTCTGCCTCATGTTTAATTCTTTCTGACTGAAAATGTACTCGAGGCTTTTATGATCTGTAAAGATCTGACAATGAGTGCCGTATAAATAATGTCGCCAAATTTTCAAGGCAAAGACCACATTTGCTAACTCCAGATCATGAGTCGGGTAATTAACTTCGTACGGCTTTAATTGCCGAGAAGCATAGGCAATCACCTTATCCTTTTGCATCAACACACATCCTGCACTCGATTTGAAGCGTCAGTATACCATGAATCCATCGGTTCCATCCGTAATGCTAATATAGGTGTCACGGGTCTCTTCTTAAGTTCATCAAAACCAGCCTGGCATTTCTCATCCCACGTGAACTTTTGAGTTTTCTGTAATAGTTGAGTGAGTGGACGAGCAATTTTGGAAAATCCCTCTACAAAACGGCGATAATATCCAGCAAGTCCTAAGAAGCTTCGGACTTCTTTCACGTTATTAGGAGCTTCCCATTCCAAGATTGCTTTGACTTTCTTCGGGTCCACCTAAACTCCGTCAGCTGATATCACATGCCCAAGGAAGGTTACTTCCCTAACCCAGAACTCGCATTTGGAAAGCTTCGCATAAAGCTGTTCATTTCTGAAGGTGCTCAAAACCACACGCAAATGCTCGGCATGCTCCTATGTGTCTTTCGAATAGATCAAGATGTCATCAATGAAAACGACCACAAACTTGTCTAGGTATTCTAAGAATACCTGATTCATCAATTTCATAAATACCGCAGGAGCATTGGTAAGTCCGAATGGCGTCACCACGAATTCAAAGTGCCCGTACCGGGATCTGAAAGCCGATTTCGGTATATCCGATTCCTTAATTCTCAACTGATGATATCCTGATCGCAAGTCAATCTTCGAGAATACCCTTGCCCCTTGTAGTTGATCAAACAAGTCGTCGATCCGAGGTATAGGATACTTGTTCTTGATCGTCACCTTGTTTAGCTCCCTGTAATCAATACATAATCGGAGGGATCCACCTTTCTTTCGGACAAAGAGAACGGGTGCTCCCCAAGGAGAAACGCTAGGTTGAATGTAACCCTTCTACAATAAATCCTCCAGTTGCTTCTTTAGTTCATACATCTCGGTTGGCGCCATGCGGTATGGTGCTCTGGAAATAGGAACGGCTCCAGGCTTTAATCGATAGTGAACTCCACTTCTCTCTGCGGAGGTAACCCAGGTAGTTCGTCAGGGAATACATCTGAAAATTCATTCACAACTGGAATAGATGAGAGTTCTACTCCTTCTTCTTTCTTCATGGCATAGCACCAAATTCCATGACATTCCTGCTTCAGTAATTTCACTGCTTTCATCGCCTTGATCAATTTTCCCGAGCTTCCCGGTCTCCATCCTCTGAATAAGTGTTCAGATCCGTCATCAGCAATGATAGAAATGACCCTCTTTCGGTAATTCAGAATAGCTCCATAACGGTTGAGCCAATCGTCTCCAAGAATTAAATCGTCACCATGGATGTCAACTACAATAAGATTCGATGGCCAATCTCTCCCTCCTATAGACACTGGAAAATCTCTAGTTTCTAGGGTTCCCACAATTCTCTCTCCGCTCGGCAAACCCACAACATAAGGTTCACAATCAAATAAACACGAGATTTTCAAACGATTAATACAGTTTAATGATATGAAAGAATGTGTAGCTCCTGAATCGAATAGGACACTAACTGGTTGCAAAAGGATCTGAATCGTACCTGATGCAACAGCAGTGTTCTGATCGTCAGATTTCCTCATCTCGTACAGGCGTGGAGGAACGGACCCAGCACTGGATGTCTCTCTCTTCCCAACATTCTGCTGCTGAAATCCACTCTGCTTTGTCTGGTTCACACTTATCTCTTTCGGAACTGGCGCTGGAGTGCGAGTACCAAACAATCTAGTCGCCACTCCACATAATGTTGCGCGATGTCCTTCCTGTCCACACTCAAAACAAGTCACAGCAGGTGCGAAACAATCACGTCGAACATGCCCTGTTTTGCCACAGTTATAACATTTCTTCCCTTCATCTGAAACGGTTGGTGCTGCCCGGAACTTCTTTCCACCTCGAGAAGGATGCAGAGGCCTCCTGGACGAATGAAATGAGGACTGACCCTTGCGGGGCCCACTACTATTATTCTCCGTGAAGTTGCTAGACACTTTCTGCTTCTTTGCTTCCGTTGACTTTTCTACTGCCGCCTCTTTCATATCATAGGTCAGAGCCTTGTCCTGATACTGTCGCAAGGTGGTACATTCAAATCCGGACATATACTGCTGAATTTCCGGCTTCATCCGTATGTCGAAATGGAAAATCCTCTCCACCTCGGTCCTGACCAAGTGGCGCACATAAGTCAGCTGGTGATTAAAAGTCTTAATCACGTCTGTCACAGATGCCTCTAAATTTTGTGGTGAGAAAAATTCCCGGACTCGGGCCTCTCTAACTGGGCGAGGACAATATTGCGCTTCCATCATTAATTTGAACTCCGTCCAGTCAGCATTATGATTCTCAGGTCGAATGGCCTCCCACCAGTCGGAAGCCTCCCCAGTCAGGAGATACTAGGCTATCGGAACCTTTCGGTCGTCAGGGCAGTTAATCCCTGCAAAGATCTTTTCTAACTCCTTCAGCCAGTGGTCCCAAGTAAGTGCCTCATCAGATCCGTCAAATTTTGGCGGGTGAAATTTGACCACCTCAGCAAGCCATCTGTCTCCCCGGTTATCCTCATGGTGCTGCTGTCCCATCGCCGTCTGCATGCAGTCAACCACCTGAGCGAACTGCTTTATCTGAGCAACCACCTGTTGAAGCACTCCCGGCACGTTAGGATCTGCATTATTATTTGCTGATCCCTGCTGTCCTCCGGAATGGGAATCTGTTCGACTAGCAGTTATTTCTGGGGTAGACACCAAATCTTCCTGTCTCGCATTTCCACGTCCGCGTCCACGACCACGTCCGCGTCCACGACCTCCCCTCAATATACTGTAAACACAAATACTCAATATCCAGGGCAACTTTTCTAAAAGAAAGTCCGTCAATATTCACAAAAAGGAATTAAATAAAACGGTAGTAATTGAGATTAGTAGACTTACAACCACGGTCCACACGACGATGCTGGCTCAGCAGTGATGTTACAAACGACCCATAAATAACGTAAACAGACCCAACTAAAACCCGACTGCCAAGATATCCATGAATCTTAGCTCCGATATCATATTCTGTAACACCCCGAGATATTCGGAATAATTACAGCGCCGTAAACCCTTTAAGTAAGGATTTACAAGGCTAATTAAAAGAAATGTGATTACAATCCAACAATACCATAGAATTTCAAGTTACAAAACCGGTTCCAACTGATCCATTGAGTTAATTAATACAACCATATCGAAATGATATTAATAAGACACGCGTACTCGAGTACTGAAAATAAATCAAGAAGACAAATCACAAAAACAACAAACATCAACCACATCACTGAGCCATTTCATCATCATGCCGGTACTGTGGCTGCCTCCCCGCTCCTCGGCTACCTGAACATCAAAACAAATGTCCACCCCCGAAGGGGTTAGCAAAACAATGCTAGTACAAGTATCACAATACAAATTTCATCAATGCATTATAAAACATACAAAACGGACTTCCGTCACCGGAATCCAATGATGCGAATCCTCACGATTCCATCAACACAATACAGGGTAATCCAACGATCCCGCACCCTCAGTATAGATCCCCATGATGATCCCGTCGGACCAACGCATGGTGGAAAACCCGTCCAACGATCCAGCGCCCTCAGCATAAATCCCCATGATGATCCCGTCGGATCATTTACAATATAAACCATGCAATCATACATACAAATATGCATTTGAATATGTCCATTAATACATACAATTAACAATGAATACCACGAGAAAAGAAATTAATCTCATACTCGACAACATAAACAAAACCATATGCATGTTCAAAGTTCCAATACAAACCAAACTCAACATATGATACTTGTCTCGAAAATGGCAAGAATGAAATACTCCAACAAATATCACGTGTCCGTATGCCACCGCCCCTCGATCGTCCCCTATGCAAGGCTCAGACCTTGTTCAAAAGAAATAATAAAGAATTCATCTCATGTCGTACGAATGCCTATCAATCCTGTCTACGGCTAAAAGCTCTAAATATGCAATCTGCCTGAACTACATAGCTTACGCTACGTACTCTACGTAACGTGCGCTAAGCCTGCCCGTTAGTGTACGTAAACAGCGAAGTCTAGCGTACGCTAACTATGTACTGACAGTCCTCTCTGATCAGCCGACTGACTCGACTAATGACATAACGTACGTTACGTACCAAACGTAGCGTACGTTAACTCATTCCCGATAGCGCACGTTAATATACATATCTTAGCGTGCGCTAACTATGCATAACAGTTCACTACTGGGCAAAAAACTGATCTAATGGTGATGAAACTCATGAAATCTTCAGTGATAAAACATGTCATCCCCGTGCATATTATGTTCATATGGTTTGTGAAAGATCTTTACGGATTAAACGACTACGAGATTCAAGGATATGTATAATCATCACAACACCATAATTCATCTTGATCTTCAAGAAAGTATCCTAAGTTCCATTCATTCTATGTCCCAAAACGAATGATTCCATTGTGTAAAAATATAAGAACTTGATAATCTCCATAGACTGATCATAATCGGTTTTAAGCTTCATGAATATGCTAGGAGTTCAAACACTAAAAGGTTCAATGGTTTCTACGATGAAGAAGTACCGAAACACTGAAAATATCCTTCTAACACATGATGTTCGACTACTTACTAATTTAACTGACTAGATAATTGTAACACCCCCAAGATATTCGAGGTATATTACAGCGCCGTGAATCCCTATATGGGACTCACCAGGCTGAACAGACATCATACTCATCGACTCACGGAAACGACAAAATAACACCTCGTCATAAAGACGCAAAACAGAATAATCCACCCGATTCAACCGGTCAAACATAACACCATCATCCAACACAAACATAATACACAACAATACAATCCGGACGAACAAGAACTCTTAAGTACTCGAGTACTACTATTAGTTCAAAATCCACAAGAGATGAAAAGATAAAAGACACTAAGACGTCACTCGTGCACAATCATCACGCACGGCCATCATCCGCGTACTGGTCCAGTGCCCGTTCGTCTCGATGAACCTGACCTGAAATTCATAAAACGAATTTCCCCAAAATGGGTCCCCAGAGGGGTTAGCAATTACGCTAGTACAAGTAACAAAATGAACAATTTACATCTTACACATATAGTAATGCATGCAATCAAGAAATCATAGTTCCAGAACACTCATTTCCGGAAATGCCAATAATCACACCACATTTGTAAAATGCACCACAATTAACCGCGGACCCACAGCTTCGTGGATCCCTACCGAGACCCCGTCGGATCTAACCCGTAGTGGTTAAAAGCAACTCGCGGTTCCACAGCTTCGTGGAGCCCTACCGAGACCCCGTCGGATCTAACCCGTAGTGAGTATACACACACACACCATTCTCACACAAAACTACTATGTCAAGATTGTAAGTTCATAAGAATACTTGCCTCGATTAAATAGACGGCGACACGAACGGAACGGAAGAATCAATCACGACCGCGAGGAACCGACGAAAATGAACCTAACGATTCGAATAGCACAATCACAACCACTTCTAAACGATTATGGAAATGGAATACACCCGGAAACCCGCCTATGATTCATGTATATTCGAATAAAAATAACAACGAGGGCGGACCACAACAAAACCCTCTCGATTTGCAAAACTATGAAAATATACCATGAATTCGTAGGAGAACCAACAATACCAACAAGATTAATCATATTCACTATGAATTAATCTATCATTCGGAACAAATCGGACGAACACACGAAAACCCCCCAAATTTACCTAAAAGAAGGTTTTAGGAGTTTACCTCGAATTAAAGACAAAGAACACGATTAGATGTTGATAAAATACTCCAAAAACTCGAAGAAGATGATGGCTCGGAGTTGCTAAGCTTCAAATCGCCGGAAGACACCAAGGAAATCGCCCACGAGTCGTAGGAGGGGAGAAGGATGAAAAATGACCGAAATCGGTCAACTCCTGGGTTTATAAACCCAGGCCTCGTTACGTACATTAGCCACCACATGCTAACGTACGTAAGCCGTATTACGTACGTAAGCCATAAGGGCCTTACGTACGTAACCAAAAAGGCAGAATCGCCTGAACTGATATCCACTAGGGCGTTACGTACGTAACCAAAAGGGTGTTACGTACGTAACATTCCTTTCTGTGGAGTACAGGCCAGGAATGAAAGAGGGAGGTACCGAAAAAGAATCGAAATACAACGGTGAACAATTCACGATGGTACGGACGTTAGGACCTGAAACGACGAACTTAAATGCCGAAGGAAAATATATTCCCGACTACTCAAAGGTTCGGAAAAACAATCAACAAACGAAATTTTCCCAAAAGTTTGGGAAAATTTACAAAACGGCCCAAACATCCGGAATGCACGACACATGGTCGAAACACCAAACAAAAGCTCACAACGCCCATAATAACACGAGATGGATCTTTGGCAACCTCGAAACGGCGGTTCCAAATGACGATTACGATAATATCCAAAATAACAACATGAAACATCAAATCGAGTAAAACGAGTCCGAATCAAGCTCGAACGACAAAAAGTTCAATATTAAATATCCTCAAAATGTCGATACGGTTACAAGCGAGTCGCCAAAAACGAAAATGTACTAAAATGAGAATAATAAGAGAAGGGAAAAATGCGGATATTACATTCTACCCCTCTAAAAACAAGTTTCGTCCCGAAACTTAAGAAATAAACAACTCGGGATACTTAGCACGCATGCTATCCTCGGTTTCCCAAGTCGCCTCCTCGACACCATGTCTCGACCACTGCACTTTGACCAAAGGAATGGTCTTATGCCTCAGTCGCTTCTCACGGTGCTCCAAAATCTTCAAAGGACGCTCCTCAAAAGTAATATCCTCGGCAACATCAATCTCCCCATAGTCGATGATGTGACTAGGATCCGGGACATATTTCCTCAGCTGGGAAACATGAAAAACGCTATGAACATGACTCAGGGCCGGGGGTAACGCCAAACGGTATGCTAACCCACCGACTCGCTCGAGAATCTCGAAGGGTCCAATAAATCTCGGACTCAACTTCCCCTTCTTCCCGAAACGGAAAACTCCTCTCGTCGGCGACACCTTCAGCAAAACGTGGTCTCCCACCTCGAATTCTAAAGGTCGACGATGGACATCGGCATATGACTTCTGTCGACTCTGGGCAGTCAACATCCGTTCCCGAATTAATTCTATCTTCCGCCTCGTCTCTAAAACGACGTCCGGCTCGGTCCCGACTAAATCGGACGTCTCATTCCAACAAATTGGTGATCGACATCGCCGCCCATAAAGTGCCTCATACGGTGCCATCCGAATCGACGCGTGCCAACTGTTGTTGTACGTGAATTCGATCAATGGCAAATGTTCCTCCCAATCGCTACTCCAATCGAGGGCACAAGCACGCAATATATCCTCGAATGTCTGTATAGTGCGTTCCGACTGTCCATCTGACTGGGGATGAAAAGAGGTACTCAAATGCAAACGGGTACCCAACGCCTTATGCACCGCCCGCTGAAGTGCGATACAAAACGGCCATCACGATCCGAAACAATAGACTTTGAGTACCGTGAAGCCTCACAATCTGCGCGATAAACACACGAGCTAACTTCTCCGGCCCCAAGTGTCCTTGATGCCCGGAAAATGTGCCGACTTGGTCGACGATCAACAATCACCCATACCATATTCATGCCCGACCTCGATCTCGGCAAACTCGTAACGAAATCCATCGATATATCTTCCCATTTCCATTCCTAACGGAAGTGATCGCAATAACCTGGCCGCCGATGCTCGATTTTGACACATTGACAAGTCAAACATCTCGCTACAAACCGTGCGACCTCCTCCTTCATATCATTCCACCAGAAATTTCTTCTCGTGTCCTTGTACATCTTACTCGAACCAGATGAACGGAATAAGGTGTAGCATGGGCCTCCCGTAAAATACTCGCCTCAACTCGAGTCGTTCGCACACAAAGCCGACTGAATCTCAAAACACCATCCTCGTGAATCACAAATCCAGAGACTTTCCTTTAAGAACGTTCTCTCGGATTTGAGTAATCATCGGATCCTCTAACTGCTTCAGTTTAATTTCATCGATCAAAGACGACGAAATCTCCAAAGCACAAAGTTGCCCGACAGTTCCCGGCAACAAAACCTCAACATCTAACTCGATCAAAGCCCGCCGAAGCTCAGACTGAGACGCAAGGATCTCAAGCGTTCGCAATGCAATCGGTTTCCGACTCAAGGCGTCGGCCACGATGTTCGCCTTGCCCGGATGATAAAGAATTTCGAGGTCATAATCCTTAATCAGCTCTAACCACCTCCTCTGCCTCATATTCAACTCCCGCTGAGTAAATATGTATTTCAGACTTTTATGATCGGTAAAAATCTGACATGCAGAGCCAAAAAGATATTGACGCCAAATCTTGAGCGCGAAAACGACTGCCGCTAACTCCAAATCATGAGTAGGGTAGTTCAGCTCATACGACCTCAACTGTCGCGACGCATAGGCAATGGTCTTGCCGTGCTGCATCAATACGCACCCAAGACCCTGACCCGAAGCATCGCTATAAACGGCAAAACCCTCGTTGCCACACGGCAATGCCAAAACCGGGGCTGAAGTCAAACGCCTCTTCAGCTCCTCAAAACTCGATCGCTTCGTCATTCCGCATTTAACTTCTCGGACTTCTGCAGCAAATGTGTAAGTGGCCGGGCTAGTTTTGAGAAACCCTCGACGAACCTACGGTAGTAGCCAGCCAAACCCAAGAAACTACGGACCTCCTTCACATTCTTGGGCGGCGTCCAATCCAACACTGCCTCAATCTTCTGCGGATCCACTCGGACTCCCTCGGATGAAATCACGTGACCCAAAAACATCACTTCCTTTAGCCAGAACTCACATTTCGAGAACTTCGCATAGAGTTGCTCGGTCCTCAAAATATCTAACACTATCCGCAAATGATGGGCATGCTCTTCCTCATTCCTCGAATAGATAAGAATATCGTCAATGAAGACGACTACACACTTATCCAAATACTCGATAATTGTTCATCAACTGCATGAACACCGCCGGCGCATTAGTTAACCCGAAAGGCATAACTATAAACTCATAATGTCCGTATCTCGTCCGAAAAGTCGCTGCACATCGACTCCCTCACCCGGAGCCGATAGTACCCGATTATAAATCAATCTTCGAGAATACCGCAGCTCCCTGCAACTGGTCGAATAAGTCATCAATTCTCGGCAAGGGATACTTGTTCTTGATGGTCACCTTGTTTAGTTCGCGATAGTCGATACACAAACGTAGTGAACCATCCTTCTTCCGCACAAACAGGACCGGTGCGCCCCAAGGCGAGGCGCTCGGTCGAACATACCCCGACTCAAGAAGCTCACTCAACTGCTTCTTCAACTCGGACATCTCTGAAGGTGCCATGCGATAGGCGCCTTGAAATAGGAGCGCGCCGGCTCTAACTCTATAGCAAACTCAACCTCACGTTCCGGTGTCAATCACGGGAACTCGTCAGGAAATACATCAGGAAACTCGCTAACGATTGGAATCGACGAAAGCTCGACTCCACCACTCTCCACCTGCAAGGCGTAGCACCAATAGCCAGTACACCCCTTACGCAGGAGTCTCATCGCCTTCAAGGCGTTAATAACGAACTTCTGGTTTCCCCTCTTTCGCCCCGCGAAAGAGTGCTCGGTGCCGTCCTCGGCTAACATAGTGATGATTCTCGTGCGGTAGTTCATGATCGCACCATGCCGCTCGAGCCAATCATCCCCAAGAATCAAATCCTCACCCTCGATACTCACAACAATAAGATTAGAGGGCCAAGTCCTCTCACAAATAAGTATGCAATGGGTCTCGAACCTCCTGATCACCAACGATCCTATCACCGCTAGGAAGCTTAACGATGAAGGGTTCACAAGGCATCAAACAGTCGAGACTCAAACGGCGCACACAATCCAAAGATATGAACGAATGCGTAGCACCGAAATCGAAAAGCACACTTATAGGATGAGAAAGAATATAAACGGTACCTGTCGCCACGGTATCCGCTGGGTCATCGGCTCTCCGCATCTCATAGACACGCGGGTGGGCTGAGCCGACACTGGAAGCTCCGCCCTTAGGGGGCTGACCCCGACCTCTCCCCCGGCTAGCACTCGGTGGAGATTGAGGAGCAAACGATCCCTGATTCACACTTGGTTCCCTAGGTGCTGGAATGGAAGCCCGGGCACCAAGGATTTTCTCCCTCTCAGCACAGAAAGTCGCCTTGTGGCCCGGCTGGCCACACTGATTACACGTCAGCAAAGGGTTCGGACAAATACGACTGATGTGGCCCTGCTGGCCACAGTTAAAGCACTTCACCTCTCGAGAAGGGGCACTGGCAGCCCTACGGGGAAACCCAGTAGATCGAGCTGGGCCACCACCAGCGGAAAAGTTAGCAGACTGAAATTTCTGCTGAGCCCCACTTTTGTGGCCCGAAAAATTCCCGACGGACTTCTGCTTCTTACTCTCGCGGGCCGCCTCACTCGCCGTCACAGACATATCGTAAGCAAGGGCCCTGCTCTGGTAATCTTTCAAGGTAGTACAGATGAGCCCCGACATATAATCCCGAATCGACAACTTCATCCGTCTGGAGAAATGGAAAATTTTGTCGCTCTCCTCGACAACTTGGGTCTTCACATAACCCAACTCCTTGTTAAAATCAGAAATAGCTTGAGATACGGGAATATCCCGCGGTTGAGCATCATAAAAAGCATGTACCCGAGCCTGTCTGACCGGCCACGGGCAATATTCAGTCTCCATCAATTCTTGAAACTCACCACGGCAAAGATGATCTTTGGGCCCAATGGCCTCCCACCAGTCCGTAGCGTCCCCTGTGAGAAAGTATTGAGCAATAGGGACTTTACGGTCCTCGGGACAGTTGGTAGCAGTGAAGACTTTAGATATCTCCTTGATCCACCCTTCCCAGCCAATCGGGTCTGAAGCTCCCGAAAACTGAGGAGGATGCATCTTGATGACATCTTGGAGCCAATGCCTCGCTCCGCCCGATTAACATGGGCCTGTTCGGTTCGAATCGCGCAGCTATTGCCGCCATTTGGTTCACCATTTGTTGCATAACAGCCGCAATACCAAGGTCGGCGCGCTCCTGAGAAGAAGAATGACTGTGGCGGTCGCCGGTACTGCCGGCTCCCGAAGACTGCGACGTGGCCGCCCCACCGGCTGCCCCACGTCCCCGGCCGCGTCCACGACCACGACCTCTTCCAGCATCCATACTGGAGTTAAATAAGTAGCAAAAGCCATACGAGGGTAAGTACGAGAAAAGAACAATCACAAGTCGAGAATCAAAGGTACGATACAAGGAAATAATGAATAGAGGAAAGAAAACTTACGGACACTGGTAGTACCAGAATCATGGCAGCGTGACGATGATATGCAAAACTAAACACCACAAGACCCAATAAACCGACAAGCCTAGGTATCCATAAACCTAGTGCTCTGATACCATTTTCTGTAACACCCCCAAGATATTCGAGGTATATTACAGCGCCGTGAATCCCTATATGGGACTCACCAGGCTGAACAGACATCATACTCATCGACTCACGGAAACGACAAAATAACACCTCGTCATAAAGACGCAAAACAGAATAATCCACCCGGTTCAACCGGTCAAACATAACACCATCATCCAACACAAACATAATAGACAACAATACAATCCGGACGAACAAGAACTCTTAAGTACTCGAGTACTACTATTAGTTCAAAATCCACAAGAGATGAAAAGATAAAAGACACTAAGACGTCACTCGTGCACAATCATCACGCACGGCCATCATCCGCGTACTGGTCCAGTGCCCGCTCGTCTCGATGAACCTGACCTGAAATTCATAAAACGAATTTCCCCAAAACGGGTCCCCAGAGGGGTTAGCAATTACGCTAGCACAAGTAACCAAATGAACAATTTACATCTTACACATATAGTAATGCATGCAATCAAGAAATCATAGTTCCAAAACACTCATTTCCGGAAATGCCAATAATCACACCACATTTGTAAAATGCACCACAATTAACCGAGGACCCACAGCTTCGTGGATCCCTACCGAGACCCCGTCGGATCTAACCCGTAGTGGTTAAAAGCAACTCGCGGTTCCACAGCCTCGTGGAGCCCTACCGAGACCCCGTCGGATCTAACCCGTAGTGAGTATACACACACACACCATTCTCACACAAAACTACTATGTCAAGATTGTAAGTTCATAAGGATACTTGCCCCGATTAAATAGACGACGACACGAACGGAACGGAAGAATCAAGCACGACCGCGAGGAACCGACGAAAATGAACCTAACGATTCGAATAGCACAATCACAACCACTTCTAAACGATTATGGAAATGGAATACACTCGGAAACCCGCCTACGATTCATGTATATTCGAATAAAAATAACAATGAGGGCGGACCACAACCAAACCCTCTCGATTTGCAAAACTATGAAAATATACCATGAATTCGTAGGAGAACCAACAATACCAACAAGATTAATCATATTCACTATGAATTAATCTATCATTCGGAACAAATCGGACGAACACACGAAAACCCCCCCAAATTTACCTAAAAGAAGGTTTTAGGAGTTTACCTCGAATTAAAGACGAAGAACACGATTAGATGTTGATAAAATACTCCAAAAACTCGAAGAAGATGATGGCTCGGAGTTGCTAAGCTTCAAATCGCCGGAAGACACCAAGGAAATCGCCCACGAGTCGGAGGAGGGGAGAAGGATGAAAAATGACCGAAATCGGTCAACTCCTGGGTTTATAAACCCAGGCCTCGTTACGCACGTTAGCCACCAAATGCTAACGTACGTAAGCCGTATTACGTACGTAAGCCATAAGGGCCTTACGTACGTAACCAAAAAGGCAGAATCGCCTGAACTGATATCCACTAGGGCGTTACGTACGTAACCAAAAGGGTGTTACGTACGTAACATTCCTTTCTGTGGAGTCCAGGCCAGGAATGAAAGAGGGAGGTACCGAAAAAGAATCGAAATACAACGGTGAACAATTCACGATGGTACGGACGTTAGGGACACAAGCAGCGAACTTAAATGCCGAAGGAAAATATATTCCCGACTACTCAAAGGTTCGGAAAAACAATCAACAAACGAAATTTTCCCAAAAGTTTGGGAAAATTTACAAAACGGCCCAAACATCCGGAATGTACGACACATGGTCGAAACACCAAACAAAAGCTCACAACGCCCATAATAACACGAGATGGATCTTTGGCAACCCCGAAACGGCGGTTCCAAATGACGATTACGATAATATCCGAAATAACAACATGAAACATCAAATCGAGTAAAACGAGTCCGAATCAAGCTCGAACGACAAAAAGTTCAATATTAAATATCCTCAAAATGTCGATACGGTTACAAGCGAGTCGCCAAAAACGAAAATGTACTAAAATGAGAATAATAAGAGAAGGGAAAAATGCGGATATTACAATAATCCCAAATCATGATCAAAACGTCCTTCAGAACATTACTTAATATTGGTCAAGAATCACCTACCTCAAAGTAGTGAAGAACAAGGTGGAATTTGAAGAAATTCAACGCCGAAGGCTTGAACACCAATCTCCAATGATCTACAATCTTCCAACTCATGCTAGGATGATGATATGAGAGGTTGAGGATAGAGGAAGTAACACTCTAAGTCTAAGGATTCGGATTTGGGAAGTGAAAAATCTGAAAATATGATAAAGGATGTTGTCCTATATATAGGAAATGGTTATTAGCGCGCGCTAGTCCCTTTCCATAGCGTGCGCTAACGGCCATACGAAGCTTACTGACTTCACTGTACTCAGCAGTTAGCGTGCGCTATCCTCAAATCATTAGCGTGCGCTACTGCGTTGACTTGGCTTTTCCCGAAAGCCGTCCAGGTTCATCCCGACATGATCCGATCGAGATCCGCAGCCGATCTCACCTACCACCCTGTCTTAATCATGCTGACTACGCATAGCATGCGCTGAGGTTCATACATAGCGTGCGCTACGAACCCAATTTAGCGTACGCTACGCTAAGTCGATAGCGTGCGCTACATGTGCAAAATCACCACTTAGAACACATTCATGAAATTATGCGCTCAACAACACCGGATCATGAAATACGGAGAATAATACTCAGATCAAAATACAACAATTACAATATCACAAGGTTCAAATACATATCAGAAATCTCGGGTATTACAAAATTCAGTATGAAATTTGAATCCATTCACCACATAACCTTTGTACATCTTCACTAATCGATCACCTCTAAACAATGCAGCAAGTTGAGAGCCCTTTAATTCTGTGGTCCCAACCAATCTTTCAAACCATGGAACTAAGTGATTAACTCGTGCGAACTCCAAGTCTCTAGTGGAGATATTACTCTGTAGTTGATTCTCAAATGCACTGAAATACATAATGTGTAAATACATGGTTACATGTAAAAATATGAAATATCAAAATAATAATCGTACCATAGATATGGTTCTGCTTCTTCACAGTTCATAAGAATATATAGGATTGCCATATTCCACTCAACTTCAGCCATGCGTCGCCCCTTACTTTTCCCCATTACTCGACCTTTTGGTGTAAAGATCGACAGATTTCCTTCAAATTGAGGGGCAAATAGAACCTCGTTCCTTTTTAGTCGTGTCGTCGTTGTGTCGATTTCTTTGTCGAAGTAGAAGAAACAAAAATTTGTGATCTCAGTCAGTAAATAGGCCTCACATATGGATCCCTCAACCTTTGCTTTATTGCTCACCATGCCTTTTAGAATAAACATCATCCTGTATTGTACGAAATACTTAATTTATAAATACATACACAACATAATGCATATATTAATAGAAAGATAAGAATACTACCTCTCGAATGGGTGCATCCATCGATAGACCGGTCCCCCGACAAGGGCCTCGTATGGCAGATGAACGAGCATATGTTCCATTGAGTCGAAGAATGCCGGAGGGAATATCTATTCCAACTTGCACAGAGTCACTATGACAGTCTTGGCTAAGTTTCTCATATCAGACGCTTTAATATCACTCGTGCACAATGCTCTGAAACAGTTGCTCACCTCCGTTAATGCTTCCCAAATTGGCTCCGGTAAAAAATCTTTCTCGGCAATAAGTATCAATCGTTGCATAAAAACATGGCAGTCATGGCTCTTCATACCATTTATTCTATTAGTATCGAGATTCACACAGTTTGATATATTCGAAACATGCCCGTCTGGAAATTTTAGCTCTTTAAGCCACTCGCATATAGCATGTTTCTGTTCTGTGGTGAGCGTATATGTTGCTTTCGGCTTTCTATTTGTTCCCTCGGGTACAAACAACCCATCTCTTTTTGTGTACAATGGCAATTCGCGTCTCGCTTTCAGGTTGTCCTTAGTTTTTTGGGGAATGTCCATGACTGTGTTAAGTATATTATCAAAGAAATTCTTTTCACAGTGCATGACGTCTAAATTATGACGAATCAGTAAGGTAGACCAGTAAGGGAGCTCCCAAAATATGTTCCTCTTTGTCCAATTATGCTTTTCTCCAAACCCTTCAATACCTTCATAATTCACACCAAAGGTTACATCAGGAATACGATCAGCAATAATTTTCATTTCTGCTGGCCCTCGACGTTCCGGAAAAAAATGAGCTTTCTTCATGACCTTTGTAAAAATCACGTTTGTTTTTTCTGTAAGGGTGCCGCAGTGGGAGAAAACATCTGTGACAGTCGAACCATGATGGTTTCCCTCCGTTCTTTAAACGAAAAGCAGAAGTACTTTCCACGCAATAAGGGCATGCTAACTCTCCATGGGTGCTCCATCCCGACAACATACCATAGGCTGGAAAGTCATTAAATGGTCCACATCAGAGCCGCACGCATCAAGAAATTTTTCTGCCTTACACAGTCCCATGTTGTAGCACCATCTGTCCACAAACTTTTTAGCTCATCGATCAAGGTTCGAAGCATCATATCTATGTTCATCCTCGGTCCTTTAGGGCCAGATATAATAAGACTTAAAAAATAAACTCCTAATGCATGCATAAAGTTGGTGGTAAATTATACGGAGTTACGAAGACCGGCCAACAAGAGTACTGGGCACCTGTTCCTCTAAATGGATTAAAACCATCAGTACAAAGACCGAGCCTGACATTTCGAGGATCTATAGCGAACGAAGGATGCGTACGATTAAAGTGTCACCATGCTTCAGCGCCGGCAGGATGAATTACTCTTTCGGACTCATCATGGCACTTTGTGTGCCATGTCATGTGTTCAGCAGTTTTGCGCGAAATATACAGCCGCTTCAACCTATCAGTGATTGGAAAATACAACAATTTCTTTTGTGCACTCAATTTCCCTTCCTCGTACCGTGGCGCTGCACAACTAGGACAAAATTTCAAACTCTCACCTTCCCCATAGTACAGAAAATAATTGTTGCTACAAACATCATACTTGATCACTCGGAGACCAAGTTTTGAAATGATATTTTTTTACTTCGGAATAATTATCGGGGATTTGGCTCTGATATTGCTCCGGTGCCATGCCCTTGTTGCTTTTGATGAAATAATTCATTGCTTTTCTGAGGCATTATACGTCGTCTTGAAATTCATTACCTCCGTAACCCACTGCAAGAACAACTTATTATGCAACTCATACAAAGGCCGATCAGCATACTCTAACAGATCATAAAATAATTTTGCTTCACGATTTGGCTCTGCCGGCTCATTATCAGTGTAATTGCGAAATTGAGGAAAACTATCCATGACCATATCTCTTTGTGATGTAAAATAATTTTCTGCAGGTGTAGAAGATGATCCTCCTATATTTTAATCATTGATCCCGTAATTTTGATAATCTTCACCATGGCATACCCAAACACGATAATTCGGTACAAATCCACACTGATATAAATGTTGCATGACTGTATTGCGATCACGTTCATGCCAATTCTTACACTTTTTGCACGAACATAATATCTTACTACCAACTACTACATGAGCGAATCCAAAATCCAGAAACATATTAACACCATCAATAAATTCTCTAGTAATCATACCGTCGGGACCACGACGTTTTTCGTACATCCATTCTCTAAAAGTTGAGATTTTTTCACTGCATACATAATAAATAACTACAAAATATAAAAATATTTTCATTGCATTCCAAATAATCTATTATCAACTAAACAATAGAATTAGTATTTTAGTAAAAGACGCTTATATATATTTGCTTTTATAAAATCGGAACATTTTATTATACCAAGTCCCACCAAATTTCGTTAGTGATCAGTAGAATTAATTAGCAAATATATGTTTTGGTAAGAATATTAATGAATCACTAATATTTTATAAAGTCGCTACTTTAGTGAATAAAGCTGACTTTTATTGAAAAGAACATATATTTATTTAGTAAAATTAATTACAGATACTTACTTTTACTGAATATTATTTTCTCAATAATTCTATGTGGCTCGATTCTATCTGGTTCGGTATCGATAATAAAAAACTTGTAAAATTTAATGAAAGGGCTTAAGATAAATTATCAGCTAAATTTTACAACTAAATTATCAACTAAATTTTCATTTAATATAAAACTACAACTAAATTATATTTAGTTAACAATTATAAAACTACAACTAAATTATAACAAAAAACTTGTATAATTTAATGAAAGGGCTTAAGATAAACTATCAACTAAATTTTACAACTAAATCATCAACTAAATTTTAAACTAAATTATCAACTAAATTTTCATTTAATATAAAACTACAACTAAATTATATTTAGTTAACAATTATAAAACTATAATTAAATTATAACAAAAAACTTGTATAATTTAATGAAAGGGCTTAAGATAAATTATCAACTAAATTTTACAACTAAATTATCAACTAAATTTTCAACTAAATTATCAACTAAATTTTCATTTAATATAAAACTACAACTAAATTATATTTAGTTAACAATTATAAAACTACAACTGAATTATAACAAAAAACTTGTATAATTTAATGAAAGGGCTTAAGATAAATTATCAACTAAATTATACAACTAAATTATCAACTAAATTTTTATTTAATATAAAACTACAACTAAATTATATTTAGTTAACAATTATAAAACTACAACTAAATTATAACAAAAAACTTGTATAATTTAATGAAGAGCTTAAGATAAATTATCAACTAAATTTTCAACTAAATTATCAACTAAATTTTTATTTAATATAAAACTACAACTAAATTATATTTCGTATTAACAACAAGAAAAATAAGTATAATTAAATTTCAACTGTTTCTACATACCTTATAATATCGACGAAGATTGCTTAAAAATGCTCAATATATCCTTGTATATTCCGGAAAAAAAATCAGAAAAAAAAAGATGCATATTTGTATAATTTAGTTGGCTTCAAAAAAAAAGGATGTATATATTGCTTCATCCGTCAAACTAAGTTATATAATACATTCAATCAGATATTGGCTTCACATATGTGAAGCCAAAAAATAATAATAGAATAATTTCAGAGGCGGTAGGTGGCGCACGCGGATATGGTGGTTGACACGTTTTAGCTTCACATATGTGAAGCTAATGTATTATCTTACTTAAGGCGTCACATATGTGACGCCAATACGAATATTTTAAAAAAATTGGCGGAAGTTTGAAATTTTTGGCGTGGCCGCGGGGAATTCAAATTTAGTGAAATACTTTAGCTTCACATATGTGAAGCTATTGTATTTCAAAATATACTATAAATACAACATCACTACAAACCTTCCTTCATTCCAAAATTCTAATCCACATTTCATCTCATTTCTTCAACTTTCATCTCTCAATCTTCAAGGTAATTTCTAAATTATTTTCAATTTTGTTAATAATTTTACTTATATAATTTTTTGTTTCTACTAACAATTATTAATATTTTTGTTTTTTTCTTTCTTTTGCAGGATTTTTATTTATTTAAATATAAGTGAATTACAATATTAATATTATTGAAACATAAGAAAAATGATTATATTTATTTTCTAATTAAATAAATATCTTTTTAGTATAATATAATTATTTTTTAATAATAATTAGAAGTGTAGCGTGACAAAAAATATAGTTAAAAAATATTTGTGATTAAATTTATTTATATACACACACACACACACACACACACACCTGAAATTAGCCAGAAATCATTTCAGCTAATTTCATTTTTTTTATTTTAAACGAATATCTTTAGCGTCACGTATGTCACGCTAAAGATATATTATTTATAATTGATGGACTTTCTTTAGCGTCACACATCTGACGCCAAAGATATAATAATTAAAATTGCTGGACTTTCTTTGGCGTCACACATGTGACGCTAAAGATATAATATTTAAAATTGCTGGACTTGTTTGGCGTCACACATGTGACGCTAAAGATATAATATTTAAAATTGATGGACTTCTTTGGCGTCACACATGTGACGCTAAAGATATAATATTTAAAATTGATGGACTTGTTTGGCGTGTGACGCCAAAGCATAAAAAAAATAATATTTCTGCATTGGCTTTAGTTTCACACATGTTAAGCTAATGTAGCAGGCAATTATTTTACAGTCGTTTTAGCTTCACATGGCTGACGTTAAAGTTCAATTCTTTAGCTTCACCGGTCAAACATTGAAACTAAAATTTCTTTAGCGTCAGCTCATTTAGCTTCACATATTAGTGCCACACATGTGAAGTTAAAGCACAAAAGCTTCACAATCAACTTCTTTAGTTTCACATTTTTGTGAAGCTATTGTAGGTATTATTTAGTAGTGATATTGGATGTTGTTTGAACTTTTGATGTTTTCGTAATGCAGTTATATTTGCATTAAATTTTGCGCTGAGCCTGAAAACTCAGGTTTTTGCCCTCTCCAGGACTCGAACTCCGTACCTCCAGTTATTAGCTAGTAGAAATTCATTGCAAATCTGGTAGCCATCAGACTCAGGTTCGAGTCCTAGAGAGGACAAAAACCTGAGTATCCAGGCTCAGCGTAAGATCATGAGCTGACGGACCAGCACTCTAAGCATGAAGACCCGTCAACATCATGAGCCTAATGGTTACCAGACTTGCAATGAACTCCTACTAATACCTCCATGTACGGAGTTCGAGTCCTCGTGAGGGCAAAAAACCTGAGTTTCCAGGCTCAACATAAAATCATGAGATGACGGACCAACGCTCTAAGCGTGAAGACCTGTATGTATATTATTGCGTGGATTCCGATACGGTGTAATGTTTCAGACAGAGTTGACTTGTATGTAATCTTGTGTGGAGATTTCTGTGTTTAGGTTGTTTATTGAGTGCACGTGCAGATTTTGGGATTTATTGTTATAGTGTTTTGACTTTGGCGTAGTGTTTCTGTATTCTTTACGTTTGTTAGGAGAGCTATGAATGTATCGTATTAAGTGGATTTCTACGCACCGAGGCACGGTTGTATATTAATTATATACGACATATCATTGAAATATACATCGTTATGTTCGTACACTATGACTACATGTGTATGCACACCTGTAGACATCCTTTTACGTAAACTTCCCAATGCGTAGAATACGACCGTACATTATGTACGACATGGTCATATTTGTGTTAGTTACGGCCTCGTAATACGACCATAACATTAGTGATCGTTAGTTAGTGTTTATTTCCAAATTGTTCCATAAGATCACTTATGGGTGTAGGAGTTAACGGATACGGTCATACGCGTGAAGGTTATGGCCGTACTCAAGTTGAGAAATGACCGTAACATTGCCTACTATATAAAAATGGGCGGTTCGCTTCTTGCGTTGTTTCAGTTCCCATTGCAACTTTTCACTCCCTTGTGTTTTCCAGACAAAAGAAAGGCTGGAGATTCATCATTCTACAAGTTCTAATCATTCGGGAGTATGTCGGGGTCAATTCTAAATCAAAATTGGAAAGATGTTATATATTATCATTTTTCTACCAATCAAAATTGGATATTATCATTTTTCTACCAATCAAAATTGGAAAGATGTTGATGGTACTCTCCAGCAATACTAGATGCAGGAGTCTCGAGTCACCATGCAGTGATTTCAAGACGAGTCTGTCTAGTATTATATTTTCTAACCAAACTTACACATAATTATGTCATGATTATCCGTCAAACTCAATACCAGTCTATAATTCACTTCTCCAGTCTACGTGATTGACCAAGAATACCTGGATAACTATTATTCTTGAATATCCATTATTTTAATTATTATAATATTGAAATAAGCAGGTATAATAATTGAGAAAAAATTATATTATGAATCGATAATAAAGTGACATATATAAATAACAGCCCTAAAGCATCACTACTAACAAAATGGTTGTTAGGCTGGGTCTCTGTGGTGATTGGGAAAAGGGTCAGATGGCGTGCTAGTCGGTGATTGGTTTCATTTTTTTCTTGTCCTGAAGTTGTGTGCTGATAACATTTTAAAGTAAAAATACAAAAATAGGGGAGTATAAATTTTAGGATTAGTATAAATGAATTACATCGAGACTTGATCTAGCCCATACAAATAAAAGCCCTTAAATGTAGATTAATGTACATAAAATATTATTCCTGCATGAGTATAAAGCTATTGGCGCAAGTTACTTCCACCCTATATTTAGATAGTACATCCACCATTTTTTCAAAAAGTTACATATAAAAGACTATTATTGTTCCGGGAATTATTATTCCCGTGATGTGTCTTACCTAATACTGATTGTAGATACATAGATGGAAGATTTTAGATCCTTCTAGAGGTAGTAGGATCCTATTAGATGTCTTACCTTATCTAGGAATCCTATGTATGGAAGGACTCTCATTGTAATGCCTATATAAAGGCCCCTCTATCAGTGTTATGAATACTATTGATTTGCTGTCTTTTACTTTCTCCTCAAACACGTTATCAACACGTAGTATCTCAACTGAGTAGGAAAAATTCGTCCGAAATTCAGAAATTCAGAAAAAAAAGACAAAAAAATAAAAAAAAAATCAGAAACCCTAATCCCGATCGCCGCCGCCGAAGACAGAAAACCAGCTGCGGACCACCGCCAACCCGATCCCACTGTTCGGATCCCCTCCGCCGCCTGCAACTGATCCCGCCGTGCACAGCAGTCCAATCCAAATCTACACCGGTCGTCTTCCCCAGATCCCGGCGAGCTTATCTTCCAGGTCCGACTGCAACCAAGTCCGTAGAGCCTCGGCCCACTCGCCGCCCGATCGTGTTTGGCGTCCGGTTGTACTGACCCGGTTGACCGATCGATCGAAGCACCGCCAGATCGTCCAAACGGTTGTTTGCACGTGATAGTTAATGTTTGAAAACCTTGTGCAGTCGAGACCACCCTATCACAATCGAAAAAAAAAAGCGAGAGGCGAGAATTTCCGAGTGAATTTTACGCAATGTGATGCATCGAAAATCACGTTTTCCGATTCGTTAAGCTGTCGGATCGATGTGAAATTTTGTGACAACTTCCCAACACAAATATACGTATATTTAACGGTGGAGATCGGATTACGAGTAATATTGTTTCTTGAATCTGCCCGAGCGAAGCAGATTTTTACGAGGAAATTTGGAGATCCGACCTCTTCCAATACCGAGCTGCTGCATCGCCGCGCTCGAGTCCTTTTCCGGCTGAATTATCGAGCCCAGTAGCCCTATCCGGGCGTTCCTCAACTCTCTATTTTCCTAATTCATGATTCATTTATCATTAACTTGTATGTTTATGAATTTAACTATGTTTATGCTTTACGTGGTATATAGGAAAATATATTGCTCATGATGATGTGCAAAATATGGAGAGACGCCATATTTATTATCCCGTTCAAGGATCAAAGTAAATATAGAACCGAGTACCACGAAAATATGTTGCTCATATGGAAAGAAGCTCCCGTTCAAGGATCAAAGAAAATATGGAACCAAGTACCCGTAAGATTTTATTAAAGTTCCCGTTTTTCAATTCCTCTCTTTTGGGATTTTTTTTTTTTTTTTGGGAAATTGGGTATTTGGGTTCTTTATCTGCCACGCTACTTTGTGGTGGATGAGACTATGAGAGGTGGTATCACTCTCATATGTCGAAGTAAACTGTGTGACGGTCCTGGGGGAGTCACGGATAATTGTTGAAAGTCGATATTTGTGGTTGTTGCATACACCACGTTTTGGGTGCGATTTTACGTCGCCATTTTGTCGATTTTAAACCAACAATTAAATAAAACGAATATTGTCGGTAACGGTAAAATTATGACTTGTTCATGATTAGTCACGAATTGTGACGTACAAATGGGACAAACATCGATTGCGACGGATATGTCGTGGTTAAAATCGATTTGTGACGAAATTGTCACGTTGAATTGAGCGACCACCACGTTGGTCTTGACCCAATCCCATACTTGGAAAACTCCATATTTCATCTTATTAAAATAAAATATTGCATGTGGGTGTAGACATGTATCGTCTCCTTGCAATATGATATATGGAAGAATGTACGAGTAATTCTCATGAATTTTAACATGTAAGGCAATGGCATATTGCGGTAAATACATGAATTCGTTGACCTCGATTATAGTTCGTATGACTATAGGTCCGAATACTTTTCCGAGTATCTGTAAAGGCATGTGCCTTATACATTTGACTATGTTTAGTCGATCTTATTGGATGGTCAAGACGAGTCGGTTATGGTATATTCATTATGTCTCATGGTTCAAAATGCTTAATTATGATGCACCGCGTTGCATCCATATAACATGGCTATTATGACGTATGCTTGCAAATTGAGAATTAAAATACTTGGTTGATTTGATGCACTTTGGTGGATTTTGTCTACACTTTGATCATGACTAGGCGCATCCTCCTTGGTATTTGTTTATGCTTTGAAAGTTCAAACGGAATAAGTGATTTTAAACAGCCTTAGCTATACCGACATTCCTACTTTCTCTGCAAGTCTACCAAGTTGGAGTTACTGAAAGGATCATTAGTCGAGATAAGAAATCGAACATCTGATGCGTTTAAATGCACCTATGGCTATTATTGCCATGGTTTTTGCATCAACACTTATGCCATTGGATATGGTCTCAACCTTGTTTTCTCACTAAACTTGGGAAATACTAAAGCATCCAATTAAAACATGCACTTTGATCTGAGTTTAATTATCCGTGTGGTGCACAATATATGGATAGAAAGATACGGAAGTCTAGTTTCCAGAACATCTGACTGTTAGTCCATAGCCTTCCTAACAAGGGAGTTATCACTGTTTTAGTGAACAAAGGTCAAGCTGCGTGGAATTTTATTTCCAGCGATTGTGCTAACTTTTATTCCAACCAACTTGGTTCCCATCTTAAATTTGCAAGTGGTCTTATGACACATATTTTTCAACCTTTTTTTGGCCGAATTTGCCATAGATGATGCAGTTTTTGGTATGCGTTGTACGCTAAACTATCATCTTTCAAATGTTGAAAAACAGTTTCCTTGGGGAAGCCCAAAATACGCACCCTTATAAGAAGGTCGAGCGTATGCATGGTAGTTTTACACCATGCTTGTGTCGTGATTTTGCCCCTTAGGCATATAATCTTGCCATGTTATGCACTCAATATGATAGATCATTTTGATCGTATCTGGTATAAAATCTCTATGTTGTTAGAGTGTTCGCTATGCTCATATTTGTAAAATCTTGCAAGCAAAATTGAGTGCGTATTAAGCTATTTCCAAGGAACACGATATTTTTGGATTTCGGTTTATAAATCCATTGTGACTATGATGAATAGATCATCACAATCAATGAGCGGTATAATGCTCAAGTTGTTGAATGCCGAATGGCGTTTTCTAGTCACATATGTTCCGTAACAATTGAACCATGTTATGACTCGATGATACATATGCCAAAATGTATCACTCATAGCATCTCATTGTGATTTGTGAGAATAAAATCTTATGCATCACTTGTATTGGATATGTGATAAGAAAAATATTCATGAGTCAATATGGTCCGGCTTGCATCGGTTTGTGTAACCAGAAGATGTATTGGGACATTGACACATTTAGGCTTTAATAGTCCAGAGTTTGGACAGTTTGATGATACATATACCACGGTATTGTCATGGACATCATTTTCTTTGAACAAAGAAACTAGTTGGATCAAAGATACCAAAGTGCGTTGGTGGAGTCGTGAGCAGGGCTCATGACCAATGATGATATTTATGTCATCCGCGTCTTGCTTTCATAAGCATGTGTGACGCCAAAGACCCCCCCAATGATCCTTCTTAGCCATGTTCATTGATTTAAGCCTATTCTTTGGCACGATTAGGAGACGACACCCTCCCATGCTAAAGAGAATAATGTAGCGACTCGCATAAGCATGGTGCTGAGTCCTCCCTTTTCACCGAGTCCTTATACATACATGATCATAAGTATTAGCCTGGGTGGCTTATGATGTTATGATGGTGTTCACAAATGGTCGTACTCAAGTGATAACATTTATATGTTATGTTGTTCCTTTGACAATGATTGATAAGTTGATGATACCTGAGTTATGGTTGTCCAACTTGCGGACCAGTCATTGTAAAGGTCGGTTCACCCACTTTTAGACCAAGTCTTAAAGTGAAATTTTAACGAGTACTTCCTAACATCCAAGGCTACCTTCTCACAAATTTTGGTGCCATTTGGAGACTTGGAAGGAGGTGAACCAGTTAAATGAAGTCTTCACATACCACCAGCCGTCCGAACGACCAGTTCGATGTCATATCGACCGGTTTTTGACCACAAGGTTGATGGTTTTGGAATCCTAAACACCCGTTTATACATGCTCACAAAATTTTGAGGTGTTTGGGGTTGGTGAAGGGAGTGAACTCTTCAAGAAAGCATTAGAGGTTCGATAAAACCAACGACCTATCATCGGTTCAATCGTTTCTTTATGTTCGATCCCGGTGGTGCATGTAGCATAGGTCAACATGTCATATTCACCTATACCTATCATCATTCAAATGCTTAGTTACAAGTGTAACAGTATGCATTTTGTTAACTAGATATTGTTAACATTGAATACCTTTATCGTCCACATGTTCATGTGCCAAAAGTGTGTCACCACAACGCATTATGACGGGTTATAAATGATGAATATGACATGCGCTTTCACTCATAGTCCGCTTAAAATATACCTTAGCAGACGATCTCGTAAGTCACTTTGATGAGCCAGTCTTCCCGTCGTTAGAGGGAGATGCGAACGATCATGTTCGAGTAGAACGACTTGGAATTGTCGTAGTTTGTCCCTACTATGCCTCACCAAGTTCCCTAAAGTGACGAGATTAAATACATGCTGCAAACATGTCTGCAAGGATTGTGTCCGGTCATGGACGTTCGTCACCTATAAATGGTGATATGGTAACACCACAAATTGTGGTAGATGGTGTTACTAGGCCGTGGATCTCATCGAGTATTGGGATGCCACTTGGTTCGATAAATACTCTCGCTAAGAATGTATGCGAGCTTGGTACATGAAACTTGATCATATGATCAAATGAACTCATCCGTCTCATGTGATTCTGGATTACAGTCATCATTGGGGGACACCTCAATGAATGCCAATCCATAAAGAGTACTCTATAAATAAAGCCGGTACATGAGGACGTGGAATGTGAGTTTAATCGAACCATACTTCGTTGAAAATCTACAACGTTGTAGCCTTTGCCTAAAATGGAAACATATGCGATTTGAGTATAAACAAAGTGATAGCCCTTTGTTGAAGTGGTGCCGACACTCCAAAGATAAGATCTATCCGTATACTTTGTCAAAGCGAGTGAGAGAAGGAGTTAAACTCACCTCATGGCGCGAGGTTTCTCATGAACGCACTGGAATCGACTACGATGATACGAAACTTAGTTGTGCTATCGTAATAGATGTTATAGCATCCACTATCTTTTCATTTAGATAGTTTCCCAAAAACTGACGTGCAGCTTGTGGTTAAATCTTATCTTAGTGGGGAACTAAGTTAAGTGATAAAAATGATCTCGTGGTGGATCAGACTCAAATCAAGTGGCTCCTGACCACGGAGCGCGTCGGCAAGTGATTGTCGGGAATGCATACTAAGTATATACTTGATCTGGAAGAGATACGAAGCTTTTGCGTGTAAAACTAAGGGTTTATAGTGATGTACTCTTGTGAGACTAAGAGATTCCGCTAAATCCAAAGTTAAGAATGAAAGGATCTTGGGGACACTTGATGATGCGTATTCATCAATCGGTTTAAGGCAATTTAAGAGACGGTTTCCCTAAGAGACGATAAAGTAATGCCTATATGATTCCCAATGATTAGTCGAAGTCATCATAAGACTTGGCTCACTTAAGTGATGATGCAGTCTTAAGAGAAAAGTACGGTATTATGTACTCATATTTGACTCGATGTACTCATTCGTAATAATCCGGTAAAGCCACTGTGATGATGGCCTAGGATGCGCTCACGCAATGTCTGTGATTGACAAGAAGCTTGAAGCTCGCTCTATCTCAATAAAAGGACACTTGAAAACTGATACCCGAATATGCCCAGAATGTGTTGGTCTATCTTCCATATGACCTAAAGGGCAGCTCACTTGATGGAAAATGGTGAAATTGGTGCCATTGGAAAGGTTTGTGTCTACTTTCCAAGGAAACCAACCATTTGATCACATCCATCATGTTGAGTGACATATGACTATTGTTGCAAAGTAGTACATAATATGTCCGGTAATTTGCTGAGTCAACTTCGATAGAGCTTTGTGATCTGCTCAGGTCGATCTAGGTTACGTACTGTATGTGAATGAAAAGCTATGGGTGTCTAGTTTTCATAAGTTCTTACAGTTTCGTTGATACCTATTGAATCGAAGAAGTTATGACTGATTTAGTGCATGGAGGTCAAGACTTTGGAAAACTTGATAAGTCTTTAGTGACTCTGCACTTTGAATGTGTCGCGCTCTTTTTGTCCTTAGACCAAGGTTTGTTTTTCCCATTGGGTTTTCACTTGGTAAGGTTTTTAACGAGGCGACCTATGAGAACATCCATACAATGATGCGTTGTACTTCTGTTCAACTTAGACCAAGAGGTATTTTTCCCACTGGGTTTTTCCTTGGTATAGTTGTGAGGGCAACTTGGCATCCGAATCCTATGATTTGAGGTACTCATCAGGGGGAGTCGTTATGTATATATCAGGGGGAGTATACATGACATGTTATCTTGGTGCGTTGCAATCTTTTCCTCATCAAGCCTTTATTTTTCCCATGGGGTTTTGTTTTGGCTTGGAATAGGTTTTTACGAAGGCAACATCTTCTGCACCATTGTTGTATTAGTGCTCGACACAGGGGGAGTGTTCCGGGAATTATTATTCCCGTGATGTGTCTTACCTAATATTGATTGTAGATACATAGATGGAAGGTTCTAGATCCTTCTAGAGGTAGTAGGATCCTATTAGATGTCTTACCTTATCTAGGAATCCTATGTATGAAAATATTCTAAAATAACGAAATCAGCCACAAAATTCACATATAAAGGGGCAAATTTCGAAAAAAATTTCGAGAAAAAGACAGACTTTAAAATAAAAAAATCGAATCTTAGAATTTTTATTTTTTTCAAAATGTATGGAAAATCTCGAGAGAAAAAAAATCCAAATATTAAATTTTCAGAAAAAATTTTGCCAAGAAAATGACCTATTTCTAAAATTTTGAAAAAATATTTTAAAAAGACTTCCTATGATGACTGTACGATTCTTTAAAAAAATAATAATAAAAAGATGGTGCAAATAACCATCCAAATCTTTTACTCCTCCGGTACATAGATGAAGATGGTCATTTAGTTAAGGTAAAATTATCGATTAAGGGTATGAACTTTCTCAAATTTTGTATTTATGGTAACAAACTTTTTCTTGTATCATATCTGAATATGAACTTGTTTCCGTTCAACCAAATTAGGATCTCCGTAGAATCCGTTAGTTATAACGAACTTGCTGACCCGTCCGTTAAGTGACACATGTCACCTTCTGATTGATCCACGTGTTTTTGATTGATTTCTCCTTCTCCGGCCATCTTCTCCGGTCATCTTCTCCGACGACGGCGAGTTTTTCGAACAGTTTTTCCTACCACTTTTTCTGACAATTCTTCTCACCAGTTTCTTTCGACCACGCAACTGCAATATATGTATGTATATATATCACTATTTATATATATAAGTATTATATTTGTGTGTACGGTACATATGTATTATATATATGTATATGTAGTATATATGTATATATATGTAATATATATGTATAGTTATATAAGTATGTACATATATATATATATTTGTATATTATAAACAGTATATATATATATATATATATATACATACATATATAGGTTTGAGTTATTCTAAAAAGGGTCTTATAATAAAAAGTGTAGGAAGGATTGTGGGAGTGACATGTGTCATCCCCCATTCCACATCATATGACATGTGTCACCCCCACCCCCACCCCCAGCCACCCACCCCCCACCCCCCCACCCCCGCGAAAATTTTTTTTTTCCTGCCAAAATTTTTTTTTTGGGGCAAAATTTTTTTTTTCCCGCCAAAAAAATTCCCGCCAAAATTTATAAGTGCATCACATTTATAAAGTTACTGCATCACAGTTATAAAGCTACTGCATCACAATTATGATTTAGTGCATTAAGGTTATAAGACTACCTCCAATGGGCATTTGGTGGAGGTGCACTTGATGATGTGGAGGATGCATGTGGGAGGTGCACATTGGGGTGAAGGCATGTGGAGAAAGCATGCACTTGATCAAGTGCAAGGAAGTGTAAGGATGGTGGGGCCCTTTTGAGAAGGTGGTGGGGTAATTTAAATATAAAACTATAAAAAATAACTTTAAAAAAGAAAAATTTGCCAAAAAAACCTTAAAAAAGAAATGTTTTTTTTTTTCTAACAGCTATAATTTAAAAAAAAAATCATTTTTAAATTTAGTTCTTGTTTAATTTGAGTATTTGAATTTTTTTTTTAGAAAAATTTAATTTCTTTTTTTATGTAATGCAAGTTTATTTTATATTTAATTTAATCTTGTTTTTTGTATTTTTTATTATTTAAATATATCTTTACATTTATTAAATATTTTTTAAGCTTACAAAATAAAAGTTTTTAAAGAAAAATAGAAAAAGAAATAGTGATGTGGAAGAGAGAGGATGCATGTGAGAAGGATGGGTTGCAGTTAAAAAGAGGAGAGAGAATGCATGTTTGAAGGATGTGTAAAAAGCTGATGTGGCAGTGATGACTAGGATGCATGTAGTAAGTGCAGGGTGTTGCATTGGAGGCAGTCTAAGTTACTGTATCATAGTTGCTGCACTTAACTGTTAACTATGATGCAGTAACTTATAACTGCGATGCAGTAAAACTTATTATTACTGTATCACAGTTATAAAGTTAATGCATCACAATTATGATTTAGTGCATTAAGGTTATAAGTTACTGTATCATAGTTGATGCACTTAACTGTTAACTATGATGCAGTAACTTATAACTGTCATGCAGTAAAACTTATTAGTGTGATGCACCAAAAAAAATGGTGCATCACACTTATAAGTTTTTGGCGGGAAAAAAAATTTTTTTGGCCCCCAAAATTTTTTTTTTTTTGGCGGGAATTTTTTTTTTTCGTGGGGGTCGGGGGGTGGGGGGTGCGGGTGGGGTGGGGATGGGGGTGGGGGGTGGGGTGGGGGGTAGGGGGTGGGGGTGGGGGGTGGGGGGTGGGGGGTGCCACATGTCATATGATGTGGCATGATGATGTGGCAAGGTGACATATGTCACTCCCACAATCCTTCCTACACTTTTTATTATAAGACCCTTTTTAGAATAACCCCACCCTACATATATATATATATATATATATATATAGTGGCGCGTTCTATACAGTACCAATATTAGATGCAGTAGTTTACAGTACTAATTTATGCATGAGTTTTGTACTAATTATGCATGAAATATATGCATTTCGTACATCAAAATTTCAATGCATTAAAATATACAATATATGCATCAAAATATCGATGCATTAAAATATTAGATTATATGCATCAAAATATCGATGCATTAAAATATTAGATATTATGCATCAAATTTTTGTGAGATTAATGCATTGAAATTTTGATGCACGAAATGCATATATTTCATGCATAATTAGTACAAAACTCATGCATAAATTAGTACTGTAAAGATCGCATCTAATATTGATCGCATAGAACGCGCCATATATATATATATATATATATATATATATATATATATATATATATATATATATATATACAATATACGTGTATATATTATAAACAATATACATACATATATACACAATGAAGAAAAATCTTTTTATTAACTGTAATTTATATACCAGAAATCAGTTTATTAAATGTAAAAGAACATCGAGGATATGTTGTTTTACCTTTATTTTATGACCTGGATCCGTCACAACTTAATATATATATAATGGAGGTACTTGGCCGAAGAAAAGGGTAGCCGTAAAAAAATAGGATGAAAAAAATGGGCCGTAAAACATGGGTGAAAGAAAAAATGACCGGAAAAAGCTCGACGTCACCGGAGAAGATGAAGGCCAACCGGAGACAAGTGTATCAGTCAGAAGGTGACACGTGTCACTTAAATGACAGGTAAGCAAGTCCGTTAACTTTAACTGACGAAAATTCACGAATACCCTAACTTGTTTGGACGGAAATAAGTTCATATCCCTAATTTATACAAAAAAAAGTTTTATTACTATAAATGCAAAATTTGAAAAAATTCATATCCTAATTGATAATTTTGCTTAAATAAAAAACCACTTTTTCAATTTTGCTCATTATAGCTAATGTATAACTTGTTATATACCTATGCTATCATTCATCTTTTAATTTTTTTTCGGTTAACTATCCCAGTTTATATGATGCAATTTTTTATTTTAAGTTATACATTATAAATTTTAATTAGATATTAAAATTTTATTTTAAAAATATCCACCATAAATAGTACAAAATTATATTTTAAAATTAACATGTTGAGGTAGGAGTAGTTATTTCCAAACCCATATAAAGTTAAAAATTTGACCTCTTTATATGGGATGAGGACAGCAGGAAAAATATACTAATCAAGTAGTTAAAAATTGAATTCGACCTCGTAGCAAAAGGCGAAATCTCTCGTCTCTAGGGCCCTAACCCCCGGTCTAAAAGGAATTGATGGAGGAATTAAATCATGGTGACTCAACGACCCACTAGGTGGGAGGAACAGTGCCTGGTGCCCACAAGGAACTATCCTCCACATTGGAAAATTCGAATTCGACCTATTTATATGGGATGAGAGGTGAAAAAAAAGGAAGGAGCTTGAGAAGAAAGACTAATCAAGTAAAGAAAGCAAATAACCAGCGGGCTTAACCCAGTTGGCCACCACATGAGTGTAAAAACTCATGTGGGGTGGTCGGTTTGGGGGAAGACTTCATTTTCTCTTTACTTGGGAGGATTTGGTTGTACGTTAGCAGAACCCGACAAGATACTGATCAATTCGTGCACATCCCATGATTTAACTTGGTGGAAATAATGAGAAAGCGAGCTATTATCCTCAGACATAATTAGGTGTAACCTAAAAATGAGTTATCAACAAAAAAAGAAAAAAAAAAAGCAAACATCTGAATGGGGAAAACTAGTATTTTTGTTAAAGATAAAGTGAGAGTTGGTGGTAGGGGGCACGTGGCAGCCTCCCCACATTGCTTTTTGATTATTTTAGTCTCAGTTTCTCTTTTTGTTCTCATATCAGAAAACCCACCACAAATCCCAAATATACCCCATTCCTTCCGCTTTTGCGATTTGTGTGCCTCATCTGAGTCATTTCATTCCTCTGTCTCTTCTATAAATATAAATCAAGGTCTCTCTCTCTCTCTCTCTCTCTCTCTCGTTCTCCTCTAAGCAATTATTTATTTTCAGGAGCTTTTTTTATTTGTGCAGTTGTATAGCTTTTTATATATGGCACCAGTTTCATTGCCTCCCGGTTTCCGATTTCACCCCACTGATGAAGAGCTTGTGGCGTATTACCTAAACAGAAAGATTAATGGTCGAAAAATCGATCTTGAAATCATCCCAGAAGTTGATCTCTACAAGTGTGAGCCATGGGACCTTCCAGGTACGTACATTACACAGTGTATTATCATACATTTAAGTATCAGTTTTCATCAATGTTTTGAAATATGGGCTCTCGGTTAACAATTAGGTCATTGGGTCACTGGTCCAATGATCCATTAATCCGCTCTTAAAAAAACCAGGCGACCCATGTGTGTATGCATAATTGTGTGTGTAGGTATATATATAAATAGGTGTAAGTTTACGTGGGACGCTCATATTTCGTGAGAAATTAGAATGAATTTGGGCTTCTGATTATTGTAGATCAATGGTCTATATCTATTTTCGATTGTGCAAAATGTTTTAACTGTTTGTGCAATGATTTATTTATATATGAATATTATTGCACAAAATGTATTCAGTTGTTGCACAAAATGTATACGGTTATTGCACAAAATGTATCCAGTTGTTACACTATGATAATGTTGCACAGAATGTATAAAGTTGTTGCACAATATTGTGCAACAACATTATTGATTTTGTGCCAAACAATTATACATTTTGTGCAACTTTCGTAACATTTCGCACATTCTCACGGAAAAATGTGTTCTCACGATAACCAACCCCTATATATATATATATATATATATATAAATACATATATATATATAAATATATATATATATATCGAGTATAAACGACGAATAAATGTAGATTTACTGAACATAATTTCAGTTCTGTGGTAAATAGAAACTGTCTTTTTTCGTGTATTATTTTTTTCCTTTTTTTTTTTATTTTTTTTATTTTGGCGGGATGACAACGATTTTTCGCCGCTATATTTTAATATCTGCTTCCTAACTAAACCGAGTTATGTACATTATTTGGTTATTGTTTGGCTAAAACAATCAAAATATATTCCATTAGCTGTTGTGGCAATTATACCTAATATCATATGCTTGGATTGTGACCATGATTCAAGAATGGAGAATAATTGAAGGAAGGTATATCAGTTATCAAACCCTGAAGCAATGAAGAAATAAAAGATAAAAAGTAATTAACAATCAAAGAAAGGTATAATAAATTCCCACTTGTTAGGTCACGTGCTGATGTACGGATTCTTTAAAATTGGACAGTATGCAGTATCGGATACTGCATGGGTGCGGGTGCGGGTGCGATTCGCATGGGATTCGCACGGGATTCGCCACGTGGCGAATCCGTGCAAAAAAAAAAAAAATTCGGACTCGCGTATCCTGGCACAGGATACGCGTATCCGGTGCCAGGATACGCGAGTCCGTTTTTTTTTTTTTTGTTTTTTTGTAATTTTTAAAAAGTAAATCAAATAAATTAAAATATAAAAAGTAAATCATTTAATAAATAATTACTTTTATCTTTTTTTTTTGAGGTGGTTGTTAACTAGAACCAAAGGTACAAGGTGGTCCTCAGTCCCCATGCTGTACGATTTTAATTACTTTTACATTTAAGCGGATTGATTTAACAAAGATTAAAAAGTTCACGTCAAAAGTCATTTGAATTGTTGTATTTACTTGTTTTATGTATTTGAATTGATTTTATGGTGATATTTGAATTGTTGTTTTTTATATTTAACAAGTGTTATATATAATAAAATATAAAATAAACAGACGTATCCTTGCCGTATCGCACCCTAACATTTTTAAAAAACCGTATCTCCGCACCCGTATCTGCCCGCACCTACACCCGCACCCCCGCACCTGTGCAACATAGGTCACGTGTTTCACTATAGTTTTTTTGACAAAATAGATCTACTATGGACTCAAGTTTGACATTTTTATCAGTTAAGGGACTAAACTTTAAAGTGTATCAAAGTATGGACTCAAGCTTATTCCGTTATACACGTTAGGGACTCTGTTATTTATAATCCGTTAAGTTTTAACGGATTGATGACATGGCCGTTAAGTGCCACGTGTCAGCATTTTTTTGATCGGTAATAATAAAATAATAATAAAAATTTCAGATTGTTGTAATAATAATAAAATAATAACCAAAAATATAAAACCCTAAATAAATATAAAAAAGAAAAAATCTGGATTTGTTTAGAAAAATTGAAACCTTATTTTTTTTACAAGAAAAATCTGGAATATTAATATTAAAAATCTAATCTTTTTATTTAAAGTTCAAAAATAAAAATTAAAAGTTAATAATATTTGTATCTAATTTATAGTTAATCTTTAGTTTGTTTTTTTTTAGATTTTTTTGTAAAATAATATCTTTTTATTAATATTATGAAAAATTAGATCTAATTTTTTATTTATTTATAAAAAATAATATCCCAATTTAAAAAAAAACAGTTTATAAATTCGATCCAAATTTTTTATTTTTTTTATTTTTTTTCCAATTTTACATAAAACATCCGATTTTATTAAGTACTAATATTCCAGATTTTTTTAAAAAAATTGGAAAAAAAATAAGGTTCCATTTTCTTAAAAAAATATCTAGAGTTTTTTATTTTTTATATTTTCTTAGACTTTTATATTTTTTGTAATTATTTTATTATTATTACAAAAATCTGAAATTTTTTATTATTATTTTATTATTACCGACCAATAAAATGCTGATACGTGACACTTAACGGTCATGTCATCAATCCGTTAAAACTTAAAGTATTAGAAATAACGGAGACCCAAACATGTATAACGAAATAAACTTGAGTCCCAACTTTGATACACTTTAAAATTTAGTCGCTTAAGTAATAAAAATATCAAATTTGAGTCTCTAGTGTAAAACCTTTTCGCCTAGTTTTTTCTAGAAACCCCTTGTACAAGATTGAAGCTCATATATTATTATAATAATTGATGAAAGGAGAAGATAAAATAAATTTCATGACGGCTGGCCAGGTTGGCACGTGTTCATTAATTTGTAATATCTGTTGAGAAAAATATAATCTTTTCGTTCCATAATAATTTTTATATTTACGATTTATTTGGTCAAATATTTAGTTAATTTCGATCATTAAATTTCATTGATAAAAAATAAAAATATTTTCATATATAATTTTGTTAGATTAATTGCAACATATATTTTTAAAATATTAATTTTTCATAATTTTTAGTAACATATAATTAAATATTTTCACCAAGATCGTACAGAACACAAATATACAAATTTAATAAACGGAGAAAGGAATAAATATATATATATATATATAATAGAAAGATGGAGAGAATTGTATTATTCATATATTTATACACGACAATTTAAAAATACCACTGTCCTCTATATATACATAAGGTGTAGGCCTGACAATTCGTTCGTGTCGTGTATTTTCGTATCGTGTACTTTCGTGTTTCGTGTACCAAAAGTCCAAATCCATACACGACACTCAATGAATTCGTGTCATGTCGTATCGTGTACCGCACAAATTCGTGTCGTGTTTTCGTGTCAGGCACATAATATAAAATAAATATTAAAATATTTTAAAAAATAATAATTTTAATATTATAATATTATTTTTATAGGTTTTAGTAGACGAAATGAAACGAATGGCAATGAAAACACGGATGTTTACACGAAATTTTTGAAAATTCACATTATATTTTCAAATTTTAAAGTTTAGTATAAACAGAATTCATAAAATATATTTTTTTATTAAATTAAATATAAAATATTATATATATATATATATATATTTATTTATTTATTTATTTCGTGTACCTCGTGTCGTGTCGTGTACCCAAAGAGTAAACATAAAATCGATATTAAATCTTGATCGTGTACTTTCGTGTCGTTTTCGTATCGTGTGGTAAATTACCGGATCTAATAAGGTGCCACTGACCAAAAAATGTGTTCCGATACGGTTCAACCTTGAGGGAAAAATAAATAATAAGCTTTTATTTGTTCCAGACTTCCAGTAGCAACTATAAATAATGAAGGGACGCTGTTATATGTACATGTACTTAGTTTTATATATACATATATCTCATTTATGTATTTAACAAGTATGAAGGCGCCCTTCGAGAAATTTTTGCAATAATCATTTACGAATAATGTTTGAAAAGGGCTCTTCGTTGTGAGATTATGGTATGTTTTTTAACGACACGTGTTGTATTTGTTTGCAATAAATATTGTGTCAAGCTGTATTTGTAGTTATCATATTTGGTCGGGCACCATTGTAATTATACGTACGTTAAAACCATATCAAGATTGAACTTGTTTTGTTCGTTATCGAAAGACTTTTTTGTCAGTATTTTTTTTTATTTAATAAACCGCTAGGTATTTATTATATATTTGGCAAATAAAGTTTGTTATATAAAAAAATCTTAAATATTAAAAGGTTCAATGTTTGTTTTGTAATTTTTTTATTTATTTTTTTATTTTATTTTATTTATTTAATTTTTTTGTAATTTTTTTTTAATATTGGCTCTTCGCTAGGTGGGGTTAAATATTTATGCAACCGCCCTTTTTTCGTTTTTTAATTCATAAGCTTTTCTTTTATTAGGGGTACATCAAACTACTACGCAGGTCCTCCTTTTCTTTAAATGATAAACTATATTTAATGGCGATATGAATTTTTTATCTATGCACGGAGACCTATTTCCCCTCCTATAGTATTTAGAGAGAATAAGCTGACAAAATAGATATTTTTTTATTTTCTACTTAATATACACGTACATATAATAGTTGCTGTTGATTCACATGTTAAATCTTGGAAGTGTTTCAGAGTGTTACTTTTCTAATAGGGACAAAATAGAACAATGTCTTGCAAAGTAATTTAAATTTTAATGTTTCCTATTAAAGTAGTTTTTTCTTATTTATATATCTGGTTGCTTGTTTGTAAGTAAAATATTATTCATGTCAAAATAGTAACACACAACACATGTAAAAAGTTGTTATTTTTTAATGTAACAAAAAATTACTCTATTTACTCCTTTATATATTATTCACTACCTACACTACATTTATTTAGTCAAACCCGAAACTCATGACTTCTCCCATAGTACACAGCACATCACAATATTTGAACATATGCTCAATTTTCTATATAGAGAGAATAAAAAAAAAAAAAAAGAAAAAAAAAAGCGGAGGTGCCTTAAAAAAACCGGATGTGCATAGAATATAAAAGGAAAAAAAAAACAAAGGGAAAAAAAAAAAGAAGTGGGGGAGGAATTTTTTAATGGGGCACGGAACCCTATTCCCACCCCTTTAGTATATAGTAGGAATAAAGTCTGTTATATAGAAAAATTTTAAATATTAAAAGGTTCAATGATTGTTTTGTAATTTCTTATTTATTTATTTGTTTTATTTTATTTATTTAATTTTTTTTGTAATTTTTTTTTTTTAATATTGGCTCTTCGCTAGGTGGGGCTAGGTATTTATGCAACCGCCCTTTTTTCGCTTTTTTAATTCATGTCTTTTCTTTTATTAGACATCAAACTACTACGCAGTCCTCCTTTTTTTGATTTTCTACTTAATATACACGTACATATAATAGTTCTTTGTTGATTCGATACGTTAAATTTTGGAAGTGTTTCAGAGTGTTACTTTTCTAATAGAGAGAAATATTTTACTACTCAAAATAGAACAATGTCCTGCAAAGTAATTTAAATTTTAATGTTTCCTATTAAAGTAGTTTTTTCTTATTTGTATATCTGGTTGCTTGTTTGTAAGTAAAATATTATTCAGGTCAAAATAGTAACACACAACACATGTAAAAAGTTGTTATTTTTTAATGTAACAAAAAGTGACTCTATTTACTCCTTTATATATTATTCACTACCTACACTACATTTATTTAGTCAAGCCCGAAACCCTATGGCTTCTCCCATAGTACACAACACATCACAATATTTAATCATGTGCTCAATTTTCTATATAGAGAGAATATATAAAAGAAAGGAAAAAAAAAAGTAAAAAAAACCGACCGAAGGTGCATAGAATATAAAGAAAGAAAAAACCAAAGAAAAAAAAGGGGGAGGGGAATTTTGAGAGAATATATAAAAAAAAAAGAGAAAAAAAGTAAAAAAAAAACGACCTAAAAAAAGGAAAAAACCAATGGAAAAAAAAAAGGGGGCGGGGGTGGGAGAATTTTTTAATCGGGCACGCAACCCTATTCCCACCCCTTTAGTATATATAGTAGGAATATGAGATCTATTTATTTAATTTATCATGGGATTATAAATAAATGGATAAAATATATGTATACAAATATATGTATAATATACACCAATATTTCTATTAAAAGAGAGTTGCGAATTCGTGTTATTTTTTAAATTTTCTGATACTTTTTTAAAAAAACTATAGCTTATATATAGAGAGATGTCTTCTTAAAGTTTCAGAAAAATAAAAAAAATTCTGCATATATGTCGTGGGAGTTTTATTTCACAATGTATACTCGTTTACCAATAATTTTTTTTTTACTTTTATACCTTAAAATTCGAAATGTTTATTTTTGTATCAAGTCATTCTTAATGAAAAATATATCAAATTAATTCTTATTTCACGATATTCAATTAGACATCCATGATCCATATTAAGTATAGTAAATTTGATGGATTTACATTAATGGCCGATTGCACAAAAAATTTATATTAGAATAAATATGGATATTAGTTTTCAGATAAGTTAATTGGTGCATATTAACTCATTTTTTAGATCTAAGACTCATTATGCTTACATAAAAAATAAATTATGATATATTTAATTATAACAACGAAAAACAGTAAAACACAAGTTGCACACTCACACATATATCAAGACTTAATTATATACTACTTTCGTCTCCCAAATAATTTGTTCTTACCTTTCCTTTGCTATATGTCCATTAAATTTATTTATATAATATACACAAATTAACTTGTCACTGTGCTACTATGCGATTTTTTTACCAATTATATTACACTCAGTAATATATTCAATAATTTTTTTTATTAAAATTTATGTTGAATATTCTCAAAAACAATTTGCAGAACGAATGAAATATTTTTTAAGTAATAAAATATTCTGTCTCCTATACACGAACATCTGCTACTATTCATGAAATACGGTCGACGGCCCTACATCTTTCGAAGTCCAAATTTACTAAACCACAGAAATGAATAATCTAACTAATGAAACAAACGCAATCATGCTGCATGCATGCAAGAATTTTCAATGTAACTCACAAAGTTAGGAACAGAACACTCATTGCACCATTATCCAACTCTTCTTCTTTTCGGCTATTACCCATTCATTAGTTTAAAATTTTTTGTTTTAACTCTCCCAGCAGCAGCATTTTATTTTATCCTACCAAAATTAATTACAACAACAAAACCAACAACAACAATAACATCATATCCTTAATCCCAAAATACTTTGGGCTCGGCTATAACATGTATCATTCTCTTAAAACGTCAATTCGTCTCCAATAGAACAGTCATATACAAAGACAAAAGTGAAAGGTGAAAAGTTTAGTACATACAAAAAAAAGCTGGTTTTCCACATCGTCCTATCCAACACCACATCGTCCTATCCAACACAATAACTCCTCCGATCCCAAAAAACCTCATATCATTCTCAATCACTCTTATCATGTCTGTTTAGGTATTCCACTACCCCTCATATCACCAGCCTATGCGCTCCCCATTCTTCAAGTCTCGGCCTCCGTCTCACATGCCCAAACCATCTTAACTGGTTTTCCAATAACTTATCCTCTATAGGGGGCACTCGTACTTTTTTTAATCACATCATTTCTAAAATATAAATTAATTATACGCCCACAAAATTAATTACATAATAGAAAAAAATTCTTATTTTTCTACAGTTAGTTATATGCGCATTATCAAAAAAAAAAAAAAAAATTGGCATAGTATTGAGGGTCAAGACTTAACAAAGAAAATGCAGAGTTCTAGTGGTAATAATCAATTAGGCATTTTTGTTGTGATATTACATTCATCTACATAAAAATTTATTGGAATATTAATTAAGATTTGTCCTCTAATGCAGGAAAGTCATTGTTGCCAAGCAAAGATCTTGAATGGTACTTCTTTAGCCCTCGTGACCGTAAATATCCAAACGGGTCAAGGACGAATAGGGCAACGAAAGCGGGATATTGGAAGGCCACAGGAAAGGATAGGAAAGTGAGTTCACAAATGAGGGCAGTGGGCACGAAAAAAACTCTAGTTTATTACAGAGGGAGAGCACCTCATGGAGCTCGGACCGGTTGGGTTATGCACGAGTATCGTTTAGACGAAACCGAATGTGAAGCTCCTACTGGCTTACAGGTGCAAATTCTCTTCTTATTTCTTCCAACTTGCCCAACAAAAAAGCTGCTCAATTTTTTCCTCCCATAATATTCTTGTCATTATTTATTATTATTATTACTATTACTACTACTACTATATAATCCCATGTGACACCATTAAAAATCAAAAAAAGTAGCAATAATATCTTTTTTTAAGTACTAGCATATTTTAGCAATCATTTTCTTTTTGGCCGGGGGACAAAAATCAGGATGCTTATGCCCTTTGTCGCGTATTCAAGAAAAGTGTGAACATCCCAAAAATCGGAGATCACTATGTTGCTTCAGCCAGCGATCGTTCATCCAGCATCGAGCTTCATTGTGATGGGAAATATGATAATGATGATCTGATTGATAGTTCTGAATATCCAATGCCAGTTAACTCAACTGCCATCAACATAACTGGTTCCTCAGATGATGTAACATGGTCACAATACTTATCAGAAGATGGATATACCTTCAACAATATTAATCCATACACCAATGTTGCCCATTTACCATATCCACCATCAAAGGTAACAAATTTTAGTATTACATTGGGTTAGTATCAATTCACATGCTTAACTTGCAGGTTCTTCCAATCCATATATTTTAATTCCTTATTTTGAATTAACACACTCATAATTGAAAATTTTGAGTTTCCACCCTACCATTAGCTTCAGTTCAATTTTCTATCCAACTTAATTTTTATCTTCCCTAAATAGCCCTTTTGTACTTTATTTTCAGAAATTAATATATAACAAAATAATTTTGTATCTGCCTAATATACCATATATATATATATATATATATATATATATATATACACACACACACACACTAGAGATTGGCAAATAAAGTACAAAAGGGGTATTTAAAGAAGATAAAAATTAGGGACAAAATATGGGGGGCAAGGGATCCCTGTGCCACACGAAATTTTACTATTTTAAAAATATTTTGTTATAAAATAAATTATATTATTACATAATATATCATGATTAACATATATATATCAAAAAATCAGAATTTTAAAAAATCATATACCATTGTTTTGGAATAATCAATCAAAATAATAATTTTATAATCAAAATATTCCAAAACTGTGGTATATGATTTTTTAAAATTCGGATTTTTTGATTTATATGTTAATCATGATATATTATGTAATAATATAATTTTATTTTATAACAAAATATTTTTAAAATAGTAAAATTTCATAAGATACTGATGGCATAGGGAATCCCTTGCCAATATCGGGGGGGGGGGGGGGTGGGGGTGGGGGGGGTTAAGTCCAAAAATCCATGTGGATTTAATTGGTATTGTAATTAATGATTTCAAGAATGTATTACCTTGTTACTATTTCAGGTTGACATAGCATTAGAATGTGCAAGGTTACAGCATAGGTTTACATTACCTCCGTTAGAAGTCCAAGATAATTCAGAGGCTGTTTTTCCTAATTACATCCCAACCCGGATGTCAAATTCAAGTCTTTTCCATGGGAATACAAATCAACATCCTGACATTGTACAGGAAATTGTTTCAGTTTCTCAAGCTTCTCATCATGATCTTCAGAATCAGGCTGGGAATTATGCACCGGTGGATGATTTTTGGTATTTTCTTCAAAATAGCCAAGCACCACCTGATATATGTTCATCCCAAAACATAGACAACATACGACAAGAACAGATCCATAGGTCCATCAAAATTGGAGATAATGATGAAATGTTCCAAACAGGGAGAATGGTTGAGAACTTAAGACGGATTGGAATGTATAACAAGGAACTTGAAAAGGTAATTTTATTTACTATACCAACTGCCTAAACTCTCTCTAACTCTCTCTAACTCTCTCTCTCTCTCTCTCTCTCTCTCTCTCTATATATATATATATATATATATATATATTTCAATCGATAAAGTCTTATCTCTCCTTGACCTTGTCAGGGCCCTTCAAATGACTTCAAGACAGTAGCCGTAGAATATTTTTCCAATAATATCCGAAGAGAATACCATGATTTTCAAGGTTTGTTGCATTAATTTCATTTCATTTAAGTTCATATTATTGGACAAAGCCAGATATGTATATAAAATTGAACATACGTACTAACATTTTCTTGAATATTACTGCAGGGGAAACCAGCGACCACAACTACTTCAATGCATTCACAAACATTGAGACAACAAATGACAATATCTCACTTGGCCATGTGAATGACGACAATTATGACAACTTCTTGGATGATAAATATATTTGTGATTTCACGACCACTCCAAGCTTCGAAATATACGACAAAATCGAAACCAATCATGGCTTGCTTGTTTCGACCCGACAGGCTCCCAAGACATTTTACCACAAGGTGGCTCCTTCTAAGACAATCCAAGTCCATAAAAACCCCACCATGGTGCCATTAGCCAAACCGGGTTTGATAACTATACCAAATAATGGAAGCTTGTCAGATAAATTGGTTTCATTATCAAAAAAGATGCTAAGAAGCATGGACTCCAAAATCATCCGAATCTATGATAGGGACTCAAGTCCAAAACTGTTTGAAGAAGGGAGCTTATTATGTGGTGAAGTGAAAAATATGAAGAGTTATTTAACCTTTGCTTTGGCTTTATGTGCTATTTGGGTACAAATTGTAACACCTTTCTCTTGATTTGTAGGATTACCGTAATTATTGTAACATTAAAATGGGAGGTAAGCCTAGTTTGATTTTTTTTCTTTCTATAATTCTTTGTATTGATTCAACGGAAAAGTGGGAGTTTAATATACTTGTTTGGTTGGTGTACTGTGAAATTATTGGGATTACTCTTTTGTTAATTTTTTCATCTCTTTCACATTTAGTACTTGCAGCAACATCATTTTTTATAATAATTTCGATCATACTTTGTCCTATTAATACATAAATATCAATACTAAAAATCATCTCTATTAGTTTCACCATATTAGCTTCACGTGCAAATGTGAAGCTAAGGAAATAAAGCGTCAAATAAATACACAAAAGGCGTCACATAAGTGACGGCAATGTAAAGAGAAAAAACAGGTCAACTTTTAGGAACATTGTCGTCACATATGTGACGCCATTATGGACGCTTAAAATGTTTGTGTGTGACGCCATTCTTGGACGCTAAATGTTTGTGTATCGGCGTCACAAATGTGACGCCATTATAAAGTAATTTTTTGAAATAATTTTGCTTTATTAGTGTCACATAAGTGACACCAATACATGTATCGTTAGTTTTGGCGACATATACGTGATGTTATTCTAGAATTAATTATTAGTTTTTATGATATATTTATATATACAAAATCCATATTAAATGTAAGAAAATAAATTTGTATTGATTTAAATATTAAATATAAATAGTAAATTGATAACTATATTTAAATAACTATAGTGTAAGAAATTCAATAATTATTATAATAATTATTTACGTTTAAATATTTCGAAAATTGATTTAATTTGGAAATTAAATCAAATATAAATATGAAATATAGTATAGGTATAAATAAATAAAATTGTAATATGCTTATTGAATTAAAACATAGCTCAGTGGTTAAAGGCCATGCATTTATCACATATGTGCGAGTTCGATTCCCTCATCGTCCACTGAGCTATGTTTTTTATTCCAGTTACCATCTTTAGCGTCACATATGTGACGCCTTTATATACCTATCGGCGTCACATATGTGACGCTATATGTCATTTTTTTACAGCAACCAGAACAGGCCACAACAAACAAAACAAGTTGCTGTTTTGACCCAAGTTACACAACACAACAGCAACCGAACCAACAAAGCAACATAACAACAAACAACATTCTATACCAACAACGCAATAAAACACCATGCACAATAAATATAACATTTTATATAAATCAAAATCACAACATATGCAAAATAAAAAAAAATACGATCATCAAAATATAAATCTAACATGCTACTCGTCAGATATTGAATGCATCAACTCATCCTCATCAAAGTTGTTGGAGTCATCATCCTCATCGTTCGCCCGAGATGATGAGGTATCTACCTTCTTCTTTCCTTTGAGTAATCTCAACATGAGTTTACTCATCGTTGAAAATTTGGACTCCATCTTCTCTTTATCCTTCTTCATCTCCTCTCTATCCTTCTTCATGTCCTCGTTGTCCTATTTTAGCGCCTCAATGGTAGCCTCCAAAGACTGATCAACCTCGATAGGTCGTAATGATGTTCGTGAATCAACAAGACGACGACTTGTGGGTTGGTTAATGACTTCATTTATGATTATCCCCTTTGAAATTCCCCTCACCCTTCCACCCTGTCTAACTCTGCCAGCCGCCTGAGCCCACAAGTTCGGGTAAAATTTATCTTCTGGAGGAAGATTTGGGGAATGCAATGCCTCAACAAGCTTATTGTATCGGTTATAATATCCTGGAATTTCAGTATAAAATTTTCGCGTTATTTTATCTGAGATATATTGAATAGTATGGTATCTATACAGTATGTATAAAATAAATTGAGGACTGAGACAATTGTGTTAGTATAATTGTTGTACTTAGTCGAAAATTGTATTTGAGAATATTGTGTATCAGGTGTATCGTATGAGAATATTATTGGGACGAGTATATGTAATCAGTATGTCGTGTATACATATTCAGTATATTGGGACGACAGGCAGGAGCAGTCATAAATGGCTAAGTATAAAAGCCATAACGTACCTTAAGCATAGGAGCTTACATACGTTAAGATATACGCGTAACGTACGTTATGAAGAATGCATAACGTACGTTATGAGAAATATCGGATAGGATCCGAGCTATGATCGATGAGTGGGCCCGTGGTCGGCAACTTTCGGTGTGGATATGGACAGGAGAGTCAACGATGGACTTAACGTACGTTACGTTGATTTTGTTACGTACGTTATTTGAGAATGAAGATTACGTACGTTATACTTGTTATGTTACGTACGTAGGAGTATATGTTGATAAGAACCGTAGCTTCTGGATTATGGAGTACGTACATTATTGTCGTTGGATTATGTACATTAAAAGTGTGTTCTGTAGCAAGTCAACGTCTGTGTTATGTATGGTATGGCATAGGTCTTACGTACGTAATACATGATACGAATTGAGGCAGTAGTTTCTAGAGTAGCGTTACGTACGCTATCGAAGTCGGGTAACATACGTAATGTGCGTTACGTACGTTAGGTGAATCAGGTAACGTACCTAACGACTGAAGTTTATATAAATATGTGAGACCCGTCACTTTGGCATTTTTAGAGATGTTCACTTTGTTTTTCGCCCTTCAACCCTCCAAGATGGATTTTAGGCTCCTCTAACTTGATTATGAGCTTGATGGCATGGATTGGAGCTTGAGATATGAAGATATTACTGATTTTTGAGGTGTTTGATTGTGTTATTCATCTTCTTGAGGTATGTTGGTTAATCCTCTCTTTATTTTCAGGTTTTGATGTTATTGTTAATGATTAATTCGTGTGATGATAGTTTATGGAAGTGTTGTGATGATTCATCATCGTTGTTTGGAACCGCCATTTCGGGATTGCCGTAAATCCATCCTATGTTATTATGCGTGTTGTGAGCCTTTGATCGGTGTTTCGATCGTGTATCGTATATTTCGGATGTTTTGGGCCGTTTTGTAATTTCTCAAAGTTATGGGTAATTACGTTTGTTGTTGTTTTATGAACCTTCGGGTAGTCGGAAATATGTTTTCTTTTAGCACTTAGATTCGTCCTCTCGAACTCTATGTGTTCGTATCTTCATATTTTGTTAATCATCGCTTTTTGAGTTCCAGTTCACTTCTTGCCTGCTTAAAGTAGCTTGTCAGTCCTGTTCTGGGAAGACATAACGTATGTTACGGGTGATACTTAACGTACATTATGTGTTATGCTTAGCGTACGTAACTTTATTGTGGTTACATACGTCTTGGTGTTCAGGAAATCGGGCAAAGGGCTTTGCCGGACCCTATGTACGCTACGAGCATGTGGTTACGTACGTTAAAGTGGAACATTACGTACGTAAGCCAGTGGATTACGTATGTTAAATGCTTCAGGGCTTCGGGGAGTAAGCTGTACTGGTCGATTACGTACGCTACGGGCATGGTGTTACGTACGTTAACATATTAACGTACGTTAACCATGACATGCTAACGTACGTAATACGCTGTGGGTATAAGTACCCGTGAGTTGACCAAGTTCGGCCATTTCCATCCATAAGTCCTCCTTGTCCCTTTTTAGGCGATTCTTGGGAGATTTCCAGGCGATTCGAAGTCTTGTAACTTGAAGCTATCACCTTCCTTGAATTCCTGGTGTTGATTAACAACATCTACTTGTGTTCTTAGTCTCCAATCCGAGGTAATCTCTTAGAACCCTATTTTTGGGAAATTTGGGGGTTTTCAATTTAATGTCCGATTTGTTTCGTGTTGTTGATTAATCCATAATTTATACGATTAATCTTAGTGGTATTCATATTTTCCTATGAATTCATGATAAATTTCGTGGTATTTGTGAAATCGAGAGGGTTCGGTTGCGACCCGCACTCGTTGTTGTTTTTGTACGAATTTACATGAATCGTATGTGGGTTTTTGAATGTATTCCGTTTTCGTACTCATGTAGAATTGGTTGTGCTGTATTCTTCTGATCGTTAGGTTTGTGGTTGTCGGTTCCTAGCGAACGTGGTTGATTGTTCCGTTCAATTCGTCGTCAATTTCTCAAGGCAAGTATTCTTGTGAAACCCTTATGCTTAACATGAAATGCTAATATATATGTGTGTGATTTGCTCACTCCGGGAGTGTCCGACGGGGCCTCGGAGGAATCTGTGATTTCACTCCTGATTCACGAGCTTGTTTGGATATCCAGTCCGGGAGGGTCCATAGAGGCCTCGGATAGGACCAGTGGTTTAGTCCCGGTCGTAGGCGAGCCATGTGCGTGATTTTTAACTGTGGCCAGTCCGGGAGGGTCCATAGAGGCCTCGGATGGGACTAGTGGTTTAGCCTCGGTCCTAGGCAAATTGATTATTGACTGTTGGTTTTCCAGAAAAGACATGTCTTGATTTTGATTTTGAAACAATTTGATGCATGTGCTATGAAATGTGTAAGCGAATGGTTTGCCTTGACTACTTGTACTAGCGTAATTGCTAACCCCTTTTGGGACCCGTTACTGGGGATTTTCGTGTTATGAATTTCAGGTTGCGTTCAGCCGGTCGAGCAGGGACTGGAGCAGTACGAGGATGATGGCCAGGGTTGTTGACGTGTGAAAATGAGTCCTTTATTTTAGTTGCCCATTTTAAACGTTTGTTTTCAACTTGCAAACTGATAGACCGTACTCGCGAGTACTTAGGCATTTTGATTTAGAAAATGGTTTGTATTACTAAATGTTAGTTATGATTTTCGGTGGTGTCTGGTTTACCGGTTGTACCGGGCATTTTATTTATTTTTCGTCTTGGTGATATGTGTTTTCTTGCTAACCGAGATGGTTAGACGAGTGTATTAATTATTTATCCTGGTGGGTCCCGCGTAGGGGTCCATGAAACTGTAATATACCCTGAATATTTGGGGGTGTTACAAAAAATGGTATCAGAGCACTAGGTTTATGGATACCTAGGCTTTTCGGTTAATTGGTTCTAATTGTGTTTTATTTTGCACATCGTCATCACGCTGCCATCATCTTGGTACTTCCAGTGTTTGTAAGTTTTTCTTACTTGATTCTTTTGTTTTCTCGTATCGTACTTCCGCTTCTTGGACTGTGATTGTTTTTCTCCTGTACTTATCATCGAGTTGCTTTTGCTACTTTTTATCTCCAGTATGGATGCTAGGAGAGGTCGAGGTAGAGGTCGTGGATGCGGCCAGGGATGTGAGGTAGCCAGTGGGGCGGCCATGTCACACACTTCTGGAGCCGGCAGTAATGATGGTCGTTAGGACCATACTGCTACTCAATATGGCACCGACATTGGTGTTGCAGCTGTGATGCAACAAATGGTGAACCAACTGGCTGCGATAGCCCAGTCGGTTCAAAACCCGGCTCTGGATCGTACTGCTCGGACCAAAGCAGATCGTTGGCTTCAGGATGTCACCAAGATGCATCCTTCTCAGTTTTCTGGGGCTTCAGATCCGATTGGTTGGGAAGGGTGGATCAAACAGATGTCCAAGATCTTTGTTGCCACTAACTGTCCTGAGGATCGCAAGGTCCCAATCGCCCAGTATTTTCTCACTGGGGACGCTGCTGATTGGTGGGAGGCTGTTGGGCCTCAGGATCATGATGCTTCATGGGCTGAGTTCAGAGACCTTATGGAAGCTGAGTACTGTCTGTGGCCAGTTCGTCAGGCGCGGGTCCATGTTTTTTTCAACCGGTAATTGGTCTTTGTGAAGGCCCAAGTTAAGGAGGAGAGCAATAAGATTTGCCGCTTATCTAGGCGAATGAAATCGAGGATTCGTGATTACATGTCTGGACTCGTCTGCACCACCCTAAAGGACTATCAGAGTAGAGCTCTTCCTTATGATATGTCCTTGACAGCCAGTGAGGCGGCTCGAGAAAGTAAGAAACAGAAATCCGTCGGTAACTTTTCGGCTCACAAGGGCGGAGTTCAGCAAAAGTCTCAATCTGCTAACGTTCCTGCGGGCTGTTCGGCTTGTTTTTATGGGGGCTTTCGAGGTACTACCAGTGCCCCCACTCATGGGTTCAGATGTTTTAACTGTGGCCAACCGGGCCATAGGAACCGGGAGTGTCCCCGTACGCCGTTGACTTGTCATACTTGTGGCCAGGTGGGCCACAAGGCTTCCTTCTGTGATCGTTCAGAGCAGATGTAACACCCCCGAGATATTCGGAGTATATTACAGCGCCATGGACCCCTACATGGGACCCACCAGGCTATAACAAGAAAACACCACTCGACTAACCATCTCGGTTAGCGAGGACACACATTTAAATAATACAACATATAAAAATACGCTGGAGCAACCGGCGAAATAAGCATCAACCGGCAATGTAGTAATTTAAGGTAATACAAAATGGAGTTCGAAAAGGAAAACCTAAGTACTCGCGAGTACAATCTATAAGTTTATAAATGTGGGAAAGAACCATATCGAAGTAAACAAGAGAAATAAGAAGACCCAAATGCACATGTCAACGACCCTGGCCAACATACTCGTACTGTCCCAGCACCCGCTCGTCCGGAAGAACATAACCTGAAATCCATAACAAGAATTTCCCCAAAACGGGTCCCCAAAGGGGTTAGAAATTACGCTAGTACAAGTAATCAAGGCAAACCAATCGCTTACACATTTCATAGTACAATGCACCGATTCATTTCAAAACCAAAACCAGACATGTCTTTTCCGGAAACAAACAGTCAAACAATTTGCCTTGGGAACAGGGTAATACCATTGATCCCGCTCGAGGCCTCTAAGGACCCTCCCGAGCTGGCCATATCATAAAACAAAACACGCACATGCATCGCCTTGGGAACAGGGTAATACCATTGATCCCGCTCGAGGCCTCTAAGGACCCTCCCGAGCTGGCTAGCTAAACAAACTCATGAATCAAGGACTCAACCCTTTGGACTCCCTCCGTGATCCCATCGGACCCTCCCGAGGTGAGCAATCACACACAATATACATTACTATTTCACGTTAAGCATAAAGGTTTCCAAAAATACTTGCCTTGAATAATTGATGACGCAACGAACGGAAAGGAAAATCACCGACGAACGCTAGGAACCAACGAAACCAAACCTAACGATTCGAAGAACATAATCACAACCAACTCTAGACGAATACGGAAATGGAATACACCCAAAACCCCGCCTACGATTCATGTATATTTGTACAAAAATAACAACGATGGCGGACCACAACCGAACCCTCTCGATTTCGCAAAACCATGAAAATATACCATGAATCCGTAGGAAAACTAATGATATCAACAAGATTAATAATATTCATCATGAATTAATCTATCATACGGAACGAATCGGACGAAAAAGTGAAAACCCCCAATTGACCTAAAAGAAGGTTTTAGGAGTTTACCTCGAATTGAAGACGAAGAACACGATTAGATGTTGATAAAATACTCCAAAAACTCGAAGAAGATGATGGCTCGGATTACTAAGCTTCAAATCGCCAGAAAACACCAAGAAAATCGCCCACGAGCCGGAGGAGAGGAGAAGGATGAAAAATGTCCAAAATCGGTCAACTCCTGGGTTTATAAACCTAGGTCGCGTTACGTACGTTAGCCACCACTTGCTAACGTACGTAGGCTGTGTTACGTACGTAAGCCATAAGGGCCTTACGTACGTAACCAAAAAGGCAGAAATTCCTGTACCCTTTACACTAGGACGTTACGTATGTAACCAAAAGGTGTGTTACGTACGTAACATTCTCTTCTGGGAAGTACAGGCCAGAAATAGATAAGTAAGGTACCGAAAAGAATCGAAATATAACGGTGAACAATTCACGATGGTACGAACGTAAAGGACTTGAAATGACGAACTTTAAGTGTTGAAGGAAAACATATTCCCGACTACCCAAAGGTTCGGAAAAACAACAACAAACGTAATTTTCCCAAAACTTTGGGAAATTTACAAAACGGCCCAAAACATTCAAAATGTACGATACATGATCGAAACATCAAACAAAGCTCACAACACGCGTAATAACATGAGATGGATCTTTGGCAACCCCAAACCGGCAGTTCCGAACGACGATTTATGAGAATACACGAAATAGCGACAAAAACGACATAAAACACCGAATCGAGTAAAACGAGTCCGAAACAAGCTCAAACGACCAAAAGTCCAATATTAAATATCCTCGAATTGTCAATACGGTTACAAGCGAGTTGCCAAAGATGAAAATACACCGAAATGAGAATATCAAGTGAAAGGAAACATGCGGATATTACAGTAGACTCTTGGTGCCCAGGCTTCTTTCAGAGGAGACTCTTGGTTGGGAAGGGTGGATCAAAGAGATGTCCAAGTTCGTAATTAACGTCTTGAATGTGATGAGACTCCTGCGGAAGGGGTGTACTGGTTATTGGTGTTACTCCTTGAAGGCGGAGGATGGTGGAGTCGAGTTTCCATCGATCCCAGTCATTAGTGAGTTCCCAGATGTCTTTCCCGACGAGTTGCCGGGGTTACCACCGGACCTTGAGGTTGAGTTTGCTATCGAGTTAGAGCCGGGTGCGGCTCCAATTTTGAAGGCGCCATATTGCATGGCACCTTCAGAGATGGCTGAGCTTCTTGAGTCGGGGTATATTCGATCGAGTGCTTCGCCTTGGGGCACACCGGTCGTGTTTGTGCGGAAGAAGGATGGTTCAATGCGTTTATGTATCGACTATCGCGAGCTAAACAAAGTGACCATCAAGAACAAGTATCCCTTACCGAGGATTGATGACTTGTTTGATCAGTTGCAAGGAGCTTCAGTATTCTCGTATATCGACTTGAGATCGGGGTACTATCAACTTTGGGTGAAGGAATCCGATGTCCCGGAAATAGCTTTCCGGACGAGATACGGACATTATGAATTTGTGGTTATGCCCTTTCGGGCTAACTAACGGAAAACTCCTCTCGTCGGCGACACCTTTAGCAAAACGTGGTCCCCCACATCGAATTCCAAAGGTCGACGACGGACGTCGGCATACGACTTATGTCGACTCTGAGCGGTCAACATCCGTTCTCGAATCACATCCACCTTCCGCCTCGTCTCTAAGACAATATCTGGTTCGGTCCCGACCAAATCGGATGCTTCGTTCAAACAAATCGGCGATCGACAACGCCGCCCATAAAGTGCCTCATACGGCGCCATCCGAATCGACGTGTGCCAACTATTGTTGTACGTGAATTCGATCAATGGCAAATGCTCCTCCCAGTCATTGCTCCAATCGAGAGCACAAGCACGCAACATATCCTCAAATGTCTGGATAGTGCGTTCCGACTGTCCATCTGACTGGGGATGAAAAGAGGTACTCAAACGCAAACGAGTACCCAACGCCTTATGCACCGCCTGCCAAAAATGCGATACAAAACGACCATAACGATCCAAAACAATAGACTTCGGAGTACCGCGAAGCCTCACAATCTGCGCGATAAACACATGAGCCAACTTCTCCGGGCCCCAAGTGTCCTTGATGCCCAGAAAATGTGCCGACTTGGTCAGACGATCAACAATCACCCATACCATATTCATGCCCGACCTCGATCTCGGCAAACTCGTAATGAAATCCAATGATATATCTTCCCATTTCCATTCCGGAACAGGAAGTGACTGCAATAATCCAGCCGGTCGCTGATGCACGATTTTGACCTGCTGACAAGTCAAACATCTCGCTACAAACTGTGCGACCTCCTCCTTCATATCATTCCACCAGAAATTTCTTCTCAGGTCCTTGTACATCTTACTCGAACCAGGATGGACAGAGTAAGGTGTAGCATGGGCCTCGCGCAGAATACCCTGTCTTAACTCTGAGTCGTTCGGTACACAAAGCCAAATCTGGAATCTCAAAACACCATCTTCGTGAATCACAAACCCAGGAGACTTTCCTTTAAGAACGTTCTCTCGGATTTGAGTAATCATCGGATCCTCTAACTGCTTCAGCTTAATTTCATCGATCAAAGACGACGAAATCTCTAAAGCACAAAGTTGCCCGACAGCTCCAGGCAACAAAACCTCAACATCTAACTCGATCAAAACCCGTCGAAGCTCAGACTGAGACGTAAGGATCTCAAGCGTTCGCAACGCAATCGGTTTCCGACTCAAGGCGTCGGCCACGACGTTCGCCTTGCCCGGATGATAAAGGATTTCGAGGTCATAATCGTTAATCAACTCTAACCATCTCCTCTGCCTCATATTCAACTCCCACTGAGTAAATATGTATTTCAGACTTTTATAATCGGTAAAAATCTGACATGCAGAGCCGAACAGATAGTGACGCCAAATCTTGAGCGCAAAAATAACTGCCGCTAACTCCAAGTCATGAGTATGGTAGTTAAGCTCATACGGCCTCAACTGTCACGATGCATATGTGATGGTCTTGCCGTGCTGCATCAATACACACCCAATACCCTGACCCGAAGCATCACTATAAACAGCAAAACCCCTGTTGCCACACGGCAACGCTAAAATCGGGGCTAAAGTCAAACGCTTCTTCAACTCCTCAAAACTCGACTGCCTCTCGTCATTCCAGACGAACTTCTCGGATTTCTGGAGCAACTGCGTAAGTGGTCGAGCTAGTTTCGAGAAACCCTCGACGAACCTACGGTAGTAGCCAGCTAAACCCAAGAAACTACGGACCTCCTTCACATTCCTGGGCAGTGCCCAATCTAACACTGCCTCAATCTTCTGCGGATCCACTCGAACTCCCTCGGCTGAAATCACGTGACCTAGAAACATCACTTCCTTCAGCCAGAACTCACATTTCGAGAACTTCGCACAGAGTTGCTCGGTCCTCAAAATGTCTAGCCCTACCCGCAAATGATGGGTATGCTCTTCCTCGTTCCTCGAATAAATAAGAATATCATCAATGAAGACGACGACGCACTTATCCAAATACTCGATAAAGACTTTGTTCATTAACTGCATGAACACCGCCGGTGCATTAGTTAAGCCGAAAGGCATAACTACAAACTCATAATGTCCGTATCTCGTCCGAAAAGCTGTTTTCGGCACATCGGACTCTCTCACCCGGAGCTGATAGTACCCCGATCTCAAATCAATCTTCAAGAATACCGCAACTCCCTGCAACTGATCGAACAAGTCATCAATTCTCGGCAAAGGATACTTGTTCTTGATGGTCACCTTGTTTAGTTCGCGATAGTCGATACACAAACGTAGTGAACCATCCTTCTTCCGTACAAACAGGACCGGTGCGCCCCAAGGCGAGGCGCTCGGTCGAACATACACCGACTCAAGAAGCTCACTCAACTGCTTCTTCAACTCTGACATCTTTGAAGGTGCCATGCGATACGGCGCCTTTGAAATCGGAGCCGCGCCCGGCTCTAACTCTATAGCAAACTCGACCTCACGATCCGGTAGCAAACCCGGTAACTCGTCAGGAAATACATCAGGAAACTCACTAACGACTGGAATCGATGAAAGCTCGACTCCATAATCCTCCGCCTTCAAGGCATAGCACCAATAACCAGTACACCCCTTTCACAGGAGACTCATCGCCTTCAAGGCGTTAATAACGAACTTCTGGTTTCCCCTCTTTCGCCCTGCGAAAGAGTGCTCGGTGCCGTCCTCGGCTAACATAATGATGATTCTCGTGCGGTAGTTCATGATTGCGCCATGCCGCTCGAGCCAATCATCCCCGAGAATCAAATCCTCACCCTGAATATTAACGACAATAAGATTAGAGAGCCAAGCTCTCTCACAAATAAACACAGAGCAGTCTCGGACCTCTCGATCGCCAACGATCCTATCACCGCTAGGAAGTTTAACGATGAAAGACTCGCAAGGCGACAAACAGTCAAGACTCAAATGGCGCACACAGTCCAGCGATATGAACGAATGTGTAGCACCAGAATCGAAAAGCACACTGACAGGATGAGAATGGATATGAACGGTACCTGTCGCCACAGTGGCTGCTGGATCATCGGCCCTCCTCATCTCATAGATACGCGGCTGGGCAGAGCCGACACTGGAAGCTCCTCCTCTAGCGGGCTGACCCCGACCTCTACCTCGACCGGCACTCGGCGGAGGCTGCGGAGCAAATGAGCCCTGGTTCACACTAGGCTCTCTCAGTGCTGAAAAAGAATCACGGGACTCGCGAATCTGTCTGATCTGATCACAAAAAGGGGCCTTGTGGCCCAACTGACCACAAGTATGACAAGTAAACTTCGGACGAAGACACTGCCGGTTCCTATGGCCCTGCTGGCCACAGTTAAAGCATGTGGGTTCACGAATGGGGGTTCCGGAAACACCTCGAAAGCTCCCAGATAAACGAGCCAAACCGCCCGTAGAAATATTCGCAGTCTGGGATTTCTGCTGGCCTCCACTCTTGGGACCAGAAAAATTTCCGACCGACTTCTGCTTCTTGCTCTCACGAGCCCAATCACTAGCCGTCACCGACATATCATAAGAAAGAGCCCTACTCTGATAATCCTTCAAAGTATTGCAGACGAGCCCAGACATATAGTCCCGAATTGACAGCTTCATCCGTCTGGAAAAATGGAAAATTTTGTCGCTCTCTTCGACAACTTGGGTCTTCACATAGCCCAACTCCTTGTTAAAATCGGCAATAGCTTGAGATACGGGAATATCCCGTGGTTGAGAATCATAGAAAGCATGGACTCGAGCCTGTCTGACTGGCCACGGGCAATATTCAGTCTCCACCAATTCTTGAAATTCGGCCCACGAAGCAACATGATCTTTGGGCCCAACGGCCTCCCACCAATCCGTAGCGTCCCCAGTGAGAAAGTACTGGGCAATAGGAACCTTACGGTCCTCGGGACAGTTGGTGGCAACGAAGACCTTAGATATCTCCTTGATCCACCCCTCCCAGCCGATCGGGTCTGATGCTCCCGAAAACTGAGGAGGGTGCATCTTCATGACATCTTGGAGCCAACGGTCTCCTCCGCCCCGATTAGCATGGGCCTGATCGGGGTTCCGAACCACCCGAGCTATAGCCACCATTTGGTTTACCATTTGCTGCATAACGGCCGCAATACCAAGGTCGGCGCGCTCCTGAGAAGAAGCATGACTGTGACGGTCACCGGTACTGCCGGCTCCCGAAGAATGTGATGTGGCCGCCCCACCGGCTGCCCCACGTCCCCGACCGCGTCCACGGCCACGACCATGACCACGGCCCCTTCCAGCATCCATGCTGGTGTTAAGAGATGGCAAAAAGCAACTCGATGATAAGTAACAAAGGGAGAATAACCACAGTTCAAGAAACATAAATACGGTACGAGAAAGTAAAGGATCGAGTAAGGAAAACTTACGAACACTGGAAGTACTGGAGATGTCGGCAGCGGTGTGACAATGTGCAAAACAAAACACAACTAGACCCAAATAACCGACAAGCCTAGGTATCCATAAACCTAGTGCTCCGATACCATTTTCTGTAACACCCCTCGAGAAATTCGGAGTATATTACAGCGCCATAGACCCCTACATGGGACCCACCAGGCTATAACAAGAAAACACCACTCGACTAACCATCTCGGTTAGCGAGGACACACATTTAAATAATACAACATATAAAAATACGCCCGGAGCAACCGGCGAAATAAGCATCAACTGACAATGTAGTAATTTAAGGTAATACAAAACGGAGTTCGAAAAGGAAAACCTAAGTACTCGCGAGTACAATCTATAAGTTTATAAATGTGGAAAAGAACCATATCGAAGTAAACAAAAGAAATAAGAAGACCCAAATGCACATGTCAACGACCCTGGCCAACATCCTCGTACTGTCCCAGCGCCCGCTCGTCCGGAAGAACATAACCTGAAATCCATAACAAGAATTTCCCCAAAACGGGTCCCCAAAGGGGTTAGCAATTACGCTAGTACAAGTAATCAAGGCAAACCAATCGCTTACACATTTCATAGTATAATGCACCGATTCATTTCAAAACCAAAACCAGACATGTCTTTTCTGGAAACAAACAGTCAAACAATTTGCCTTGGGAACAGGGTAGTACCATTGATCCCGCTCGAGGCCTCTAAGGACCCTCCCGAGCTGGCCATATCATAAAACAAAACACGCACATGCATCGCCTTGGGAATAGGGTAATACCATTGATCCCGCTCGAGGCCTCTAAGGACCCTCCCGAGCTGGCTAGCTAAACAAACTCATGAATCCAGGACTCAACCCTTTGGACTCCCTCCGTGATCCCGTCGGACCCTCCCGAGGTGAGAAATCACACACAATATACATTACTATTTCACGTTAAGCATAAAGGTTTCCAAAAATACTTGCCTTGAATAATTGATGATGCAACGAACGGAAAGGAAAATCACCGACGAACGCTAGGAACCAATGGAACCAAGCCTAACGATTCGAAGAACATAATCACAACCAACTCTAGACGAATACGGAAATGGAATACACCCGAAACCCCGCCTACGATTCACGTATATTCGTATAAAAATAACAACGAGGGCGGAGCACAACCGAACCCTCTCGATTTCGCAAAACCATGAAAATATACCATGAATCCGTAGGAAAACTAATGATATCAACAAGATTAATCATATTCATCATGAATTAATCTATCTTAAAGAACAAATCGGACGAAAATGTGAAAACCCCTAATTGACCTAAAAGAAGGTTTTAGGAGTTTACCTCGAATTGAAGACGAAGAACACGATTAGATGTTGATAAAATACTCCAAAAACTCGAAGAAGGTGATGGCTCGGATTACTAAGCTTCAAATCACCGGAACACACCAAGAAAATCGCCCACGAGCCGGAGGAGAGGAGAAGGATGAAAAATGACCAAAATCGGTCAACTCGTGGGTTTATAAACCCAGGCCGCGTTACGTACGTTAGCCACCACTTGCTAACGTACGTAGGCTGTGTTACGTACGTAAGCCATAAGGGCCTTACGTACGTAACCAAAAAGGCAGAAATGCCTGTACCCTTTACACTAGGACGTACGTACGTAACCAAAAGGTGTGTTACGTACGTAACATTCTCTTTTGGGAAGTACAGGCCAGAAATAGATAAGGAAGGTACCGAAAAGAATCGAAATATAACGGTGAACAATTCACGATGGTACGAACGTAAAGGACTCGAAACGACGAACTTTAAGTGTTGAAGGAAAACATATTCCCGACTACCCAAAGGTTCGGAAAAACAACAACAGACGTAATTTTCCCAAAACTTTGGGAAATTTACAAAATGGCCCAAAACATCCGAAATGTACGATACATGATCGAAACATCAAACAAAGCTCACAACACGCGTAATAACATGAGATGGATCATTGGCAACCCCAAAACGGCAGTTCCGAACGACGATTTACGAGAATACACGAAATAGCGACGAAAACGACATAAAACACCGAATCGAGTAAAACGAGTCCGAAACAAGCTCGAACGACAAAAAGTCCAATATTAAATATCCTCGAGTTGTCAATACGGTTACAAGTGAGTTGCCAAAGACGAAAATACATCGAAACGAGAATATCAAGTGAAAGGAAAAATGCGGATATTACAGAGGAGACTCTTGGTTGGGAAGGGTGGATCAAAGAGATGTCCAAGTTCGTAATTAACGTCTTGAAGGTGATGAGACTCCTGCGGAAGGGGTGTACTGGTTATTGGTGTTACGCCTTGAAGGCGGAGGATGGTGGAGTCGAGTTTCCATCGATCCCAGTCGTTAGTGAGTTCCCAGATGTCTTTCCCGACAAGTTGCCGGGGTTACCACTGGACCTTGAGGTTGAGTTTGCTATCGAGTTAGAGCCGGGTGCGGCTCTAATTTCGAAGGCGCCATATTGCATGGCACCTTCAGAGATGGCTGAGTGGAAGAAGTAGTTGGCTGAGCTTCTTGAGTCGGGGTATATTCGATCGAGTGCTTCGCCTTGGGGCGCACCAATCCTGTTTGTGCGGAAGAAGGATGGTTCACTGCGTTTATGTATCGACAATCGCGAGCTAAACAAAGTGACCATCAAGATCAAGTATCCCTTACCGACGATTGATGACTTGTTTGATCAGTTGCAAGGAGCTGCAGTATTCTCGTATGTCGACTTGAGATCGGGGTACTATCAGCTTTGGGTGAAGGAATCCGATGTCCCGAAAATAGCTTTCCGGACGAGATACGGACATCATGAATTTGTGGTTATGCCCTTCGGGCTAACTAACGCGCCGACAGTGTTCATGCAGTTGATGAACAAGGTTTTCATCGAGTATTTAGATAAGTGTGTCGTTGTCTTCATTGATGACATCCTTATCTACTCGAAGAATGAGGAGGAGCACGCGCATCATCTGCATGTGGTGTTGGACGTTTTTAGGACCGAGCGACTCTATGTGAAGTTCTCGAAATGTGAGTTATGGCTGAAGGAAGTGATGTTTCTGGGTCACGTGATTTCAGCCGAAGGGATCCGTGTGGATCCACAAAATATTGAGGCAGTGCTGGATTGGACACCACCTAAGAATGCGAAGGAGGTCCCTAGTTTCTTGGGTTTGGCTGGATACTACCGTGGGTTCATCGAGGGGTTCTCGAAACTGGCTCGGCCACTTACACAGTTGCTTCAAAAATCTGAGAAGTTCGTCTGGAATGACGAAAGGCAGTCCAGTTTTGAGGAGCTGAAGAGGCGTTTGATTTCAGCCCCGATTCTAGCGTTGTCATGTGGCAACGAGGGTTTTGCTGTTTATAACGATACTTCGGGTCAGGGTCTTGGGTGCGTGTTGATGCAGCACGACAATACTATTGCGTATGTGTCGAGACAGTTGAGGCCGTATGAGCTCAACTACACGACTTGGAGTTAGCGGCAGCTGTGTTTGCGCTCAAGATTTGGCATCATTACCTCTTGGGCTCCGCATGTCATAATTGTACCGATCATAAAAGTCTGAAGTACATATTTACTAAGCGGGAGTTGAATATGAGGCAGATGAGGTGGTTGGAGTTGATTAAGGATTATGACCTCAAAATCCTTTATCATCCGGGCAAGTGAACGTCGTGGCAGACGCCTTGAGTTGGAAACCGGTTATGTTGCAGACACTTGAGATACGTCTCAATCTAAACTTCAATGTGATTTGATCGAGTTGGGTGTTGAGATTTTGTTGCCAGGAGATGTCGGGCAACTTTGTGCTTTGGAAATTTCATCGTTGCTGATCGATGAAATTAAACTGAAACAGTTGGAGGATCCGATGATTACTCAAATCCAAGAGAATATTATTATGGGGAAGTCTCTTGGATTCGTGATTCACGAGGATGGTGTGTTGAGATTTCAGAGTCGGCTTTGTGTACCGAACGACTTGGAATTGAGGCAGAGTATTTTGCGTGAGGCCCATGCTACGCCTTACCCGGTTCATCCTGGTTCGAGTAAGATGTATAAGGACCTAAATAGGAACTTTTGGTGGAATAGTATGAAGGAGGAGGTCTCACAATTTGTAGCGAGATATTTGACTTATCAGTAGGTCAAAATCGAGCATCAGCGGCTAGCCGGGTTGTTGCAGTCACTTCCCGTTCCGGAATGGAAATGGGAAGATATTTTGATGGACCTCGTCATGAGCTTGCCGAGATCGAAGTCTGGTATGAATATGGTTTAGGTGATTGTGGATCATCTGACCAAGTCGGCACACTTTCTAGGCATCAAGGATACTTAGGGTCCGAAAAAGTTGGCTCGTGTATTTATTGCGCAGATTGTGAGGCTTCACCGTACTCCAAAGTCTAATGTTTCAGATCGTGATGGCCGTTTTGTATCGCATTTTTGGCAGGCGGTAGATAAGGCATTGGGTACTCGTTTACGTCTGAGTACTTCTTTTGATCCTCAGACGGATGGGCAAGTCGGAGCGCCCTATCCAGACATTTGACGATATGTTGCGTGCTTGTGCTCTCGATTGGAGCAGTGATTGGGAGGATCATTTGCCGTTGATTGAGTTAACGTACAATAATAGTTGGCATTCATCGATCAAGATGGCACTGTATGAGGCGCTTTATGGGCGACGATGTCGGTCGCCGATTTGTTGGAACGAGGCGTCCGATTTGGTTGGGACCGAACCGGATATCACTTTAGAGATGTAACCGCAAATTTACAAACGTCCAAGAGGCTAACGACGATATTTTCTATTTAAAACGTTCGAAGACTTAATAAAATCCATTTATCAAAACCATCGTAAAATCTCATTTGAAATCACAAGGCCCGAAATGGCAAAAGTCAACGGTTTAAAAACATACGTTAAGCTATCGCTTACATGTACCGACAAAATAGTTTAGAAAATGATTTCCAAAGTAACCTAAGTTACCAGATACCAAAAGGCCATTTAAAATACTCACGCAGCGGAAAAAGATAAACAATTAAAATACTCTAACAGCGGAATTACAACAACTGATCAAGAAACTCAATACACAAATACATGCCCTAGCCAGTATCCTCCGGGAAGCTCATCTCTCCACGACCGCTACAAGCTTGATAATCCAAGAACCTACAAAGAATGCCCATAACGGGGTCAGCCATAATATCCAACAATGATAACCATCACATCTCGTCAATAATTACATACCAAAGAAAATACCAAGTAAGAATACGATCAATGTAATCTTACCGCCATAAATTTACCAACTCGTGATAATAATTACCAAAGTTCACATCTCGTATCCTTTCAACAACACAATATGCTCATACCGAAATATCTATATTGTATCTCAACAATACCTAAGGTTCTCAAAACATTATCACAACTCACTGTTACGAAATTTACTAACTTTGTCCAACCCAATCCGTCGGGTAACATCGTCACATCTCAACACGATAATCGACTGTCCATCAAAGACAAATACCAAAAGAAATACGGAACATACCTCAGGATATGCAATGCCACAACGAATCACGTCAGTCTAATCCAAGATCAGATCAACACAACATACGTACATGGTCCTAACACAAGACCTACAAATGCATACTCATATGACAACGTCAATATGCTCACATCAATAACAACACTGTATAGCTATAGCAAATCCATAATGTTCATATGCACAATAACAACACATGGTAATCCGATGATCCAGCGTTCACTGCCTAAATCCCACAATGATCCCGTCAGACCAACCCATGGTGGAAAAACCTATCCGATGATCCAGCGCATGCTAGCATAGATCCCCCGATGATCCCGTCGGACCAACACGAGGTGGACATACGACAACAATGAACAAATGTATATAACAATGATACACAATGCATGACAACAACGATACACGAATGTATCACAACATGATCAACATGAAAATGACAAAAATGATTTGAGTACTTGCCCCGAGTCCTTCGAGAGCAATCTAGATGTCTAAACCATCACCAACCATTATTCTGAATATTCAACAATCCAAAATATCACGGACGGTAGATAATTCACGTCTTCGTCTATACCACAATGTATTCTCGATACCAAGTATATTAACAACAAATGTAAATCATATACATCATGATTTAATTCCCAAAACTCGAATACAACTTATAATCCCAAACCTCCTGTGATTACGATTATAAACATTGCTATACGAATTATAAACGAATGAAACGAAACCATACATTAAATATTATAAACTGAGCAAGTAATAACTTGCCTCAATACCGATGAAGCCGTTACCAATTCCTTGTCGTCGTCTACAAGTTCTTTGGCCCCGATCAATGAAATTCACGAACATTCTTGAACACAACCGCAAAGCAAGGTTTTAATCACCGATCAATAATCTCAACCTATTGAAGTAATCAATTAACACATAATCGATAACAATTAACAATCAATAAAACCCATTCACAAACCCAACGGCTCAACAATATCTCGATAAACCACTAGGCTGATCAATCCAATTCAAACCAGCACGAATTCACAACCACAACACGAAAATACTGCATTGTCTGCCTACTTAGCGCACGTTAATCATATACAGTAGCGTGCGTTAAGTTGCCCCCGTTAGCGTGCACTAGACAGTAAGCTTAGCGTGCGCTAATACTTTACAGATGCATGTTTTTCAGATACCGATCAACATAGGGCGATTATCAAGAACACTAAGTGATTTCGAAACCATGTTCCTAGCTATCAAAACAACGAAATCCGATATCCATTAACATATAAACAATCATCCAACTCATAATCCAAGTAATATATTCATAGATAATCTTCTTCCTTAATATCAACATATGAATACCAAGATTTCATAATCATCGTCATGATCACAATCATATGAAGAAACCAACAACAACAACATCAAAGACCCGAATTAAAGGAAGACATTAGCCAACATATCTCTTTGAAGATAAAACAATTCGAAACCATTCGAATCATATCAATACCCGTATATCAACAATAACATCAACATAACTCGATAACCAATCTCATAATCATACTTGTTAACTCATATACATAATGATTATCAACTCAAGGACATCATATACAATCCAAAACGAAATCCCAAAGTGAAGAGTAATTACCTCTTTGAAGGAATGGATTGATTTCCAAGGTTGAATCTATTCTCAATCACTTACAAGCTTCAAATGTTGTTATGGATGATTAACTCCACCATAATCCACTGTTTGAAACTTCAAACATATCTCTAAGAACTCTCTCTATCGGTTCACATGAAGAAATGGATGAAAATGACGAATAATGGCCAACTGCACTTATATATACACTGTACATTATTAACATACGCTAAAATCTTCATTTAACGTACGTTACATGCTTAGCGTGCGCTAACTGTCTTTGTTAGCGTGCGCTATCAAAGTCCAGAGGCTACTGCCTTACTTCATATAATGATTTACGTATGCAATGCCCATGCAATAGTGTACGTAAATCCCTCTATTTAGCGTACGCAAGCCTTCAACCGTAGCGTGCGCTACTCATAGTTGACTTGCTACAGTCTGCACCTACCCCTGTTTCCCCACATGCCGAAAGTAACCTGACAAAGCCAAGATTCCTTTGGTCCGATCTGATTAGCGTGCGCTAACAATATACATTAGCGTGCGCTAATCCTTCACAACAAACATCCGTTGACCTTGTCGGCACATGCACCGAAAGTGGCCGAGTCCACACATAGATTCCTTCTAATCTGGTCTGTACTAGCGTGCGCTATCTTTTGCCTCTAGCGTGCGCTAAACCAGCACGATAGCATGCGCTAGGCTTGTATATTAGCGTGCGCTAATAAGGCTACACTTAGCCATTTTCAGATATTCTTGTCCAACGTCTCGACATGCAGAATACGAACATACGGCATACTGAATAAATATACATCTTCCAACAATATTCTCATACGATAATCCCGACACACAATGTCTTCCAATACAACTGTCAACCAAGTGCGGTAATAATACCAGTACAGATGTCTTAGTCCTTCATTTATGTTATCCATACTGTACAGATTCCATGCTGTACAACATAACTCAGATAAAATAATATTAAACCATAGTAGTAGAAATTCCGGATATTACAAGATACAAGGCGGAAGTTGGAATTGATTCGGGAGAGGATGTTGACTGCTCAGAGTCGACAGAAATCCTATGCCGATGTCCATTGTCGACCTTTGGAATTCGAGGTAGGAGACCACTTTTTGCTAAAGGTGTCGCCGACGAGGGGAATTTTCCGCTTCGGGAAGAAGAAAAAGTTGAGTCCGAGATTTATTGTGCCCTTTGAGATTCTCGAGAAGGTCGGTGAGTTGGCATATTGCTTGGCATTGCTTCCGGTGTTGAGTCACGTCCATAGTGTTTTCCATGTTTCCCAGCTGAGGAAATATGTTCCAGATCCTAGTCATGTCATCGAATATGGTGACATCGATATCGCTGAGGATATTACCTTCGAGGAGCATCCCTTGAAGATTTTGGAGCACCGTGAGAAGCGACTAAGGCATAAGACCATTCCGTTAGTCAAGGTGCAGTGGTCGAGACATGGTGTCAAGGAGGCAACTTGGGAAACCGAGGATAGCATGCACGCTAGGTACCCCGAGTTGTTTGTTTCTTAAGTTTCGGGACGAAACTTGTTTTTAGAGGGGGAGAAAGTAATATCCGCATTTTTTTCTTTTTTTGATATTTTTCATTTTTGTGTATTTTTTATTTTTAGTGACTCACTTGTAACCGTATTAACATTTCGAGAATATTCAATACTGGATTTTTTGTCATCCGAGCTTGTTTCGGACTTGTTTTACTCAATTCCGCGTTTAATGTCATTTTCGTCGCTATTTTGGCTCGATTCTCAAAATCATTGTTTAGAACTGCTGTTACGGGGTTTCTGTAAACCTATCCTATGTTATTATGCGTGCTGTGAGCCTTTGCTCGGTGTTTCGATCTTGTATCGTGTATTTCAGATGTTTTGGGCCATTTTGTTATTTCCCAAAGTTATGGGTAATTACGTTTGTTGTTGTTTTCCAAACCTTCAGGCAGTCGGAAATATGTTTTCTTTTAGCACTTAGATTCGTCGTCTCGAACTCTATGTGTTCGTATCTTCATGTTTTGTTAATCGTCGTGTTTTGAGTTCCGGTTCACTTCTTGCCTGCTTAAAGCAGCTTGTCAGTCCTGTTCTGGGAGGACATAATGTACGTTACAGGTGATACTTAACGTATGTTATGTGTTATGCTTAGTGTACGTAACTTCATTGTGGTTACGTACGTCTTGGTGTTCAGGAAATCTGGCAGAGGGCTCTGCCGGCCCCTACGTACGCTACGAGCATGTGGTTACGTACGTTAAAGTGGAACATTATGTACGTAAGCCAGTAGATTGCGTATGTTAAATGCTTCGGGGCTTCGAGAAGTAAGTTGTACTGGTTGATTACGTACTCTACGAGCATGGTGTTACGTATGTCAACATATTAACGTATGTTAACCATGACATGCTAATGTACGTTAACATGTTAGCGGGTATAAGTACCCGTGAGTTGACCAAGTTTGGTCATTTCCATCCATAACTCCTCCTTCTCCGTTTTTGGGCGATTCTTGGGCGATTTCCAGGCGATTCGAAGTATTGTAACTTAAAGTTATCATCTTTCTTTAATTCCTGTTGTTGATTAACAACATCTACTTGTGTTATTCGTCTCCAATCCAAGGTAATCTCTTAGAACCCTATTTTTGGGAAATTTGGGGTTTTTTGATTTAATGTCCGATTTGTTTTGTGTTATTGATAAATCCATGATGTATACGATTAATCTTAGTGGTATTCATGTTTTCACTATGAGTTCATGGTAAATTTCATGGTATTTGTGAAATCGAGAGGGTTCGGTTGCGACCCGTACTCGTTGTTGTTTTTGTACGAATTTACATGAATCGTAGGTGGATTTTTGGGTGTATTACGTTTTCGTACTCGTGTAGAATTGGTTGTGATTGTATTCTTCGTATCGTTAGGTTCGTGGTTGTCGGTTCCTAGCGAGCGTGGTTGATTGTTCCGTTCAATTCATCGTCAATTTCTCAAGGCAAGTATTTATGTGAAAACCTTATGCTTAACATGGAATGGTAATCTATATGTGTGTCATTTTCTCACTCCGGGAGGGTCCGACGGGGCCTCGGAGGAATCTGTGATTTCGCTCCCGATTCACGAGCTTGTTTGGATAGCCAGTTCGGGAGGGTCCGTAGAGGCCTCAGATGGGACCAGTAGTTAGTCCCGGTCCTAGGCGAGTCATGTGCGTGATTTTTAACTGTGGCCAGTCCGGGAGGGTCCATAGAGGCCTCAGATGGGACCAGTGGTTTAGCCCCGGTCCTAGGCAAATTGATTATTGACGGTTGGTTTTTCGGAAGAGACATGTCTTGATTTTGATTTTGAAACGATTTGATGTATGTGCTATGAAATGTGTAAAGCGAATGGTTTGCCTTGACTACTTGTATTAGCGTAATTGCTAACCCCTTTGGGCACCCGTTTTTGGAAAAATTCGTCTTATGAATTTCAGGTTGCGTTTAGCCGGTCGAGCGGGCACTGGAGTAGTACGAGGATGCTGGCCAGGGTTGTCGACATATGCAAATGAGTCCTTTATTTTAGTTTCCCATTTTAAACGTTTGTTTTCAACTTGCAAACTGATAGACCGTACTCGCGAGTACTTAGGCATTTTGATTTGAAAAATGGTTTGTATTACTAAATGTTGGTTATGATTTTCGGTGATGTCTAGTTTACCGGTTGTACCGGGCGTTTTATTTATTTTTCGTCTCGGTGATGTGTATTTTCTCCCTAACCGAGATGGTTAGATGAGCGTATTAATTATTTAGCGTGGTGGGTCCCGCGTAGGGGTCCACTGTAATACCCTGGATTTTTACCCCTAAATAACTTCGAATCTTTGACCCATTTTTGTGGATTCTTTTGTCAATTTGTTGAACTTACGCAATCTTTCGTATTGTTCTATTATCCTTGTTGTTCCATTTTACCACAACTCTATTATCACTACATAATAGAATTTGCAATATCGTTATATGTTACTATTGTTACCTTATGTTGATAATATTTCGGTATAATACAATGATTGTGACCAGATCGTTTGATCAATCTAGATATTTACAACTCTTATTTAGAGTATTACACCATATAAACATTCAAAATATGGATGTAGTACCAAAAGGGTGTTAATAGAAATAAGAGTCAATATTTCGGTATAGTGTTGTGCCCTAGGGCTGACTTTGATCAGTCACCATAAATTCTATAAAAATCAAAAAATTCTACAATATTACAATATCATATATTACTGAGTTAGCTTCCCAATGGTTTAAACGGTGAGTCATTTGGAATCCGGACGAGAAAGTTATGATTAAAACAAGACAGGAGTATCAATCTGCTGTGCTGCAAATTACCGAAATACCCTTAAAACCGACTTAAAGGGCTATAAATGACCCTTGGCTGATTTCTGGTGCATTCCAACACCTTCTATCGACCTCATTTCGTCCCTCACCAGAAAACTTCATCCTTGAACGTAGATTTGAGTCATGAGCATGTTTCTATCATCGTAGAATCAAGATATCAAGTCCGTTTTTGAAGAATCGACCATTTCCTAGCTGAATCAAGGTATGAAACTCGAAGTCCTTCAAGTGTTTTCGAATGATTCTTGCTGGTTCATGTTTCTATATTAGAGGAGTATGATTTTTAGGTGTTCTTGGGAGGTTTTCATCGATTCTTGCGGGTAGAAATCGAATCCCTCGACTATATCACTTCATATACATAGAATGCCCGCTAGGTGTCCGATAAAAATCCTCTTAGAGTATGGTTTCGAATTTCAAGTTTTATATTGATTAGAATCAGTAGCTCTAATAAGCATCTTGCTATATTGATCATCTTAGGTTCGAAAATTGGGTTTGATAGCCTCCTGTCCGAGTTTTACCAAACTAGTTAAACCGTCGAATTCCAGGCGAGTATTTGATTATGTTTATGTTTTATCTTGCAATTTAAAGTGTATAAATGTGTAATTGGAATTGAATTATTTATTCTGAATTTCACTAAATGTTTATTGATATTTTGAAATATTTTTGGGAATATTTTCCAAACAAATAAATTAGTTTTGAGGTTTTAAAAATAATATTTACGAACGATGTTTAAAAAGGATTTTCGTAAAGAAACTGAAAATGGTTCTTCAAAAAAGGTCAAGGGATGATCTTTCTAAATTTATATCGAGATGATGACATTTCATAAATATTTTGTTGAAAACGATTTGGAGATATTAGTTCCGATAGTGATTGAAAAGTATAGTTGTAACGTTTGATGATTTGTAGCTGGCGTCGTCAAAGTATGTGGCAACGGATTATGAAATGTTAAAATATCTCGAGGATTGTGGACCGGGTAAAGCCAGGGATTTCCCTGACGAGGGCTCTGGGGTACATGGTAGTGTTCAGGCAGTTCGGCCAACTCCTGACTTGGTATGTACCACCCGGATCGTAACCCACCTCGAGACGGCTTGGCGGGGCCTCTAGGGATCTATGCTAAGGGCGCTGGATCGCGGGTTACCAAGTGTGGTTTTTGTGATGATGATATACGTATTATTCTGGAATAATGATGTGGGTTTCGCTGCCGCTATCATGATACGGTTGAGACGTTGGTAAATGATGGTTATTCTTTCTCTGGTATTTTTACTATACTTAGCCCTGTGTTTATTATTATTGCACGTTATCCATGCTCATGTATCAAATACTCGTACCGGCTATTTGCTGGACCCCTTCGGGGGTGGATACATTTTTCTGTATTCAGGTACAGGTCTTAATGGCGAGGCAGCACAGGGCAGACACGAGCTTGGTGGGCAGCAGTGATATCATGTACCATTTTGAGTCTGTGGTAATCGGTTGTTAAGTGAAGTCGTGTTTTGTTTTGCACTCGCGCGAGTACCATCATGTCATATGTATGGTATGCTGTTCAGTTGTTTTGGTGATGTTGTTGTATTAGTTGTGGTTCCCCGGAATAGTGTATCGTTTGGTGTTGTGATGCATATGGTTTAAAGTCGAGTACTGTTAATGTTTATGAATGTCTTGGTTTTAAATTGTAAAAAAAATGTGGTTTTATGTCGGTCTAAGCCTGGTAGGTTCTCAAAAGAATCTACGGCGCTGTAATATCCCTGTATATCACGGGAGTGTTATAGAATATGGTATCAGAGCTTAGGTTTATGTATACCTAGGCTGTTGGTGTTTTGGGTTTGTTAAAGTTGAGTCGGTCGTCTGTTTATGATGTCACCGGTTTGCTGCCACCTCGTGCTGTCTGCACTGTAAGTCTCTCTGATCCTTAATTTCTTTTTCTAAACCTGTTTTAGCCTCCATTTTGAGTCTGTCTGAATCTTGTATTGAGATAAGAGATCTCATGTGAACTGTATTCCACGTGCCCATTGATTTCTGATTCTATTAAGAGACCTGCGAGAAACCAGAGTAACCTGTTTGTACTCCTTCGAACTGTGTCCATTATTTTTCTTTCCCTTATACGTTTGAGGAACTTGTGCATACTAGCGTATGAGGATGGTAAGTCTCTTGACTGTAAGTCCTTTCATACGTGTGTTGTGATTATGTTACGCTAATTGGGTCAACCTTGATCGAGGGGAAGGAACTTATTTGAGGCATTATTGTGTTGAATACAAATGCGTGTACGTGTACAGTTTGGGTGATAATGGTTATATTGAGTACTTTTGAAAATCGGGTATATTATCGATTTCCATATTTCATAAGAATAAATTCTTAAACATTAATTTTATCCGCTGCACGAATGTTTTAAAGTTGTGTTTCGAAATTTTGAAACATTGTGAAATCCTATGATTAAAAAAAATCGTCATATCAAATGGTCACTTATTTCGGTAAAAAATCTTTTTTTTTATCAAACATTTGATAGAAGAGGAAAGATTTTAAACTTTTGGTATTTAAATATCAAATTAAATTCTTAAAATATTTCAAATTAGTCACGATATCTTTAAAATTTTATAAACATAAATTGTTTTATGCATTATTCCAAAACAGTTTTAAAATCGACGTATGAAATAAAACTTCCTCTTCTAATAAAAAAACAGTATTTATGAATTTTGTGCAAAACGTTACTTGCCCTCTCATTTTCAAAAGAATTATTTCATAGAGCACATGTAGAATATTGTCGTCCTCGTAGGAGGACCAGAAATTGGATTCCAAAATTTTTGCGCGCTATGAGCTCTAGTTATTCTGCGGCTCGTATGGTGTCGTTTTCAGATATAATAAGGACACTCGGATTCGTACATGGTACGCATGCTTCCCGAATTATTTGTCATTTCAGTGTTTCTTATTTTGGGCATTTGGGGATGTTGACCGAACCCTGTGTGGACAACGGTGGTGTTATTATGCGATTGTTTATTTAGTTGTGCTGAGTGGTAATTACATGTACTAATATGTCGAACCTTGATGGATGTGGATGTGATGATGGTTGTGGAAGCGGTGATGCGATTCGCATGCTACGACGTCGAAGTACCGGGATTAGACAATGTCCTATGAAGTCTCCTCAGTGGCTGAGCCTTCGAGCGACGCGAAGAGGCCGAAGGCATTTGGGAAATTCTCGGGCGGCAAAGGAACTAAGGTTCCCAAACCCCCGCACCTTTCGAACGCATCGTCTTCATGATTAGGTATGAACGCTGGGAATTCCAAGGTGGCATAGTTGCCTACCGGTAGGACGAGGACGTGTTTCAATTGCAACGTTCAGAGGCATGTTCGTACTAATTGTCCCTCTCCACCCTTGACTTGTTACCAATACGGGTGTGAAGGTCATCAGATGCGGTATTGTGTGCTAATCTCCGAGCGGAGCAAAACAAATGACCGGAGGGTGTCTTGAACCCCTACTTCTTCTCCTCTTGAAGAGCCTAACGTTGGTGAGTGAATATTTCATAATCATTGCCATTTCCGACCATCGTATCTCTGATTGTCCCTCATTTCATTGCTTTACGTTTCCAACTCTTGTTGTTCTAAACTTCGAGGTCGAAACTTCTTCTTGGTGGTATACGTCGATATTTTGTTATTTTGAATAAAAACTCTTATGAGTATTTTAAGATGGGGAAACTAATTAATTTTATATTTTAATAAAAGGTGGATTTTAGCAAATTTAAGAAATATGGTTTTTGATAGTTCGTGAAATTTAAAGGTCCATGATATGGATATATATATATTCTAAAGTGGTTTTGAGGTTTTTGAGAAATAAAATTTTGTCGGTGGTTTACAAAAGGCACTAGAATTTTATCAAACTAGTTTAATATTGAGATTTTTGAAATATAAGACGGAGAGATCTTGATAAATTCTTTCAGCAAATTTGGGTATATTGAGAATTATTTAGACCTTTTAATCGGCGTGTTCGAATATTTTAAGGGGGATATGTATCTTCAAGCGAAGATACCTTGTGTTGTACGAGCCGACAATTATTTACAGTTGCAAGATGCACGACAAGTGGCCTGATAGCTGTCGTAGAGATGATCACTACTACAAAAAATACATTTTACTACGGTTATTTCGTACATTTTACATCGGTTATAGAACTGATGTAAAATGTACCATCGTAAAATAGATGTTAAATCTACATCAGTTTTTAAACCGATGTAAAAAAAAATTACATCGGTTCTCAAAGAACCGATGTAAAAAGTGCAGATTTCAGAAATTTTACATCGGTTCTAGGCGAAACCGATGTAAAAAGGTGAACATTTTACATCGGTTCGTTAGTAAACCGATGTAGAAATTGCATATTTCGAACATTTTTACATCGTTTTTGGTTATGACCGATGTAAAAAAGTGTATATTTTACATCGGTTTTAAGCGAAACCGATGTAAAATGTACATCTTTTACATCAGTTTCTATAAAAACGATGTAAAATATTTTTCTACATCGGTGTCAAATGTGCAAGAATCCTTGCAGCGTGGACAGGGACAGACAGAGAAGTTAGTTCTTGCGGCTAGTAAGGGTAGTAAGGTGCGGTTTGGAACTTGGAACGTTGGCTCTTTGACGGGGAGATCAGCAGAAGTGGGGGAGGTTATGAAAAGGAGGAGAATTCACATAATGTGTCTACAAGAGACTAAGTGGGTTGGCGAGAAGGCAAGAGTGTTATCTCCTTGGGGTTACAAGCTTTGGTACTCTGGAAAGGATAGAAGTATAAATGGAGTGGGTATCGTCATCGATAAAGAATTCATTGATGATGTGGTGGAAGTGTCAAGAAAGAGCGATAGAATAATGAGTATTAAGCTTGTGATAGGGGATGAGTTTCTAACTATCATAAGTGCTTATGCACCACAAGTAGGATTGGATGCATCGATCAAACAAGAATTTTGGGAAGATTTGGAAGAGGTTGTCGAACGAATTCCTATGGGTGAGAAATTGATCATTGGTAGTGACCTCAATGGGCATGTCGGTGTTAGCAGAGATGGCTTTGAGAGCATTCATGGTGGCTTTGGTTTTGGGGACAGGAATGAAGCAGGAAATGGTATATTGGATTTCGCATTAGCTCATGACTTGGGTATTATGAACACTTGGTTCGAGAAAAGGGACTCTCATTTGGTGACATATAGAAACGGAGGTAATGCAAGTCGATTGATTTCTTTTTAGTAAGGAATGTTTGGAGGAAAAGTTTTACTAATTGCAAGGTGATACCGGTGAGAGTCTTGCAACACGGATAGGGTTGTGGTGCTTGACTTTCGAGGTAAGAGGCACTTAAGAAAGAGAAGACCACAAGTTGACCCTCGAATTAAGTGGTGGAAGCTCCAAGGGGAGAGTCGACATACTTTTGTGGCTAAGATTGCTGATAGTGGTATTTGGTCTGATTGCACGGAGATGGATATAGATTCGATGTGGAACTTGTTGGAGCATAACATAAAGGAAGTTGCAAAAGAAGTCCTAGGAGAATCTAAAGGAAGCACCATCAAGTAAGGACACATCTTGGTGGAATGATGAAGTTAAGCAAGCGATAAAGACCAAACGTGAATGTTATAAGGTCTTGGGTAAATGCTCGAGCGATGAGAATTATGAGAAGTACAAGAAAGCTCGAACAGAAGCTAAAAAGGCAGTGCGAAATGCCCGTTCAAAGGTCAATCAAGAATTATATGCAAGATTAGATACTAAAGAAGGGGAAAGAGATATCTATAAACTTGCTCGAATGAGAGAGAAGAAGACGCGAGATATTGGAAAAGTTAAATGTGTAAAAGATACTGACCAAAAAGTTTTGGTTCAAGATAAAGAGATAAAAGAGAGATGGAGGTCATACTTTGATACCCTATTCAATGGCCATAAAGAACAAGATATTGGGAATTTAAACATCCCCTCAAGTATGGTTAACCGAGAGTTTAAGAGAAGAATTCAAAAGGGTGAAGTGACAATTGCATTGAAGAAGATGGGGTCAAAGAAAGCAGAAGGACCAGATGGTATACCTATTGAAGTTTGGAGGTGTTTGGGGGAGAGATGGATCGAATGGGTAACTATGCTTTTCAATAAGATTTGGAGAAGCAATAAGATGCCATCAGCATGGAGGAAAAGTATTCTCGTCCCTTCGTATAAGAATAAAGGTGATGTTCAAGATTGTTCTAATTATCGCAGAATTATACTAATGAGTCATACCATGAAGTTGTGGGAACGAGTGATTAAACAAAGGATCAGGAAATGTGTGAAGATAACAGAAAATCAGTTTGGATTTACGCCTGGAAGATCGACCATGGAAGTAATTTATCTTATCCGGCAGTTGATGGAACATTATCGGGATAAAAAGAAAGATCTGCATATGGTTTTTATTGATTTAGAGAAGGCATATGATAAAGTACCAAGAGAAGTACTTTGGTGGGCCTTAGCAAAGAAGGGTGTATCGCGGAAATATATTGACATTATAAAGAACATGTATGAGGGAGCTAATACAAGTGTACGTACTAATGTTGGGAGGACAGAAGAATTCCTTATTACGATTGGGGTGCATCAAGGATCTGCTCTTAGTCCTTTTCTCTTTGCCATAGTCATGGACGAATTGACAGAGAAATTCAAAATGACATTCCGTGGTGTATGATGTTCGCAGATGATATTGTGTTGATTGATGAAACGAAGGTTGGAGTGCAACAAAAATTGGAACTTTGGAGGGATACTTTGGAAGCTCGAGGCTTTAGGCTGATCAGAAGTAAGACTGAATATATGGAGTGTAGGTTTAGCGAAAACAGTGATAGAGAGGCTGGGATGATCACATTTGATGGGAAATTTGTTCATGGATCCACTTTCTTTCGGTATCTTGAATCTATTATCCAAAAGGATGGAGAGCTAGATGGCGATGTGGCTCATAGAATAAAGGCAAGGTGGTTGAAATGGAAGAGTGCCACAGGGGTTTTATGTGATCATGGCATGCCTCATAGATTAAAGGGTAAATTTTACCGCACGGCAATTAGGCCTGCGCTGTTATATGGCACCGAGTGTTGGGCTGTAAAACAGTGTCACGTTCAAAAGATGAATGTGGCAAATATGCGTATGCTACGATGGATGTGTGGTCATACAAAAAAGGATCGGCTCAGAAATGAGGTGATCAGAGAGAAGGTAAGAGTTGCGTCTATAGAAGACAAGATGATGGAGAATCGATTACGATGGTTTGGTCATGTGAGAAGAAGACCTATTGATGCCCCAGTGAGGAGGCTAGAAAGTTGGGGAACAAGTAATGTTGTGAAAGGTAGAGAAAGACCAAAGAAAACTTGGATAAAGATGATTGAAAATGATATGCGGTTTCTTGGAATTGGAGAAAGTATGGCGATGGAGAGGCAAATGTGGTGGGAAAGAATACGGATGGTGGATGGAGTCTGATTCCTCTTTTTTTTTCTTTTATTTTATGTTATATTTTAATTTATTTTTCAGGATTTTATGTTATTTATGTAACGATTATTGACGGTTTCAAAGTTTGATTCCTGTTAGCCGACCCCAAATCATTTTGGGACTAAGGCTTAGATGTTGTTGTTGTTGTTGTTGTTGCAGCTTTTTTTGTAGTGTTCCTTCTGTTTTATCGTCCATCGTAGAGTGGCCCAAGTGGTTGCGACCTGCAAACATTAATATTCCAGACAATGCACGACTAACAGGAAACATTGTCAATCTCAATGCCGTGGCTCAGAGAAAAAGACCTCTTATTTATGTTTATAATTTACCCGCTGATTTCAATAGTCTACTTCTGGAGGCAAGAAATCATCACATCAATGACCCCATTCTTTACATTTTTATTTGTGGCGCAAATAATCATGTTTTTTTGTTTATCGTTATAAGGACGGCATTTCAAGTTAGAGTGCGTAAACAAAATATATGATGACAGAAATGCTACAATATGGACTGAAGTTACAAGCACCACTTTGTTAAAGTTTGTTTTTACTGTACCAACACCCCTCTTACATTTGTGAATAAAATAAAAAATCTAGGGGTATTCTAATATTAAATAGATAATTGCACTTTTGGTCCCATTATTTCCAATCTTAGCTCCAGTTTTACAACTTGAGCAGAAAAACGTCCCATAAGAATCAATTACTGCATTCTTAGTTCCAAAAGTCTGCAAAAAGAACAATCTGGTATGGCCAAAGTGCAAGGAAAAAAGAAAAAAGAGAGTGATTATGGGACCAAAGTGCAACTTTTTCAATTTTAAAAGATAGTTGGATGGACTGAATGTCAATAATACTCTTTGTAATGACTTTAATTTGTACTGTTAAGCTAAGTACTACCTTTTCCACAGATGGAAATCTACGAAAGTTTATTAGCAAGCCCTCACAGCACATTAAATGGTGATGAAGCCGATTATTTCTTCATTCCGGTGCTTGATTCATGTATTATAACTCGTGCCGATGATGCTCCTCACTTCACCATGAAGGTAAAATTGCCGCTATGTAATCTATTTGCATGTTGAGGTTGTACACGCCTCCTATATGAAGCACAATTTACTGATTCCCTCTTCAAAAAAAAAAAAAAACAGATCAAAATTAACAACATTATCACCGGAAAAAAATGGAAATAAACAATTAACAAAAACCAAGAAATCAAAATACAAGTCCGGAAATCAAAACCAAGAAGAAAATGAATGAAAGAAAAATCAACTCCCCGAACCGTTGAAAAAAAGCAGAGAAAGAGAATGAAGATTGGCCAAAACTCACCTTGGATTAACAGACTGCCGAGCTCAACTTCTGCGTGTGCTACCGACGGCAAAGAGAATGAAGATTGGCCGATGGAATCTCTCTGAATACGGAAGCTCTTGCTGCTGCAAATTCCTAGCTTTCTTTGGTGATGAAGAGAAATCCGTCCCACGGTGGAGATTGGTTGACGATGATTTGGGGGGTGAGGGAAAAAACTGGTTCTTTGGTTTTTAGGGTTCAGGTTTTTGCGCAAAAATAATTAGAAACTTTTAGTTAGAGCTGGTGCTTGGCTCGGAGTGCTCCTTTTTTTTTTTTGCTTAAAGCTTCTTCGCTTCGCCTAACGAAGTTTTCGTTGAGAATTCCTCATTCCCTTTCGTGTGAATTCCCCAGCGGCGACGGGACAAATGACCGAACCGCTGTAACGTAACGCCCTAGATCCTCCTGTTGGGATTCGGTGCCTAAAACGAAGGCCCAGCGGAAGCGGTAAAACGAAAATTAATTCGATCCGAATCCCTACGGGGATCGATCGAGCTACGTATATACGAATATATAAACAAAAGCAAGAGTCGTAAGAAACTAACCCTCGAAGTCCGTTGATTAAATGGTAACCTTCTCTTGAGCTATTCCCCAAGCTCTTGAACGATCCAACGCCGAAAGCACCGCGTCTCTACTTGCCACGCGCCGGAAAAACGAACGGAATGACAACACCTTGCTATCCTCCGAGGGTACGGCTAAAGCTAGGTGATGAAGCTTGCAATATGAGATTATCACACTCTAAGTGTATAACTCACAACTCTGAATTAATCTCTTGAAATTTCTCAAAGAAAACCAAGAAGAAATGAAGAACAAGAAGAAGACTTGAGAAATGAATTCAAAAATTTTCTCTCTCTCTCTCTCTCTCTCTCTCTCTCTCTCTCTCTTCATACGTGAGAAATGAATGAATGATTTGAGAGATGATGTCTTCTACTTTTATTCTATTCCCACCCAAGATAACAACTCATCCCACTACAACACTTGCCCCACAAGTCTTAATCATCCATTAAAGAATGGAACAAGAAACAAAAGGAAGCAAGGTGGAAAGAGGGAGGGGGGGCCAAGATGAATTCGGACGAGTTTGGTCTGCTTAGACTCATGAGTCCAAACAGATAAACTCCGATTCCATATCGATTTATTTATATCGATTAATTAATCCAATTAATTAAACATATCAAATACATTATAACATAATTAATTTCTCCAAGAAATAATTATATCCATGAATTAAATTAATCACCCGGTGATATATTTAATTCATTAGGCCGTAAATCAATTTATCCAATAAATCGATTTAGACATCTAATGTCCTAAATTTAGATATCCAATATCTAATATTCATAATGAGAGATATAGCTTGATTCATTCCGTTGTCAATCCTATTGCGCGACTCGGTAGGTCCGTCTCAGTCAGCAATGGGAGGAACCAAAGAGTAGTAGCACCACCTAGCCAGCCTGGCGGCCTACACTGTACTTAATCGAGAACGAATGATTGGGATCATTCAAGAACCATTCTCGTGAATACCAAGATACGTATAAACCCTTCTTTCAAATGTCCCGATCAAGTTATAGGGTCACGGTCGACCAAACCCTATCTCGTACTTGACGCTATGCATGCATTAATGCAAATCGAGATCATCGAGCTGTCGTGTATCTAATACAACTAGCTCCAATGCTTTGGCCAAAGACTTATGATCTCATCTGCCAAAAACCGCATAGGACATATAACCCGCTCACTAATGGGAGAAAGAATTCTATCTTGGTATTCGATAGGACTCGCTACTTGCCCGTCAAGATGCACGCCGAGGTTGACCCCGCCTTCCGGTTTACGGTGGTCGAACTACTCTAATGAAAATCTTGACGTCACAAGCACATCCCTACTAAATCCTCAAGTCGAAGGTTCACGAATACCTATCACAACCTTTCGATTCCGTCATTGATCGACCCGGAGTGAAATCCGTGTGACGAATCGAGGGTGAGTCGGTTAGAGTATAGTAATCCAATGAGCATTCCTTTAACAGTTGCTCCCACTAACCATTAGGGTTCGAGGCACTCTCCATGTCAAAGAACACGTCATACAAGTCTTTACATAAACTTAATGCCCGATCAAGTTTCATCGACTTGCGAGCGATTAAGTATTTGAGCTATAAACCTTTCCAAAGGCCGACCCCCTTATCCAATAAGGAGTGGAACGTTTTGCTCTCAAATACACGGACTAGTTTCTATATGTTTATTTACGGGTTAGGAATGCCAGTAACTACCAGTAAATAAAGAAACAATCATTTGCCTTATATAAATGGTTTACATAATTACAAGTACAATGCCCTCACTCAACAACCTCTGAGTGGCATTCGAGGGCATACTCCTAACAATCTCCCACTTGCACTCAATGCCACACACTATGGTATCTAATACCCATGTTCTCCAGATGACGCTCCAAGCTAGTCTGAGATAGTGGCTTGGTCAGTGGATCGGCGACATTGTCGGCCGAGTCTACTCTATGCAGCACAATGTATCCCTTGCGAACAAATTCTCTTACGAGATGATACTTCCTCTCAATATGTTTGGTGCTGTTGTGAAACCTCGGCTCCTTGGCCTGTGCTATAGCTCCGTCGTTGTCGCAGTACAGCGGAACAGGTAGCTCAGCACATGGTATCATTTGAAGTTCTCCTAGAAACTTCTTAATCCAGAACCCTTCCTTGGAAGCCTCCGAGGCTGCTTGATACTCAGCCTGACAGGTGGAATCGTGATCGCGCTTTGCTTGGCACTACGCCAAGATACTGCTCCTCTATTAAGAGTAAATATGTAGCCAGAAGTGGACATCGAGTCGTCCTTCAGTCCTTGGAAGTCCGAATCAGTGAATTCCACCACATCCAATTCTCCACCGCCATACATCAGAACCATATCTCTAGTCCTTCTTAAGTACTTGAGAACGTTCTTTACGGCAGTCCAATGTTCCTACACAGGTTTGCTCGAAACCTACTCACCACGCTTACAGCATGCGCGATGTCAGGTCTTGTACACAACATAGCATACATAAGGCTACCCACGGCCGAAGCATATGGTATATTACTCATTTCCTTTCGTTGTTCCTCACTTTGAGGACACATCTTCAAGGTGAGTTTTATACCATGTTGCATCGGTAGGAAACCTCTTTTAGAATCATCCATCTTAAATCGCTTTAAGATCTTATCTATATAGAGGGCTTGGGAAAGGCCTATTGTTCTCTTCGCTCTATCCCGGTAGAGTCGAATTCCAAGAATATAGGTTGCTTCTCCCAAGTCTTTCATGGAGAAATTACTCGAAAGCCAAGCTTTCACAGAACTGAGCATTCCCACATCATTTCCTATTAGTAGAATGTCATCTACATATAGTACTAAGAATGCGATCTTGCTCCCACTAACCTTCCCGTATACACAAGGTTCCTCTTCATTTTGCACGAAGTCAAACTCTTTGACCGCCTCGTCAAAACGAAGGTTCCAACTAAGCGACGCTTGCTTCAGTCCATAAATGGAACGCTGAAGCTTGCACACTTTCTGAATATCGACTTCGGACACAAAGCCTTTAGGCTGCTCCATATAGATTTCCTCCTCGAGGAATCTATTAAGGAAAGCCGTCTTTACGTCCATTTGCCATATCTCATAATCGTGGTAGGCAGCTATAGCAAGCATCATGCGAATAGACTTGATCATGGCTACGGGCGAGAAGGTATCGTGGTAATCGATCCCTTCCTTTTGGGTATAACCCTTTGCCACAAGCCTGGCCTTATACGCGTCAACCTTGCCATCACCATCAGTCTTTCTCTTGTAGATCCACTTATTCCCAATGGGCACTATGCCCTTGGGGCGGTCTACTAGAGTCCAGACCTGATTGACATGCATCGAGTTTATCTCAACTTCCATAGCTTCACGCCATTTTGCGGAGTCTACATCCACCATCGCTTGGTCATAGGTTGTTGGGTCGGTCTCTTGGCTATCACTTGGAACCTCATGGAGACCCAGCTCCTCCAAGTGCACAAGCCCATACCTCTCAGGTAAATGAGACACCCTACTAGACCTACGAGGTGGTTGTACTTGTGTTTCAGAAAGTTCGGTTCCAGTTTCTTGCACAGGTGTCTCTCGAGGAGTTTCATTGTATTCTTCTAAAGAAATACTTCTACCTGCTCCTCCTTCCTGAATGAACTCATCTTCCAGGAAGTGTGCTTGTAAAGCAACAATGATCCTTCGATCTTCGGGCATGTAGAATAGATATCCCATCGTCCCAGACGGGAATCCAATGAAACGTCCCTTCGCAGACCTAGCTTCCAACTTTTCCACCTTAGTCTTCTTGACATAAGCGGGACATCCCCAAATCCTAATATGATTAAGACTTGGTTTCCTTCCTTCCCACATCTCATGTGGAGTTTTAGGAACGGATTTGGAAGGACATCTGTTCAAGATATACACGGCATTCAGGAGTGCATACCCCCACAGGTAAATCGGCAAGTCAGTATAGCCCAGCATGGAACGGACCATGTTCAACAGGGTCCGGTTCCTTCTTTCTGACACACCATTTAACTGAGGAGTACCTGGAGGTGTTAGTTGTGAAACTATTCCATGTTCCTTAAGGAACTCGTCAAACTCCGTACTCATATACTCGCCACCTCGGTCCGACCGAAGTGCTTTGATATGATTACCAGTTTGTTTCTCGACTAGGGCCTTGAATTCCTGGAATTTCTCAAAGGCCTCGGATTTATGTTTCATTAAGTATACATAACCATACCTAGTATGATCATCTGTAAACGTAATGAAATATTGATATCCGTCACGTCCGCTTCCAAAGCACCACATACATCGGTATGGATTAATCCCGATTTATCGGCGGCTCTTTGAAATGTCCCTGTGAAGGGGACTTAGTCATTTTGCCTTTAAGGCAAGATTCACAAGTAGGAAAGGGATCCGATCCCAATGGACCCATAAGTCCATCTTTTTCCATCTTGTAAACCAAGGTCTGACCAACATGACAAAGTCTAAGATGCCATTTCAAAACTTGATTGGCTTCATCCCTACCGCGTTTTCTAGATATAGTATTCACAACTACTTTGTTCTTTGAGATTTAGATGATACAATCCATTCAACAATGTAGCAGTACCCACTAGTTTATTTCTAAAATAAATTTTGCAGAACCATCACCAATGAAAAATGAAAAGCCTTTTCGGTCCATGACCGGAATGGATACAATGTTTTTGTGCCACTTGGGCAAAACAAGTACATCTTCTAATGTCAAAACAAAGCCGGATTCTAAACCCAAAAGAAGTGATCCTATGTCGGTCGCATCGACACTATGCCCGCTTCCGATTGTGATCATAACTTCTCCACTCCAAGCTTCCTACTTTGTTCCGCATCCCGATTCACGGTACAAATATGAGAACTAGCACCGTAATCCGGATCCAGAAGTAGAAAATACGATGAGAACAATTTGTTTCCAAAACTAAAAGTTACAGACCAAGTGCCATAAAGAATCGGACAGTCTCTAGCCCAGTGGCCCAGCTCACCGCAGTATCCTTCTTCTTCTTGTTCTTTGGAACCATCGGGGCCTTGCCCTTTCCCTTAAGGTCCTTAGCTTGTGGTCCAGTCCGCTTCTTGGTCTTTTTCTTCTTATTCTTAGACTTCCGAAGTCCAGAAGAAATCACAAGTGCAGACTCCTTCATCCGCGGGGTCTTCATCTGAGACTGAGCGGTCACCAGTTTGTTCATTAGCCCAGCTAAGTTACATGCAATCTCATTGCAGTTGAAGTTCATAACAAACTGTGAGAAGGAATCAGGGAGAGACTGTAGGATAAGGTCGGTTTGTAGAGAAGTATCCATTTTAAAATCAAGAGCCTCCAATCTCTCGATCATGGATATCATTTTGAGGACGTGTTCCCCAACCTTCTCACTTTCCTTCATCCTTGCACCGAACAGTTGCTTGGATATCTCATATCTAGCAGTTCTGCTGTGCTCACCATAAAGCTCGGTTAAGTGAGATAGAATCTGCCTAGCAGAAGTCATTTTCTCATGAGCTCTCTGAAGCTCATTAGACATGGAAGCCATCATATAAGCACGGACTTTCACGTCATCCTTAACCCACTTTTCGTGGTTTCAATATCTTCCTGATTGGCTCGAGTCCGCATAGGAGGCGCCGGAATGTCCGTCTCCAAGACGTATCCCAGTGCCTCTATCCGAGGACAATCATCGGTGCGAGCCAATCCACAAAGTTAGGTCCCATTAAGGTGTTCTTTTCGAGTAGAATTGCGAGTGGATTCATTGTCATATTGAGATTTGTCTGCATTAAGTATAACAGATTAATTAGTGACTCATTCAATTATGTTCTGAGTATAGAATTTAAGGCCTTTTCTATTCTTGTTACCCAACTCCCACTATTTTATCGGAATAACACACTCCCATGTGAAATCCGGAAGTATCGTCGCTCTACTTCATAGTGGTGATCGAGTTCTTTATAAATCTTAATAGAGGGCAACCGAACAGGTTTCTAGTCTATTAATTTTCATAAAGTGGTGTCCAACACCAACCCATCTAATGGATGATTCGATCTTCTTTTTACCCTTGTTCACTCCCCTCAGCCTATACGGTTTCTATGGTTCGTGAACAAGTTAAGTTTGTACCATCGACGCAAATCAGTTTCACAATTGAATCTTATCCGGCAACCTATCAGGTTTCTAGGGATAAAATTTGCTCCAACCGAAGGCATCCAATGCGCTCCCGGTAATTTATCCATCCTCCCCGAACGACTACCCTGATAACTCGGAAGCATAGCACATCCGGTTTGGATTTCAATTTCCCGAAAACTCGATGGAGGGAAGGAAAAAACTTTGAAACCTTATAAACTTAATTATTTGTTGTGGGAGAATTATCGCGATTAATGTTACACTTTGCACATTAATCGTTTAAGCGCGTTTGTGGCATTCATACAATATGAAACAACCATTCACAACCTTGTTGCTACCAACATGTGGTTCATGGACCGTTCCTAGAAAACAAAAAACTCCGTAATCTAATTACAAGTCTTCGTCTTGAATCTTTGTCTTCTCGAAATGGATCTTCCTCTGGTCTTCGTCATTACATATAAATTTTACATCAAAAATTGCATCCTAGATACAAACATTTCTAGTAAAATAAATAGGCTCAAAACGGCCTTTACAACCCAATCGAATAAAACGAACGATTCAAAAACTAACTCCACGAACCACATCCCCATTCAAAAGCATTCATCTAATAAATACTAAATAAATGGAAAGCATAGAGATACATTGATCCAATCAACAATACGAACCGATCCAATCGATTCACACAATCGGTAATATGATAACGTTCAAAATAATTCGGTCGACCATAAATATTCCAATTAATCAAATTTCCCTTATAAAATGAAATACCATAAATCATTTTAATCATATTAAATCCAATTTAACATGAGGGAGATTAATTTTCAAGAATACACGAAAAAATCGAGCCGGGGCGAAATTGGCCTGCCATGGCCGAGTCACTGCCGGCAGCATGCCGGCAGACAGGCCTGGCATGGCCGAGTCACGCTCGGCAGCTGCCGGCCGGCTGCCCAGCAGCCCTGGGCCGCGGCCCCTGGAGCCTGTGCCGCGGCCCACAGTACAGTGGCTGCCCAGGCCGGCTGCAACAGCCCTGGGCCGCGGCCCCCGACTCCCGGACCCCTCCCGGACCGTCCAACGGCATTTCGGGGCTAGTTTTTCGACCGGATATCCAATATCTATATTCTCCAACATTCATATCTTCAATATAAATCATATTTCCAAGAAATTAAGATTTATATTTAGACATAAACTTACGAAAAATATAATTACTACGAACGTAAAAATATATACCACGATTATGACTAAAATGATTCCAAATCATTCACCATCTAATCGAGCATTCCAAATGCTAATATCGTATATACGATCGCAAGACCTACACTCCGATACCACTGTTGGGATTCGGTGCCTAAAACGAAGGCCCAGCGGAAGCGGTAAAACGAAAATTAATTCGATCCGAATCCCTACGGGGATCGATCGAGCTATGTATATACGAATATATAAACAAAAGCAAGAGTCGTAAGAAACTAACCCTCGAAGTCCGTTGATTAAATGGTAACCTTCTCTTGAGCTATTCCCCAAGCTCTTGAACGATCCAACGCCGAAAGCACCGCGTCTCTACTTGCCACGCGCCGAAAAACGAACGGAATGACAACACCTTGCTATCCTCCGAGGGTACGGCTAAAGCTAGGTGATGAAGCTTGCAATATGAGATTATCACACTCTAAGTGTATAACTCACAACTCTCAATTAATCTCTTGAAATTTCTCAAAGAAAACCAAGAAGAAATGAAGAACAAGAAGAAGACTTGAGAAATGAATTCAAAAATTCTTTCTCTCTCTCTCTCTCTCTCTCTCTCTCTCTCTCTCTCTCTCTCTCTCTCTCTCTCTCTCTCTCTCTCTCTCTCTTCATACGTGAGAAATGAATGAATGATTTGAGAGATGATGTCTTCTACTTTTATTCTATTCCCACCCAAGATAACAACTCATCCCACTACAACACTTGCCCCACAAGTCTTAATCATCCATTAAAGAATGGAACAAGAAACAAAAGGAAGCAAGGTGGAAAGAGGAGGGGGCCAAGATGAAATTCGACGAGTTCGGTTCGTTTGACTCACGAGTCCAAACAGATAAACTCCGATTCCATATCGATGTATTTATATCGATTAATTAATCCAATTAATTAAACATATCAAATACATTATAACATAATTAATTTCTCCAAGAAATAATTATATCCATGAATTAAATTAATCACCCGGTGATATATTTAATTCATTAGGCCGTAAATCAATTTATCCAATAAATCGATTTAGACATCTAATCTCCTAAATTTAGATATACAATATCTAATATTCATAATGAGAGATATAGCTTGATTCATTCCGTTGTCAATCCTATTGCGCGACTCGGTAGGTCCGTCTCAGTCAGCAATGGGAGGAACCAAAGAGTAGTAGCACCACCTAGCCAGCCTGGCGGCCTACACTGTACCCCAACTGAGAACGAATGATTGGGATCATTCAAGAACCATTCTGTCGTGAATACCAGTATACGTATAAACCCTTCTTTCAAATGTCCCGATCAAGTTATAGGGTCACGGTCAGTCAAACCCTATCTGTACTTGACGCTATGCATGCATTAATGCAAATCGAGATCATCGAGCTGTCGTGTATCTAATACAACTAGCTCCAATGCTTTGGCCAAAGACTTATGATCTCATCTGCCAATAACCGCATAGGACATATAACCCGCTCACTAATGGGAGAAAGAATTCTATCTTGGTATTCGAGAGGACTGCTACTTGCCGTCAAGATGCACGTCGAGGTTGACCCCCGCCTTAGGTTTACGTGGTCGAACTACTCTAATGAAAATCTTGACGTCACAAGCACATCCCTACTAAATCCTCAAGTCGAAGGTTCACGAATACCTATCACAACCTTTCGATTCCGTCATTGGTATCCGGAGTGAAATCCGTGTGACGAATTGAGGGTGAGTCGGTTCGAGTATACTAATCTAATTAGCATACCTATAACGTGTGCTCCCACTAACCATTAGTGTTCGACGTGCACTCTCCATGTCAAAGAACACGTCATACAAGTCTTTACATAAACTTAACGCCCATCAAGTTTCATCGACTTGCGACGATTAAGTATTTGAGCTATAAACCTTTCCAAGGTGCGACCCCTTATCCAATAAGGAGTGGAACGTTTTGCTCTCAAATACACGGACTAGTTTCTATATGTTTATTTACGAGTTAGGAATGCCAGTAACTACCAGTAAATAAAGAAACAATCATTTGCCTTATATAAATGGTTTACATAATTACAAGTACAATGCCCTCACTCAACAACCTCTGAGTGGCATTCGAGGGCATACTCCTAACACCTCCAACGGTGAGACTGATGTAAAAATTGGAAATTCTAAAAACTACAATAATAAAAATTGGAAATTTTAATACGGTTCTAAGAAACCGTCGTAAAAAATGCTGCTTTTCAATCGGTTTTACGTCGGTTAAAAACAACCGATGTAAAAAGGAAGTACTTTACATCGGTTTTCCATAAACTAATGTAAAATTAATTTATATTCAACTTTTACATCGGTTATTTTTAACCGATGTAAATAAGGAGTAATTTTACATCGGTTTTCCTACACAACCGACGTAAAATCATCAACATTTTAAATCGGTTTACAATATAACCGATGTGAAAATTCCGAAATTTATTATTTACATCGGTTTTCACTGATAACCGATGTAAAATCGACGCATTTTTTATTCTTACATCGGTTTTCTGTAAAACGATGTAAATTGAGCATCGTAAAAAGCATATTTTGTAGTAGTGGATCCCTCTTGAGTATTATTTGGTATAGTGGTGACTCAGTATTCATGATTTGAGCATTATGCAGATTAGGCGAGGTTGATAAGCAGTTTTCGCAATAGTGAGATGAGCAATAGGACGAGCATGTGCATGAAATTGATTTCGAGTTTTATATTTCGTACCTCAAGTTTTCTAATGTCATTTTGCATGAGCTTTGTGAAAACTATTTTTCTTAATTTTGACTTGTAACAATGTGTTTTTATGGTGAATGTACATATTGTGAAATAAATAATTCAACCACTATATTTTAAAAAGGGATTTATATAAATGGACATGTGACCCCATATTTTAAATTTCAAATTAGTTCCAAGTACGTTTGCATACTATTGGGGAGTATTATCTTTGGAACACATTTACCAAAGCCGTGTAAACACTTTTGAAAGTTAAAAATTTTCAGTCAAAGTATTCATCCTCTTTAAAAATATTTGGCAATTTAAAAGTGAGAGCTTGTAAAATTTCCATGTATGTCATTTTGAAAATTGGCCAGTGCATATATGTACCGCGTGTTTTTATGAGCATCATATAGCGTTGGGATCTCTGTTTGTCGGACTTGTAGTGAGAGAATGTATTACCCGTATTTTTCTTAGTAATATCTGTAATACCCGGTTGTAATTCAGTCATTATCATTCAGTATTTATCATTCAGTAATTGTCACTCAGTATTTTTCACTCATTGATGATCTTTTGTCACTCATATTAAATCATTGTATTCATCGTTCAGAGTAATTTTATCGTCATTCATCATCAATCTAGTTGGAGAATCGTGCGGTGTTTACCATCGTTGTCATTTCATAGTGTGCTGTGTGTGAGAAGTAGCGCACGCTACGTACTCTCTTTAGCGTGCGCTAATTGAGTACTGGTAGCGCACACCACCTCTCAACACTAGCGCACGCTAGTATGGTTGAAGCGATCCGAAGGCACCGGGGCGGTTGGGATTTTAGGTAGCGCACGCTACGAATGGTAAGTAGCGCGCGCTAGTAGGCCGGAGTAGCGCACGCTATACAGTCGTTGTAGCGCGCGCTAAGGTCGGATCAGGTTGAGCCAGTGGCTACTGGACTGAATTGAATTTATTCATAGCGCACGCTATGTGTGGTTTTTAGCGTACGCAAATGGTGTAGTAGTGCACGCTAATTATTGTGTGTAGCGCGCGCTACCGAGATCAGATCAGAGAACAGGAGGTTCTGGATTCCAGTACTGGGCATCAAATAATTCGTTAGCGCACGCTAACCATGGGTATTAACGCACGCTAATGGCATGGTTGTAGCGCACGCTACAAAAGGTACGTAACGCACGCTACCGTGTTCGGACAGTGGGTACTGGACTACCCAAATCACCCGTTAGCGCACGCTAAGAACTGGGGCTAGCGCGCGCTAAACTGGGATTACTATAAATAGGACAGTTCAGCTCTTACTCCGTCATTTATAATCTCTCTTCGTTTCTTCGGTGACTTCGGGCGATTCCGGGCGATTTGGAGAGTGTTCTTCTAGGTGTAATCAGCTATCATCATCTTCAAGCTTATCTTTTGGATTAATCATCATTTCAACATCCTCATCACATCGAATCAAAGGTATTAATCTCTTGGATCTAGAATTTCGGATTTTTGAGTTTCCTTCCGATTTCTTCGTATAAGCTTGGATTGTTGTTGGAATATGTTAGATATGGATTATCTACCATGGATAAATATATTCCTACGGATTTAATGGCTATTTTGGGAATTTATTTCAAGAACCCTTGGGGTTGACTTCGGTTAATTTGGGGATTTTCCGATTGATGTTGTGTAATCTTGAATTGTGGATTCCTATTGGATTATTGATGTCATTAAAGTGTTTTTATGGTCTGAAATACTCATTTTGGTGTTGGTTTCGATATATTCGGGGTTGGATATTTTCGAAGTTGTGTGGTTTGTTACGTATTCGTTAGAATGCCCCTATGAGTTTGATTATCGTTGTACCGACTTTTGGGTTAGTCATGTTTTGTTGCTTGATACGTGTATTGAACGGTTGTTGGTAATTATTGTTATTCAAGGTTGTTCGAGCGACCAATATCTCGATTAGGACGTTATTCGTTGAAGGACATTGTCATCGGTATTGTGTAAGTTGATTCTTACTCGGTTAAAAGGATATTCATTCCTTTTGTTGTTGATCAATAATAATCATAACTCATTCATCATTGTATTAATCATATTGAGACTTGTAATTGTCGAAGAATCACTTCATTAGCGAGGAACGGCGGTTCCAATCATTTTATTGAAACTATCAATCATTTCATTATCACTTTCATCTCGGTGAGTCATTCTTGACTTTGTCAGATTATTATTATTCATTGATATTCATTATGGCCATTCTCGTTCATATGACCTTCTGGGTTCATATTACGTGGCCGGGTGCGGATGTGTGGAATTTTTAGTCGGGCACGTGATGGCCATGTATTGGGAGTGATACATTGGACTGTGCACACGGTAACGATTACCTCCGTGAGACTAATTAGGTACAAGGACGGGTGTGTCCGGTCATCCGTCTTGTACACTTGCACAGAACACTACGGGCGTACTATGATACTCCTCTTCAGCGTAATTCATAACTAAGGATATTTCATAACTTCAGATATATCATGATTGTGTAATTTCAACCCTTGAGGATTGTTGTTCTGTGTAACTGACCCCGTTGGGGAATTTTGTTTTCAGGTCACGGCAAGGCAAAGGCACGGGAAGAGCATGTTGACGGCGAGGAGTCCCAGTGATACTAGTAGGGGGCCCCAGTCATTCCGCTTAATTCAGTCATTTCAGTCATTTTTATTTCTCTTCATTTGTATTTCCGCTGCAAATTCCGTTTGAGACGTTTATTTATTCAGGGTGGTGTATTTTATCTTCATATAAAATATACTAGTATTCGGTTTTGTCCTGGTGTAATGTACTTAAGCTCCTCATCGGAGTATTTGGTAATATAATGTGGTTCGGTACTATAATTATATTATTTAATTCATCAGTTTTCATTCGCCTGGTGGGTCCCAGTCGGGGGTCCACGGCACTGTAATATCCACCTAGTTTGGGGTGTTACAGAGTTGGTATCGGAGCGTGGTTTTGAATACTAGCTTCCGAGTCATGTCTCATTTGAAATCATCGTCATCGGACTAGTATCATTGGACTTTCGTGTCACGTGTGACCTGTGCAAATGCCGAGCCAATCAGACCAAGAACTGTAAGATTTCTAATGCCATGGTATAATTTCTGGCAAGAATTATTCATTCATAATTCATCAGTTAGCAATCCTCAATCATCATTTTCATTTTGACCAGGACGGTCATGTTAACTCATTAATCACTCAATTCATTTCATTACTCAGTTGTTGATCAGGAAGATCATATCATTAATCTTGTTAATTTGTTCAGGATAATCATTTCAATAATTTCATCAGATAATCATGTCACCTCAGTTAATCATTCATGTAATCGCTGTGTTAGAGCGTATATGGTCATTTTCATCATCTCATGTCATAATCATAACGTGATATTCATGCAAAAAATATAATCATCCTGTGACTTTCCTACTTCAGTATGGAGAGGGCAAGAAGAGGACGTGGAGGACGAGGCCGTGGAGCGGGCCGAATCCCGAGAGCTCGTGTGAATACACGTGCAAACGCGAGAAATAATGCTAATTCATCGAGCAATGACCGCCACTCATTCACCTCGGACGCGATCATTCACTAACGGAGTCGTGCAGGACACAGCTCGGTCAAGGTGTGCAGGTTGACCCACTCGCTTTTATGCGGGCATGATGGCCCAAATGACCGGATGGCACGGTGATGGAGACGATGCATAACTCCGTCAATCAAAATCAACAGGCTCCTCCGCCGCCACCTCAGAGGCAAGAGAGGAATGTGAGCAATATCATCGGCGACATCTCTCGCCAGAGGCCACCTACTTTTGAAGGCTCGTCTGAGCCGGCAGATATTATTCATTGGCTCGAACATTTCGAGAAGTTGTTTGCTATGGTTGAGTGTCCTAAAGGACACAAAGTTTCTGTTGCGGCTTACTACCTGGGTAAGAGCGCACATTCTTGGTGGTTGTCGTTGAAGCCCACCGAAGGATCATGTACTTGGGATCAGTTCAAAACTCTCATGATGGAGAGGTATTATCCGGCCCCGCTCAGAGAGGCCAAGCTGTCAGAATTTCTCACCCCCGACCCCTCAGCAGACGAGGATGTTCTCGCCATTGCCGAGAAATTTCAGGAACTTCTCCCTTTCGCCTCATCCATCATTCATTCCGAGGCAGATAAGAATAAGTATTTCAGCAAGAGGCTGAAACCCCGTATGAGACTACAATTGCTTAATCGTAATTACACCACGTTGGATGAATTCATTGAAAAAGCCCTCACTTATGAGCTTACTGCTAAGGAAATTGCTAAGCAGCAACCTTTGTCTGCTAGCAAGAAATCGAAGAACCGTAATCAGTCTGACGGCAGTCAGGCCACTTTCAAGAAACCTCGTGCGGGCTCTGCTTTTTCTGAGCGACCTCCTGTGACGTCTAAACCCGCGGAATCTCAGTCACGAGTGGCCAGTTCGGCCATCACCTGTTATAACTATGGGGATCTTGGTCATGTCAGCACCAAGTGTCCGAGACAGTCTGTCACGTGTCATAACTGTGGAATTGTTGGGCATAAGGCCCGTTTTTGCCGTAGGGACTCCAAACCTGCTCAGACGTCATCTCAGGCCCCTTAGCAGTCAGCCGTTCAGAATCAGGCCACTCAATCAGCGTCGTTTAAAATGACGGGAGCGACAAAAGGTGGAGCCTATAGCCAGTAGACGGGAGCGTCCGGTGCCGGGACTAGAAAGCCCCGGATTTATGAGATGAAGAAGACCGATGATCCATAGGCCCGAATGATCTCAGGTACACTCGATATTCTATCTCAACCTGTGTGTACCCTTTTTGATACTGGTGCATCGCATTCATTCATTTCCGAGTCATGTTTGAGTAGACTACGTCTGGGTAGTGTTATTAGTTGTGAGCCTTATGTCATTGGCCTACCTGATGGTAGATGAATTATCGGTAATCGTGAGATTCAGAATTGTCCGATTCAGTTTCATGGTCGTGTATGGCCAGTGGACCTAATCGTAGTAGATTTGCCGAGGGACGACGTCATCTTGGGTATTGATTGGATGGATCGTCATGATGCCATCATTAGTGTCCGTAAGCGTATGGTCACTATCATTTCAGACGATGGGGTTGAATGTGTTTTTCAGGGAGGAAATCCCGGCTGTTCTGGTAAGGTCATTAATTTGATGAAAGCATTGAGATTACTCAATCAGGGTGTGTTGGTTATTGGTTCTATATGACCAAAACCGAGAAATCATCAGTAATGTTGACGGACATTCCGGTAGTGAGGGAATATGCCGATGTTTTTCCAGACGAGTTACCTGGTTTGCCCCCCCACAGAGGGATGTGGAATTCACGATTGAGTTGGAGCCTGGTACGTCCCCGATATCGAAGGCACCGTACCGGATGGCCCCGACCGAAATGCAGGAATTAAAGAACCAACTTGAGGAGTTGTTCGAGAAGGGTTATATTCGACCGAGTGCGTCCCCGTGGGGAGCACCAGTATTATTTGTCAAGAATAAGGATGGTTCTTTTCGCTTGTGTATCGATTATCGGGAGTTGAACAGGGTGACAATCAAGAATAAGTATCCCTTACCCCGTATTGATGATCTCTTAGATCAACTTCAGGGAGCTTCATTATTTTCCAAGATCGACTTAAGATCTGGATATCATCAGTTGCGGATTCGAGAGTCGGATATCGCGAGGACGGCATTTCGAACACGCTATAGTCATTATGAGTTTGTGGTTATGCCGTTTGGATTGACTAATGCACCTGCGGTATTCATGGAGTTAATGAATCGAGTTTTCATCGACTTTTTGGATCAGTTTGTTGTTGTCTTCATCGATGACATTTTGATTTATTCTCGTGACCGGGAGGAACACGAGTTTCACCTTCATTAAGTGCTCGACGTGTTGAGCCGAGAAAAACTGTATGGGAAGTTTTCCAAATGTGAATTCTGGATGCCCGAAGTGACTTTCCTCGGGCATGTAATTTCATCAGATGGAGTGCATGTTTATCCTCAGAAGACGGAGGCTATCCGAGATTGGTTACCTCCGAAGAATGTTAAGGAAATACGAAGCTTTCTCGGATTAGCCGGTTATTATCGGCGGTTTGTGGAAGGATTTTCTAAAATCGCTCAACCCTTGACGAACCTTTTGCGAAAGGATAAGAAATACACGTGGTCCGACGCGTGTCAGCGGAGTTTTGAGGAACTCAAGAGACGGTTAATGTCAGCACCTGTACTTTCCTTGCCGCAAGGGACGGAAGGATTTGTGGTTTATAGTGATGCGTCCGGACAGGGTCTCGGATGTGTGCTCATGCAGAATGGGAAGGTTATTGCCTATGCTTCACGGCAATTGAGACCTTACGAGGTTAATTATCCGACACACGACCTGGAGTTAGCAGCCGTAGTGTTCGCTTTGAGGATTTGGCGTCATTATCTTTATGGCGTTACCTGTCAGATATTCACCGATCATAAGAGTTTAAAGTATATATTTACTCAGAAGGAGTTAAATATGCGACATAGATGGTGGTTGGAATTAATCAAAGATTATGATATCGAGATCCTTTACCACCCGGGCAAGGCAAACGTTGTCGCCGACGCCTTGAGTCGTAAGTCCGTTCAGGAGCAGATGCTTGCCCGTTTAACAGTTCAGAAGGAGCTTCAGCAAGAATTCCTTAGACCCGAGATCGAGGTCTGGCTTCAGCGAGTTTAGGGACAACTTTGTATGTTAGAGATTTCATCGTCACTTGAGGCAATCCGAGAGAATCAGAGTTCAGACCCTTCATTGTTGCGCATCCGTGAGGATGTGACTCAGGAGAAAGCCCCTGGATTTGTGGTCCACGAGGATGGACTTTTGAGGTTTAAGAATCGGTTGTGCGTACCGGCAAATGACGAGTTGAAAAACTCAATTTTGAGAGAAGCTCATGCTACCCCTTATTCTGTTCATTCGGGGTCTAGCAAGATGTACAAGGACTTGAAACAAAATTACTGGTGGAGTAATATGAAGCGAGAAGTCGCAGAATTTGTTTCGAGATGCTTAACCTGTCAACAAGTTAAGATTGAACATCAGCGGCCGTGGGTATCTTTGAAACCTCTTCCTATTCCCGAATGGAAGTGGGAAGACATTTCTATGGATTTCATCACGAGTTTGCCGACGAGTCGTCGTGGCATGAATACGATCTGGGTGATTGTGGACCGCTTAACTAAATCGGCTCATTTTCTTGAGATTAAGGATACTTGGGGTCCCAAGAGACTTGCCCAGTTATTCATCAAAGAGATAGTGAGACTACACGGTACTCCTAAAAGTATCGTTTCCTATCGTGACGGACGGTTTGTGTCGCATTTTTGGAAATCAGTTCATCGTGCTATGGGAACCCAGCTTAATCTCAGTACCGTTTTTCATCCTCAGTCCGACGGACAATCAGATAGGACTATTCAGACATTAGAGGACATGTTGAGGGCATGCGTCCTCGATTGGAAAGATGATTGGGAAGCCCAACTACCATTGATCGAATTCACGTATAATAATAGTTGGCATGCTTCGATTAAGATGGCACCTTACGAGGCCTTGTACGGTCGTCGTTGTCGATCTCCGTTGTGTTGGGATGACCTATCAGAATTAATCGGCACTGAGCCCGATATGCTTATAGCCGCCCGTGAGAAGGTAGCTTTGATCAGGAGTCGTTTATTGACCGCTCAGAGTCGACAGAAATCATATGCAGATAACCGTCTTCGACCATTAGAGTTTGAGACAGGTGACCACGTTTTGGTCAAGGTATCCCCGAGTCGTGGTATCTTCCGTTTCGGGAAGAGGGGGAAGTTGAGTCCGAGATTCATTGGACCGTTTGAGATTTTGGATCGAGTAGGCGAGTTAGCTTATCGAATGGCTTTACCTCCGGCGTTGAGCCGAATTCATAATGTGTTTCACGTCTCTCAGTTGCGGAAGTATGTTGCCGACCCGAGTCACATACTTCAGTTCGACGAAATCGAGATCGCCGATGACCATTCATATGAGGAGCGTCCTATACGAGTTTTAGAGCGGCGAATCAAACAGTTGAGGAATAAGACGATCCCTTTGGTTAAGATTCAGTGGTCTAGGCACGGAGTCGAAGAGGCTACTTGGGAAACTGAGGAGAGTATGCGGGAGAGTTATCCCGAGTTGTTTGACCCTTAGTTTCGGGGACGATACTCTTTTAATGGGGGGTGTATGTAATACCCGGTAGTAATTCAGTCATTATCATTCAGTATTTATCATTCAGTAATTGTCACTAAGTATTTTTCACTCATTGATGATCTTTTGTCACTCATATTCAATCATTGTATTCATCGTTGAGAGTAATTTTATCGTCATTCATCATCAATCTAGTTGGAGAATCGTGCGGTGTTTACCATCGTTGTCATTTCATAGTGTGCTGTGTGTGAGAAGTAGCGCACGCTACGTACTCTCTTTAGCGTGCTCTAATTGAGTACTGGTAGCGCATGCCACCTCTCAACACTAGCGCACGCTAGTGTAGTTGAGCAGGCAGTCCAGAAGGCACTGGACTGCAGTTGGGATTTTAGGTAGCGCACGCTACGAATGGTAAGTAGCGCGCGCTAGTGGGCCGGAGTAGCGCACGCTATACAGTCGTTGTAGCGCACGCTAAGGTCGGATCAGGTTGAGTCCAGTGGCTACTGGACTGAATTGAATTTATTCATAGCGCACGCTATGTGTGGTTTTTAGCGTACGCAAACGGTGTAGTAGCGCACGCTAATTATTGTGTGTAGCGCGCGCTACCGAGATCAGATCAGAGAACAGGAGGTTCTGGACTCCAGTACTGGGCATCAAATAATTCGTTAGCGCACGCTAACCATGGGTATTAACACACGCTAATGGCATGGTTGTAGCGCACGCTACAAAAGGTACGTAACGCACGCTACCGTGTTCGGACAGTGGGTACTGGACTACCCAAAACACCCGTTAGCGCACGCTAAGAACTGGGGCTAGCGCGCGCTAAACTGGGATTACTATAAATAGGACAGTTCAGCTCTTACTCCGTCATTTATAATCTCTCTTCGTTTCTTCGGCGACTTCGGGCGATTCCGGGCGATTTGGAGAGTGTTCTTCGAGGTGTAATCAGCTATCATCATCTTCAAGCTTATCTTTTGGATTAATCATCATTTCAACATCCTCATCACATCGAATCAAAGGTATTAATCTCTTGGATCTAGAATTTCGGATTTTTGAGTTTTCCTTCCGATTTCTTCGTATAAGCTTGTATTGTTGTTGGAATATGTTAGATATGGATTATCTACCATGGATAAATATATTCCTACGGGTTTAATGGCTATTTTGGGAATTTATTTCAAGAACCCTTGGGGTTGACTTCGGTTAATTTGGGGATTTTCCGATTGATGTTGTGTAATCTTGAATTGTGGATTCCTATTGGATTATTGATGTCATTGAAGTGTTTTTATGGTCGGAAATACTCATTTTGGTGTTGGTTTCGATATATTCGGGGTTGAATATTTTCGAAGTTGTGTGGTTTGTTACGTATTCGTTAGAATGCCCCTATGAGTTTGATTATCGTTGTACCGACTTTTGGGTTAGTCATGTTTTGTTGCTTGATACGTGTATTGAATGGTTGTTGGTAATTATTGTTATTCAAGGTTGTTCGAGCGACCGGTATCTCGATTAGGACGTTGTTCGTGGAAGGACATTGTCATCGGTATTGTGTAAGTTGATTCTTACTCGGTTAAAAGGATATTCATTCCTTTTGTTGTTGATCAATCATAATCATAACTCATTCATCATTGTATTAATCATATTGAGACTTGTAATTGTCGAATAATCACTTCATTAGCGAGGAACGGCAGTTCCAATCATTTCATTGAAACTATCAATCATTTCATTATCACTTTCATCTCAGTGAGTCATTCTTGACTTTGTCAGATTATTATTATTCATTGATATTCATTATGGTCATTCTCGTTCATATGACCTTCTGGGTTCATATTGCGTGGCCAGGTGCGGGGATGTGTGGAATTTTTAGTCGGGCACGTGATGGCCATGTATTGGGAGTGATACATTGGACTGTGCACACGGTAACGATTACCTCCGTGAGACTAATTACGAGCAAGGACGGGTGTGTCCGGTCATCCGTCTTGTACACTTGCACAGAATACTACGGGCGTACTATGATACTGCTCTTCAGCGTAATTCATAACTAAGGATATTTCATAACTTCAGATATATCATGATTGTGTAATTTCAACCCTTGAGGATTGTTGTTACGTATGGCGGCCCCATTGGGGAATTTTGTTTTCGTGTCACGGCAAGGCAAAGGCACGGAAGAGCATGTTGGCGAGGAGTCGATGATACTAGTAGGGGCCCCAGTCATTTCGCTTAATTCAGTCATTTCAGTCATTTTTATTTCTCTTCATTTGTATTTCCGCTGCAAATTCCGTTTGAGACGTTTATTTATTCAGGGTGGTGTATTTTATCTTCATATAAAATATACTAGTATTCGGTTTTGTCCTGGTGTAATGTACTTAAGCTCCTCATCGGAGTATTTGGTAATATAATGTGGTTCGGTACTACAATTATATTATTTAATTCATCAGTTTTCATTCACCTGGTGGGTCCCAGTTGGGGGTCCACGACACTGTAATATCCGCCTAGTTTGGGGTGTTATAATATCTATGTTGGGCGACTTTACATTGTTAATGACTCGTGTGTGATCCTCTCGACAATCTAAACTACCTTGTCCTACTCAACTTACCGTCCTCCGAATGAATTTCAGAGCTGTTTTTTTAATTCCGTGGATTATTGTAATCTTCCCACATTTGAGTTGATCTTCGCAAACGTTATTCGAAATAATTGCTCTTACTAGTGCAATTAACATTTTTAGACGAGATATGAGCTTGGATGTTGTTACTTAAGCTCGAAGCGTGGTTTCAGGATGGTTGGGTCATTTTGTAATTCAACTTAACTCTTGGAGCGTTTATCTTCAAACTCATACCCCTCCGCTTCGACTCCTCGTGTTCATATGTGTGTTTATCGCCTCGACTCACGTACCAGATACTTGCTTAGTTAACTCATCGCATTTCAAGGATTCTCGCATTCGCGCAACTTTCGTGACATTTTGGGGCTGAGCAAAGTAGTTCTTTTTTTCTTGTTTGTTCTCCCGCTCTCTATTTTAAGTTCCGGGACGAAACTTATTTTAAGAGGGGTAGAATGTAATACCCTGGATTTTTACCCATAATTACTTCGAATCTTTGACCCATTTTTGTGGATTCTTTTGTCCGTTTGTTGAACTTATGCAATCTTTCGTATTGTTCTATTATCCTTGTTGTTCCGTTTTACCACAACTCTATTATCACTACATAATAGAATTTATAATATCGTTATATGTTACTATTGTTACCATATGTTGATAATATTTCGGTATAAAACTATGATTGTGACCAGATCGTTTGATCAATCTAGATATTTACAACTCTTATTTAGAGTATTACACCATAGAAACATTCAAAATATGGATGTAGTATCAAAAGGATAGTGCGCAAGGGCTGACTTTGATCAGTCACCATAAATTCTATAAAAATTCAAAAATTCTACAATTTTACAGTATCATAGATTATTGAGTTAGATTTCAAATGGTTTAAACAGTGAGTCATTTGGAATCCGGACGAGAAAGTTATGATTAAAACAAGACAGGAGTATCAATCTGTCGCGATGCAAATTACCAAAATGCCCTTAAAACCGACTTAAAGGGCTATAAATGACCCTTGTCTGATTTTTGGTGCATTCTCGCACCTTCTATCGACCTCATTTCGTCCCTCACCATAAAAATTCATCCTTGAACTCAGATTTGTGTCATGAGCATGTTTCTAACATCGTAGAATCAAGATATCAAGTCCGTTTTTGAAGAATCGGCCATTTTCTAGCTGAATCAAGGTATGAAACTTGAAGTTCTTCAAGTGTTTTTGAATGATTCTTGCTAGTTCATGTTTATATATTAGAGGAGGAGGATTTTTAGGTGTTCTTGGGAGGTTTTCTTCGATTCTAGCGGGTAGAAATCGAATCCTTCAACTATATCACTTCATATACATAAACTGCCCGCTAGGTGTCCGATAAAAATCCTATTAGAGTATGGTTTCGAATTTCAAGTGTTATATTGATTAGAATCAGTAGATCTGATATGCATCTTGCTATATTGATCATCTTAGGTTCGAAAATTGGGTTTGATAGCCTCCTGTCCGAGTTTTCCCGAACTAGTTAAACCGTCGAATTCCAGGCGAGTATTTGATTATGTTTATGTATTATCTTCCAATTTAAGGTGTATAAATGTGTATTTGGAATTGAATTATTTATTATGAATTTCACTGAATATTTATTGATATTTTGCAATATTTTTGGGAATATTTTCCAAACAAATAAATGAGTTTTGAGGTTTTAAAAATAATATTTACGAACGATGTTTAAAAAGGATTTTCAAAAGGTTTTTTGTAAAGAAACTAAAAATGCTCTTCAAAAATGGTCAAGGGCTGATCTTTCTAAATTTATATCGAGATGATGACATTTCATAAATATATTGTTGAAAACAATTTGGAGATATTGGTTCTGATTGTGATTGAAAAGCATAGTTGTAACGTTTGATGATTTGTAGCTCGCATCGTCAAAGTATGTGGCAACGGATTGTGAAATGTTAAAATGTCTTGAGACTTGTGGACCGGGTAAATCCAGGGATTGCCCTAGCAAGGGCTCTGGGGTACATGGTAGTGTTCAGGTAGTTCGGCCAACTCCTGACTTGGTATGTACCACCCGTATGGTAACCCACCTCAGGACGGCTCGACGCGGCCTCTAGGGATCTATGCTAAGGGCTTTGGATCGCGGGTTACCAAGTGTGGTTTTCGTGATGATGATATGTGATGATATACGTATTATTCTGTAATAATGATGTGGGTTTCGCTGCCGCTGTCACGATACGGTTGAGATGTTGGTAAATGATGGTTATTCTTTTCTCTTGTATTTTTACTATACTCGGCCCTGTGTTTATTATTATTACACGTTATACATACTCATGTATCAAATACTCGTACCAGCGATTTGCTGACCCCTTCGGGGTGTATACATTTTTCTGTATTTAGGTGCAGGTCTTAATGGCGAGGCAGCACAGGGCAGACACGAGCTTGGTGGGCAGCAATGATATCATGTACCATTTTGAGTCTGTGGTCATCAGTTGTTAAGTGAAGTCGTGTTTTGTTTTGTACTCGCGCGAGTACCATCATGTCATATGTATGGTATGATGTTCAGTTGTTTTGGTGATGTTGTTGTATCAGTCGTGGTTCCTCGGAACAGTGTATCATTTGGTGTTGTGATGCATATGGTTTAAAGTCGAGTATTGTTAATGTTTATGAATGTCTTGGTTTTAAATTGTAAAAAAAATGTGGTTTTATGTCGGCTTAAGCCTGGTAGGTTCTCCAAAAGAATCTATGGCGCTGTAATATCTCCATATATCATGGGGGTGTTACATCCACGATGCTGCAATATACCCTGAATATCTTGGGGGTGTTATAGAGCTTGAGTTGAACATGATTATGGAATCATGGTGTTCTTGGTTTTGATTATAAACATAGATTTGATGGTTAGAACCAATATTGCATTGATTGTAGTGGCCGTTTTCGTATGTTCTTGATGAGTAATGAATCATGATATGAGGTTGAATTTGGAGAGGTTATGATTAATGTTGGATTACGATTATTCATGATATTGAGATATTTGGATAGTTCGGATTGATGATAATAACCGATAATTGTTTTTCTATGAATTTACAAGTATGAACAAGAAAGAACCTTATTAATTCGTATTTAAGGTTGAAGTTGGAATCTAGAATGTTGAGACACTTGTTAGAATTGATTGATTATCGAATTGTTGCTTGTATTCGTAATTGATTGAGTTGAATGGTTTGGGTTTGTATATGATCGAGACATCATTGAACCGTGTTTGATTGGTTGGTTATATCGGTTGTTGATTACTATCGAACATGTTGTTAATTGATTATTGCATTAGTTTGTGATAAGTGATCGTTGATTTTGACTGTTGTGTTGCAGCCGAGACTGAACAGTATGTGGATTGTTTTGGTCGGGGCTGAGGAACTCGTAGACAAAGGCAATGGGATTGGTAACGGCTTCGTTGTATCGGTATCGAGGCAAGTTTATACTTGTTCAGTTTATAATATTTAATGAATGGTTTCAGTTTCATTTCATTTGTAATTCAAATAGCAATGATATTATAAATGTAAATTGTCAGGATGATGGTTTGTATATTGTGCTTTGGTTTGGATTAATCATAATATATATGATTTAAATGTGTTTGGTGAAGACGGAGATGGGAGTTATCTTTGGTCTGTGATTTGGAATGTCGGATGTCGAGGATAGTTTATCGTGTCGACATTGATATCGGGATGGTGGTTTATTGGTAATAATGGATTGTACCTCATTTGAGATTATTCGAATAACTGTGTATTCGTTCAGGGTTGTTTGTTCGTGGAAAGGATATTGTCTTTGCCTTTGAGGTAATTTAAGTATTGTTGAGTTATGAAGATAATTATTCTATTGAATTATTGTATATGATGTATGTTGATGTTTCATATAATGAGATTCGTATTAGCTGTTCATTGAGGGATGTTCATCCCAGTACCATTGTTTGGTGTTGATGATTGTGTTCAATCGTTGAGGGATGAGGATTCCAGGACTCTTGTGTTGAGACTGTTGATCATGTTGATCGTTCTGTGGGGATTGTGATCCCAGGATGGTGGTTTTGGATATTGTTGGTCGTGTCGATCTTTCATTATCCGTGTGTCATTGTTCACTTGGTGAGTCTTTTAATCCTTATTGGATATGTGATTGTTTTGTTGTCATGTTGCATCGTGACATATTCGGAGTCATATCTGCATGCCGATTGGTTATGTGTAGGATTTTCAGCGTGAGCACGTATAGTCATGTGTAGGTTCATTACCTTCACATTGAGCTGTGCACACGAGACGTACTCCGTGAGTCTGATTAGGTACAAGACCACATGTGTATTCGATCTATACCCGTTGGTGGCTTGTGCACAAACACATTTCTGGACCGAGCATACTGCGACATCCATCTTGAGCCATAATGATTGGTCGTTCATAGTCCATGTATGATTGGGTATGACAGTTTGCGACTGGTTGTTCATACGCCCGGGGGGTATGTTCGACAGTCAGGTTTGTTTCCTTGAGATCCATTGTATGTGATTTGTATGTCATTTTGAGAATTTTATTCTCTCGAATATATGTCACTGTAGTTCTTTGTTGATCTTGTTTGGAGTTTACCATGTTGATAGTATTCTCGGTTGTTATTGGTACTTTGTTAATCGTGTTGGAGCTTACCATGTGATGGTATTCTCGGTTATTATTGATCTCTCGTTGATAGTATTGGAGGTTATCATATTGGTGATATTCTTGGTTGTGTTTTGACCTTTGGTTGGTCGTAGTGGAGTTTATCATGTCGATGATATTCTCGGTTGATTTATTGATTGATCATTGTTATTGACCGTATGAGCATTCAGACGTTGCATCGATGTTTCGGGACTTGTTGTCATTGATTTGGGGTAGTTGATCTACAGATGCATTGTGTATTACTGGTTTTCATCAGGATTGGTATTTGATTGTGAGATCCGACGGACAGGATTTGGCACGAATGGTTTACTCCACACTTATGAGTTATGATGATGTTTTGAGAATTCTTGGTATTATTTGAATACAGTACAAATGGTTGTAGTTGAGTTCATTTCGTCATTTGAGAATGCGAAATGTAGATTATGGTAAGGATTGATTTGGTATGGATTGCTATGGTTTGGTAAGGTTATGACGGTAAGATTACGTTAGTAGTATTCTCACTATGTTATTACATTGATATGTAATTATTTATGATGATGTGAGCGTTATCATTGTTGAGTATTGTGGCTGACCCTGTCTTTGAGTATTGTTGATTAGGTACTCGAAGATCGATCTAGTAGCGGTCGTGAAGGGATGAGCTTCCCAGGTGATACTGGCTATGACATGTATTTGGGAATCGAGTATTTTCCTGGTTGTTATGATTCTATTGCAAATGTATTTTTAACTATGTTCATATCCGCTGCGTGTGTATTTTAAAATGGCTTTCCGGTTACCAACTCGTGTATAACTTTAAAATGGCCGTTTGGGTACTTCGTAAATTTGGTTTAATTCGTGAAACCTTTTTCCTTAAATATATCGGTACGTGTAAGTGGTGACTTAACATACATTTTGAAACTGTCGAGATTTGGCATTTCGCCTTGTACTTTCAAATGGAACTTTATGACGGTAATTTAAAAAATAGATTTTTAGAGACTATTTGAGTATTTGAAAGATATTACCGTCATCGGCCTTTTTTGGTATATTTGAAATGATTACGAAAATGATTTTAGCCTATGCCGGCGTGGGCCCACGGTGCTGTAATATTCCCGGATGGTTTTGGGGGGTGTTACATCGGTCCTTTTTCAAGTATTCATAATACAAAAAGTGAACAAGCTAAACTCACGTATTGTTCTGCACTGCGTGCGTCTATCCATTTAGAAGTGAAGACTCCTGACTCAGCTTCTCCCTCCACCAGTTGAGCCTCACTGCTTCCCTCACCAATTTTTTTTTCTTTTGATGCTTTTCCGTTTCTTTGACTCAGCTTCTCCCTCCTCCAGTTGATCCTCATTGCTGCCCTCACCAATTTTTTTTTCTTTTGATGCTTTTTTGTTTCTTTCACATTGGTGATGTGAGTCTTCATGAAGGCCAAAGGATTAAATACTGGGTCCTCTACCAGCCTCTCCTTCTCGCATACTGGTCTTTGGCATATCTCAGATGCAGCATCACTCGCCTATGCATTAACATATAACATTAATAATATTGATGATGAGCATATAATTAAATATAACATATACTATATAATAAAACATCGACAGGATTTAGACGTACCATGGATGAGCATGATAGTACGTGCTCATACCGCCTCTAGTATATATACCCAGTGCCTTTTGCGTAATCACACCAGTACTATCATCGTAAAGACTGCCCCTATCACACCAGTGCCTTCTTCTTCTCTTCCGTCTCCCAATGCTTCCACAAGTTCTTGAACTCATTTTCCTTCAACCAGTTCTCGCGCTGACCAATTGGTTTTTGATATGCTTTATTTTTGGCATGCGTAAGCATATCAATAAATCGTTCATGGCTACATCAGTCTCAATACCACACAACTTTCTTCTCATCCGATTCTCCCACCTATAACGCATCTGCAAAAGTATAGCAATTATGAGAACTTCTAAAAATAATCTAATGAAACAATTGTTATAAGAATATACCCCGAATTCCGCCACAACTCGTTCGTCGTCCATCGAGAGACCTGGCCCCAATTGTCTTCACTGGAGTAGTACCTCTTAAGTAAGCCGACTATATTGCTCTCGGCCTTCTTCGAACTAAACCCAACTATTTTTGGCAAATGGCGAATTAGTTTTTGGTCATCATACTTCTCTTTCGCCTTGGAGATCTCAGTCGGACCTCTCCCCGATGGTGCCCCAGAAAAATGAGAGAGTTTCATGATAACTCTCTTTGTCAACCAATGTATGAGTTTTATAAAGTACTTACTCAAATATTGGCTTCACATACATGAAGCCAAAGAAGAAGGTTCAGAATGAATATACATGCGGTAGGTGGCACACGCGGATATGGTAGTTGATAAGTTTTAGCTTCACATATGAAAGTCAAGGAAAAATGCCAAAGCCTAAAGGCGTCACATATGTTACGCTATATGAAAATTTTCAAAAATTTTGGCGGAAGTTTGAAATTTTTGGCGTAAATGTAGAGGGAAATTTGAATTTACTGAAATACTTTGACTTCACATATGTGAAGCTATTTGCTTCGAGAATATATTATAAATATAGTATCACTACAAACCTTCATTCTTCCAATCATTATTTTATCTCATTCTCTTCAACTTTCATCTCAATCTTCAAGGTAACTTCTAAATTATTTGCAGTTTTGTTAATAATTTTACTTACATTATTTTTTGTTTGTACTAACTTTTTTTTTTCTTTATTTTGCAGGATTTTAATTTATTTAAATATAAGTGAATTATATTTTTCAATATTTTTTTAATATAACATAACATGATTTATCTCTTTTTCAAATCAATTTTACAAAAATGATGATATTTATTTTCTAATTAAAATAAATATCTTTTTAGTATAATGTTGTTTATTTTTTCAATAACAACTAAAAGTGTAGTTTTTGATATTTAATTTTTAATTACCATAAAAATGGATGTTAGGAATATATTTCTGATTAAATTACTATATATATATACATACACCTGAAATTAGCCTAATTTTTGTTAGCTAATTTCATTTTTTTCTCAAAATGAAAGTACTTTAGCGTCACATTTGTGACGCTAATATAGCTGAAAAAATAAAAATAAAATAATCGGATATGTAATTATATGTTAAAACTTTAGCGTCGCAAAATTTACGCAAGAAATATATAATAGTTTATTATATTCTTTAGCGACACCTTGTTCGCGGAAATGAATTTAACAAATTAAAAATATGGTCTTTTTTGGCGACACATATGCGCCAAAGATAAATAATTTAAAATTATTTTTCTTTCCTTGGCGACACATATGTGATGCCAAAGATTATATAAGTATTATATTTATACGGATTTAGTGTAATATCCGAAATTTTGATTTCCAGTAATATCTTTTTTTTCGACGGAAGTCCGTTTTGACGACTCGCTAATGACCGTATCATTATTTTGAGAATGATTAATTCTGCACTTTTTGGCATCCGAGTTCGTTTCGGTGTTGTTTTGTTGAGTTCCGTGCTTCTTAGAGACTTTTCCGCATTTGAGTTCGATTCTTGCAAATCTCGTTCGAAACTGCTGTTTCGAGTATCCTGTAAGTCCGTTTAACTTTGTTAGACGTGTTGTGAACTTCGGTTTGGTTATTCGATCACGTATTGTGATTTTCAGGCGTTTTGGGCCATTTTGTAATTTACCCAAAGTCGTGGGTATCCACATTCGTATTTGTTGTCTTGACCCTTTTCATGGTCGCGTGTGATTAATTGTTGCATGGTATTTCATTTCGGATCGATGTTGCTGTCATGGCGTTTAAATGCCGTGTTCGCCCGTGACGTTTTGGGAATCCAGTCGCCAGGCCACTGCAGCTGGGCGCTGGACGGACGGTTGCGGGAGGAACCGGCACGGCAGCTGGGCGCTGGCCGGACGGGTGCGGCAGGGACCGGCATAGCGTACGCTACTGCCGGGAGACTGCGCGGGCTAACAAGCAGGCGTAGCGTACGCTATGCGGCATCCAGCGCGCGCTACCTGGGCCGGGCAGTGGGGCACCTGAGGTTCTGGACTCCGGAGGGTTGGCGGGTAGCGCACGCTACGACCGATCTCTGCGCGCGCTAACCGGCAGACGTAGCGCACGCTGCTCGGCAGCCAGCGCGCGCTACCTGGGCGGGGGGATCGGTCCAGGAGGCTCTGGACTGGACCATGGCTGGCCCGCTAGCGCACGCTGCCGGCACCCTAGCGCACGCTAGGGCGGCCTGCCTATATATTTGACCGAGCAGCCCTGTTTCCAACCATTTTTCATTTCCCATCTTTCTTATCCACGGACAGAGATTTTGAGAGTGAGGAGACATGTTGTTGAACAACAAATCCATGAAGTTCTTGAGTTCATATCATTGATTGATCATTCCATAACATCATTTGATCCAGCGAATCAAGGTTAGATTTCCTAGAACCCTATCTTTGGGAAATTTTGGGGTTTTTGGGTTTTTGCCCGATTCGTTCCGTATTGTTGATTAATCCATGATGGGTATGATTAATCTTAATATTATTCATGTGTTTAACAGTATTTAATCCATTGTTCTTCGTCGAATCAAGGTATATTTCTTGATTTCCTTCGAGTTGACTTTTTGAGGGATTTGTTCTTGATTTCAGTTTCCATCCAGTTTTGATGAACCGATTGTTGTAAAATGATGTTTTTAAACATATCCTATGGATTGAATATCCATATTTCGGTTGGGAATTCCATTTTCATGTTTTGTCGGGTCGATTCATGTTCTTGGCCGTTTTGGGGGAAACCCTTAAACTTTCATCGTTTGTTACTTGAATTCAGCGGATTTGGGTCGTACTTTGGAATTCATTTTCGTTGTTATTGTTGTCATTCGTAGTTTATTATTGCAGGTTGTCGTTCGGCGGAGTCGGCGGGTTCGAAGTCGGTCCGAGTCTCCTCACTTCGGTCGATTCTCCGCGTTGTGATTATTCGAGGCAAACATCTTGCCCATACATTTCATGTTTCGTAGGCATAATTGTTGGTAAATGATTTTATGTAAAATACGGATGTTTAATGAATGCTAAAAAGTATCGGTATGTTCTCGATAAATGTTGTCTTTCAACGATAACTCGGATGCTTCGTGAGTAAGTGTGTTTTTGGCCTATGTGTGTTAACTCCGTTGGTTGAAAGACTTATGATCATATTTAGTGAATGTAATAAACCGTAATCATTTACCGAGGATAACATGTTGTTATGTGTGCTTGTTCGGTGAATATGTCACGGGTGATATTGGTTGTTACTCCTTTGAAAGGACGTTGTGATGCTTAATGTTGCTTGGCTTGATAGTTGATTATTGTTGTGTGCTTGTTGTATGTGATATGCCTCCGGGTAGGATTGTTGAATCTCCGGGATCCATACTTGCTAGTATGGGTCGGGCGTGGCCGTAGGGTTAGCCACCGGGTATGTCTTGCGGGGACTCCGAGGTTCGTGGCTTGTTAGCCCGATGTCGGGATAACTGATGGGGTTATCATCGGGTATGTCTTGCGGGGACTTTGAGGTTCGTAGCTTGTTAGTGCGATGCCGGGATAACTTATGGTTGTGGTTTCGTTAAGTACGTATCTGTGCTTGTGGTCACATGACTGTTGTTACGGTGACATGTGATTTGATATAGTTTCCCTGTGGGTTATTCACTCGGGTTTGTTCTACGGGAGCATCTGAGGTCCGTGGCTTGCTAGCACGGGACGCGAATAATCTGTGGAAACTGGTTGTTATGGTATGATTGGGTCATGGACCCCGTGTGTTGTTATCGTAATTTTGTTTAGGGAAAATGACTTTCGGGCTGTGTCCCTAAATGTTTTCGAAAGGCTTGAGAATTCCTAAAATCCCAAACATTTTCAAAACTCCCGAGATCGTAAAATATTTTTACAAGATGTATATCGGGTTTACCCCTATCTTTCGAATTAACCATTTTGATCAAGTGATTTACCTCGGGAAGTATGTTTATGATTATCATGTTCCGTGGAGTATGATATGTATAGCTCGTTTTCGTATTTTATACTTGCACTAGCAAAACAGTGGAGTTTTGCTAACCCCCGAGTATTCGGGGGGTGGATGTCTGTCACGAAGGATGATGAAAGATGATCGATACTAATCACATGAGGGCCCATACATTATTGTTTGGTTTAGTTGTATTTTATTTCCGCTGCAGTATTCTTTCCCGTTGTACGGGAGTGTGTTGTATTCGACCCCTGCGTGGGCATGTAATGTGTTTGAGTTATGTATTTATTGAAAGACCAAACCGGTCTACTGAGTCATTTTAGACTTAAAGGCATTGTTGAGATGTTCGATGTTGTTACCATCCTGGTAGATCCTTGAGGAAAGGTTCTACGGCGTGTAATATCCTTGAGCGGATTGGGGGTGTTACATAAATGGTATCAGAGCTTAGGTTGTGGAAACCTAGGCTGTCGGATTTAGTGGTGTCTGTTGAGTTTTTGTCTCGTCATATTTTGTCTAACTGAGTCGTGTCGCGACGCGTCGTCTGAGTTTGTTGGTTATGATTAGTATCGTGGGGCGATCATCATCTTCGTGCGACCTGTGGATGTAAGTCTCCCTCCTTTGTGTTGTGCCTCGTGTGGCACGAATTACTGGTATGATTATGTGTTAAGTGATGGAATCCTTATGCATATTGTTGGTTTCGTGATGCATTTGTGTGACTCATATTTCATTTATATGAGGAATGTTGTTGCTATTTATGACCTTTTGACTGTGATATTTGACTGTTTGTTTTCTGGTAAAAGACATGTGCTGTCTTGATTTTGATCGAGTTGATGCGTGTGTTGTGGTGTATGTAAGAGAATATTGTTACATGTGTGTTTTTAGGCATTCTAGCCTAATAGATTTTCGAAAACCTTGAGTATCTTAGAAAATAAATTTCGAGCAGCCTTGACGCAAACCTCTTTCATTCTGGAAATAGCCTGCAAGTTCACCATTAACTTGTATCGAAAAGGATGGGGAAGTGATACAGATCTTTATCCATTGGATAAACTTTGGCGGCAAGTCCATTACAGAGAGGATGTTTAAAAGAAAATCCCATTGGACTGAGTCAAACGCTTTTGAGATATCAATCTTCAAGGCACACCGTGGAGAGATAGTTTCCTTGTGATAGTCTTTCACTAGTTCAGAAGCAAGCAATACATTTTCCATCAACAACCTTCCTTTTATAAATGCCGACTGATTCGGATTAATAAAACCTGGGAGAATTCCTTTGAGGCGATTAGCTAAGATCTTTGATATGACCTTATATAACACATTGCAGCATGATATAGGTCTGTAATCTTTCATTTCCTTTGCGGTTGATTTCTTCGGTATTAATGCTAAGATAGTAGAGTTTACTCCTTTTGGGAGGAAACCATTGGAGAAAAAAGATTTGACCGCCATAATGAAGTCATTGCCAATAATTTGCCATGCTTCTCTAAAAAATTCAACGGTGTAACCATCCGGGCCTGGGGACTTATTTAGAGGCATGGAGAAGAGAGTTTTCTTGATTTCATTGTCAGAGACCTCTGAGATAAGATGATTACCTTCAATATCTGAGCAGCGAAAGCTAAGGAGCTCACGAAGTGTTTCCGTTGACATTCCAGTATATTTAGGTGGTTGAACTGTTAGGAAAGATTTAAAGAAACGTACTGCTTCACCTTTTACTTCCTCGTGAGTTCTTAAACATAACCCGTCTGGTGTTAAAACCTCATTGATTGCATTATTAGCCTGCCTTTCTTTTACCGCATTGTGAAAAAATCTATTGTTTTTATCTCCCACTTTCAACCAATGCAGTTTGGACCTTTGTTTTAGGAAGTTTTCTTCAAGATTTGATACTTTCTCCCATCTTTCATGAGCTGCCGTCTCTTCAGCGAGTACTTGAGGGATAGGTCTCGATAGAGTCTTTTGCTGGAGTATGCAAAGTGCATCATAAGCTTCCTTAGCACGTTCAGATATATTTGATAACTTTTGGCGACTCAATTGACGAAGAAGTGGCTTCAGGAGCTTCAGCTTCTTAGAAAATCTGAATAAGGCTGAAGTAGACTGAAAAAGTGCCTCTGTATTTTGCCAATAATTCTCCACAGTAGGCACAAACTCAGCTAGTGTCGCGATGACATTGGAGAACCGGAAGGGACTCTTTGGCTTAGGCATTCCCCCTTTCAGTATTAGTCTCCCTCGAAGGTGATCCAAGCATCCTCCCGCGTCAAAAACGCAGTAGGTGAGTGGTGAAGATTGTAATCCCAAGTCATTTATAAGTGCTCTGTCCAGCTTCTTACATACTAGTCCATTATCTCTCTTATTACACCATGTATACTGTGGACCATGAGCAGCCATATCCTGTCTCCTGAAAATCACGCATACCGGAAGTTACAAACGGTGAATTTGTATGCCCCGAATGCTCCTCTATGTCTAGAATCTCATTGAAATCACCACAGCAAAACCACACCTTTCCCTGGAAAGAAACTGAGTTCTTGTGATTTTGTAGATCCCTCCAAAGTTCCTTACGTTCGAGTTCAAAATTGGAAGCGTAGATGAAACTACAAATAAACTCCTCATCCATAGCATCAACCTTAATAGCACAAGTAATCATTTGGCTGCTTTTGTAAATTACGTTTAGGGTGACCTTTTTGCTCCAAATAACCCAAATCCTTCCCAGCCTATGAAACTCATAATTTGAAACCATGGACCAGCCTTCAAAAGTTGAATCAGCAATACTTCCAGCCTTTCCTTCCTTAACTCTTGTTTCTAATAGACCACCAAAATCCAAATCATTCTGTCTAATCCAATTTTTTACAACTTTATGCTTTTTTGACTTGTTGAAGCCCCTAATATTCCAGAAAAAACCGGACATTAACGACGTTTATTAGAGGTCCTTTTGCTTGTACTCGGTCTGTGGCGGTTGCCTTGAGCAAGACTGAAAGAACTTTATGTGCGAGTTTTGAAGTGCGAGGGAGAGAGGCGCGAGCTATCTCCTCTTGAGTGTCTCCTCTTTCTCGGCTATTGGTAGAGAAGAAAAATATTCACCCTCTTTGTCATTATCTTGAAGCCAAAGATACCGTGTGGGAGACGCAATTCGAACTTCTCCAAATTTTAGTTCCTTTCTTTGGTGAATTTGAGGTTTTTCCACCCGAGGTCGTATCGTTAACCATTTTCCTTCTCCATCACCATGTGGAATCTCACCCTCTTCTTGTTCGGGTACCTCCATATCTAAGTTTGCACTAATCTCTGTTTCGATTTTTCCAACAACATTGTCTTTGAGTTTTCGAAGACCACGCCCATAAGTCGGCCACCAGCATCGTAGGGACAGAGGAAAAAACTGCTTCTTCGATCTTTGAATTTTCATTTGTCATTGCAATTGAGTTTTCAGTAACTAATGTCTTAGATATAGGGGACTTTGCCGTTTTCTCTACTTGAGTTTTAGAGATATTGGAGCGTGGAGGAGAGAGTGGTGGTGTCACCTTAAGCAGATCCTCTTCTTCCAAGATTGTCTGCAGAGAGCAAGATTTTCCAAACGAAAGCGAGACAACTATCATCAGTGTCCCCATTTGTGGCGGGTTTCACAACGAGAAGGGAGCCAAGGATATTCATAATCAACGAGATAATTCCTCTCCCTTCACCCTGAAATTGAAGTGATGTAGCAATTCTTTCTTAAGATTAACTTCCACAAAGATTTTTGCTTCTTCAAAATTAGTAACTAGCTCTGTTTCTGATGCGGTCGCTTTGGAAAACCACCGGGCTCGCCAAATAGTGAGACCCTTCCAAGTGAACATAGAGTGTGGAACTCTTTTGATAACTTGACCACATAGGCATAGATTCGATTTCCGGTTGTGCTTCCTCTGCTATAGGAGTCCATTTGCTAACAATCATAGGAAGATTGCATATGTTCCACATCCCACGCCGCAGAGCACGCAATCTTGCTGATTTGTGACGGATCCTGAACTTGACAGTGAGATCATTGACAGCGTAAACATCGATCTTGATGTTTTTATCTCCCAAGTTCCAGATCTTATTCACAATTACGTGAATCTTAGCAACATGGGGGGCAGATGTAGGAAAGCGTCCGATAAGAAAATCTTGCCAAAGCGGGATTGAGTCTTCGAAAACATCATCTGGGACGGTGGTAACAGAGGGCTTTCCATCGATGATTGAAACATCAACATTGAATTTTGAAAGAGTTGGGCGGCTGGTGACGACATTTGCATAAGATTTTTGCACTGGAGGATCTGAAATCGGAGGGTCTGAACTGGGGGTAGGCATCGTAGTTGAATGGATTGCGAGATCTTCCACCGTAGAGGGCTCATCGGCGACTGCCGGAGCCATCTTCCACCGTAGTTGAGTGGATTGCGATAAGATTTTTTTTTTTTTTTTACCATCTGCTGAAGACAATAATATCGTCAGCAAAACATAAGTGTGTAAGCCGCAGTCTTCACTGAAGGAAAACAGAGATCATTGGAAGGGATTCTCGATGTCTTTAGAGAATTTGCTTCTGCATCAGGTTTAACAATCAGTTTAGAGAAATCCACTCTCTTCATGGCTGGGATATCAACCACATCAAGGACCTCTATTACTGCCACTTTTCCGTTTAGCATTGGAACATTGCCTGTTCGATATTTGGGACTGCCGCTAATGACTAAGCGTATGACACTTGCGGACTGTCTCCCACTGCTTGAAAAGTTCCGAACCAGAATAAGCTCCTGGAAGCATAGACTACTATCCTATGCGGGTAGATTACAACTTCTAACTTCGGTGATTGCCAGCATAACAAATTTCTGGATATCCGCATTTCGCCTTCCTAGTGCGTGTGTGAAAGAGTTAGAAAAAATCAGCTCTACTTTTCTTTGGTCTGGTCCGAGCCTAAACACAAAAAAGAAAAGATATCTTGGAAAGAAATCTGCAGACCAAAACAAGAAGGTGGTCTTGGGGTTAAATCTATTGTCGATGCCAAAAAAGTCTCTTGCTTTAAATTGATCTGGCGAATTGTTTCAGGTCATAACTCTCTCTGGGTCAACTGGATACAACGGTTCATTATCAGGTCAGGTTCCTTCTGGTCGGAGAAAGTAAATAGCCATTCAGGCTCTTGGATGTGGCGAAAGATCTTAAAATACCGCTCTCAAGCAAAAGAATTCAGAAAAAAGGAAGTCAAATGTGGCCAGCAAACATCACTATGGTTTGATAGATGGAGCACTAAAGGGTGTTTACATGACACGCTGGGAAACAGAGGTTTTATTGATTTTGGTCTTCCTGCATCAGCAACAATAAAGGATGCCATCTTCACCAACCGTAGAAGACGTCACAGACTGGCGTTTATGAATGAGATTGAATTGGAGTTAGATGCCATACGAGATATAGGTTTATGTCAGGAAACGGATGTAGCTTTATGGAGAGGGCAAGGAAATCGTTTCAAGGCAAAATTCTCAAGTAAGGAAACATGGAATCAAATTAGAGACAGGGTGCACATCACAAATTGGCACGCTTGTGTCTGGTTTAAGCATGCAACCCCCAGGTACTCTTTCATGATGTGGCTGGCTGTCAAAAATCGACTTTCAACAGGAGATCGAATGTCATCATGGAGCGACAGTATCAATACTACATATGTGCTATGTCAACATCCAACAGAAACAAGGGATCACCTCTTTTACACTTGTGTGTTTTCAACTCAGATCTGGGAGCAACTCACAAAGAAGCTCTTAGGACATCACTACACAAACTCATTCGAAGCTATGATTGGCATCATGTCAGACAATACATTGGAGACTACTCAAAGATTCGTGGTGAGGTACGCTTTTCAAGCTACTATGCATACCATTTGGAGGGAACGAAATAGGCGGCGACATGGTGAATTACCGATTCACCCGGAAAAGGTGATCAAGCAGATCGACCACATAGTTCGAAATAGACTGTCTTCCATCACAACAGAAGTGACAAGAGGTCTACAAATTTGGTTTAGCACTCGTTGATTCTGTTTTAATTTTATTAAAAACATAAAAAATTCAAAACAAGGCTGCATCTATTGTAAAAAAAGGGTTTTTTTTGGGATGAATAAAAGTTAACATTCATACAAAAAAAAAAAAAAATAAATTTCGAGACGTACCTTTAAAATGAATTATTTTCTCGCGGTACTTTCAAAGTGCTTTCTAGTGCCGCAATATATTTCAAATTATTCCAATTGAGGACCAAAATATTTTGAGATATTTTCAATTATTTAGAAATGCTTTGCTTAGACCCGAGGGTCGAATATTTCCGAAAGTTTTTCACTAAAAGAAGAGTGTCCTCATTTTTGTTCAACGCAAGATGGTTTTCAAAGTCTCGACAATGATGTTTGTTCAACTTTTTGTAAAGTGATACTCAAGATCAACTAGTGTTTCCAAATTTTTTTTTCTCAAAAGGTGGTTTTGGTTTTAAAACCTATCTTCTTATGTGAGGCCCGGGAACGTATGTACGATGTTAGCATTACCGTTAGTGGTGGTGTGAGCGTGGAGTCGTTCGCCACACAGTTGTTGTATTAGCCCTCTATGAGAAGTGTAATGTTGGTATTGAATATTGTTGCTTTGCGATGATTTGTGTGTTATCGCACCCGTGCGAGCTGTTGGAACTTGAGTTTGCATGATTGTGTACATACGTGGTTGTTGTGATTTTAGTATGTGTTGATATGTTATGCCAGGTTGGCATCTACGATTTGTTGTTTTGTGATGTTATGTTCCATTGTATCTAGCATTTGTATATTTGGTATGCCGAGCCGAGGTGTTTCAACCGTGGTATGCCGGGGGTATGCACGTACTAATTGTCCTTCTCGTCAGTAACGCATTTCAAGTATGGACCCAGGAGACACAGGATCCAGTTTTGCGAGTTGGGTTCCGAGTCTTTCGGGGCATGAACTTTAGTGCAGATATCGGGATCGGCTCTTAGAGGCCCGCGGGAAATGTTTCCGTCAGCTGCTTTTGTGTTGTTGCCTTGTTTCCGTTATTGTGAGTTGCGTGGATGACCTTTTTTTATAAGAGGTCGAATGTAATACCCTTATTATTTTTGGACTTCTGCATTTCCTCTTTCTCAAGTCTATCGACTCGCTCGTGTTCGTTGATACTTTCTGAACTTGTTCTGCATTTCGGTTTCATCGTTCGAACAAGCCATGATCTTGTTTTGGGTCGATCTGGTTATTGCTATGACTTTTTCGAGTTCGGTTCGATTCTTGTGAACCTTGTTCGGAAGTAACATCTTTTGGTTCTACTAGTTCTTTTGATGTCTTGAGTTGAAGTGTGAACTTCGGAGTCATTGTTCGGCCATTGTCATTCGATCATTGTTGTTCGATCGTTATTATTCGATCATTGTTGTTCGATCGTTGTTGTTTGATCGTTGTTACTCGATCATTGCTTTTTGATCGTTGTTGTTCGATCATTGTTATTTGATCCTTGCTCGATCATTGTTTTTCAATCATTGTTGTTCGATCGTTGTTTTTCGATCGTTGTTGTTCCATCATTGTTATTTGATCATTGTTGTCCGATCATTGTTATTTGATCGTTGTTATTCGATCGTTGTTGTTCGGTCGTTGTTGTTCGATCGTTGTTGTTCGGTCGTTGTTGTTCGATCGGGGTTATCTGACTGTTGTTGCCTGATCTCATACCGCGAAGAATTGTTGTTCACTGTTAGTCAGCTGTTTCGAGTGTGGCCAGGTGGGTCACTGAGCCGTGCATTGCGAGACGGTAGCTGAGAGGTTTGGATATCGAGGCTGCGTCTCTGCCCCGAAAGGGCACAGAGATGCCTAGTATGCTTTTTGAGGATTTCGGCGTAGTCTGAATTGTTTGTGATTGTCCTTGTGGATCGTTTTGTGTTTATTTTCTGTTTTCTCGACTGTGCATGTTCCTTATAACAGGTGCTTTGTGTTTCGTGATAGTTCGGATAATCGACTTGATTGTATTATCTGTTTGATGATGCTTGTCACTTGTTGGTTTTATTATGTCTCTACTGGTGGCGCCGTTGGGCGTAAGTTACGCATTTCTTGTGTATATCGTTGAGTTTTCCTAGCGGTATATTGCTTCTCCCTACTTGTTTTAAGTTTCGGGACGAAACTTCTTTTAAGGAGGGTAGTATATAATATCCGCAATTTCGATTTCCAGTAATATCTTTTTTTTCGGCGGAAGTCCATTTTGATGACTCGCTAATGTCCGTATCGTCATTTTGAGAATGATTCATTCTGCATTTTTTGGCATCCGAGTTCGTTTCGGTGTTGTTTTGTTGAGTTCCGTGCTTCTTAGAGACTTTTCTGCATTTGAGTTCGATTCTTGCAAATCTCGTTCGAAACTGCTGTTTCGAGTTTCCTGTAAGTCCGTTTAACTTTGTTAGACGTGTTGTGAACTTCGGTTTGATTATTTGATCACGTATTGTGATTTTCGGGAATTTTGGGCCATTTTGTAATTTACCCAAAGTTGTGTGTATTCGCATTCGTATTTGTTGTCTTGACCCTTTCCATGGTCGCGTGTGATTAATTGTTGCATGGTATTTCATTTCGGATCGATGTTGCTATCCGCGAGCGTTTCGTCGTGTTCGTTCCGTGCGTTTTTGGGAATCGAGTTGCGAGGCCACTGCAGTTGGGCACTGGCCGGACGGTTGCGGGAGGAACCGGCACGGCAGCTGGGCACTAGCCGGACGGGTGCGGCAGGGACCGACATAGCGTACGCTACTGCCGGGAGACTGCGCGTGCTAACCGGCAGGCGTAGCGCACGCTATACGGCATCCAGCGCGCGCTACATGGGCCGGGCAGTGGGGCACCTGAGGTTCTGGACTCCGGAGGGTTGGCGGGTAGGGCACGCTACGACCGGTCTCTGCGCGCGCTAACCGGCAGACGTAGTGCACGCTGCTCGGCAGCTAGCGCGCGCTACCTGGGCGGGGGGATCGGTCCAGGAGGCTCTGGACTGGACCATGGCCGGCCCGCTAGCGCACGCTGCCGGCACCCTAGCGCAAGCTAGGGCGGCCTGCCTATATATTTGACCGAGCAGCCCTGTTTTCAACCATTTTTCATTTCCCATCTTTCTTTTCCGCGGCTAGAGATTTTGAGAGCGAGGAGACATGTTGTTGAACAACAAATCCATGAAGTTCTTGAGTTCATATCATTGATTGATCATTCCATAACATCCTTTGATCCAGCGAATCAAGGTTAGATTTCCTAGAACCCTATCTTTGGGAAATTTTGGGGTTTTTGGGTTTTTGTCCGATTCGTTCCGTATTGTTGATTAATCCATGATGGGTATGATTAATCTTAATATTATTCATGTGTTTAACATTATTTAATCCATTGTTCTTCGTCGAATCAAGGTATATTTCTTGATTTCCTTCGAGTTGACTTTTTGGGGGATTTGTTCTTGATTTCAGTTTCCATCCGGTTTTAATGAACCGATTGTTGTACAATGATGTTTTTAAACATATCCTATGGATTGAATATCCATATTTCGATTCGGAATTCCATTTTCATGTTTTGTCGGGTCGATTCACGTTCTTGGCCGTTTTGGGGGAAACCCTTGAACTTTCATCGTTTGTTACTTGAATTCAACGGCTTTGGGTCGTACTTTGGAATTCATTTTCGTTGTTATTGTTGTTGTTCGTAGTTTATTATTGCAGGTTGTCGTTCGGCGGAGTCGGCGGGTTCGTAGTCGGTCCGAGTCTCCTCACTTCAGTCGATTCTCCGCGTTGTGATTATTCGAGGCAAACATCTTGCCCATACATTTCATGTTTCGTAGGCATAATTGTTGGTAAATGATTTTATGTAAAATCCGGATGTTTAATGAATGTTAAAAAGTATCGGTATGTTCTCGATAAATGTTGTCTTTCAACGATAACTCGGATGCTTCGTGAGTAAGTGTGTTTTTGGCCTATGTGTGTTAACTCCATTGGTTGAAAGACTTATGATCACATTTAGTGAATGTAATAAACCGTAATCATTTACCGAGGATAACGTGTTGTTATGTGTGCTTGTTCGGTGAATATGTGACGGGTGATATTGGTTGTTACTCCTTTGAAAGGAAGTTGTGATGCTTAATGTTGCTTGGCTTGATAGTTGATTATTGTTGTGTGCGTGTTGTATGTGATGTGCCTCCGAGTAGGATTGTTGAATCTCCGGGATCCATACTTGCTAGTATGGGTCGGGCGTGGCTGTAGGGTTATCCACCGGGTATGTCTTGCGGGGACTCCGAGGTTCGTGGCTTGTTAGCCCGATGCCGGGATAACTGATGGGGTTATCATTGGGTATGTCTTGCGGGGACTCCGAGGTTCATAGATTGTTAGTGCGATGCTGGGATAACTTATGGTTGTGGTTTGGTTAAGTACGTACCTGTTCTTGTAGTCACGTGACTGTTGTTACGGTGACATGTGATTTGATATAGTTTCCATGTGGGTTATTCACTCGGGTTTGTTCTACGGGAGCATCTAAGGTCCGTGGCTTGCTAGCACGGGACGTGAATAATCTGTGGAAACATGTTGTTATGGTATGATCGGGTCATGGACCCCATGTGTTGTTATCGTAATTTTGTTTAGAGAAAATGACTTTCGGGCTGTGTCCCTATATGTTTTCGAAAGGCTTGAGAATTCTTAAAATCCCAAACATTTTCAAAACTCCCGAGATCGTAAAATGTTTTTACAAGATGAATATCGGGTTTACCCCTATCTTTCGAATTAACCGTTTTGATCAAGTGATTTACATCGGGAAGTATATTTATGATTATCATGTTATGTGGAGTATGATATGTATGGCTCGTTTTCGTATTTTATACTTGCACTAGCAAAACAGTGGAGTTTTGCTAACCCCCGAGTATTCGGGGGGTGGATGTCTATCTTTGCATTCAGGTTTTGGGAGCATAACGCAGGGTCGGCACGAAAGATGATGAAAGATGATCGATACTAATCACATGAGGGCCCGTACATTATTGTTTGGTTTAGTTGTATTTTATTTCCGCTGCAGTATTCTTTCCCGTTGTACGAGAGTGTGTTGTATTCGACCCCTCCATTGGCATGTAATGTGTTTGAGTTGTATGTATTTATTGAAAGACCAAACCGGTCTACTGAGTCATTTTAGCCTTAAAGGCATTGTTGAGATGTTCGATGTTGTTACTAGTCTGGTAGATCCTTGAGGAAAGGTTCTACGGCGTGTAATATCCCTGAGCGGATTGGGGGTGTTACATAAATGGTATCAGAGCTTAGGTTGTGGAAACCTAGGCTGTCGGGTTTAGTGGTGTCTGTTGAGTTTTTGTCTCGTTAGATTTTGTTTGACTGAGTCGTGTCGCGACGTGTCGTCTGAGTTTGTTGGTCGTGATTAGTATCGTGGGGCGATCATCATATTCGTGCGACCTGTGGATGTAAGTCTCCCTCCTTTGTGTTGTGCCTCGTGTGGCACGAGTAACTGGTATGATTATGTGTCAAGTGATGGAATCCTTATGCAGATTCTTGGTTTCGTGATGCGTTTGTGTGACTCTCATATTTCGTTTATATGAGGAATGTTGTCGCTATTTATGTCCTTTCGACTGTGATATTTGACTGTTTGTTTTCTGGTAAAAGACATGTGCTGTCTTGATTTTGAGCGAGTTGATGCGTGTGTTGTGGTGTATGTAAGTGAATATTGTTACATGTAAATTTTTAGGCATTCTAGCCTAATAGATTTTCGAAAACCTTGAGTATCTTAGAAAATAAATTTCGAGACGTACCTTTAAAATGAATTATTTTCTCGCGGCACTTTCAAAGTGCTTTCTAGAGCCGCAATATATTTCAAATTATTCCAATTGGGGACCAATATATTTTGAGATATTTTCAATTATTTAGAAATGCTTTGCTTAGACCCAAGGGTCGAATATTTCCGAAAGTTTTTCACAAAAAGAAGAGTGTCCTCATTTTTGTTCAACGCAAGATGGTTTTCAAAGTCTCGACAATGATGTTTGTTCAACTTTTGTTAAAGTGATACTCAAGATCAACTAGTGTTTCTAAATTTTTTTTTCAAAAGGTGGTTTTCGTTTTAAAACCTATCTTCCTGTGTGAGGCCAGAGAAAGTATGTACGATGTTAGCATTACCGTTAGTGGTGGTGTGAGCGTGGAGTCGTTCGCCACACAGTTGTTGTATTAGCCCTCTGTGAGAAGTGTAATGTTGGTATTGAATATTGTCGCTTTGTGATGATTTGTGTGTTATCGCACCCGTGCGAGCTGTTAGAACTTGAGTTTGCATGATTCTGTACATACGTGGTTGTTGTGATTTTAGTATGTGTTGATATGTTATTCCAAGTTGGCATCTCCGATTTGTTGTTTTATGATGTTATGTTCCATTGTATCTAGTATTTGTATATTTGGTATGCCGAGCCGAGGTGTTTCAACCGTGGTGTGCTGGGGGCATGAACGTACCAATTGTCCTTCTCGTCAGTAATGCATTGCAAGTGTGGACCCGGGAGACACAGGATCCAGTTTTGCGAGTTGGGTTCCGAGTTTTTCGGGGCACGAACTTTAGTGCAGATATCAGGATCGGCTCTAAGAGGCCCATGGGAAATGTTTCCGTCAGCTGCTTTGGTGTTGTTGCCTTGTTTCCGTTATTGTGAGTTGCGTGGACGACCTTATTTTATAAGAGGTCGAATGTAATACCCGTATTATTTTTGGACTTCTGCATTTCCTCTTTCTCAAGTCTATCGACTCGCTCGTGTTCGTTGATACTTTCTGAACTTGTTCTTCATTTCAGTTTCATCGTTCGAACGAGCCGTGATCTTGTTTTGGGTCGATCTGGTTATCGCTGTGACTTTTTCGAGTTCGGTTCGATTCTTGTGAACCTTGTTCGGAAGAAACATCTTTTGGTTCTACTAGTTCTTTTGATGTCTTGAGTTGAAGTGTGAACTTCGGAGTCATTGTTCGGCCGTTGTCATTCGATCATTGTTGTTCGATCATTGTTATTCGACCATTATTGTTCGATCGTTGTTGTTTGATCGTTGTTACTCAATCATTGCTTTTTGATCGTTGTTGTTCGATCATTGTTATTTGATCGTTATTGCTCGATCATTGTTTTTCGATCGTTGTTTTTCGATAGTTGTTGTTCCATCATTGTTATTTGATCGTTGTTGTCCGATCATTGTTCATTTTGCAAGTGTGGGTTAAAAAATCCCAACCCTAAATAAAGATAGTTGTTATGCTAAGTATATGTCTCTCTTTAAAATTGTTGTTCTTTCTTTGGCGACATATGTGATGCCAAAGCTTATATATATTATTATATTCATACGGATTTAGCTTCACCCATGTGAATTTAAAGTAATTATTTCATTTGTTGAGTACTTTTCTTTAGATTCACACAATTGAAGGTTACTTTCTTTAACTTCGCGTGGTCAAACCTTGAAGCTAAAGTTTCTTTAGCTTCAGTTTCCTTAGCTTCACCAATTGGCTTCACATATGTGAAGCTAAAGCACAAAAGCTTCAATGTCAACTTCATTGGCTTCACTTATCTGTTAAACCAATATGGCTATTTTTTAGTAATGTATGTAGCATGTGAGATGATGTTGAATTTATCTGAATATACCTTTTCAATATATTTTTTATCAATTTTTTAATTAAATATATTAAAAGTAAAATTTTTAAAACAAACTCCGTGAAAGCTCTAATATGTAAATATGTAATTCAAGACAATCTTTTTGTATTGTAATTTATTTATGTTGTAGTACAAATCCAGTTTAAACACATCTGCATTCATATTTGTGTTCACGTTTAAAGCTATGTATATGGAATTATTTTTTTGGTAGTTATTATTATCAATATTATACTCCCTCCGTCCTGGCTAGCTTGGGGCACTTCTTTTGGGCACGAGAATTAAGGAATGAGTGTTTAGTGGTTAAGCGTGTCGCTAATAAAGTAGAGAGACAAGGTTATATGTATATCTATTGTTTTGTTATTCTATTTCTAATTGAAGTTTCTTTATTTATTTTAATCTATAATTTAACTTTAAATTTAATTAAAATTTTTGTATTAATTTTTCTTTATTAAATTTTCTGTAATTAAGAAAAACAATTTTAATCCTGGAACAAATTTTGAGCTGTATTCATTAACGACAATAAATATACACTGCTGCAAATTTTGACAACAAAATTTCATTCTTCATTCAACCATCAAAAAATAGGCGAAAACACAAAAATCAAAGTGCCAAATATTCAATCATCTGAAACCAAATGCAGTGGGACAAAGTTTCCCACCAAAACTAAAGGCTATAAATATGAATCCACCAACACATCTTAACACAATATTTTCTATCTATTCTACCAAAACATCAAAATGAGATGTCCCGATTTGTCTACTGTGAAGAGGAACCAAGTCGTCCATATAACACCCCCAAGTTATTCAGGGTATATTACAGCGCCGTGAGCCCTGCCGTGGGATCCACAAGGCTATTCTTACGCGGAACTATAAAATTTGATGTAATGGAAGACAATAGAAATGGTATTCAAAACCATATCCAATATATCCGAATACAATACATCACAAATCAATACCGCGACAACACAAGCCGGAACATCAAGGAAACCGAAAACCGTACATCTTCATGCCGACTCTATACATTCCAGTACAACAACACTGAATGGAGGAAACACAAAATATAACCGGAGACAAGACACAGTATCACACTTGCCCATCATCTTCATGCCGACTCGATACATGCCTATCCGCTCTCCGGGAACCTGAAATACATGAAAAGTATTTCCCCCATAAAGGAGTTAGCCGTCGAATAGCTAGTGCAAGTATATCGAATATGAAACACAATACTCCTCGACAATAAAGTAAAAGTAATCATCATCTCATCAATCCAAGACTAATATTCCGGAATAACTAAATCCCATAGCATCACATCAATACATACATGATTAACCGTGGAACCGCACCAGAAGCTACGGAACCCTCAGAGGACCCGTCGGTCCGTCCCAGAGTGGTTAACCCAAAATATCCGCAGAATCGCACTAGAGGCTACGAAACCCTCAGAGGACCCGTCGGCCCGTCCCAGAGTGGATATAAACATTCATGCCAATCATATATCTTACTTTCAAAGTCTAGAACGTACAATCATAAACATATACTTGCCTTTGAGACATCGAGAAATCGGAAGGAAAAGGGTATAAGTTCGGTAGGTCCAAGAACGCACTTCCGGCACCTAAATGATTCGCAAGGAATACGATAATCAAATAATCTATAGTCAAATCACACGAAGAAACTTTCGAAACCCGCCTACGATTCACGAAACTATAAGGGTAAACATCTAGAGCTTGGAAAATCACCCAAACCCTCTCACCTCCGAACAAGGTATAAAACAATCTATATAATCGTAGGGGAAACATGGATATGGGGTAGATACATCATAATCTCAAGGTTCTCAAGCTCCAAAATGGATAAATCGGGTGAATCTAAGAAAATCCCCAAATTCCAAAAATTAGGATTCTAAGGATTTTTATCTTGATTTGGAAGATGGAAATGGATTAAATGTTGTGAAATCATTGTTATCCAACTCAAGATGATGATTGTTGAAGAAGGACCGCCTCAAATCTCCCCAAATCGCCTCTCCCGAGCTCTCCCGATCGGAAAAAGTGAAAATGATGTGAAATGACAAGTGCAGGGGTTGACTGTCCCCTTATATACTGCGTTGGCTTAGCGTGCGCTAAGCTTCAAGATTAGTGTGCGCTAAAAGGATCATCCGGTAGTCCAGTGGATACTAACCCACGACGTTAGCGCGTGCTACCAAGCCTTAGCGTGCGCTAACTGGTGTCCAGACAAAGCCCCAGTTCACTGACCCACTCCACTAGCATGCGTTACTACCGGGCACTAGCGCGCGCTACACAACACTTATAGCATGCGCTAGCCGCTGCCTAGCGTACGTTACCTGATAGTACAGAAAGTCTGAATACCTCACTGCCTCTGCCGTCCCAGCTCGTTGACGTGCGCTACGGACGATGTTAGCACATGCTACTGAACACGAATAGCGTGCGCTAGCGAACTCCTAGCGTGCGCTAATTGCTAGTCCAGGGGGCAGAAATAGCTACTGCCCCTGCCATGCTCCGAACACTAGCATGCGCTAAGGCTCAAAGCTAGTGTGGCTACTCAGGTAGAATTAGCGTGCGTTAGCCTAGGCCTAGCGCGCTCCATCTCCCTGACCCAGAACACTGCCGAAAGGTCTAAACAACACTATCATGATTCAAACAAGGTACGAAACTCTAAATCAACATCGACAACATCTCAAAGTGTTTACAGAGCGACAAAAGAGGAAGAACGACAAGGTCCAACAATCAATAAAAAGTACGGGTATTACATTCTCCCCCTCTAAAAAGAAGTTTCATCCCGAAACTTAAGAAATAAAAAGCTCGGGGAATTCTGATCGCATCTTCTCTTCCATCTCCCAAGTCGCCTCCTCGACTCCATGTCTCGACCATTGCACTTTAACCAACGGGATGGCTTTGTGCCGAAGTTGCTTCTCACGATGTTCAAGAATCTTCACCGGCCTCTCCGAGAAAGTAACATCTTCGGCTACGTCAATCTCACTATAGTCGATAATAGGATTAGGGTCCGGTAAGTACTTTCTCAACTGACACATATGAAAAACGCTATGGACATGACTCAAAACTGGGGGCAACGCCAAGCGATAAGCTAAATCTCCAACCCTATCCAAAATTTCAAAAGGTCCGGTATACCTCGGACTAAGTTTCCCCTTTTTCCCGAAGTGGAAAACCTTTTTGGTCGGAGACACCTTAAGTAGAACATGGTCTCCCACTTCGAACTCCAAAGGTCGACGATGAGTATCAGCATAAGATTTCTGACGGCTTTGGGCAGTCAACAACCGGTCCCGGATAATAGAAATCTTTTCCTTAGTCTCCATCAACATATCCGGCTCTATTCCGACTAGCTCTGAAGCCTCGTCCCAACATAATGGCAACCTACACCGCCTACCATAAAGTGCCTCGAACGATGCCATTTTGATCGACGCATGCCAACTATTATTGTAGGCAAACTCGATCAACGGCAAGTGAAGTTCCCAATCATTACTCCAGTCCAGGGCACAAGCCCGCAAAATATCCTCCAATGTCTGAATCATCCGTTCCGTCTGACCGTCTGACTAAGGATGAAAAGACGTGCGTAATTTCAACTCAGTGCCCAAGGCCTAATGAACGGCCCAAAAATGCAATATGAAACGACCATCTCGGTCGGAAACAATGGTCTTAGGGGTACCATGCAATCTCACGATATCAGCTATAAAAATTCGAGTCAATCTCTCCGGTCCCCAAGTGTCCTTAATACCTAGAAAGTGTGCATACTTGGTCAACCAATTGACGATTACCCAAATCATATTCATTCCGGCTCTAGTTCTCGGCATCCCACTGATAAAATCCATAGAGATGTATTCCCACTTCCACTCGAGAATGGGAAGCGTTTTCAACAACCCCGCCGGTCGTTGATGTTCAATCTTGACTTGTTGACACGTCAAGCACCGTAGTACAAATTCTGTGACATCTTTCTTCATATTATTCCACCAAAAATTTCGCTTCAAGTCCTTGTACATCTTACTCGTTCCGGGGTGAATTTAGTAAGGCGTAGTATGGGCTTCTCGAAGAATTCTCTGTCTCAACTCTAGATCATTCGGAACACAAAGTCTGCCTTGGAATCTCAGAATACTATCTTCGTGGACCAAAAAACCAAGGACTTTCCCTTTAATTACATCTTCCTTCAGTTGAGAGATCATCGGGTCACTCTACTGTTTCCCTTTGATGTCGTCAACCAAGGACGAGGTAATTTCGAGAGTGAAGAACTGTCCTTGCACTCTTTGAATCCAAACTTCTATTCCTTGCTCAATTAAATCCTGATGAATCTTCGTCTGAGATATAAGAACCTCGAGCATCTGAAGTGATGCCGATTTGCAGCTCGAAGCGTCCGCGACGACATTGGCCTTTCCCGAATGGTAAAGAATTTCCAAATCGTAATCCTTGATCAATTCCAACTTACATCTCTGCCTCAGATTCAGCTCTTTCTGACTGAAAATATACCTCAGACTTTTGTGATCGGTGTAAATACGGCACGGAAAGCCAAGTGCGAAGACAATTGCGGCCAATTCCAAATCATGAGTGGGATAGTTCATCTCATAGGGCTTCAGCTGCCGTGACGCAAAAGCTATTGTCTTATCATGCTACATAAGCACACATCCAAGCCCTTGTTCCGAGGTGTCGCTATAAATTGCAAATCCTTCGTTACCCTGTGGTAAAGCTAGAATCGGCGCTGAGGTCAAACGTCTCTTCAACTCATCAATGCTCTGTTGTCTCTCAGCCGTCCCAACAAACTTTTCTGTCTTCTGGAGTTATTTCGTAAGCGGCCGAGCGAGTTTCGAAAACCCTTCGACAAACCGACGGTAATAGCCAGCAAGACCCAAAAAGCTACGAACTTCTTTAACATTTTTAGGTGGTGCCTAGTCTAGCATTGCCTCAATCTTTTGCGGGTCTACACGAACCCCTTCGGCTGTAATCACATGGCCGAGAAACATAACCTCTTCCAACCAGAACTCACATTTTGAGAATTTTGCATAGAGGTGCTCGGCTCTCAAAATATCTTGTATCAAACGAAAATGCCGGGCATGCTCTTCCTTATCCCGACAATAAATCAAGATGTCGTCAATAAAGACGACCACACACTTGTCGAGGTACTCAATAAATATCTTATTCATTAATTGCATGAATACTGCTGGTGCATTAGTCAATCCAAAAGACATGACCACAAATTCATAATGTCTGTATCTCATTCGAAACGCAGTCTTCGGAACATCAGACTCTTTCACCTGGAGCTGATAGTATCCTGACCTCAAATCAATTTTTGAGAACACTGCGGCTCCCTGCAACTGATCAAATAAATCATCTATATGAGGTAAGGGATACTTGTTCTTGATGGTCACTTTATTTAGCTCACGGTAGTCGATGCATAAATGTAGTGAACCATCCTTCTTCCTCATAAAAAGAACAGGCGCGCCCCAAGGCGAAGCGCTCGGTCTAATGTACCCTTTCTCCAGAAGTTCTCCCAAATGAATCTTCAATTCTTGCATCTCGGAAGGTGCCGTCCGATACGGCGCCTTAGAAATCGGAGTTGCGTCAGGCTCTAAGTCCACAGAAAATTCTATCTCTCGATCTGGCGGTAATCCCGGGAGGTCATCCGAAAAAATGTCGGGATATTCATTAACAACTGAAATCAAAGAAAAATCAGCTTCGTTCCTGCCCGTCTTCAAAGTATAACACCAATAGCCCGTGCAACCTTTATTCAAAAGTTTTACGGTCTTCATGGCGCTGATAAGCAACTTAGGTTGGCTCGATTTGTGTCCCATGAATGAGTATTCAGAACCGTCTTTAGTCATCATAGTGATAACATTAGTGCGGTAATTCATAATCGCTCGGTGACTATCAAGCCAATCCTCGTCGAGAATCACATCCTCGCCTTCCATATCCACCACAATCTAGTTCGACAACCAATCCGTACTGGCTATATTGACTGGAAAATCCCTAATCTCTAGATTCCCCACGATTCTGTCCCCGTTAGGTAGTTTCACAACGAAAGGATCGCAAGCAGTCATACAAGTTATATTTAAAGGGCGTACACACTTCAAAGAGATGAAAGAATGAGTAGCACCCAAATCAAAAAGTACACGGAATGGATGATATAAGATATGAACGGTACCTGAGGCCACCGCCGCATCGAGTTCGTCTGCTCGACGCATCTCATAGACTCGTGGGTGTGCCGAACCGATGCTAGAATCCCCCCCTCTAGTATTCTGACTCCATCCCCGGCCTCTGCCGTAACTCTGCTGCGACTGAGCAAATGATTGCCGCTGATTCATACCCTGATCTATTGGTGCTGGGGCAAAAGCCCGAGTGTCCAGAGTCTGATTTCGGGATAATAAGCTGCTCTATGTCCCATCTGCCCGCAAGTGTGACACTTCAAAGGTGGAAAATTACACTCCAGGTTAACGTGGCCTTGACGACCATAATTAAAACAAGTCACCGGGCGAACTGAGGTGCCCAACCTAGAACGGAAACTCCTCATTCCTCTAGCAGAACGTGACGACTGCCCGGCAGAATGGTTAGGCGCCTAAGGTCTCTGGAAGTTTCCACCCTTAGAGCTAGAAAAATTTCCCGCGATCTTCTGCTTCTTCGGTTCTTCGGTGGTATCATTGTCGGGGCTTAACATGTCATGGGCCAAAGCCCTGTCCTGATATTCCTTCAAAGTGGTGCAATCAAACCCGGCCATGTACCGCCGCAAATCCATATTCATCCGCATATCAAAGTAACGGATCTTGTCATGCTCGTCTCGCACTTGATTCTTCACTTGGATCAACTGTTGGTTGTACTCCACTATTGCCTACGAAAATAGAATGTTCTGCGGCTTAGACTCGAAATGCTCGGATTCTGCCTTCTTGCACTAGCCAAGGACAAAAATCGGTCTCCAGTAGCTCTTTAAACTCTCCCCACGTAGCAACATGATCCTGTGGCTTGATAACTTTCCACCACATTGCGGATTCCTTGGTAAGGAAGTACTGAGCAATCGGTATCTTCCTCACTTCTGGACAATCAACTACTTCGAAGACTCTCTAACTCCACTATCCAATCCTCCCAACCTAACGGGTCTGTGGCACCGCTGAACTGCGGAGGGTGCATACGGATCACATTCTAAAGCAAGGCATCTGTTGTTGGGTTCGGATTGTTCAACTGAACGGCTTGGGCCAAGATGGTCATCTGGTTAGCCAATTGTTGAAGGACATTCGCAACTCCAACATCTGCGTTGTTCCCTTGGCCAGTCGACTGGTCATGCTGACTTTTGGTGTCAGGATGCACTGAGTTAGATAAGTTGGGGGTGGCCGACCCCGCAACGGAACTGAGGAAAACAGCCGCTCCACGTCTTCATCCGCGTCCACGACCACGGCCTCGTCCCTATCCCCTACCAGCAGACATTCTGAATAATACACAAGGCATGTAAGTACAATTTTATCGCACGTCATCGAAGTGACCGATTTCCAAAAATGCCAAATCAGAAGCAAAGCGATTAAGGAAACACCATAAGAGTAAGTGGTCTTACAAGTACCAGTCGCATTGTGATGATGGCAAAGTAGTGATACTATAGACAAACAATGACTCAATCGACCCAAAAGACCGACAGTTTAGGTATCCATAAACCTAAGCTCTGATACAATATTCTGTAACACCCCCAAGTTATTCAGGATATATTACAGCGCTGTGAGCCTCGCTGTGGGACCCACAAGGCTATTCTTACGCGGAACTATAATATTTGACCGAGAAAGTCCAAGTACAATGTAATGGAAGACAATAAAAATGGTATTCAAAACCATATCCAATACATCCGAATACAATACATCAGAAATCAATACCGCAACAACACAGGCCGGAACATCAAGGAAACCGAAAACCATACACGAGTACTCAAAAACCATTCCAGTACAACAACACTGAATGGAGGAAACACAAAATATAAGCGGAGACAAGACACAGTATCACACTTGCCCATCATCTTCATGCCGACCCAATACATGCCTTTCCGCTCTCCGGGAACCTCAAATACATGAAAAGTATTTCCGCCATAAAGGAGTTAGCCGTCGAAAAGCTAGTGCAAGTATATCGAATATGAAACACAATAATCCTCGACAATAAAGAAAAAGTAATCATCATATCATCAATCCAAGACTAGTATTCTGGAAAAACTAAATCTCATAGCATCACATCAATACATACATAATTAACCGTGGAACCGCACCAGAGGCTACGGAACCCTCAGAGGACCCGTCGGTCCGTCCCAGAGTGGTTAACCCAAAATATCCGCAGAATCGCACCAGAGGCTACAAAACCCTTAGATGACCCGTCGGACCATCCCAGAGTAGATGTAAACAATCATGCCAATCATATATCTTACTTTGAAAGTCGATAACGTACAATCATAAACATATACTTGTCTTTGAGACATCGAGAAATCGGAAGGAAAAAAGTATAAGTTCGGTAGGTCCAAGAATGCACTTCTGGCACCTGATCGATTCGCAAGGAATACGATAATAAATAATCCATACTCAAATCACACTAATAAACTCCCAAAACCCGCCTACTATTCATGAAACAACAAGGGTAAACATCTAGAGATTAGAAAATCACCCAAACCCTCTCACGTCTGGAGAAGGTATAAAACAATCCATATAATCGAAGGGGTAACATAGATACGAGGTAGATACATCATAATATCAAGGTTCTCAAGCTCCAAAATGGATAAATCGGATGAATATAAGAAAATCCCCAAAATTCCCAAAATTAGGGTTCTAAGGATTTTTACCTTGATTTGGAAGATGGAAATGGATTAAATATTGCGAAATCCTTGTTATCCAACCTAAGATGATGATTGTTGAAGAAGGACTGCCTCAAATCTCCCCAAATTGCCTCTCCCGATCTCTCCCAAACGGTAAAAGTGAAAATAATAGTGAAATGACAAGTGCAGGGGTTGATTGTCCCCTTATATACTGCGTTGGTTTAGCATGCGCTAAGCTTCAAGATTAGCGTGCGCTAATGGGGCCATCCAGTAGTCCAGTGGCTACTGACCTGCGACGTTAGCGCGCTACCAAGCCTTAGCATGTGCTAACTGGTGTCCAGACAAAGCCCAGTTCACTGACCCACTCCGCTAGCGTGCGTTACTACCGGGCACTAGCGCGCGCTACGCAACACTTATAGCATGCGCTAGCCGCCGCCTAGCGTACATTACCTGATAGTCCAGAAAGTCTGAATACGTCACTGCCTCTGTCGACCCAGCTCATTAACGTGCGCTATGGACGATGTTAGCGCACACTACTGAACACGAATAACATGTGCTAGAAAACTCCTAGCGCGCGCTAATTGCTAGTCCATGTAATATCCGCAACTTTCGATTTTCGGTAAATTTCTTTTTGGTCGGAGTCTGTTTTGACGACTCTCTCATGACCGTTTCGTCATTCAGAGAATATTTAATTCTGCACTTTTGTCATCCGAGTTCGTTTCGGTGCTGCTTTGTTCAGTTCCGTGCTTTTTAGCGACTTTTCCGCGCTTGAGTTCGGTTCTTGCGAATCTCGTTCGAAATTGTCGTTTGGGGTTTTTCGTAAGTTCATTTAACGTTGTTATACGTGTTGTGAGCTTCGGTTTGATTATTCGTTGTCGTATGGTGATTTTCGGGCATTTGGGTCATTTTCGTAATTTCCCAAAGTTTGGGGTAATTACCTTCCGTTGTCGAATTTCGAGCCTTCGGGTGGTTGGAATCGTGTGTTCTACTAGCTCTTAGATTTGTCTTTGTGAGTACTTCGTAACCGTATCTTCGGTTCGTATTCAGGTTCGGGTTTCGGTGTCGTTTTGTTGAATTCAGGATTACTAAACGACTTTTCTAAGTATGAGTTCGACTTTGTTAGATCACCATTAATTTTTGGTAACTCCAAAAATTCTGAATCTTTGCAATATTATAGAGCATCGAGTTAGCTTTCCAATGGTTCGAACGGTGAGTCAATCGGAGTCCGGACGAGAGAGTTATGGTCGTTTTAGCTCACCCGCTCGTTATTGGCGATCACATCGGCCGAACTTCGGCCGTGTCGTCCGACACGGCTCGTGCCGTACTCGTCCGGATAAGCCGGAAGTCTCGCCTCGGGACCCGACCGTGTCGTGCAGCGCGGCCGAGCCGAACTCTTCCGGATAAGCGGAAGCGATCGCCCGAGGCCGGCCGTGTTCCAGACACGGTCGAGTCAATGCCGAGCGCCGCGAAGCAGTCACTATCGGTAGGCCCCTCGGCGGCGCGACCGTGTCTAGCAGACACGGTCGAGTCCTGCCATGCGCGCCACGACCGTGTCGGCGGACACGGTCGAGTCTGTCGGCTATTTAAGGCCCAGTGATGGGTTTTTCTTCATTTTTCTCACTCGTTTCTTCCTCTTCCGCGGCTGGAGCTTTGATGATCGTGGAGGGATGTTGTTAGGGGTTAAATCCATGAAGTTTTGAAGTTCATAACATCGAATAATACTTCCATAACTTGCTCCGATCGACCGAATCAAGGCAAGTTTTCCTAAAATATAGTTTTGGGGATTTTGTTCGATTTGTCCGTTTAATCCGTTTAACTTAGGATTGTGATGGATTGATGATTATTTAGATGTATTAGATCAGTTTCCTTGTTATCCCATGGTTGGATCGTATCGATTCGTTATTTTGGTCGAGTTCTTGATCGACGCCTTGAAGGTGTCCGGTAAAATGTCATAGAGGGGTTTTCGGGCGTTCTACGATTATTCTTCCTCGTATGATTGATGATTTATTGATTATATGTTGTTAGGGTCGAATTCTTGTGAAGAACTCGAGTCGGAACCCTTTCGTTCGTTGTCTTCTTCGGGGTCCGAGCTTCCCGGTCGAACCGTGTTCTTCGGAGCGTTTGGTAGCGGTTATTAAGGCAAGTATCTTACTATACGACTTGTATCTTGTGACTAGTAATTACGTATGAGATGTATAATGACTTTGATTGCCTTCGTAAATATGTCCCGTTTGAGTTGGTTGTGTTTTCCGTAATTTGAAGGCTTTGCAATAATATTGTTATATTAGTATACGTGTTAGGCGTTGTGCCATTTGTGCAGGATTGCGCCGTACATATGGGACGGTCGTACACTTGGTTGTGTAATGTAATGTGTACCGAGCGTGTGTTATGTTGGATATGTGTCGTTGATTGACGATAGTCGTTGCGAGTGTTGAGATTGTGTTATGTGTAGGTGATGTACGATTTTGTGGTGATCAATGTGATTGATCAATTGTGCTCATTGTTGTATGTAATGTGAATGTGAATGTGAATGTGAATATGTGTGACCGCTAAGTTCACTCGTGTTGGTTCGACGGGACCTAGGAGGATTCGTGGCAGTGGACTACGGGATCAGAACTTAGTGAGGTATTGAGGTCCAATCGTGCTGGTCTGACGAGGCCTACGGTAACGCATGGCAGTGGACCATGAGTTTCGGACACAGTGCGTCCAACCGGGTGAGCTCGACGGGGCTTACGGTGACACGTGGCAGTGGACTACGGTGTCAGGACTGTGTGTGATTGTTGTGATTGATATAGTCCGTGCGGGTTGTTATGCCTACGGAGACACGTGACAGTGGATCACGGTGTCGGAATTGGTTATGTTTGGTTAATAGTCCGTGCGGGTTGTTGAACCTACGGAGACACGTGACAGTGGATCACGGTGTCGGAGTTGATTATGTTTGTTTAGTTGTGCGTGATGTAGTCCGTGCGGGTTGTTGAACCTACGGAGACACGTGACAGTGGATCACGGTGTCATGAGCATGATACTTTTCAAATCAAAGTTTTTAAAGGAAAAGTTTTAAGAAATAATGTTGGGCCGAGCCCCACGAGATTTATGGAAATGTTTCCGGTATTGTAAAACGTTGAATTATGAAACGAGTTTTGGGTTAAGACCCTTAAGTTTTTCGAAAGGTTTTGTGAATCAGGACATGAGGTCTTAAGGTTTTGAAATTCTAAAAATTCCCGAGATGATAATCTTATTTTCGAATGCTTCATAGCTTATCTTCTCTTGTGAAAACCTCCCGAAAATATTTGATACTTGATTATTAATTGCTTGTTACATTTCGTATGATTTGATACTTGCACTAGTAAAATAGTGGAGTTTTACTAACCCCCGAGTAATCGGGGGGTGGATGTCTGTTTTGCGTCCAGGTACATGCAGATTTAGGGGAGCAGTCACAGGATTGGCACAAGAGGATGACGAGCTGCGATACTAATCAAGAGTTGAGAGTTGGTAGAGTTTAGTTGTATTGTTAGAGTTGATTCGGTCTTCATTTGTATTGTATTTCGACCCCTGTGTGGGTAATGTTGTTAGTCGATCCCGTTGATAGAGTTGTGTGACCTCATCGGTCTGTGTGTTTATGTGTAAGTGACCTTGGCCAGTGCAGTATTATCATATTGTTTGACCACAGACGGGCAAGCATTTGATTGTTTATGGACGTTGCTTTGGTAGATCCTTGCGGAAAGGGTTTACGGCGTGTAATATTCCCATACGGTTTTGGGGTGTTACATTTATGGTATCGAGCTTAGGTTGCGGAAACCTAGGCTGTCGGGTCGAGTCAAGTCGTGATTTGTCGAGTAATGTGTTGTCATGTCGTTTGAGTCATCAGGTGACAAGTTGAGTTGTGCGTAGTCACAACGTGTCGGTTATGTTGTCGGACGAGATTGGTATCGTGGGCGACCGTCACCTCCGTGCGACCTGTGGATGTAAGTCTCCTCTTTTATGCGAAGTACCTGTGTATCTCGATTTTATCTTAGTGAGTTAATGGCGGTGCATGATTTTCTTTACACAGTATTGTGTAATATAATCGTGTTTAGTACTTGTGGCATATAGTATGTGTATAGAACTGGGCACATTATTGTTTTATCTTTGAACCACCGGGTGGTGTGGTATGGTGTGGAAGTTGTAAACCTTGATGGATTTCGAAAAGGTATCGGCGACTGAGTTTTATTTTGAAAATCGATTCCCTTAACCGAGTTTTGACATTATGGCCTTGATCGTTTTGGCGAAATTCTTATGACGGTATTTAGTATTTTGTAAATGGCTTTTGTGAGTTTTTGAAATATTACCGTCATCGGCCCTTTTGGCGTTTTTCTAAATAGTTTTTATCCTGGTGGGTTCCGGCGCGGGACCCACAACGCTATAATGTTCCGTGTAATTATCTGAGATTTTTGGGCATTCTAGCCCATTGAATTATCTTTGAAAATCTTGAGTATCCTAGAAATAAATTTCGAGACGTACGTTTAAAATGAATTGTTTTCTCATGGTACTTCCAAGGTGCCACGATATGTTTCCGAATTCTTCTACCTCGAGGACCAAAATGTTTTGAGATATTTTTCAATGTTTTATAAACACTTTTACTTAGACCCGAGGGTCGAATATTCTGAAAGTTTTCCACTAAGAGAAAGTGTCCTCATTTTTCTCAAATGCGAAATGGTTTTCCAAAGTCTCGATAATGATGTTTCACGTTTGTACTTTTTTTTGAAAGGTGATACTCAAGATCAACCGGTGTTTTTCTAAATTATTTTCAAAAGGTGGTTTTTATTTCTTGTTTTTTTTTTAAAACCTATCAATTCCCGTTTGCGTTTGGGAATGTATGTATGATTTTTGCTTTGTCGTTTTGATGTTCCTCCCGAGTATGATCGAATTAGTGGCATGAACGTCGAGGCGTTGCCACGCATTTCTTTGTACTAGCCCTCGTGAGAGGTGTGAACCGTGTTCTTGTTTATCGCCTCGTGGCGATTTGCGTGTTGTCGCACGAGTGTGAGATGTTGAAGCTTGGGTTTGTACGTTTGTGTACATGTGTGATTGTTTCATAATGTTTGTAATTATGTGCTGATTATCGTTCGGGCCGTTGATGTCGCCGAACGATACTGTCGTTGTTGTAGTGTTTGTGTGTGTATTACTTTACGATGGTAATCGTTGTATATGATATGTGTTATGATTCTTTATTATGCTGAGTTGGCATCTCCGGTATGTTGTTTTGCGGTGTTATGTTCCATTGTATCTAGCATCTGCCGAGCCGAGGCATTTCGAACGTATTGTGCCGGGAGCATGTACGTGCCAATTATCCTTCTCGTCAGTAACCCTTTTCAAGTGTGGACCCGAGAGACACAGGATCCAGTTTTGCGAGTTGGGTTCCGAGTCTTTCGGGGCGCGAGCTTCAGTAAAGATATGAGGATCGGATCTGAGAGGCCCATGGGAGATATTTCTATCGTTTTCTTTTTGTGTTGTCACCTTACTCCAGTTGTTGTGAGTTGCGGGAACGACATTTCTTTTATAAGAGGTTGAATGTAATGCCTGTATCGTTTTGACTTCTGCATTTCCTCTTTCTCAGGTCTATCGACTCGTCGTGTTCGTTGATACTTTATGAACTTGTTCTGTATTTCGGTTTCATCGTTTGAGCCGTGATCTTGTTGTGGGTCGATCTGGTTATCGATGTGACTTTTTGGGTTCAGTTCGATTCTTGTGAACCTTGTTCGGGAGTGACATCATCGGGTTCTAATAGTTCTTTTATTCGAAGTGGATCGGACTTGGAACTCTTGTGTTTTCGACTCTGTCGACTCATTATGTTCGTTGACATTTCTGAGCTTGTCCTGCCCCTTGCTTTTGTTGATCGAACGAGTGTGGTATTGTTTTGGAATAACTCGTTTGTCGCTGTGACTTTGCAATCGCTATTCCCTTTCCTGTGGATCTTATGGGAATGCATGTCTTGTAGTTCTCACCAGATCATCCTGGGAGTTGTTGTTTGAATTTTATTATCCTTCGTGTTTCGGACATGATTGTTCGATCCTTGTTGTCTCGATCGTTTGCTTGTTCGGTTTTTGTTCTTGTTTCGTGATTGTTGAGCATTCAGGCTCCTTCCTAATTCCCTTAAGTTCGGGAAATTAGTCTCGTTTTCGATCTTCCAACCCTTGGGCGGTGGGATTCCGTATTTGTTCAGCGGTTGGCTCGCGTTTTGATTGATGTACCGTTGGGATAGTCAATCATATTGATTTTCGTTCGTTGTGTTTTGTGATTGTCGGATAATTGACTTGGCCATATTATCCGTTTGATAACGCTTGTCATTTGTTGGTTTTATTATATCCCTAACGGCGACGTTGTGTTGGTCGCCGTGGAGCGTGTTTTCACGCCGTATATTCCTTTGTGTTGTTTGTAACATTTCGCTGTTGGGCGTTAGTTACGCATTCTTGTGTATCTCGTTGAGTTTTGCCTGGCGGAATATTTCTCCTCCCTACTTGTTTTAAGTTTCGGGACGAAACTTCTTTTAAGGAGGGTAGAATGTAATATCCGCAACTTTCGATTTTCGGTAAATTTCTTTTTGGTCGGAGTCTGTTTTAACGACTCTCTCATGACCGTTTCGTCATTCGGAGAATATTTAATTCTACACTTTTGTCATCCGAGTTCGTTTCGGTGCTGCTTTGTTAAGTTCCGTGCTTTATAGCGACTTTTCCGCGCTTGAGTTCGGTTCTTGCGAATCTCGTTCGAAATTGTCGTTTGGGGCTTTTCGTAAGTTCATTTAACGTTGTTATACGTGTTGTGAGCTTCGGTTTGATTATTCGTTGTCGTATGGTGATTTTCGGGCATTTGGGCCATTTTCGTAATTTCCCAAAGTTTGGGGTAATTACCTTCCGTTGTCGAATTTCGAGCCTTCGGGTGGTCGGAATCGTGTGTTCTACTAGCTCTTAGATTTGTCTTTGTGAGTACTTCGTAACCGTATCTTCGGTTCGTATTCAGGTTCGGGTTTCGGTGTCGTTTTTTTGAATTCAGGATTACTAAACGACTTTTCTAAGTATGAGTTCGACTTTGTTAGATCACCATTAATTTTTGGTAACTCCAAAAATTCTGAATCTTTGCAATATTATAGAGCATCGAGTTAGCTTTCCAATGGTTCGAACGGTGAGTCAATCGGAGTCCGGACGAGAGAGTTATGGTCGTTTTAGCTCACCCGCTCGTTATTGGCAGATCACTGCCGGCCGAACTCGGCCGTGTCGTCCGACACGGCCCGTGCACTCGTCCGGATAAGCGGAAGTCTCGCCTCGGGACCCGACCGTGTCGTCAGCACGGCCAGGCCAAACTCTTAGGATAAGCCGAAGCGGCGCTTGAGGCCGGCCGTGTTCCAGACACGGTCGAGTCAATGCCGAGCGCCGCGACAGTCACTATCGGTAGGCCCCTCGGCGGCGCGACCGTGTCTAGCGGGACACGGTCGAGTCCTGCCCGACCTGCGCGCCACGACCGTGTCGGCGGACACGGTCGAGTCTGTCGGCTATTTAAGGCCCAGAATGGGTTTTTCTTCATTTTTCTCACTCGTTTCTTCCTCTTCCGCGGCTGGAGCTTTGATGATCGTGGAGGGATGTTGTTAGGGGTTAAATCCATGAAGTTTTGAAATTCATAACATCGAATAATCCTTCCATAACTTGCTCCGATCGACTGAATCAAGGCAAGTTTTCCTAAAATATAGTTTTGGGGATTTTGTTCGATTTGTCCGTTTAATCCGTTTTAACTTAGGATTGTGATGGATTGATGATTATTTAGATGTATTATATCATTTTCCTTGTTATTCCATGGTTGGATTGTATCGATTCGTTATTTTGGTCGAGTTCTTGATCGACGCCTTGAAGGTGTCTGGTAAAATGTCATAGAGGGGTTTTCGGGCGTTCTACGATTATTCTTCCTCGTATGATTGATGATTTATTGATTATATGTTGTTAGGGTCGAATTCTTGTGAAGAACTCGAGTCGGAACCCTTTCGTTCGTTGTCTTCTTCGGGGTCCGAGCTTCCCGGTCGAACCGTGTTCTTCGGAGCGTTTGGTAGCGGTTATTAAGGCAAGTATCTTACTATACGACTTGTATCTTGCGACTAGTAATTACGTATGAGATGTATAATGACTTTGCTTGCCTTCGTAAATATGTCCCGTTTGAGTTGGTTGTGTTTTCCGTAATTTGAAGGCTTTGCGATAATATTGTTATATTAGTATACGTGTTAGGCGTTGTGCCATTTGTGCAGGATTGCGCCGTACATATGGGACGGTCGTACACTTGGTTGTGTAATGTAATGTGTACCGAGCGTGTGTTATGTTGGATATGTGTCGTTGATTGACGATAGTCGTTGCGAGTGTTGAGATTGTGTTATGTGCAGGTGATGTACGATTTTGTGGTGATCAATGTGATTGATCAATTGTGCTCATTGTTGTATGTAATGTGAATGTCAATGTGAATGTGAATATGTGTGACCGCTAAGTTCACTCATGTTGGTTCGACGGGACCTACGAGGATTCGTGGCAGTGGACTACGGGATCAGAACTTAGTGAGGTACTGAGGTCCAATCGTGCTGGTCTGACGAGGCCTACGGTAACGCATGGCAGTGGACCATGAGTTTCGGACACAAGGTCGTCAACCGAGTGAGCTCGACGGGGCTTACGGTGACACGTGGCAGTGGACTACGGTGTCAGGACTGTGTGTGATTGTTGTGATTGATATAGTCCGTGCGGGTTGTTATGCCTACGGAGACACGTGACAGTGGATCACGGTGTCGGAATTGGTTATGTTTGGTTAATAGTCCGTGCGGGTTGTTGAACCTACGGAGACACGTGACAGTGGATCACGGTGTCGGAGTTGATTATGTTTGTTTAATTGTGCGTGATGTAGTCCGTGCGGGTTGTTGAACCTACGGAGACACGTGACAGTGGATCACGGTGTCATGAGCATGATACTTTTCAAATCAAAGTTTTTAAAGGAAAAGTTTTAAGAAATAATGTTGGGCCGAGCCCCACGAGATTTATGGAAATGTTTCCGGTATTGTAAAACGTTGAATTATGAAACGAGTTTTGGGTTAAGGCCCTTAAGTTTTTCAAAGGTTTTGTGAATCGGGACATGAGGTCTTAAGGTTTTGAAATTCTAAAATTCCCGAGATGATAATCTTATTTTCGAATGATTCATAGCATATCTTCTCTTGTGAAAAACTCCCGGAAATATTAGATACTTGATTATTAATAGCTTGTTACATTTCGTATGATTAGATACTAGCACTAGTAAAACAAAGGAGTTTTACTAACCCCGAGTAATCGGGGTGGATGTCTGCTTTGCGTCGGTACATGCATTTAGGGAGCAACACAGGATTGGCACAAGAGGATGACGAGCTGCGATACTAATCAAGAGTTGAGAGTTGGTAGAGTTTAGTTGTATTGTTAGAGTTGATTCAGTCTTCCGCTGTATTGTATTTCGACCCCTGTGTGGGTAATGTTGTTAGTCAGTCCTGTTGATAGAGTTGTGTGACCTCATCGGTCTGTGTGTTTATGTGTAAGTGACCTTGACGGTCTGTATTATTATATTGTTTGACCCTGGACGGGCAAGCATTTGATTGTTTATGGACGTTTAGCCTGGTATATCCTTGCGGAAAGGGTTTACGGCGTGTAATATTCCCATACGGTTTTGGGGGTGTTACAGTCCAGAGGGCAGAAATAGCTACTGCCCCTGCCATGCTCCAACACTAGCATGCGCTAAGGCTCAAAGCTAGCGTGCGCTACTCAGGTAGAATTAGCGTGCGTTAGCCTAGGCCTAGCGCGTGCTATCTCCCTGACCCAGGACACTGCCTAAAGGTCCAAACAACACGATCGTGATTCAACCAAGGTACGAAACTCTAAATCAACATCGACAACATCACAAAGTGTTTACAAAGCGACAAAAGAGGAAGAACGACAAGGACAAACAATCAATAAAAAGTACGTGTATTACAGTCCAAATCATCCTTGAAGGTTGCATTGACGGCAAACCACCTCGAGGCAAGTTGAAGGAAGCTCAAGTGAAGTTCGACATTTATCGGCAAACAATTTCTCGACTTTGGGGAGCTGCAAAAAAACAACAACAAAAGGGTGAGATGATGCATTTCGTAAGCGGTAAGATAAATTACAAAAGGAGAAAAGAAGTTTGTCTTGATATCACCTTGTTGTCATCTCTCGATTACACAAAGAGGAGCACAATTAGAAGGTTAGCAGTGGGTTTAAGAATCAGTAAGAGCTGTTGTGAGGTGTGTACACTATGAAAAAATTCGGGCACATACCTCTGCCATAAAACCAGATTTGACAGCTCCTAACAAGCTCTTAAGGCTGAGATTCTCTCCCGAAGCTTTAGAGTTATATAGTATTCGCAACATAATCAAGTTCAAGGATATGCACAATACTTTGCATATCGATGAAAAATGGTTTTACATAACTAAAGGAACACATAGATTCTATCTAGCCCTCCCTTTTTATTTTAATGTCTTATTGCTCAAAAGGGGTCGACTGATGCGCCGGGGGGAGGAGGTTTAGAGTTCAGATGTGGGGAGGTGGCGTGAACAAGGAGAGGGGTCGATTAGGGTTCAAAGGTGGGGATGAGGCGGATTCAACGAGAGTGATGGAGTGAGGTAGGGATGAAGCTAAGTGAGAGTGTGAGGAATAATCAGCCCAATTAGTTCACCCTAATCACAATTACTATCCCTTATTTTATGTTAATTTTTTACTTTTATAGAAATGACTCAACTTTCGTGGGACGGGTAAAAAAGAATATGACTCAAGATAGTTAGGACGGAGGGGGTAATACTTAACTTTTTTCTATTGCCTATTAATTCTTTTAATCACACTTGCAATTGAAAATTTAAAATTAATATTTATTTATCATTCTCACTTATTAATTGCATATTGGGCTCATATACTGTCACATCTAAATCTACTCATTTGCAATTATTTTGTTCACATATATCTGAATATTTATTAATGATCCATGATTTCATTTGCTGGAAACCTATTTTGTTAATGAATCACTTTGGTCTCCAAATGAGTTGTCATACAATATATAATAATTAATGGCATGTCCATCAGGCTTGCATGTCGACGTGCAAAAGATGAACTGATTAGCCTTATTATTATTTTTTGTTACATTAACATTTTTGGCTAATGCCAACAAGAAATTTATTGGTAACGAAAATCGCGACATACTACCCCCACACCAGGAACACATGATTAGGTGTTCTTTTGATAATGTGATAGGGCAGGTGTCACGGGACTGGAGTTCCGAATCCCGTGCGGCATCTCGGGGCTACTCACACCCCGAGATCAGTCTATCCTATAGGCACAAGACAACTGGTTTCGCCCTGCCATGGGCTCATTAGGGAGACGGCAATAGCCCCCGACTAGTTGTGCCCTACACGTAACGATCCCCTTCATAGTCAAGTCCTCGACCAGCGACAAGCTCCCCGGACTAAACTGGGTCGGCATGCCTGACTCAGATAGACCGATGCATCCGGGCAAACAACGCCTTAATGCTAATGTCGCCCCCTTTACCTCTTTTTGGCAAGCAACCCAGAAGGCACGCCTAATTTGGTCGGTCAACATAGTCACGATATTTTGGGTCGTGACAAACTCCCCCACTCAAATCACAGCACGCCCTCGTGCTTGGGAAGAATGCCTCTTACCGCACACTGTATTGCTGTACACATACTAAATAATCGTCGCCATTCAAGTTCATTGCGGTACCATCCCCTGATGGACAGGCTCCTCATCACACCTCTTGCGCTAGCCCACAGAGTAGTGGGAACTCGTGAAACAAAACTAATCCAATCCAATAGGAACAGAGCAGTGGGAACTCGTGAAACAAAACCAATCCAATCCAATAGGAACAAAGCACTAGGAACTCGTGAAACAAAACCAATCCAATCCATCACAATAGGAACAGAGCAGTGGGAACTCGTGAAACAAAACCAATCCAATCCATCACAAAGACTGTCATTAAAGACTGCCTAATCAATCAGGTGGTTAAGAATTCGAGCTTGCAATGTGGTTTTACTATTGTTCCCTTTTCATTTTAATGTCTTATTGATCAAAAGGGGTCGACAGATGCGCCGGGGAGACGAGGTTTAGGGATCAGATGTGGGGCGGCGGCGTGAAGAAGGAGAGGAGTCGATTAGGGTTAGAGATGGGGAGGAGGCGAGATGAATGAGAGTGATGGAGTGAGGAATAATAGGGCTGAAGCTAAGTGAGAGAGTAAGGAACAATCAACCCATTTTTTCCTTTAGTTAAAAAAAATATGGGCCCAATTACTTCACCCTAATCACAATTACTATCCCTTATTTTTTGTTAATTTTTTCCTTTTATGGAAATGACCCAACTTTCGTAGGATGGCTCAAAAAAGAGTACGACTCAAGCTAGTTGGGATGGAGGGAGTAATACTTTAACTTTTTTCTATTGCCTATTAATTCTTATAATCACACTTGCAATTGAAAATTTAAAATTAATATTTATTTATCATTCTCACTTATTAATTGCATATTGTCTCATATATCATCACATCTAAATCTACTCATTTGCATTTATTTTTGTTCACATATATCTGAATATTTATTAATGATCCATGATTTCATTTGCTGGAAAACTATTTTGTTAATGAATCACTTTGGTCTCCAAATGAGTTGTTCTACAATATATAATAATTAGTGGCATGCCCATCAGGCTTGCATGTCGACGTGCAAAAGATGAACATTTAGCCTTATTATTAATTTTTGTTACATTAACGTTTTTGGCTAATGCCAACAAGAAATTATTGGTAACGAAACTCGCGACATACTACCCCCACACCAGGAATACATGATTAGGTGCTCTTTTGATAATGTGATAGGGCAGGTGTCACGGGACTGGAGTTCCGAATCCCGTGCGGCATCTCGGGGCTACTCACACCCCGAGACCAGTCTATCCTATAGATACAAGACAACTGGTTTCGCCCTGCCATGGGCTCATTAGAGAGATGGCAATAGCCCCCGACTAGTTGTGCCCTACACGCAACGATCCCCTTCATAGTCAAGTCCTCGACCAGCGACAAGCTCCCCGGACTAAACTGAGTCGGCATGCCTGACTCGGATAGACCGATTCATCCGGGCAAACAACGCCTTAATGCTAATGTCGCCCCCTTTACCTCTTTATGGCAAGCAACCCAGAAGACACGCCTCATTTGATCGGTCAACACAGTCACAATATTTCGGGTCGTGACAAACTCCCCACTCAAATCACAGCACGCCCTCGTGCTTGGGAAGAATGCCTCTTACCGCACACTGTATTTCCGTACACATACAAAAGAATCGTCGCCATTCAAGTTCATTGTGGTACCATCCCCTGATGGACAGGCTCCTCATCACACCCCTTGCGCTAGCCCACAGTGCCCCCCGCACATAATGCATCTCCGATAGACATCAACCTTTACCCTACGTGCTTTCTGGCGTTAGTACCTTGGTTGAACGACATCTCCTCAGCCCCTGCATTTTTCCGCATGTCGAGTTTCCCACAATGGCCCACGATTATACATGCTCTTACACCCCGATCATTTTTCCGACCGCGCACAGGTGGAGCTACTGTCAATAATGCGCAATACCAGTCTCTCCATGTTCCGGACTATATGATCACGCAAGCCTTAGACCAACTCTCATTCCAGCATAGAATCGGTTTATGTTCTCTGCCTATAAGCCTTATCAGGAGCCATTCTTTGGTCGTGCCCTTGTTGCACCATCTTTCACTCCCCACCCTCATCGTATTAGGTAAGGGTGTTCAAAAATATCCGATATCCGATATCCGATCCGAAATATCCGAAAATCCGAAGTTCCGGATATCAGAAAATTCGGATATCCGAAAATTCGGATATCCAAAGTTCGGATATCCGGAACTTCGGATTCGGATATCGGATAGTACTTTTCAGAAAAATCGGATATTCGGATATCCGAAATATCCAAAAAATCCTAAAAATTTTATTTTTTAATATTTTAAATAATATAAGGTATTCGGATATTCGGATATCCGATATCCATATCCGAAGTTTTTTTCGGATATTCGGATATCCGATATCTAAATCTAAATATTTTTTTCGAATATAAGGATATCCGAATTTAATTCTTATTTTTTTTCCGGATATCGGATATCAAAATTTACTATCCGAATTTTCGGATATCTGGTTTTGAACACCCCTAGTACTAGGCAGAACATGACCATACCCGAACCATACCGTACTGAGAGAGGATTTGGCTACAATACCAGTTATCATAGGACGGGAGTTTTGAATCCCGTGCGGCGTCCCGGGGCCACTCACACTCCGAGATCGTCCTATCCCACAAATGCATGCCAACTAGTTTCGCCCTACCATGGGTCATCAAGGAGACAGCAATATACCCAGATCAGTTGTGCTCTACCCACAACAATCTCCTTCATAATCAAGTCCTCGACCAACGACAAGCTCCCCAGACTTAACCGGGTCGGCATGCCTGACTCAGCCAGATCGATGCATCAGGGCAAACAATGTCTTAACACTAATGTCGCCACCTTTACCCCTTTTTGGCAAGCTAACCAGAAGGCACGCCTCATTTGGTCGGTCAACACAGTCATGATATTTCGGGTCGTGACAGCAGATAATATGATACTGCATAGAAACTCAGCATCTTGCAAGTGTGGGTTAAAAATCCCAACCCTAAATAAAGATAGCTGTTATGCTAAGTATATATCTCTCTTTAAAATTGTTGTTCTTTCTTTGGCGATATATATGTGATGCCAAAGCTTATATATAGTATTATATTCATACGGATTTAACTTCACCCATGTGAAACAAAAGTAATTATTTCATTTGTTCAGGACTTTTCTTTAGATTCACATAATTGAAGCTAATGTTACTTTCTTTAACTTCGCATGGTCAAACCTTGAAGCTAAAGTTTCTTTAGCTTCAGCCTCAACTTTACCTATTGGCTCCACATATGTGAAATTAAAGCACTAAAGGTTCAAGGTCAACTTCATTGGCTTCACTTATTTGTGAAACCAATATGGCTATTTTTTTTACTAATATATGTAGCATGTGAGATGATGTTGAATTTATCTGAACATACCTTTTCAATATATTTTTATCTAATTTTTAATTAAATATATTAAAAGTAAATTTTTCACAATGAACTCCGTCAAAACTCTAATATCTAAATATGTAATTCAAGACAATCTTTTTATATTGTAATTTATTTATGTTGTACTACATATCCAGTTTAAACACATATGCATTCATATTGTGTTCACGTTTAAACCTATGTATGTGGAATTATTTTTTTGGTAGTTATTATTATCAATATTATACTCCCTCCGTCCCGGCTAGCTTGGGGCACTTGTTTTGGGCACGGGAATTAAGGAATGAGTGTTTAGTGGTTAAGTGTGTTGGTAATAAAGTAGAGAGAGGGTTATATGTATATCTGTTGTTTTGTTATTCTATTTCTAATTGAAGTTTCTTTATTTATTTTAAATCTATAATTTAACTTTAAATTTAATTAAAATTTATGTATTAATTTTTCTTTATTAAATTTTTTATATTAAAAAACAATTTTAATCCTGGAACAAATTTTGAGCTATATTCATTAATGACAATAAATATACACTGCTGCAAATTTTGACAAAAAATTTTATTCTTCATTCAACCACCAAAAAATAGGCGGCAACACCAAAATTAAAGTGCCAAATTTTCAATCATCCGAAACCAAATGCAGTGAGACAAAGTTTCCCACCAAAACTAAAGGCTATAAATATGAATCCACCAACACATTTTAACACACCATTTTCTATCTATTCTACCAAAACATCAAAATGAGAGGTCTCGATTTCTCTACTGTGAAGAGGAACCAAGTCGTCCAAATCTTCCTTGAAGGCTGCATTGACGGCAAACTACCTCGAGGCAAGTTGAAGGAATCTCAAGTGAAGTTCGACATTTCTCGGCAAACGGTTTCTCGACTTTGGGGAGCTGCAAAAAAACAACAACAAAAGGGTGAGATGATTCATTTGGTAAGTGGTAAGATAAACTACAAAAGGAGAAAAGAAGTTTGTCTTGATATCACCTTGTTGTCATCTCTCGAGTACACAAATAGGAGCACAATTAGAAAGTTAACAGTGGGTTTAAGAATTAGTAAGAGCACTATTGTGAGGTGTGTACACTCTGAAAAAAATATGGGCACATACCTCTGCCATAAAACCAGATTTGATAGCCCCTAAAAATTTCTTAAGGCTGAGATTCTCTCTCGTAGCCTTAGAGTTAGATAGGATTTGCAACATAATCAAGTTGAAGGATATACACAATAATTTGCATATCGAAGCAAAATGGTTTTACATGATTAAAGGAATACATAGATTCTATCTAGCCCCAGATGAAATCGAGCCACATAGATCATGCAAGAACAAGAAGTTTATAGGAAAAGTCATGTTCATGTGTTTTGTATGCAGACCATTAATTGCAGCCAATGGAGCAGTATTATTCGATGGAAAAATAGGCATTTTTCCATTTACACACCAAATTGCAGTAAAGAGAAACAGCAGGAACAGAGCAGTGGGAACTCTTGAAATAAAACCAATCCAATCCATCACAAAAGCTGTCACTAAAGACAGCCTAATCAATCAGGTGGTTAAGCATTCAAGCATGCAATATGGTTTTACTATTGTTTCCTTTTTATTTTAAGGATTGAACAAGAGTGATCGAGTGAGGAATAATAGGGCTGAAGCTAAGTGAGAGAGTGAGGAATAATCAGCCCATTTTTTCCTTTAGTTAAACAAAATAATCAAGTAGTTCACCCTAATTACAATTACTATCCCTTATTTTTTGTTAATTTTTTCCTTTTATAGAAATGACTCAACTTTCGTGGGACGGCTCAAAAAAGAATACGACTCAAGCTAGTTGGGACGGAGGGAGTAATACTTAACTTTTTTCTATTGCCTATTAATTGTCATAATCACACTTGCAATTGAAAATTTAAAATTAATATTTATTTATCATTCTCACTTATTAATTGCATATTGGGGTCATATATCATCACATCTAAATCTACTGATTTGCAATTATTTTGCTCACATATATCTGAATATTTATTAATAATCCATGATTTCATTTGCTGGAAACCTATTTAGTTAATGAATCACTTTGGTCTCCAAATGAGTTACCCTACAGTATATAATAATTAATGGCATGTCCATCAGGCTTGCATGTCGACGTGCAAAAGATGAACTGATTAGCCTTATTATTAATTTTTGGCTAATACCAACAAGAAATTTATTAACGAAAATCACGACATACTACCCCCACACCAGGAACACATGGTTAGGTGCTCTTCTGATAATGTGATAGGGCAGGTGTCATGGGACTTGAGTTCCTAATCCCGTGCGGCGTCTCGGGGCCCCTCATGTAATATCCACATTTTTTTCTGGTATTTTTTTGGTGTATTACTCGTTTTTGGCAGCTCGCGTGTAATTGTATTGGTATTTCGAGAATACTTAATTTTGGAATTATTGTCATCCAAGCTTGTTTCGGAATTATTTTACTCAATTCCGCGTTTATTGGCTTTTCCGTCTCTATTGGGTTTGATTCTCATAATTGTTGTTCAGAACCGCCGTTTCGGGGTTGCCGTAAATCCATCTTATGTTATTATGCGTGTTGTGAGCTTCCGATTGATGTTTAGATCGTGTTTCGTGCGTTTCGGGTGTTTGAGCCGTTTTGCATCCGGCTGCCTAGCGCACGCTATTGATGTTATTTAGTGCATGCTAATATCCTTTGGTAGCGCACTCTACGCTTGTTTTGTAGCGCGCGCTAGCGACTCGGGCACAGCAATGGCAGTAGGTTGTTTCTGCTCTCTGCTCTCTGGACGAGCAGCTTAGTGCACGTTAAGATTTTATTCTAGCGCACGCTATCGTAGGCTTAGCGCGCGCAGGGTATCCGGTAGTGCGCGCTAATCCGGCAGTCCAGTACTAGGCAGAATGTTTCTGGACTCGGCTGGTATTGAGGTAGCGCATGCTATGGCCCGATAGCGCGCACTATCGAGGGGCCGCTAGCGCACGCTATCGAGGGGCTGTAGCGCACGCTATTTCCTGGTAGCGCACACTAACGGGCCAGAACCGTAGGTTCTGGACTATCCTTGACTGGGTAGCACACGCTAATAATTAGCCGTTAGCGCGCGCTAACGACTCTCTGGTTATATATACTAGAGAGTTGACCCAGATCCTCATTTTTCCTCATTTCTTCTCCCCCCGCGGCCAAGCAATTTCGATTTCTGGGCGATTTCTTCCTTCAATCACTTCAGATATCATTTACCTTGAGTTCTTGGTGCAGATTAACAACATCTGCTTGTGTTTTTCATCCTAAATCCAAGGTAATCTCCTAGAACCCTATTTTTGGGAAATTTGGGGTTTTTGGGTTTTTGTATTATTCGTTCCGTATTGTTGATTAATCCATGATGGGTATGATTAATCTTAGCAGTATTCATATGTTTCTTATGAAATTTTGGTGAATTTTGGTGTGTTCTTGAAATCGAGAGGGTTTGGGGTTGTTGTCCGCCCTCGTCGATTTTGTCGTATGAAATTACATGAATCGTAGGTGGGTTTTCGGGTGTTTTCCGTTACCCATGTTTTGTCGAGTTGTTGTAATCGTGTTTAACGAATCGTCTAGATTCGGTGTTTGGTTTCTCGCAACCGCGGTCGTAATCTTTTCCATTTCTCGTCGTCGTTTAATCAAGGCAGGTGCTCTTATAAACTTACACTCTTAACATGGTAGTATTTCATGAGTAACGTGTGTGTGTATGCTCACTACAGGTTAGATCCCACGGGGTCTCGATAGGGGTCCACAGAGGCGTGGATCCGAGAGCTTGTCTTTTAACCACTACGGGTTAGATCCGACAGGGTCTCGGTAGGGGTCCACAGAGGTATGGGTCCGCGGTTAATTGTGGTGCATTTTACAAATGTGTTTTGGGTTATGGCATTTCCAGAAATGTGTGTTTGAAACTGATGTTTTATCATTTGCATGCTTTGACTATATGTGTAAGGTGTAAGTTGTTCATTTGGTTACTTGTACTAGCGTAATTGCTAACCCCTTTGGGGACCCTTTTTGGGAAATTCGTTTTATGAATTTCAGGTTATGTTCAGTCGGACGAGCGGGCATTGGGACAGTACGAGGATGCTGGTCAGGGTTGTTGACATGTGCAAACGAGTTTCTTTATTTTCCGTTGTCCATTTCGATATGGTTGTTTTCCAACTTGTGAACTAATAGACGTACTCTTGTAATTAGGGGCTTTTGATTTTACAAAGTTTATTGAGTTGTCCGTTAAGTTTTTGTTGGATTATTGTGTTGCTTGATTGACCGGTCGAACCGGGTGGATTATTATTGTTTTGCATCTTTGTGATGTGGTGTTATTGCGTCGACTCAGTGAGTCGATGAGTGAAGTTGATTACCTAGACTGGTGGGTCCCATGTAGGGGTCCACGGCGCTGTTACATTCCCGGGATTTCTTGGGGGTGTTACAGAAAATGGTATCAGAACCCTAGGTTTATGGATACCTAGGCTTGTCGGTTAATTGGGTCGAATTGTGTTTTGTTTTGCACATTGTCACCCCGCTGCCATCATCTTGGTACTTCCAGTGCTCGTAAGTTATTTTTACCCGATTCCTTGTTTCCTTGTATCGTACTTTCGATTCTTGAGTTGTGACTGTTTTTCCTCTCGTACTTATCATCGAATTGCAATTGCTACCTCTTATCTTCAGTATGGATGCTGGGAGAGGCCGAGGTAGGGGTCACGGCCGTGGTCGTGTACGTGGTCGGGGATGTGGGGCAGCCAGTGAGGCGGCCACGTCACACAATTCTAGGGCTGGTAGTACTGATGGTCATCAGAGCCATAGTGCTACTCAGGAGGGCGCAACCGGTGGTGGCGCCGATCTTGGTGTTGCAGCTGTGATGCAACAAATGGTGAACCAAATGGCTGCGATAGCTCAGGCGGTTCAGAACCCGACTCCAGTCCATGCTACTCGGGGCAGAGCAGATTGTTGGCTTCAGGATGTCATCAAGATTGATCATCCTCAGTTTTCAGGGGCTTCAGACCCGATTGGATGGGAGGGGTGGATCAAGGAGGTATCAAAAGTTTTGGTTGCCATTAACTGTCCCCACGATTGCAAGGTCCCTATTGCCCAGTACTTTTTCATTGGGAACACTACCGACTGGTGGGAGCCTGTTGAGCCTAAGGACCATGCTGCTTCATGGGTCGAGTTCAAAGACCTGATGGAGACCGAATATTGCCCGTGGCAAGTTAAACAGGCTCGATTCCATTCTTTCTATAATGCCCAGCCTTGAGATATTCCTGTTTCCCAGGCTATTGCTGATTACAACCGGGATTTGGGCTTCGTGAAGGCCCATGTCAGAGAGGAGAGCGACAAGATTTTCCACTTTTCCAGATGGATGAAACTGAAGATTCATGACTACATGTCTGGGCTCGCCTGCACCACCTTGAAGGATGATCAGAGTAGAGCTCTTGCATACGATATGTCTCTGACGGCCAGTGAGGCGGCTCGTGAGAGTAAGAAACAGAAGTCTGTCGGAAATTTTTCGGGCCACAAGGGTGGAGGTCAGCAGAAATCTCAGTCTGCTAATTTTCCCTCCGGTGGTGGTCCAGCTCGTTCTACTAGGGGTTTCCGCGGGGCTGCCAGTACTCCTTCCCGTGATGTGAAGTGTTTTAACTGTGGACGACCAGACCACATCAGTTGAGCTTGTCTGAGTCCATTGTTGACGTGTAATCGGTGTGGCCAGCCGGTCCACAAGGCTGCTTTCTGTGCTGAGAGAGAGAGAACTCTTGGTGCCCATGTTTCCTTCCCAGTGCCTAGGGAACCGAGTGTGAACCTGGGGTCATTTGCTCCGTAGCCTCCGCCCAGTGCTAGTCGAGGAAGAGGTCGGGGTCAGCTCGCTAGAGGGGGAGCTTCCAATGTCGGCTTCGCTCATCCGCGAGTTTACGAGATGAGGAGGGCCAATTACCCAGCATCCACCGTGGCCACAGGTACCGTTCATATCCAGTCGCATCCTATCAGTGTGCTTTTTGATTCGGGTGCCACGCATTCATTCATCTCTCTGGAGTGTATGCACCGTTTGAGTCTCGACTGTCTATCGCCTTGTGAGCCTTTCATCATTAAACTTCCTAGCGGTGATAGGATCGTTGGTGATCGAGAGGTCCGAGACTGTTCTGTGTTTATTTGTGAGAGGGCTTAGCTCTCTAATCATATTGTTGTGAATATTGAGGGTGAGGATTTGATTCTTGGGGATGATTGGCTTGAGCGTCATGGTGCAATCATGAACTACCGCACGAGAATCATCACCATGTTAGCTGAGGACGGCACCGAGCACTCTTTCGCAGGGCGAAAGAGGGGAAACCAGAAGTTCGTGATTAACGCCTTGAAGCCGATGAGACTCCTCCGGAAGGGGTGTACTGGTTATTGGTGTTACGTCTTGGAGGCGGAGAGTGGTGGAGTCGAGCTTTCATCGATTCTAGTCATTAGTGAGTTTCCTGATGTCTTTCCTGACGAGCTACCAGGGTTGCCACCGGACTGTGAGGTAGAGTTTGCTATCTAGTTGGAAGCCAGGTGCGGCTCCAATTTTGAAGGAGCCGTATCGCATGGCACCTTTAGAGATGACCGAGTCGAAGAAGCAGTTGAGAGAGCTTCTTGAGTCAGGGTACATTCGACTGAACGCTTCACCTTGGGGCGCACCGGTTCTGTTTGTGTGGAAGAAGGATGGTTCACTGCGTTTATGTATCGACTACCGCAAGCTAAACAAGGTGACCATCAAGAACAAGTATCCATTGCCGAGTATTGATGACATGTTTGATCAGTTGCAGGGAGTTGCGGTATTCTCGAAGATTGACTTGATATTGGGGGACTATCAGCTTTGGGTGAAGGAGTCCGATGTCCCGAAAACAGCTTTTCAGACAAGATACGGACATTATGAGTTTGTGGTTATGCCCTTTGGGTTGACTAACATGCCGACGGTGTTCATGCAGTTTATGAACAAGGTCTTTGTCGAGTATTTAGATAAGTGTGTCGTCATATTCATTGACGATATCCTTATCTATTCGAGGAATGAGCAGGAGCATGCGCATCATCTGCGTGTGGTGTTAGACATTTTGAGAACCGAGCGACTCTATGCAAAGTTCTCGAAATGCAAGTTCTGGCTGAAGTAAGTGATGTTTCTGGGTCACGTGATTTCAACCGAGGGGGTCTGTGTGGATCCGCACAAAATTGAGGCAGTGCTGGACTGGGCACCGCCTAGAAATGTGAAGGAGGTCCGTAGTTTCTTGGGTTTTGCTGGATACCACCGTAGGTTCGTCGAGGGGTTCTCGAAACTAGCTCAGCCACTTACTCAGTTGCTCCAGAAATCCGAGAAGTTCGTCTGGAATAACGAGAGACAGTCGAGTTTTGAGGAGCTGAAGAGGCGTTTGACTTCAGCCCCGATTTTAGTGTTGTCGTGTGGCAACGAGGGTTTTGCTGTCTATAGCGATGCTTAGGGTCAGGGTCTTAGGTGTGTGTTGATGCAGCATGGCAAGACTATTGCGTATGCATCCAGGCAGTTGAGGCCATATCAGCTCAACTACCCTACTCACAATTTCGGAGTTAGCGGCAGTTGTTTTTGCGCTCAAGATTTGGCGTCACTATCTTTTCGGCTCAGCATGTCAGATTTTTACCGATCATAAAAGTCTGAAGTACATATTTACTCAGCGGGAGTTGAATATGCGCCAGAGGCGGTGGTTAGAGTTGATTAAGGATTATGACTTCGAAATCCTTCATCATCCGGGCAAGGCGAATGTCGTGGCAGACGCCTTGAGTCGGAAACCGGTTGCATTGCGGATGCTTGAGATACTTACGTCTCAATATGAGCTTCAGTGGGTTTTGATCGGGTTGAGTGTTGAGGTTTTGTTGCCGGGAGATCGTCCTTGATCGATGAAATTAAACTGAAGCAGTTGGAGGATCCGATGATTACGCAAATATGAGAGAATGTTCTTAAAGAAAAGTATCTTGGGTTTGTGATTCACGAGGATGGTGTGTTGAGATTCCAGAGTTGGCTTTGTGTACCGAACGACTTGGAATTGAGGCAGAGTATTTTGTGTGAGGCCCATGCTACGCCTTACTCAGTTCATCCTGGTTCGAGTAAGATGTACAAGTACCTAATGAGGAATTTTTGGTGGAACAACATGAAGGAGGAGGTAGCACGGTTTGTAGCGAGATGTTTGACTTGCCAGCAGGTCAAAATCGAGCATCAGCGACCGGCCGGGTTATTGCAGTCTCTTCCCATTCCGGAATGGAAATGGGAAGATATTTCGATGGACTTCATCACGAGCTTGCCGAGATCGAAGTCTGGTATGATTATGGTTTGGGTAATTATGGATCGCCTGACCAAGTTGGCACATTTTCTGGGCATCAAGGATACTTGGGGTCCGGAGAGGTTGGCTCGCGTGTTTATTGCGTAGATTGTGAGGCTTCACCATACTCCGAAGTCTATTGTTTCAGATCGGGATGGCCGTTTTATATCGCACTTTTGAAAAGCGGTACATAAGGCGTTGGGTACTCGTTTGCATCTGAGTACTTCTTTTCACCTTCAGCCGGATGGGCAATCAGAGCGCACTATCCAGACATTTGAGGATATGTTGCGTGCTTGTGCCCTTGATTGGAGCAGTGACTGGGAGGATCATTTGCTGTTGATCGAGTTCACATACAACAGTAGTTGGCACGCATCAATCAAGATGGCACCATATGAGGCACTTTATAAGTGGCGATGTCGATCGCCGATTTGCTGGAACGAGGCATCTGATTTGGTCGGGACCGAACCGGATATCACTTTGGAGATGAGGCGGAAGGTGGAACTGATTCGGGAAAGGATGTTGACTGCTCAGAGTCGACAGAAATCCTATGCTGATGTTCGTCGTCGACCTTTGGAATTCGAGGTGGGAGACCATGTTTTGCTGAGGGTGTCACCAACGAGAGGAGTTTTCCGCTTCGGGAAGAAGGGAAAGTTGAGTCCGAGATTTATTGGGCCCTTTGAGATTCTCAAGAGAGTCAGCGAGTTGGCATACCGGTTGGCGTTGCATCCGGCTTTGAGCCACGTTCATAGCGTTTTCCATGTTTCCCAGCTGAAGAAATATGTTCCGGATCCTAGTCACGTCATCGACTATGGCTAAATTGATATCGCCGAGGATATTAACTTCGAGGAACATCCCTTGAAGATTTTGGAACACCGTGAGAAGAGACTGCGGCATAAGACCATTCCTTTGGTCAAGGTGCACTGGTCTAGGCATGGTGTTGAGGAGGCAACTTGGGAGATAGAGGATAGCATGCGTGCTAGGCACCCCGAGTTGTTTGTTTCTTAAGTTTCAGGATGAAACTTGTTTTTAGAGGGGGAGAATGTAATATCCGTATTTTTCTTTTCTGGTATTTTTTCATTTTTGGTGTATTTCTCGTTTTTGGCGGCTCGCGTGTAACCGTATTAGTATTTCGAGAATACTTAATTCTGGACTTGTTGTCATCCGAGCTTCTTTCGGACTTATTTTACTCAATTCTGCATTTATTAGCTTTTCCATCTCTATTTGGTTCGATTCTCGTAATTGTTGTTCGGAACCGCCGTTTCGGGGTTCTTGTAAATCCATCTTATGTTATTATGCGTGTTGTGAGCTCCCGTTTGATGTTTCGATCGTGTTTCATGTGTTTCGGGTGTTTGAGCCGTTTTGCACCCGACTGCCTAGCGCACGCTATTGATGTTATTTAGCGCACACTAATATCCTTTGGTAGCGCACGCTACGCTTGTTTTGTAGCGCACGCTAGCGATTCGGGCACAGCAGTGGCACTAGGTTGTTTCTGCTCTCTGCTCTCTGGACGACCAACTTAGCGCACACTAAGATTTTATTCTAGCGCACGCTATCGTTTAGGCTTAGCGCGCGCAGGGTGTCCGGTAGCGCGTGCTAATCCGGTAGTACAGTACTGGGCAGAATGTTTCTGGACTCAGCTAGTGTTCAGGTAGCGCACGCTATGGCCCGATAGTGCGGGCTATCGAGGGGCCGTTAGCGTACGCTAACGGGCCAGAACAGTAGGTTCTGGACTATCCTTGACTGGGTAGCGCACGCTAACAATTAGCCGTTAGCACGCGCTAACGACTCTCTGGTTATATATACAAGAGAGTTGACCCAGATCCTCATTTTTTCTCATTTCTTCTCCCCCCGCGGCCAAGCGATTCTTTAGGCGATTTCTGGGCGATCTCTTCCTCCAATCACTTCAGAAATCATTTACCTTGAGTTCTTGGTGTAGATTAACAACATCTACTTGTGTTCTTCATCCTAAATCCAAGGTAATATCCTAGAACCCTATTTTTGGGATATTTGGGGGGTTTTGGGTTTTTGTCCGATTCGTTCTGTATTGTTGATTAATCCATAATGGGTATGATTAATCTTAGTAGTATTCATGTGTTTCCTATGAAATTATGGTGAATTTCGGTGTGTTCTTGAAATGGAGAGGGTTTGGGGTTGTTGTCCACCCTTGTCGATTTTGTCGTATGAAATTACATGAATCATAGGTGGGTTTCCGGGTGTTTTCCGTTACTGTTGTTTTGTCGAGTTGTTGTAATCATGTTTGACGAATCGTCTAGGTTTGGTGTTCGGTTTCTCACAACCGCGGTCGCAATCTTTTCCGTTTCTCGTCGTTGTTTAATCGAGGCAAGTACTCTTATGAACTTACACTCTTAACATGGTAGTATTGCATGAGTAACGTGTGTGTGTATGCTCACTACGGGTTAGATCCGATGAGGTCTCGGTAGGGGTCCACAGAGGCGTAGATCCGAGAGCTTGGATTTTAACCACTACGGGTTAGATCGGACGGGGTCTCGGTAGGGGTCCAGAGAGGCGTGGGCCCACGGTTAATTGCGGTGCATTTTACAAATGTGTTTTGGGTTATGGCGTTTCCGGAAATACGTGTTTCAAACTGATGTTTTATCATTTGCATGCTTTGACTATATGTGTAAGGTGTAAGTTATTCATTTGGTTACTTGTACTAGCGTAATTGCTAACCCCTTTGGGGACCCTTTTTGGGGAAATTTGTTTTATGAATTTCAGGTTATGTTCAGCCGGACGAGCGAGCATTGAGACAGTACGAGGATGTTGGTCAGGGTTGTTGACATGTGCAAACGAGATTCTTTATTTTCCGTTGTCCATTTCGATATGGTTGTTTTCCAACTTGTTAACTAATAGACGTACTCGATTACTTAGGGGCTTTTGATTTTGCAAAGTGTATTGAGTTGTCCGTTAAGTTTTTGTTGGATTATTGTGTTGCTTGATTGACCGGTCTAACCGGGTGGATTATTATTGTTTTGCGTCTTTGTGATGTGGTGTTATTGCGTCGACTCAGTGAGTCGATGAGTGAAGTTGATTACCTAGCCTGGTGGGTCCCATGTAGGGGTCCACGGCACTGTTACATTCCCGGTATTTCTTGGGGGTGTTATAGAAAATGGTATCGGAGCCCTAGGTTTATGGATACCTAGGCTTGTCGGTTAATTGGGTCTAGTTGTGTTTTGTTTTGCACATTGTCTCCCTGCTGCCATCATCTTGGTACTTCCAGTGCTCATAAGTTTTCCTTACCCGATTCCTTGTTTCCTTGTATTGTACTTTCGATTCTTGATTTGTGACTGTTTTTCCTCTCGTACTTATCATCGAATTGCAATTGCTACCTCTTATCTTCAGTATGGATGCTGGGAGAGGCTGAGGTAGGGGTCGTGACCGTGGTCGTGGACGCGGTCGGGGACGTGGGGCAGCCAGTGAGGCGGCCACGTCACACAATTCTAGGTCTGGTAGTACTGATGGTCATCAGAGCCATAGTGCTACTCAGGAGGGCGCAACTGGCGGTGGCGCCGATCTTGGTGTTGTAGCTGTGATGCAACAAATGGTGAACCAAATGGCTGCGATAGCTCAGGCGGTTCAGAACCTGACCCCAGCCCATGCTACTCGGGGCAGAGCAGATCGTTGGCTTTAGGATGTCATGAAGATTCATCCTCCTCAGTTTTCTGGGGCTTCAGACCCGATTAGATGGGAGGGGTGAATCAAGGAGATATCCAAAGTTTTTGTTACCACCAACTGTCCCCAAGATTGCAAGGTCCCTATTGCCCAGTACATTCTCATTGGTGACGCTACCGACTGGTGGGAGGCTATTGAGCCTAAGGACCATGCTGCTTCATGGGTCGAGTTCAAAGACCTGATGGAGACCGAATATTGCCCGTGGCAAGTTAAACAGGCTCGATTCCATTCTTTCTATAATGCCCAGCCTCGAGATATTCCTGCTTCCCAGGCTATTGCTGATTACAACCAGGAGTTGGGCTTCGTGAAGGCCCATGTCAGAGAGGAGAGCGACAAGATTTTACACTTTTCCAGATGGATGAAACTGAAGATTCATGACTACATGTCTGGGCTCGCCTGCACCACCTTGAAGGATGATCAGAGTAGAGCTCTCGCATACGATATGTCTCTAATAGCCAGTGAGGCGGCTCATGAGAGCAAGAAACAAAAGTCTGTCGGAAATTTTTCGGGCCACAAGGGTGGAGGTCAGCAGAAAACTCAGTCTGCTAATTTTCCCGCCGGTGGTGATCCATCTCGTTCTACTAGGGGTTTCCGCGGGGCTTCCAGTACTCCTTCCCGTGATGTGAAGTGTTTTAACTGTGGCCGACCGGGCCACATCAGTCGAGCTTGTCCGAGTCCCTTGTTGACGTGTAATCTGTGTGGCCAGCCGGGCCACAAGGCTTCTTTTTGTGCTGAGAGAGAGAGAACTCTTGGTGCCTAGGGAACCGAGTGTGAACCAGGGGTCGTTTGCTCCGCAGCCTCCATCGAGTGCCAGTCGAGGAAGAGTTCTGGGTCAGCCCGCTAGAGGGGGAGCTTCCAGTGTCGGCTCTGCTCATCCGCGAGTTTACGAGATGAGGAGGTCCGATGACCCAGCAGCCACAGGTACCGTTCATATCCAGTCGCATCCTGTCAGTGTGCTTTTTGATTCGGGTGTCACGCATTCATTCATCTCTCTAGAGTGTATGCGCCGTTTGAGTCTCGACTGTCTATCGCCTTGAGAGCCTTTCATCGTTAAACTTCCTAGCGTTGATAGGATCATTGGTGATCGAGAGGTCCGAGACTGTTCTTTGTTTATTTGTGAGAGGGCTTGGCTCACTAATCTTATTGTTGTGAATATTGAGGGTGACGATTTGATTCTCGGGGATGATTGGCTCGAGCGGCATAGTGCAATCATGAACTGCCGCACGAGAATCATCACCATGTTAGCCGAGGACGGCATCGAGCACTCTTTCGCAGGGCGAAATAGGGGAAACCAGAAGTTCGTGATTAACGCCTTGAAGGCGATGAGACTCCTCCGGAAAGGGTGTACTGGTTATTGGTGTTACGCCTTGGAGGCGGAGAGTGGTGAAGTCGAGCTTTCATCGATTCCAGTCGTTAATGAGTTTCCTGATGTCTTTCCTGATGAGCTACTGGGGTTGCCACCGGACCGTGAGGTAGAGTTTGCTATCGAGTTGGAGCCAGGTGCGGCTCCGATTTTGAAGGCGCCGTATCGCATGGCACATTCAGAGATGATTGAGTTGAGTGAGCTTCTTGAGTTAGTGTATATTCGACCGAGCGCTTCACCTTGGGGCGCACCAGTTCTGTTTGTGCGGAAGAAGGTTGGTTCACTGCGTTTATGTATCGACTACCGCGAGCTAAACAAGGTGACCATCAAGAACAAGTATCCCTTGCCGAGGATTGATGACTTGTTTGATCAGTTGCATGGAGCTGCGGTATTCTCGAAGATTGACTTGAGATCGGGGTACTATCAGCTTTCGGTGAAGGAGTCCGATGTCCCGAAAACAGCTTTTCAGACGAGATACGGACATTATGAGTTTGTGGTTATGCCCTCGGGTTGACTAACATGCCAGCGGTGTTCATGCAGTTGATGAACAAGGTATTTATCGAGTATTTGGATAAGTGTGTTGTCGTCTTCATTGATGATATCCTTATCTATTCGAGGAATGAGCAGGAGCATGCGCATCATCTGCGTGTGGTGTTAGACATTTTGAGAACCGAGCAACTCTATGTGAAGTTCTCGAAATGCGAGTTCTGGCTGAAGTAAGTGATGTTTCTGGGTCACGTGATTTCAGCCGAGGGGGTCTGTGTGGATCCACAGAAAATTGAGCCAGTGCTGGACTGGACACCGCCTAGGAATGTGAAGGAGGTCCGTAGTTTCTTCGGTTTGGCTGGATACCACCGTAGGTTCGTCGAGGGGTTCTCGAAACTAGCTCGGCCACTTACTCAGTTGCTCCAGAAATCCGAGAAGTTCGTCTGGACTGACGAGAGATAGTCAAGTTTTGAGGAGCTGAAGAGGCGTTTGATTTCAGCCTCGATTTATGGTTTTGGATGGAATTCAAGATATATGTTAATGTAATTCCCTTCTTCAATTCGGATTTTTGATGTTTTGTCGTTGGTTACTTCGTATGGAAACAATTATGGTGATGCTACTGTGATTCTTGAAGTTATATAAATTGTATGTCGAAGAACATGATGAATAAGGATTTTTAGATGTTAGAACACATCGGATTTTATCATTTTATGGATCATGAACGTGAATTTGGATAATTCGTGTTCTTGAAGAGCTATTAAATTATATGTCATGATTGTTATGAAATCCTTAATCTCGAGATGAGTTGATCATTGTCATGATGGAAGTGTTAGACGATGCTTGAAATGCATGCCACTACACAGCATTAGCGCACGCTACGTTTACTGCCTAGCGCGCGCTAACGGGAGAAACTTAGCGCACGCTACGTTATGCGTTTAACGTGCGCTAAGTAGGCAGGCAGTGCAGTATTTTTGTGTTTTGATTAGGAATTCGTGATGGTTTGACTTGGTTGGTTCTGACTGTGTTTATTCGAGGTTGTGTTGAACCGTTGAGTTCGATTGGTTAGTTTGTCAGTTGTTGATTGTTATCGGATATGTGTTATTTGATTTCTTCGATAGGTTGAGATTGTTGATCGGTGATTATAACCGGATATTGCGGTCGCGTTCGAGTATGTCCATTGTATTGCTTTTGATCGGGGCTGAGGAGCTCGTAGACAAAGGCAATGTGTTCCTAGTGCCTTCGTCAGACGGTATCGAGGCAAGTTATTACTTGCTCAGTTATAAATATTTAATGAATGGTTTCAGTTTCATTTCGTTTATAATGCATATAGCGATGATTATTATTGTGAACTCTGGGTATTCGGATCGCATATCGTTCTTTCGATTCTGGGAGATAAATCATAATGTATATGCTTATCTCAGTTATTGGTATGTTCGAGTATCAAGGTTACATTATGGTAAAGACGAGGATATGAGTATCTATAGTTTATTGTTCGCTCGATCGCCGAGCATTGAGGATAATCATCGGTGATGATCGACATCGAGATTTCTCCCGAAGGACTCGGGGCAAGTATCTTATATTGATTCAATTAGAGTTAGTGATTTGATCATGCGTATTATCATTCATGTTGTCGAACATGAGGTCGCCTTAATTGATTTGTCATATTGTCGCTCATGTTGCGTTGTTCATGATGATGAACATATTGTTTTGCATATGCGTATGCATATTGTGTTGTTTATGTTGTGTTGATCCGATGGGATCGCGCGATCTATGCCGAGGGCGCCGGATCGGATGTCCACCTCGTGTTGGTCCGACGATCATCTTGGGATCTATGCCGAGGGCGCCGGATCATGGACGGGTTTTTCCACCTCGTGTTGGTCCGACGGGATCATCTTGGGATCTATGCCGAGGGCGCTGGATCGCTGGATTACCCAAAGATTGTGTTATTGTTGTGCATATGTATATTGTTGGTTATCCACCTCGTGTTGATCTTGTAGATCATCTTGGCATCTCTGCAGAGGGCGCTTGATCATGGCATTTCAAATCAGTATACAGAGTTGTTATTGTTTTTCAGCATATTGACATAGTCATATGAGTATGCATTTGTAGGTCTTGTGTTAGGACCTTGTCCGTATTACATTGATCCGATCTCGGATTAGACCGATATGATTATCGTGGCACATCATATCTCGAGGTATGTTCCGTATTTTCTTTTGTCTTTGTCTTTGATGGACGTTCGGTTATCGTCTTGGGATTTGATGTTATTATTCGATTGATCGTATTGGTCTGAAATGGTAGATTTCCGTATCGTGAGTTGGTTACGATAGTTTGAGGATCTTGAGTATTGTTCGAGGTACAACATGATTTTATGTTTGAGTTTATTGGTTAATCGAGTAGAAGATGTGAAATGTGAAAATGGTTATTCGATGAGAATTACTTGAGTAAGTAAAGTTATGGCGGTAAGATTACATTGGTCGTATTCTTATTCGTATTCTCGTTGGTATGTATTATTGATGTGATGTGATTGATATCATTGTTGGATATTATGGCCGACCCCGTTGTGGGATTTCTTTTTAGGTCTTTGGAGTATCGAGCTTGTAGCGGTCGTGAAGAGATGAGCTTCCCGCAGGATACTGGCTAGGACATGTTGTGTGCATTGAGTTTCTTGATTGGTTCTTGTATTCCGCTGCTAGAATATCTTTTTGGTTGGTCTTTTCCCGCCGCGTGAGTATTTTGAATTGACCTTTTGGTATCTGGTAACTGAGGTTGCTTTGGAAGTCGTTTTCTAAACTTTTGAGTGTCGGCTGTTTGGCCTCGCGATTTCAAATGAGTTTTTACGACGGTTTTTGATAAATGGATTTTATAAGTCTTTGTGAATTTTTAAAGATAGTACCATCGTTGGCCTCTTGGGCATTTGTAAATGTTTGCGAAAATTTCTTTTAGCCTTGTGGGTTCCATCTCGGGGCCCACGGCGCTGTAATATTTCCGGTTAAATCTGGGGGTGTTACAAACATGATATAAGCTTTTTGGGTCACACATACTGTAGCGACCACTTTTCAAAATGTAATTTTAAAATAATTTCAAGGGAGATTAAATATCCTTAAGAAAAAGAATTGAATAATTGCAGCAGAAATTGAAATAAAGTCTACCATTTCGTAAGTAAATATAAAATAAATTCCCAATATTTCAAAACATCCATAATATCCAACCATGACATTGAAGCCAAAGTTAAAAATTTTAAATAAACAAAATAATTGAAGACTAGATAGATATTATTATCACGCCATGCCTTTACCCGCCACGTCAGACTCCTCAACCTGAAAGATTTAAATAATGGAGTGAGCTTTCAACTCGCTCAATGAGGAGGGAATGCTTTGTTAAATTTAAATACATACATGTTATCAAGTAAATATGACATGCCTAAACCTGGTGGTTGCCCGAGGGCCATTAATATGCGAACTTTGTGCATACTGCCTACTACTCATTGGAGGCTACAACGTAATGAACATGCAAACTTTGAGCACATTATGCCTACTACTCATTGAAGGCTACAACGTAAATAATATGCAAACTTTGAGCATATAAATATTTGGCAAGAAACAAGCATATATACAAGTAACATCAAGCATTAAATAAAATAAATCCTAACCTCGAAATACGATGATGATCCTTGAAAATTTGAGATGCGAATGCAATTCAAATCCTAGGCTCCAAGTGCCCGTCTTTTAAAATAACAATTAAATTCTAATATTAATATAACATCCAAAATAAATCAATATAAATTATTAAATTTATATATTGAGTAAAAGATATCTGATTTAAAAATTGAAAACTGGCTGTGATCAAATTAAAAGAATTGAGAAAACTGAGGGACTGAAATTAAAAGGCTGAAAAAAGAATATGGTGTCACTTGAAGCGGATTGAAAGCTGGGGGCTAGAATTGAAAGGCCTGTATAGTCATAGGGTATACAACCCTTTCTAGAAATGTCTCGACCGACATTTCTCATTTCTTCTCCCGTGAACTACTACTTCTCCCCCTCAGATCCCCGTCTCTCCCAAATTCTCTCTCTAAAAATTTTCGGCTATAGAGCCCAATTGATCTCGAATCTCTCTCGGCATCGACTAGAATATCCCTCTCTAAGGTTCTCCTCACCGATTGACACACACACACACACACACACATATATATATATATATATATATATATATATATATATATGTGTGTGTGTGTGTGTGTGTGTGTGTGTGTGTGTGTGTGTGTTCCAATCACACATGCGCGCACTGGGAAAAGCACGAGCATACACACATGCTCGGGTACAAGGCAACCGGCGGCAGACGATGATAGAAATCCGCAGCGGTGGCGGTGTAGCAGTGGCGACCTCCGGCGTATAACTCAGGGATAAAGTCTGATTCCGGTCAGGTAAGTTTGGTTCTGATTCTTAATTGCCTGAAGGATTGAAAGTGTTTGAGTTTCAAATTTCCGGTTCAAATCGCAAGACAGTGGCTCATGATTAAAGGTGCAGGTCCGCGGCGTTTTAGGGTTTATGACACTGGTTCAAATTTGGCCGGGGAGATGGGGTCTGGTTCCTCAAATTGAATTTGAGTTCGGCCGAATTCGGATTCTATGGGTTTAGGTACTGGGCGAGGATCAATTACGAACCTGGTTTTTGAACTCGAATTCAGATTTGAATTTCTATACTAAGTTTGGATCTTGTACGAGTCCGGGATCGGTGAATATGAATGGGGTGAAGGGGTTCGGGCTCGATTTAACAGGATGGAAAGAAAACTGGATTGATAGGTTATCTTTTTTGTGATTAAATTCTGCAGGTTTCTGCTGATGATTTAATTTGCAGAAAAGAAAAGAAAAGAAAAAGAGATTTGATTTGTAGTCTTAAATTTCTTGCTAATCTCGTCGTACAATTTGAAATAGAAACTTGGAAAGATCGCAAGACGTAAATAGATTGAGATTACCTCCGGTTATACAAGGAGGTCGGGAGGATGATTTGTAACTGAGATCCTTCTGCCTGCTGAAGACGACTCCTTAGAAAATTGAATCTTAGTCGGAGAAGAGAATTTCACAATTTTGTTGAGAGTTGGTTTGCTGGAGGAATTCAAGAAAATGGAAATTTTCACAGAAGAGCTTAAAGCGGATCGGATATGAGAATTGTATTTTGTGTTGTATTGTAGGTATTGCTGTAGATAGGTGAGAAGAGGAACCACCGTGGAGTATTTTATATTTATATGTTTGTAGTAGGGTTAGCAGTAGAATTTTGATTTTTTGTAGAGTTCTTGTTGGATGTTGGATCGATCAAAAGATATTATTAGTGATATATTAATTATATAATTACTTTAAATCTTTAATTAATTTGCTTACTAATTTAAGGTTAAATTAATTAAATTGCTATCATTAACCTTTATTAACAACCTATTAATTTATGCTATTAATAGTAATGGAAAATAAAATTGTTAGATTAATAATAATAATAGGTTCTTGATATTACATTTAGAATAATCAAGTAAAATCGATTTGGGCTAACTTATTAAATTGGACTATTTATAAAAAATAAATATTAGTGGGCTATAATAATACGAGAGCCTGGACTTGAGCCTGGAGGGTAAACTAAAATCATGATATGCAATTAAGGAAAGTTTTGACCTTATTTAATAAATGGGATAAAATTCATAAATAAATTGTTGGACATTTAAAATATTCATGCGCTTTCTATAAATTATAAAATTAATGCATGTTCGAAAATTGGGGCGTCAGACATAAGACAATTAAAGACAAGCAAGAAAAAATAATAGATATAATATTGGATATTATATTTATTAAGAAATTAAATAATAAGAAATATATAATATAGGATATTATATATTATATTATATAATTATATCAACTGTGAATAGTAAATATAGTATTGGATATTATATATATTAAAATATTAAATAATAAGTAATATATAATATGGGATATTATATATGTTGTATTATTTAATAAGTTGAAGGGTAACTAATCAAATACTAGAGTTTTGACTCTAGGTTTTACTTAGTATAAATAAGGGATCTATGACAAGGAGTTGTAATTGAAGAAGGGAGATGAAAATCGATCCCCTTCCTGTAATATCCGGAATTTCTACTACTATTATTAATATTATTTTATCCGAGTTATATTGTACAGCATGGAATCTGTACAGTATGGAAAATAATTAAAGGACTGAGACATCTGTATTAATATAATTACTGTACTTGGTTGACAGTTGTATTGGAAGACATTGTGTGTCGGGCTTGTCGTATGAGAATATCATTGGAAGATGTATATATATTCAGTATGCTGTATGTTCGTGTTCTTTATGTCGAGACGTTGGACAAGAGTATCTGAAAATGGCTAAATACAGCAACATTAGCGCACGCTACGATGTATACTTAGCGTACGCTAAGGCACAAGTATTACGTACGTTAAATGGTATAGTTAACGTATGTTAAGATGCTAAGTGTTACGTACGCTATGCATAAGGCATTACGTACGTAACGAGAGGAATCGGACAGCTCAGGCTATGGCCGACAGGTGGGACCCGTGGTCGGCAGCTTTCAGCGAAGAACGTGCTCGGTCGAGCCAACTCTTGGTTAACGTACGCTACGGGTAGTGCATTACGTACGTTAAGTGAAGATTTACTGTAGCAAGTCAACGTACGTATTACGTACGTTATGGAGGAAACATTACGTACGTAAGCGAGTGAACGAAACAAGTCAGTGAGCTCTGGACTGATATTACGTATGCTACGAAGGACACTTAGCGTACGTTAGGTAGCATTACGTACGTTAATTCTGCTGGATAACGTACGTAATGGGGGATGCAGTTTATAAAATCAAGTTCGTTCTTTCATTTCTCCACGATAGAAAATCATTTCTTCCTCCAAAGTTCGTCCTTCTAAGGGTGTTAGTGAGAATAAACCTCTTCCAACTTGATTATAAGCTTGAAAGCATGGATTAGAGGCTTGGAGGTGAAGATATCAATGGTTCTTGAAGAGTTTGATGGTGTTATTCATGTTCTTGAGGTATGTTGATGAACTCTACACCTTGAATTCGGATTTTGATGTTATTGTTGATGAATAATTCGTATGAAGATGATTATGGTATTGTTGTTACGATTCTTGAGGCTATATGAACTATATGTTGAAGGATATGATGGTTTATGTCTTGATTATGTTGGTTATGATTATAGAATCATAGTGTTCTTGGTGTTCTTGGTAGAATTGTTTCGATTCTTGATGTTAGGAGGATCATATATTGGAAAATATGATTATATACACCTTGAATTATGAATGAGGATTGTTTAGATGTTAGAGGATATCGAATTACGTTGTTTTGATGGCTATGAACAAGGTTTCGAATCATTTAGTGTTCTTGAGGAACTCCTTGATGAATTTAACATAGCAAGACGATCGTATGTTGAATTATCGATATCTTTAGATATGAAGATGGAATGTTCGTTGACTGTAGTGGTAGAATTCGTATGTTCTTGATGAAATACGAATCATGATATCAATTTGGAATCCGGAAAGATTGTGATTGATCACCGAATATGATTTCCTTTACATTCGTATCCGTAATCGTATTTTGGTTATGAATTCGTAATTGTTGAGTTGGATGGTTCGGACTTGTATCTAATCGAGATATTGTGAAATCGTTGAGTTTGTCGATCGGTTATATTGATTAGTAATTATCGGATTTCGGTTCATATGATGGATATGAATTCGTAAAATGGTTTGAGTATATTATTTGGTTTTATATAGGATCGAGGTATTGTTGACCCGCTAAGTTTAATTGGTTGGCTATGTCGGTTATTGATTGTTATCAAATCGTTGCTATTTGATTACTTTGATAGGTTTAGATTATTTATCGGTGATTATATTCGTATGTTGCGGTCGTGTTCGAGTATGTTCGGGAATTGCATTGGTCGGGGCCGAGGAGCTCGTAGACAAAGGCAATGAGATTGGTAGTGGCTTCATCATCGTCGTATCAGTATCGAGGCAAGTTATTACTTGCACAGTAATAATGTTTAATGAATGGTTTCAGTTTCATTTCATTTATAATGCATATAGCAATGATTATTACTGCAAAGCGTGGAGATTTGGATTATATGTTGTCTTTCTGATTCTGGGAGTTAAATCATAATGTATATGCTTTATCTCGGTTATTGGCATGTTCAGGTATCAAGGTTACATTGCTATAAAGATGAGGATATGAGTATCTATAGTCCATGGTACATTTGGATCGCCGAGCATTGAGGATAATCGCCGGTGATGATTTGACATCGAGATTTCTCCTGAAGGACTCGGGACAAGTATCTTAGTTTGATTCGGTTTTGCGTTGATGTTGTTGATCATGCAGGTTGTCATTCATGTTGCTGAACATGAAGTCGTCCTAGTTGTTTCATCATAGTGCCGTTCATGTTTTGATTCATATATTGTTCATGTTGATGAACATATTGAGTTGCATATGTGTATGCATAATTGTATTGTTTATGTTGTGTTGATCCTGTGAGATCATGTGATCTATGCTGAGGGCGCTGGATCGGATGTCCACTATGCATTGGTCCGATCGGATCATCATGGGGATCTATGCTGAGGGCACTGGATCGTTGGATAGGTTTTCCACCATGCGTTGGTCCGACGGGATCATCATGGGGATCTATGCTGAGGGCGCTGGATCGTTGGATTACCCAGTGTTATGTTGATGGAATCATGTGGATTCGCATCATTGATTTTATCATGTGTTGATATTGTGCATATGTATATTATGGGTTTGCCATAAATATACACTATCGTTATTGATGTGAGCATATTAACGTTGTCATACGAGTATGCATTTGTAGGTCTTGTGTAGGACCATGTCCGTGTGTGGTATTGATCTAACCTCGGATTAGACTGACATGATTGTCATGGCATTTCATATCTTGAGGTATGTTCCGTAATTCATTCGGTATCTTTTGATGGACAATTGGTTATCGTCTTGGGATTTGATGATGCTATCCGATGGATCGTATTGGTCAGAACTGGTATATTTCCGTATCATGAGTTGGTGATGATAGTTTGAGAATCTTGAGTATTGTTTGAGGAATAGTATAGATATTATATTGGAGTTTATTGGTTAATCGAGTACGAGATGTGAAATGTGATAATGGTTATTCGGACGAGAATTGTTTGAGTAAGTAAAGTTACTATGATAAGATTACATTGGTCGTATTCTTATTTTGTATTCTAATTGGTATGTAATTATTAATGTGATGTGACGGTTATCATTGTTGGATATTATGGCTGACCCCCTCGTGGGCTTTCTTTTTAGGTTCTTGAGATATCGAGCTTGTAGCGGTCGTGGAGAGATGAGCTTCCCGGAGGATACTGGCTAGGGCATGTAATTGTGTATTGAGTTTCCTGATCGGTTGTTGTATTCCGCTGCTAGAGTATTTTTAATTGTTTGTCTTTTCCACTGCGTGAGTATTTTTAAATGGCCATTTGGTATCTGGTAACTTAGGTTACTCTGTCAACCGTTTTCTAAACTATTTTGTCGGTACATGTAAGCGATAGCTTAACGTATGTTTTTAAACTGTTGAGTTCTGGCATTTCAGGCCTTGTCCTTTCAAACGAGATTTTACGACGGTTTTGATAAACAGATTTTTATAGTCTTCAAATGTTTTAAAGATAGTACCGTCGTTGGCCTCTTGGGCATTTGTAAATATTTGCGAAAATTTCTTTTAGCCTTGTGGGTTCCATTCCGGGGCCCACGATGTTGTAATATTCCCGGTCGGGTCTGGGGGTGTTACACTTCCCTCAGAAATTCTCCCCGCCCCTTTCAGTTCAAGAAATCCCGGTTCACATATCCTGTGTTCTTCCCTTAGTTGTACTATTTATGAATATTATTCGTAAGGATCTAGCAATCCAGCTTGTGCAATTGTTTGTGTGTGGATCACTGAAAGAGGAAGGTGACTTTCATCAGCTTCTGTTCCGGATCTAGATCTGTTCTTCGGATTAAGGTAATTTGACGAACCTTTATTAAATTAATTAAATTACTGCATGAAGATCCTCATCTTGGGTTTTTCGATTTTTATTCCGCTGAATTTTTCGCTCATATTGGAGTATTAGATACCTGAAAAACCCAATAGTGGTATCGGAACCAACTTGGAAGTAATTTAATTGTTTATGTCGAACATGATTATGTGTTTTGAATATATGAATTGTGTTCTAGATCATATTTATAAAATAGAGATTTTATAATAATTTTTCTAATTTAATTTGATTAAATTGGATCGCCATAAATCAATTTTCTAGACTCTTTTGCAATTTTTCTATCCAGAACTTATCTGGAATAGATCTGTATTGTTATGGGTCAGACCGGCGCGAGTCCAAGTCAGTTGTGAACCGCGGACCAGAACCAACGGGTCGATGTAAATCGCAAAACAAATTATGCTGCGGGCGAGATTTGATCCCGCAATGTCCGGGCCCCAGGACCGCGTCTCGCCATATGGGATACGGCACCTGTTTGGTAGTTCTATTCACTGAGTTTTATTTAATCAAACAGTCTATTTAAAACTACCTAACAAATTTTCTTGGTGTCGGGTTTCGAACCCGCACGACCAGTTGGGCTGGGATATTAGATTGTTGATTTTTGCACGAATAGTTATCTTATGTTTGACTGTGAGGTAGATTCATAATATGTGTTTATTAATAATATGATAACTAATTATAATATATGTTTGGTGTATGGCATGACCATACATTGACCAATATTATTGGATGTTTCAATTTATTATTGGGTTGGATTCAAAGGCATATATTGTAATACACCGAGATATTCAGAATAATTACAGCGCCGTAAACCCTTTATATAAGAATTTACAAGGTTAAATTAAAAGAAAACTGATCAATACAAATAATACCACCAATAGTGTGTAATTTAATAACCAATTTAATCATCCAAAACAACCCATTAATACAAAGTTCTCAAATCACCATAAAGAACACGCGTACTCGAGTACTTATTACAAAAACAGAATACCAAAACAATTCAGACGGTTAACATCACTGTGCCCCTTCGTCATCATGCTGACACTGTGGTTGCTTCCCCGCTCCTCGGCTACCTGAACATTAAACAAATGTCCACCCCGCAGGGGTTAGCAAAACGATGCTAGTACAAGTACCAATAATTATACGAAATGAGATATACAACAACAATGTATAACAAAACACAAAGCACGGAATTCCTCTACCGGAATCCAACGATGCAAATCCACATGATTCCATCAACATAACACAGGGTAATCCAATGATCCAACGCCCTCAGCCTAGATCCCAAGATGATCCCGCCGGACCAACACGAGGTGGAAAAACCCGTCCAATGATCCAGCGCCCTCGGCATAGATCCCAAGATGATCCCGTCGGACCAACACGAGGTGGACAACTGATCTAGTACCCTCAGCATAGATCACACGATCCCATCGGATCAATACAACATATATAATACAACTATGCATACACATATGCAAATCACTATGTTCGTCAACATGAACAACATATGAATCATAATAAGAACAACATTATGACAAATCAACTTGGACGACCTCATGTTCAACAACATGAATGACAATATACATGATCAAAATCATCAACATTAAACCAAAATTAAATTAAGGTACTTGCCTCAGAAATGACGACAAAGATTGATACTTCCAATAACCTTCAACCCGCTCAAAGAACTCTCCCTCGATCAATTCACAATACCCGAACCTTAATTATACAATAACACCAATATAACTAAAGGTTCCGGATAATCGCTTCTAAACATTAAATGAACATGAAAGGCATAATCTATCCGATTATGATAAACACAATAATCTGCCCCAAGCCATACCGGTCGAATCATCACTACCACAATAATCTCAAAATGTTTCAATCAAGTCTTAACACATCTATAGATCGAATTCTTCAATTATACTTCATGATAGTTCTTCCTACAAGGATCCTATCCATACCCATCAACAATCCAACACAACATGATTTCATAATTAACTTGTAGAACATCCTAATCACCATATAAAACTCGTTACTAGGTTCAACATGATCATCATCATCTTCTTCTACAAGGGATAAACCCTAAGTTCCATCCATGTAGTTCCCCTATATGTGTTGTTCGATCGTATAGTTCATAACAAGCTCAATAACCTCAGTAATCTACTCATGAACATTCCTAAGAACATGAATTCCTGACTGTTAGAGTAACACATACCTTACTACGGAAGGAAACAACGAAATCACTTGATGAAAATTGAACTCCGGAAGCTTAAGTACGAATCCAAGATGCTTCCTAACTTCAACAACTAAGTAGAGATGATAAGATGAGGTTTATGTGGTGGGAGAAGCTCTTTGGTCTTGTAGAAATCGGACAAGGGGTGAAAGACAACGAGGTGAAATGAAGTGGGGTGCTGTCCCATTTATAATGTTCTGAACTTTACGTATGTTATCGCCTTAGCGTACGTTATTTGCCATCCTTAGCGTACGTTAACGTCCGGTAGTAGCTCACTGCCTCGTTTCTGGCTTCTCTTATGTACGTTAACAAATACATGTACGTACGTAATCTGATCATCGTAGCGTACGTTATTGGCCATATATAGCGTACATTAAGTCTCATTGGCTTGCTTTATCGAAAAGCCATCCAAGTTCATGCGGGGAATCTTTGTCTGATCGTGACCCCAACTGGCCCATATGCCGACCAGGCAATCTGTCATTGACTACCTTACGTACGCTAAGCTTAGCTCATAGCGTACGCTATCTATAGGTCTTAACATACGTTACGCTCACCGTATAGCGTACGTTATGATGTAGCTGCATGCATGAATAGGAAACTCAAAAACGCAGGAATACAAATACGGAAATCGTACTTCGATCATTAATACACAAAATCAAATGCCACTAGTTTCGTATACAGGTAAAATACACAATAATTATCTGGGTATTACATACTCTCCCTCTAAACAGAAGTTTCGTCCCGAAACTTAAGATGAAAATAATTCCGGGTATCTCGACTTCATACTTCCTCAGTCTCCCAAGTTGATTCTTCGACTCCATGTCGAGACCATTGAACTTTAATCAAGGAGATTGGTTTATTCCTTAATTGCTTGACTCGACTTTCGAGTATCTTGATTGGCTTCTCTTCGAACGTGCCATCGTTAGCCACCTCAATCTCGCCAAAATCGATGACATGACTGGGATCCGGTACATATTTCCGTAATTGGGATACGTGGAACACATTGTGAACATGACTCAGCGATGGCGGTAAGTCCAACCTGTACGCCAACTCCCCAACTCTTTCAAGAATCTCGAATGGTCCGATATATCTCGGACTCGGTTTTCCTTTCCTCGCAAAACGGAAAAAATCCCCGAGTAGGAGAAACCTTTAAAAGCACATGGTCCCCAATTCCAAACTCTAACGGGCGATGGCGCACGTCTGCATAAGACTTCTGTTGACTCTGGGCAATCAACATCCTTTCGCGAATCAAAGCTACCTTCTCTTAAGTCTATACTATCAACTCCGGTTCCGTCCCGATCAAGTCAGACGAATCATCCCAACACAGGAGTGATCTGCATCTTCTCCCGTATAACGCTTCAAAAGGTGCCATCTTAATGGAAGCATGCCAACTATTGTTGTAAGTGAATTCAATCAACAGCAGATGAACTTCCCAATCAGTTGACCAATCTAAGGCAAAAGCTCTCAGCATATCTTCTACTGTCTGAATAGTCCTTTGGAGTGTCCGTCAGTCTGAGGATGATAAGCTGTGCTAAAGTTCAGCTCGGTTCCCAAGGCTTTATGAACCAACTTCCAAAAGTGTGACACAAAGCGACCATTCCGATCTGAAATAATGGTCTTCGGCATATCATGCAATCGGACTATCTCCACAATGAATACTCGTGCCAACTTCTCTGGTCCCCAAGTATCCTTAATGCCCAGAAAACGAGCCGACTTAGTTAGATGATCAACTATCACCCAAATCATATTCATCCTCGTTCTGGTCCTTGGCATATTGGTGATAAAGTCCATCGATATATCTTCCCACTTTCATTCAGGAATCGGCAGTGGCTTCAACATTCCGGCAGGTCGCTGATGTTCAATCTTAACCTGTTGACAAGTTAAACACTTCGAGACGTATTACGCTACGTCCTTCTTCATATTTCCCCACCAGAAATTCTGCTTTAGATCCTTATACATCTTACTGGTGCCCGGGTGAATAAAATAGGGCGCACTGTGAGCTTCCTTCAGGATTGTCTGCTTTAAAACATCATCATCGGGGACGCAAACTCGCCTCTGGAATCTCAATACTCCATCATCATAAATTACAAATCCTGGGGCCTTTCCCTTGTCCACTTCATCACGTAATCGAATCATCAGGGGGTCATCTAATTGTTTAAATTTGATTTCATCAATCAATGATGAAGTTAATTCCATTACACATAATTGCCCTTTAATGCCTTGTAACCATACTTCAATTCCTTCACGAATCAACTCTCGCTGAATGCTGGACTGGGACGTAAGCATTTCCAACATTCGAATAGAAACTGGTTTGTGGCTTAGTGCATCAGCTACCACATTCGCTTTGCCTGGATGATAAAGAATTTCCAGGTCATAATTTTTAATCAATTCCAGCCATCTCCAGTGTCTCATGTTTAATTCCTTCTAACTGAAAATATATTTGAGACACTTATGATCTGTGAAGATCTGACAGTGAGTACCGTACAAATAATGTCGCCAAATCTTCAGAGCAAAGACAACGACTGCTAACTCTGAATCATGTGTCCAGTAGTTAACCTCATACGGTTTCAACTATCGAGAAGCATAGGCAATCACCCTATCCTTCTGCATCAACACACAACCCAGACCCTGATTTGAAGCATCGCTGTAAACTACGAACCCTTCAGTTCCATCTGGCAGTGCTAATATTGGCGCCGTTGTCAATCTCCTCTCGAGTTCATCAAAACTAATCTGACATTCCTCGTTCCACATGAATTTCGGAGTTTTCTGTAACAACTGAGTAAGCAGATGAGTAATTTTGGAAAATCCTTCCACAAAACGATGATAATACCCAGCAAGTCCTAAGAAACTTTGGACTTCCTTCACGTTCTTAGGAGATTCCCACTCCAAGATTGCCTCAACTTTCTTCGGGTCTACTTGGACTTTGTCGGTTGATATTACGTGCCCAAGGAACGTTACTTCCTTAAGCCAGAGCTCACATTTGGAAAGTTTTGCATAAAGCTGTTCATTTCTCAAAGTATTCAAAATAATATGCAAATGTTCTGCATGCTCTTCTGTATTCTTCGAATAAATCAAGATGTCGTCAATGAAAACGACCACGAATTTATCCAAGTATTCTAAGAATACTCGATTCATCAATTGCATAAACACATCAGGAGCATTAGTAAGACCAAATAGCATTACTATAAACTCATAGTGCCCATACCGAGATCTGAACGCGGACTTCGGTATATTAGATTTCTTAATCCTCAACTAATGGTATCCTGATCTCAAATCGATCTTTAAGAATACCGCCGCTCCCTGCAATTGATCAAAAAAATCATCAATCTGAGGTAATGGGTATTTATTCTTGATCGTTACCTTGTTAAGCTCCCTGTAATCTATACACAATCGGAGTGATCCGTCTTTTTTTCGAACAAAAAGAACGGGTGCACCCCAAGGAGAAACACTAGGTTGACTGTAACCCTTCTGCAACAATTCTTCAAGCTGTTTCTTTAACTCATACATCTCTGTTGGTGCCATATGGTATGGTGCTCTAAAAATAGGTGCAGCTCCCAGTTCCAATTCAACACTAAACTCTACAGCTCTACACAGAGGTAATCCAGGTAGTTCGTCAGGGAATACATCTGAGAATTCGTTCACAATTAAAATAGATGAGAGTTTTACTTCTTTCTTCTTCATGGCATAACACCAAAACCCGGCACATCCCTATTTCAGCAATTTAATCGCTTTCATGGCTTTGATCACTTTCCCTGAGCTCCTTGGTCCCCATCCTTCGAATAAATGTTCAGATCCGTCATCAGCAATAATCGAGATAACTCTTTTCTGATAATTCAAAATAGCCCCGTAACGATTGAGCTAATTGTGTGATGGCGAATTCCTCCCTCCTATCAACACAGGAAAATTTCTAGCTTCTAGATTTCCCACAATTCTCTCTTTACTCGGAAGACTCACAACATAAGGTTTACAATCATGCAAACACGAGATTTTTAAACGATTAACACAATTCGGTGATATGAAATAATGTGTAGCTCCTGAATCGAATAAGACACTAACTGGTTGCAAAAGAATCTGAATCGTACCTGATGCCACAGCAGTGTTCTGATCATCTGATCTTCTCATCTCATAAAGGCACGGAGTAACGGACACAGCACTGGATGCTTCTCTTTTTCCAAGATTCTGCTGTTGTAAACCACTCTGCTGTGTCAGGTTCACACTCATTTCTTTTGTAATTTTCACTGAAGTACGAGATCCAAATGTTCTAGTCTCATTGTCGCAAAACGTCGCATGATACCCTTCTTGCCCACATTCAAAACAGGTCACAGAAGGAGCGGAACAATTACGCCGAACATGCCCTGGTCGTCCACAGTTATAACACTTCTTTGCTGCATCTATAACTGTCGATGTCGTTTTGAACTTCTTTCCACCTCGGGAAGAATACGGAGGCCTCTTGGATGAATGGAATGAGGAATGGCCCTTGAGGGGCCCACTACTCTTACTCTCAGTAAAGTTGCCAGACACTTTCTGCTTCTTCAATTCCGCATATCTTTCCACTTCTGTCTCTTTCATCTCATAAGCTAGGGCTTTATCCTGATACTGTCGAAGTAGTACATTCGAATCCCGACATATATTGTTAGTGTAATGCCCAGCTAATTATTGTGTATATTACCTGTATTCAAACTTGTAACATTTGATTATGTGGTGTTATTAATCGAAGTGTGGTTTCCCGTATTCGTATTCCTTCATTTTGAATTTCCAACACATTCATGCATGCATGCATCTGCACGTCATAACGTACGCTAGATGTTAAGCATAACGTATGCTACGTGTTGAATATAAACATACGTTAGAGTTGTGGCGTAGCGTACGTAAGCTTCAGTCAAAGGCAGATCAGATAAGGTCGGCGTGTGGGGGCCAGAGGGAGATTTGTCGATTGCCCCACATGAACCTGGATGGCTTTTCGATAAAGCAGGTCAACGAGGCTTAAGCTAGATATGGGTGATAGCGTGCGCTATCTACAGGGTGTTACGTACGTACAAGGCTTTGTATAACGTACGTAATAGAATCCAGAATTGAGGCAGTGAGCTACTGCCAGACGCTAACGTACGCTAAGGTTTGAGGATAGCATACGCTAAGGCGATAACGTACGTAACGTGTTAAAATCTATTTATAGACCTCAACCTCCATTTCATTTCCTCCTCACTCCTTGGCCGATTTTTGCAACCTTAGAACTCCCCAGCACCAAAATTCTCTCATTTCATCATCTCAGCTCGATTTTGAGGATCGTAGACCCTTGTGGATTGGTGTTCAAGCTTCCGGTGTTGAGTTTCACCAAGTATTTCGTTGTTCTTCTTTATATTGAGGTATGTTGATCCTTCACCAACTAGATTACATGTTCTTTATGATGTTTTGAACCGGTTTTTGAGATTACCAAGTTCATTATTATCATGAGGAGTCGAACACCATATTTTTAGAAGAATAGATTCAGTTATACTTTGGTTCTCCTTCGTTGTTAAGAGTATTAATCGAACCTTGTTGAGATAGAACCTTAGGATGTAGTGTCCTGAGTTTGTTATGAATTATGAGCATGATTCTAGTGAGTTTTCTGAGATTACTAAGATATTTCACCGAGAATAATTCGTGTTTTTTTGATAGAGGTGTTCGGTTTAACAAACTTCTTCATATTCATGCTTGAAATGAACCGGCTATGTCGATAGAATCAAACCCATAACACCGTAGTATCGTTCCCTTGCGAAGTACGATTGGTATGCTTGTTTCTTAAATCACACCTTTGTTAAGAATTGTAAGATTAGTCGAACCATACATTTATTGGAATTAGAAATCAATATTGGGGTTTGGATTGTGGTAACATGTATATCCATGATTCTGTAGACGTCGTCATTTCATATTCGATATGGTCGTTCGATTCATATGAAGTACGTAATTGTTTCCGGATTAGCTTTCATCTAGTGGATAAACCGTGAACCGGCCTTACGTTAATGTTAACTCGAATATGACTTAGGGCGTTCGGTGCTCGTACGTTAGTTTTGAGAAGTATGTTGAATCCGTTGTTATTTCTTTTAAACAAGGTCCGAGCCTTGCAAGGTGATCGATCGAGGGGCGACAACCTTCGGGCGTACTAACAGTCGTTGGAGTATTTAATTCTTGCCATCTTTAAGGCAAGTATTGTAATTTGACTACTGGTTTAATGTTGATGATTTTGATCATGCATATTGTTATTCATGTTGTTGAACATGAGATCATTCAAGTTGAATTGTCATGATGTCGTTCAGGTTATTGATTCATATGTTGTTCATGTTGATGGACCTATCGATTTGCATATGTGTATGCATAATTGTATTGTATATGTCGTATTGATTCGAAGGGATCGTGTGATCTATGCCGAGGGAGCTGGATCAGTTGTCCACCTCGTATTGGTCCGACGGGATCATCTTGGGATCTATGCTGAGGGCATAGGATCATTGGATTACCCTGTGTTGTGTTGATGGAATCGTGTGGATTCGCATCATTGGATTCCAGTAGAGGAAGTCCGCGTTTTGTATTTTCCTATGCATCATAGTTGCATATCTGATTTTATATATTATGATACTTGTACTAGCATTGTTTTGCTAACCTCTGCGGGGGTGGACATTTGTTTTGATGTTCAAGTAGACGAGAAGCGGGTAAGCAACCACAGTACCAACATGATGATGAAGGGGCTCAGTGATATTATCCTTTGTATTGTTTTGGGTATTCTGGTTTGGTATTTGTACTCGAGTACGTGTGTTCTTTTAATGATTTGAGAAGTTAGTAATAATGGATTGTTTCGGGTTGTTTGGATTATTAAACCGGTTATCAAATTACTCCTATTGGTGGTACTTCCGTATTGTTCAGCATTTCTTTTAATTTAGCCTTGTAAACTCTTATATAAAGGGTTTACGACACTGTAATTATTTCCGAATATCTCGGGGTGTTACAGAATATGGTATCGGAGCTAAGATTCAGGGATATCTTGGCAGCCGGGTTTAGTTGGGTCTGTTCATGTCGTTTGATTTATCAGTCGCGTATAACATCACTGTACAACCAGCATCGTCATGTGGACCGTGGTTGTAAGTTTCCTAATCTCATATACTACCATTTTAATTATTTCGTGTTTTGTGGATATTGACGAATTTTAGAAGATTTTGCTCTGGGTATTGAGTATTTGTGTTTTCAGTATGTTGAGAGGAGGTCGTGGACGCGGACGCGGTCGTGGGCGTGGATGTGGTAATGCGAGATAGGAAGATTCGTCGTCTACCCCAGATTTGTCGGCTAATCGATCCGATTTCCGTTCTGGCAGACAACATGAATCGGTAAATAATGACAGAGCACGAACTATGGAGGAAGATGCAAATCATAACATGCCGGGAGTGCTTCAACAAGTGGTCACTCAGATGACCCAATTTGCTCAGGTGGTTGACCGAATGTAAGCGACGATGGGCCAACAGCGTAACGAAGACAATTGAGGAGACAAGTGGCTTTCGGAAGTGGTCAAGTTACACCCACTAAAATTTGATGGTTCTTCAGAGATGCCTACGTGGGACCACTGGCTAAAAGAACTGGAGAAGAAATTTGCGGGAATTAATTGTCCCGATGACCGAAAAGTTCCGATCGCTCAGTATTTTCTGACTGGGGAAGCTTTTGACTGGTGGGAATCCATTCGAGCTGAGGATCATAATGCCGACTGGACATAATTCAAATTAATGATGGAAGCACAATATTGTCCTCGTCCAGTTAGAGAGGCTAGAGTCCGAGAGTTTTTCTCATCGCAAAATCTGTAATATTCGTACTTTCTATTTTTGGTAATTTCTATTTTTGGTGTATGTTCATTTTGGACGACTCGCTTGTTACTGATTTTGAATTCTGAATCTATTTTGTTCTTGGAATTTTTCCATTTGGACGAGTTTCGGTGATGTTTTTACGTATTTTTCGTCTTGAGCTATGTTTTATCACGTGTGCGTTCGATTCTCGTAAAACTCGTTCGATTTCATTATTTTCCTTTATCCATGAGTTCGTATGGTTGAGTTACTCATGTGGTGAGTTTCGGATTGTTAATCCGACGTCGTATCGTGATTTTTCGGAAGTTTGGGCCATTTTGTAATTTCCTAGAGGTTTAGGGAATTTTATCTTCCTTGTTCTATTTCGGATTCCCTGATAACCCGAAGTGTATTTTCTTTCAGTATTTAGCTTCGTCTTTATGGATACCTCGTGTTTACACTTCTGGTTCTGTCCTTGTGTTGCGTTCAGTCTTTGTATCGTTTTGTACAAGAAACGGTGTTTAGCAGTGTGGAACTGTTGCATGCATAACGCATGTTATGCATGCTTCTTAGCGTGCGCTATCGATACCTGCATAACGTACGTTATGCATTATAGGTAACGTACGTTATAACCTTCATTAGTTAGTACAGAATGTTCTGCCGAGCTCTTACGTACGTTAACTTGTAGGGGGTTACGTACGTAAACCTCTTAACATACGTTAACAATATGTGTTAACATACGTAACGCACTGTCAGGTGTTTAAATCCTGAGTTGACCTCAGACGCGTTATTTCGCTTTTTTTCTTTCCTTTGCTCGCGACGAGAGTTCTTCGAGCGATTTGGGCGATTCGTGCAGAGCAGTCTGCAGAGTTCCTCCGTAGATCGATTATTGTGTTCCAAGTGAGATTAATCATCATCATAATCATCCTTCTCCGTCCGAATCGAGGTATATTTCTTTAGAACCCTAGCTTTTGGGGATTTCTGGATATTGATATGATTATACCCTTTGAAACTGATTTAGCTTCGATGAGTTGTTAGATTTCGATTACGTAGTCGTAATTCCTTGCTACCTATATAGTTTAACGGATTAAACTTCAATGTTTTCACCGTTACTAGATTAGGATCGTTTATGACTTCATAGTGACCGACGTATTGTCCCAACGGATAGAATTAGGATGAATTCTTACGTTTCCGCAATATTGAGATTGTTTGTATACCGTTATTGTGTTAGGAACGTATTTGTGAAGATTGTTCGGACCGAAACCTTTTCTTTCGCCATTCCCTTCGCTTCATTTTATTCAAGGCAAATACATGTATTACATTCCGTTATGTGTGTTACAGTTTCGATATGAATGATGAATCTTGATCTTTTGGGTGTGTGAGTTACTTGTTCCTTCCACCCAGAGCGTTCGACGGGACGTCTGGGGGTCGATACTAAGGGGTACGGCCGAGGAAATGGACTTGGGTGCGTGTGTAGTTGAACTTCCACCCGGAGCGTTCGACGGGGCGTCTGGGGGTCGATACTAAGGGGTACGACCGCGGAAGTAGTTTCCCACCCGGAGCGTTCGACGGGGCGTCTGGGGGTCGATAATAAGGGGTACGGCCACGGGTTACCAGTTGTGATATTGTAATGATTTCTTAAACCCATTTTGAATGCCAATGTGATATTCCGGAATATGGCTTTTCAAATGTTTTTGGAATGAGATGACTGTTTAAATCGTATCTGTATATAATGTAGTGTAATTGTGTACTTGTACTAGCTATTCGAATGCTAACCCCTTAAATGGGGGAAATGCGTCTTATGCATTTCAGGTATTGGTCGAGCTGAGGAGCTGGCACGGGATACGCACGCAAAGGATGGACCGGCATGATGATGAGCCTCGAGTTTGTAATATATGTTTTGTTATTATGTCTACTTGAATGTTGGATATTATTTGGTTTCTTTAATCTCGGTTGAAGTCCCCTGCATGGGCAATGAATTCGTATTAATTCGTACTTCTTGATGTCCGAATAAATTGTTTTGGCCGAGGCCACGGCCCCACTTTACTATGATTATTAGGTCCTATGAGTATTGTCTGTGAATTTTGAGTCATGTGTTAGCCTGGTAGACCTTGTGAAGGTTTTGCTGCATGTAACATCCCTTAGGTGAATTTGGGGTGTTACATTTATGGTATCGGAGACTTAGGTTATGAATGCCTAAGCTGTTGGTTAATTTTGGGTCTGTCAGTCGTGTCGTTAGAGTCAGTTGTTGAGCCTAATATCATCGTGCTACCATCTCTTCGTGCGACCCGTGGATATAAGTCTCCTCAAACTCTTATATTTCTATAATTCATTTCCTTGTGTTGTTTTGGATTATGAATTATGGTGCCGACTTTGCAAACTGTGGATCTTTCTGATTTTGTTCCTTTCATATATTTTCTTCAGTATGTTGAGAGGTCGCGGTAGACCAGCTAGGGGGCGCTGCCGAGGCCGCGGTCGTGGTGCAGATAATGAGGAAGCTCCACTTTCTCAGTCCTCTGCGAGTTCGCCTCTCATTCAGTTCCGGACACTCTACCTCTGAGTTCTGACGGGCAACAGAATTTGTCAGTCAGCCTAGATCAGCCATCGGGGAGTAATGCCGACATGGGAGCTACTGCTGTACTTCAGCAGTTGGTAGCTCATCTTGCCAAGATAGATCAGGGTGGACGCTAGAATCCGCCCCCGACTCCTGAGGATGAAGCTAGTAAGTGGCTTCAGAAGGTGACTAAGATGCACCCCCTCGTTTCACTGGATCTCCTGACACCCTTGGCTGGGAGAATTGGCTCTTTCAGTTGGGCAGAACTTTTGATGCCATAGCTTGTCCCGATGACAGGAGGGTACACATTGCTCAGTACCTCCTGGATAAGGAAGCTGCGGAATGGTGGGAGGCTGTGGCGCCCAGAGACCGCCCAGCTACTTGGGAGGAATTTAAGACTACTATGGAGGCAGAATATTGTCCACCGCCAGTCAAAGAATGCAGGATTGTGGAATTCTTCACTGCCACACCTCAGGACGTGCCGATTTCTCAGGCCATCATCTCTTATAATCAACAGTTTGGATTCATGAAGGATCAGCTGAGGACTGAGGCCGATAAAATACATTATTTCAATATGCGCATGAAGCCGCATATCAGGCAGAGTGTGGCACCACTCATGTGTGCCACCTTGAAAGAATACCAGGATCGCGCCCTAGCGATCTAGATGGCTGCCCCGGAATCAGAGTTGGGTTCCGAGGCCAAGAAACAGAAGACAACTGGCAGTTTTTCATCCGGCAAGAGTGGTCGATTTTTGAAATCTCAGTGTGCTCCTACATCAGGGAGGAGGCCGTTTCATCAGGACGGGGGATCTCAGGGTAACCGTTCAGTCCAGTCTTTTGCATCTGGCGACAGAGTTTATTTTAACTGCAACCAATATGAGCATTTGATGAAGGATTGCCCATTCCCTTTAGTTACTTGTTTTACTTGCGGACAGACCGAGCACCGGGCCACTCATTGCCAGAGGGCTACCAGAGCCGCCAGAGCTCCATATACCACCGCCGTTCAGAAGGAGCTTAGCGTCGACCAGAAGACTCCAGCCACTCAGGTTCCTCAGAGTTCGGGCTGTGGTAGGGGTCGGGGTCAGCTGGACCGCCGAGCTGCGTCTAGTTCGGGCTCAGTCCATCCTTAGTTGTATCAGATGAGGCGTACGGAGGAGACAGATGTTCTGGTGGCGTCACATACCACTCAGATCCTTTCTCATCCAGTTTCGGTGCTTTTTGATTCGGGTGCTACCCACTCTTTTATTGCTTCGAATTGTGTGTGCCGTATTGGTATGGACTGCTTGTTTGAGTGTGAACCATTTGTAGTGGGTATGCCTAGTGGGGATCGTATGGTTGGGAATCGGGAGGTTAGGGATTACCCAGTGAGGATCGAGAGCCGGGATTGGCCCTCGAATCTCATTGTTGTAGACCTTAAGGGTGAGGATTTGATCCTCGGGGATGATTGGTTGGATCGTCATGGTTCCATCATGAACTATCGGACTCATACTATCTCGATAGTGGCCGAGGATGGCACAAAGCATACACTTGTTGGTTGTAAGCCAGATAGATCAGGTAATGTGATTAGTGCCTTGAAGGCGATAAAACTTCTGAACCAGGGCTGTGCAGGCTACTGGTGTTACGCTTTGAAGGCAGAGAATGGTGGAGTTGACATGTCGTCGACTCCAGTTGTTAGTGAGTATTCCGACGTATTTCCGGATGACTTGCCGGGATTACCACCGCAGCAGGAGGTTGAGTTTCCTATTGATCTAGAGCCGAACGCGGCTCCTGTTTCTCGAGCGCCGTACCGTATGGCACCGTCAGAGATGTTAGAATTGAAGAAGCAGTTGGGAGATTTGCTAGATAAAGGGTATATTCGACCGAGTGCATCGCCTTGGGGTGCATCTGTGCTTTTTGTTAAGAAAAAGGATGGGTCGCTTCGTTTATGCACCGATTATCGAGAATTAAACAAGTTAACCATAAAAAATAAGTACCCTTTGCCCCGGATCGATGACTTATTTGATCAGCTTCAGGGAGAGACAGTCTTCTCAAAGATTGACTTACGATCGGGCTACTACCAGTTGAGGATTCGGGATAGCGATATACCGAAAGCTGCTTTTCGAACGAGATATCGCCATTACGAGTTTGTGGTTATGCCGTTCGGGCTAACCAATGCCCCAACAATGTTCATGCAGTTGATGAACAAAGTCTTTATTGAGTATCTGGACAAATTCGTCGTCATCTTTATCGACGACATTCTTATCTATTCCCGGAGTCAGGAGGAGCACGCCTTACATCTCCGCACTGTGTTAGATATTTTGAGAGCTGAGCAGCTGTACGCGAAGTTCTCTAAGTGTGAGTTTTGTATCTAGGAAGTGATATTCCTCGGGCATGATTTCAGCGTAGGGAGTTCGGGTAGATCCGCATAAGATAGAGGCAGTGATGGCTTGGGAACTGCCGAGAAATGTGAAGGAAGTGAGGAGTTTTATGGGACTTGCAGGCTAGTACCGTAGATTCGTCGAAGGATTTTCTAAGATCGCTAGACCACTCACCCAGTTACTCCAAAAGACTCAGAAGTTTGAGTGGACCGCCGACAGACAAGACAGTTTTGATGAGTTAAAGAGACGGTTGACTACTGCACCCGTTCTAGCCTTGCCTCAGGGGAACGGGGATTTTGTGGTTTATAGTGATGCTTCGGGCCTCGGACTTGGATGTGTCTTGATGCAGAGAGATAGAGTCATTGCTTATGCGTCCCGTCAGTTGAAACCTTACGAAGCAAACTACCCTACGCATGATTTAGAATTAGCAGCGGCCGTCTTCGCTTTAAAAATCTGGAGGCATTATCTGTTAGGAGTATGCCCTCGAATGCCACTCAGAGGTTGTTGAGTGAGGGCATTATACTTGTAATTATGTAAACCATTTATATAAGGCAAATGAATGTTTCTTTATTTACTGGTAGTTACTAGCATTCCTAACTCGTAAATAAACATATAGAAACTAGTCCGTGTATTTGAGAGCAAAACGTTCCACTCCTTATTGGATAAGGGGGTCGGCACTGGAAAGGTTTATAGCTCAAATACTTAATCGTTCGCAATTCGATGAAACTTGACTGGGCGTTAAGTTTATGTGAACACTTGTATGACATGTTCTTTGACATGGAGAGTGCCTGTCGAACACTAATGGTTAGTGGGAGCACACGTTATAGGTATGCTAATTAGATTAGTATACTCGAACCGACTCACCCTCGATTCGTCACATGGATTTCACTCCGGGATAGTCAATGACGGAATCGAAAGGTTGTGATAGGTATTCGTGAACCTTCGACTTGAAGATTTAGTAGGGATGTGCTTGTGACGTCAAGATTTCTATTAGAGTAGTTCGACCCTGTAAACCGGAAGGCGGGGGTCAACCTCGACGTGCATCTTTACGGGCAAGTAGCAGGTCCTACTGAATACCAAGATAGAATTCTTTCTCCTGTTAGTGAACGGGTTATATGTCCTATGCGGTTATTGGCAGATGAGATCATAAGTCTTTGGCCAAAGCATTGGAGCTAGCTGTATTAGATACACGAGAGCTCGATGATCTCGATTTGCATTAACGCATGCATTGCGTCAAGTACAGATAGGGTTTTACTGACCGTGACCCTATAACTTGATCGGGACATTTGAAAGAAGGGTTTATACGTATACTGGTATTCACGACAGAATGGTTCTTGAATGATCCCAATCATTCGTTCTCAGTTGGGGTACAGTGTAGGCCGCCAGGCTGGCTAGGTGGTGCTACTACTCTTTGGTTCCTCCCATTGCTGACTGAGACGGACCTACCGAGTCGCACATTAGGATTGACGACAGAATGAATTAAGCTAATTCTCTCATTATGAATATTAGATATTGGATATCTAATTTGGGACATTGGATGTTTAAATCGATTTATCGGATAAATTGATTTACGGCTTAATGGATTAAATATATCACTAGGTGATTAATTTAATTCATGAATATAATTATTTCATGGAGAAATTAATTATGTTATTTTGTATTTGATATGTTTAATTAATTGGATTAATTAATCGATACAAATACATCCGAACGGAATCGTAGTTTATCTGTTTGGACTTACGGGAGTCCGAAACGAACCGAACTCATCCGTTTCTGCATGGTAGCCGCCCCCCTAAGTTCCACCCACTTTCCTCTTGTCTTGTTGTTTTCATTTTATATGAAAAAGATGACTTTGTGGGGTTTGATCTCATGTGACATGAGTTGTTCACATGAGGGTGGAATAAGAATATAAGGAGGAAGACTTCATATCTCTAAAACAAGATATGATTCCTACGTGAGTGAGATTGAGAGAGAGAGAGAGAGAGAGAGAGAGAGAAACTATTTTCTCAATTATCTTCATCTTCTTCATTCATTTCTTCTTCATTTTTCTTGGAGAAAAATTGAGAGAAAATCATATAGAGAGAGTAAGATTAAAACACTTAGAGTGTAGTAATCTTTATATATATAGCTTCATTACTTAGCTCTATCCGTATCCTCGGAGGATAGCAAGGTGATCGTCGTTCCGGTTGTTTCTCCGGCGCGTGGCAAGTAGAGACGCGGTGCTTTCGGCGTTGGATCGTTCAAGAGATTGGGGAATAGCTCAAGAGAAGGTTACCATTTAATCAACAGAATTCGAGGGTTAGTTTCTTACGACTCTTGCTTTTCGTTTATATATTCGTATATACGTAGCTCGATCGATCCTCATAGGGATTCGGATTGAATTAATTTTCATTTTACCGCTTCTGCTGGGCCTTCGTTTTAGGCACCAAATCCCAACAGTGGTATCGGAGCGTAGGTCTTGCGATCATATATACGATATTAGCATTTGGAATGCTCGATTAGATGGTGAATGATTTGGAATCATTTTAGTCATAATCGTGGTATATGTTTTTACGTTCGTTGTAGTTATATGTTTCGTAAGTTTATGTCTAAATATAAATCTTAATTTCTTGGAAATATGATTTATATTGAAGATATGAATGTTGGAGAATATAGATATTGGATATCCGGTCGAAAAACTATCCCGAAATGCCGTTAGACGGTCCGGGAGGGGTCCGGAAGTCGGGGGCCGCGGCCGGCACTGGCCGGCACAGGCGACCATTGTGGGCCGCGGCACAGCTCCGAGGCCGCGGCCCACGCTGGCGGCCGCCGGCATGCCGAGCATGACTTCGGCCATGCCAGTTGTCTGCCGGCATCTTGCCGTGATGTTCGGCCATGGCAGGCCATTTTCGTCCCGGCTCGATTTTTCCGTGTATTCTTGAAAATTAATCTCCCGCATGTTAAATTAGATTTAATATAATTAAAATGATTTATGGTATTTCATTTTATAAGGGAAATTTGATTAATTGGAATATTTATGGTCGACCGAATTATTTTGAACGTTTTCATATTACTGATTCTGTGAATCGATTTGATGGGTTTGTATTGTTGATTGGATCAATGTATCTCTACGCTTTCCATTTATTTTGTATTTATTGGATGAATGCTTTTGAATGGGGATGTGGTTCGTGGACTTAGTTTTGAATCGTTCGTTTTATTCGATTGGGTTGTAAAGGCCGTTTTGAGCCTATTTATTTTACTAGAAATATTTGTATCTAGGATGCAATTTTCAATGTAAAATTTATATGTAATGACGAAGACCGGAGGAAGATCCATTTCGAGAAGACGAAGATTCAAGACGAAGACTTGTAATTAGATTACGGAGTTTTTTTTTTTTTTTTGTTTTCTAGGAAAGGTCCATGAACCACATGTTGGTAGCAACTAGGTTGTGAATGGTTGTTTCATATTGTATGAATGCCACAAACACGCTTAAACGATTAATGTGCAAAGTGTAACGCTAATCGCGAAAATTCTCCCACGATAAATTATTAAGTTTATAAGGTTTCAAGGTTTTCCTTCCCTCCATCGAGTTTTCGGGAAATTGAAATCCAAACCGGATGTGCTATGCTTCCGAGTTATCGGGGTAGTCGTCGGGAGGACGGATAAATTACCGAGCGCATTGGATGCCTTCAGTTGGAGCAAATTTTATCCCTAGAAACCTGATAGGTTGCTGGATAAGATTCAATTGTGAAACTGATTTGCGTCGATGGTATAAACTTAACTTGTTCACGAACCATAGAAATCGTATAGGTTGAGGGGAGTGAACAAGGGGAAAAAGAAGATCGAATCATCCATTAGATGGGTTGGTGTTGGACACCACTTTATGAAAATTAATAGACTAGAAACCTGTTCGGTTACCCTCTATTAAGATTTATAAAGAACTCGATCACCACTATGAAGTAGAGCGACGATACTTCCGGATTTTACATGGGAGTGTGTTATTCCGATAAAAATAGTGGGAGCTGGGTAACAAGAATAGAAAAGACCTTAATTCTATACTCAGAACATAATTGAATGAGTCACTAATTAATCTGTTATACTTAATGCAGACAAATCTCAATATGACAATGAATCCACTCGCAATTCTACTCGAAAAGAACACCTTAATAGGACCTAACTTTGTGGATTGGCTCCGCAATCTGATGATTGTCCTCAGTATAGAGGCACTGGGATACGTCTTGGAGACGGACATTCCGGCGCCTCCTGTGCGGACCCGAGCCAATCAGGAAGAGATTGAAAACTATGAAAAGTGGGTTAAGGATGACGTGAAAGTCCGTGCTTATATGATGGCTTCCATGTCTAATGTGCTTCAGAGAGCTCATGAGAAAATGACTTCTGCTAGGCAGATTCTATCTCACCTAACCGAACTTTATGGTGAGCACAGCAGAACTGCTAAATATGAGATATCCAAGCAACTGTTCGGTGCAAGGATGAAGGAAGGTGAGAAGGTTGGGGAACACGTCCTTAAAATGATATCCATGATCGAGAAATTGGAGGCTCTTGATTTTAAAATGGATACTTCTCTCCAAACCGACCTTATCCTACAGTCTCTCCCTGATTCCTTCTCACAGTTTGTTATGAACTTTAACTGTAATGAGATTGCATGTAACTTAGCTGGGCTAATGAACAAACTGGTGACCGCTCAGTCTCAGATGAAGACCCCGCGGATGAAGGAGTCTGCACTTGTGATTTCTTCTGGACTTCGGAAGTCTAAGAATAAGAAGAAAAAGACTAAGAAGCGGACTGGACCACAAGCTAAGGACCTTAAGAGAAAGGGCAAGGCCCCGTTGGTTCCAAAGAACAAGAAAAAGAAGGATGCTTGTCTCAAGTGCGGTGAGCTGGGCCACTGGGCTAGAGACTGTTCGATTCTTCATGGCACTTCAGGTACAGAACTTTTAGTTTTGGAAACAAATTGTTCGCTATCGTATTTTCTACTTCCCGGATACTAGATTCTCGGTGCTAGTTCTCATATTTGTAGCGTGAATCAAGATTCTGGAGCAAAGTAGGAAGCTTGAGCCGGAGAAGTTATGATCACAATGGAAGCGGGCATAGTGTCGAGGCGACCGACATAGGATCACTTCTTTTGGGTTTAGAATCCGACTTTGTTTTGACTTTAGAAGATGTACTTGTTTTGCCCAAGGGGCACAAAAACATTATATCCATTCCGGTCATGGACCGAAAAGGCTTTTCATTTTTCATTGGTGATGGTTCCTGCAAAATTTATTTTAGAAATAAACTAGTGGGTACTGCTACATTGTTGAATGGATTGTATCATCTAAATCTCAGCAACAAAGTAGTTGTGAATACTATGACTAGAAAACGTGGTAGGGATGAAACCAATCAAGTTTTGAAATGGCATCTTAGACTTGGTCATGTTGGTCAGACCAAGGTTTACAAGATGGAAAAAGATGGACTTATGGGTCCATTGGGATCGGATCCCTTTCCTACTTGTGAATCTTGCCTTAAAGGCAAAATGACTAAGTCCCCCTTCACAGGAACTTTTGAAAGAGCCGCTGATAAACTGGGATTAATCCATACTGACGTTTGTGGTGCTTTGGAAGCAGCACATGACGGATATCAATATTTCATTACGTTTACAGATGATCATACTAGGTATGGTTATGTATACTTAATGAAACATAAATCCGAGGCCTTTGAGAAATTCCAGGAATTCAAGGCCCTAGTCGAAAAACAAACTGGTAATCATATCAAGGCACTTCGGTCGGACCGAGGTGGCGAGTATATGAGTACGGAGTTTGATGAGTTCCTTAAAGAACATGGAATAGTTTCACAACTAACACCTCCAGGTACTCCTCAGTTAAATGGTGTGTCAGAAAGAAGGAACGAGACCCTGTTGAACATGGTCATTCCATCTTTGGGCTATCTTGACTTGCCGATTTACCTGTGGGGGTATTCACTCCTGACTGCCGCGTATATCTTGAACAGATGTCCTTCCAAATCCGTTCCTAAAACTCCACATGAGATGTGGGAAGGAAGGAAACCAAGTCTTAATCATATTAGGATTTGGGGATGTCCCGCTTATGTCAAGAAGACTAAGGTGGAAAAGTTGGAAGCTAGGTCTGCGAAGGGACGTTTCATTGGATTCCCGTCTGGGACGATGGTATATCTATTCTACATGCCCGAAGATTGAAGGATCATTGTTGCTTTACAAGCACACTTCCTGGAAGATGAGTTCATTCAGGAAGGCGGAGCAGGTAGAAGTATTTCTTTAGAAGAATACAATGAAACTCCTCGAGAGACACCTGTGCAAGAAACTGGAACCGAACTTTCTGAAACACAAGTACAACCACCTCGTAGGTCTAGTAGGGTGTCTCATTTAACTGAGAGGTATGGGCTTGTGCACTTGGAGGAGCTGGGTCTCCATGAGGTTCCAAGTGATAGCCAAGCGACCGACCCGACGACCTATGACCAAGCGATGGTGGATGTAGACTCCGCGAAATGGCGTGAAGCTATGGAAGCTGAGATAGACTCGATGCATGTAAATCAGGTCTGGACTCTAGTAGACCGCCCCAAGGGCATAGTGTCCATTGGGAATAAGTGGATCTACAAGAGAAAGACTGATGGTGATGGCAAGGTTGACGCCTATAAGGCCAGGCTTGTGGCAAAGGGTTATACCCAAAAGGAAGGGATTGATTACCACGATACCTTCTCGCCCGTAGCCCTGATCAAGTCTATTCGCATGATGCTTGCTATAGCTGCCTACCACGATTATGAGATATGGCAATTGGACGTAAAGACGGCTTTCCTTAATGGATTCCTCGAGGAGGAAATCTATATGGAGCAGCCTAAAGGTTTTGTGTCCGAAGTCAATATTCAGAAAGTGTGCAAGCTTCAGCGTTCCATTTATGGACTGAAGCAAGCGTCGCGTAGTTGGAACCTTCATTTTGACGAGGCAGTCAAAGAGTTTGACTTTGTGCAAAATGAAGAGGAACCTTGTGTATACAAGAAAGTTAGTGGGAGCAAGATCGCATTCTTAGTACTATATGTAGATGACATTCTACTAATAGGAAATGATGTGGGAATGCTCAGTTCTGTGAAAGCTTGGCTTTCGAGTAATTTCTCCATGAAAGACTTGGGAGAAGCAACCTATATTCTTGGTATTCGGCTCTACCGGGATCGAGCGAAGAGAACAATAGGCCTTTCCCAATCCCTCTATATAGATAAGATCTTAAAGCGATTTAACATGGATGATTCTAAAAGAGGGTTCCTACCGATGCAACATGGAATAAAACTCACCTTGAAGATGTGTCCTCAAAGTGAGGAACAACGCAAGGAAATGAGTAATATACCATATGCTTCGGCCGTGGGTAGTCTTATGTATGCTATGTTGTGTACAAGACCTTACATCGCGCATGCTGTAAGCGTGGTGAGTAGGTTTCAGGCAAACCCAGGTAGGGAACATTGGACTGCTGTAAAGAACGTTCTCAAGTACTTGATAAGAACGAGAGATATGGTTCTTATGTATGGCGGTGGAGATTTGGATGTGGTGGGATTCACTGATTCGGACTTCCAAGGACTGAAGGACGACTCGATGTCCACTTCTGGCTACATATTTACTCTTAATGGAGGAGCAGTATCTTGGCGTAGTGCCAAGCAAAGCGCGACTGCTGATTCCACCTGTCAGGCTGAGTATCAAGCAGCCTCGGAGGCTTCCAAGGAAGGGTTCTGGATTAAGAAGTTTCTAGGAGAACTTCAAGTGATACCATGTGCTGAGCTTCCTGTTCATTTGCATCGCGACAACGAGCAGTATGACGAGGCCAAGGAGCCGAGGTTTCACAACAGCACCAAACATATTGAAAGGAAGTATCATCTCGTAAGAGAATTTGTTCCCAAGGGATACATTGTGCTACACAGAGTAGACTCGGCCGACAACATCGCTGATCCACTGACCAAGCCACTTTCTCAGACTAGCTTGGAGTGCCATCTGGAGAACATGGGTATTAGATACCATAGTGTGTGGCATTGAGTGCAAGTGGGAGATTGTTAGGAGTATGCCCTCGAATGCCACTCAGAGGTTGTTGAGTGAGGGCATTGTACTTGTAATTATGTAAACCATTTATATAAGGCAAATGAATGTTTCTTTATTTACTGGTAGTTACTGGCATTCGTAACTCGTAAATAAACATATAGAAACTAGTCCGTGTATTTGAGAGCAAAACGTTCCACTCCTTATTGGATAAGGGGGTCGGCACTGGAAAGGTTTATAGCTCAAATACTTAATCGTTCGCAAGTCGATGAAACTTGACTGGGCGTTAATTTTATGTGAAGACTTGTATGACGTGTTCTTTGACATGGAGTGTGCCTGTCGAACACTAATGGTTAGTGGGAGCACACGTTATAGGTATGCTAATTAGATTAGTATACTCGAACTGACTCACCCTCGATTCGTCACACGGATTTCAGTCCGGGACAGTCAATGACGGAATCGAAAGGTTGTGATAGGTATTCGTGAACCTTCGACTTGAGGATTTAGTAGGGATGTGCTTGTGACATCAAGATTTTCATTAGAGTAGTTCGACCCTGTAAACCGGAAGGCGGGGGTCAACCTCGACGTGTATCTTTACGGGCAAGTAGCAGGTCCTACTGAATACCAAGATAGAATTCTTTCTCCTGTTAGTGAATGGGTTATATGTCCTATGAGGTTATTGGCAGATGAGATCATAAGTCTTTGGCCAAAGCATTAGAGCTAGCTGTATTAGATACACAAGAGCTCGATGATCTCGATTTGCATTAACGCATGCATAACATCAAGTACAGATAGGGTTTGACTGACCGTGACCTTATAACTTGATCGGGACATTTGAAAGAAGGGTTTATACGTATACTGGTATTCACGACAGAATGGTTCTTGAATGATCCCAATCATTCGTTCTCAGTTGGGGTACAGTGTAGGCCGCCAGGCTGGCTAGGTGGTGCTACTACTCTTTGGTTCCTCCCATTGCTGACTGAGACGGACCTACCGAGTCGCGCATTAGGATTGATGACAGAATGAATTAAGCTAATTCTCTCATTATGAATATTAGATATTGGATATCTAATTTGGGACATTGGATGTTTAAATCGATTTATCGGATAAATTGATTTACGGCTTAATGGATTAAATATATCACTGGGTGATTAATTTAATTCATGAATATAATTATTTCTTGGAGAAATTAATTATGTTATTTTGTATTTGATATGTTTAATTAATTGGATTAATTAATCTATACAAATACATCCGAACGGAATCGTAGTTTATCTGTTTGGACTCACGGGAGTCCGAAACAAACCGAACTCATCTGTTTCTGCATGGTAGCCGCCCCCCTAAGTTCCACCCACTTTCCTCTTGTCTTGTTGTTTTCATTTTATTTGAAAAAGATGACTTTGTGGGGTTTGATCTCATGTGACATGAGTTGTTCACATGAGGGTGGAATAAGAATATAAGGAGGAAGACTTCATATCTCTAAAACAAGATATGATTCCTACGTGAGTGAGATTGAGAGAGAGAGAGAAAAACTATTTTCTCAATTATCTTCATCTTCTTCATTCATTTCTTCTTCATTTTTCTTGGAGAAAAATTGAGAGAAAATCATATAGAGAGAGTAAGATTAAAACACTTAGAGTGTAGTAATCTTTACATATATAGCTTCATCACTTAGCTCTAGCCGTATATTCGGAGGATAGCAAGGTGATCGTCGTTCCAGTTGTTTCTCCGGCGCGTGGCAAGTAGAGACGCGGTGCTTTCGGCGTTGGATCGTTCAAGAGCTTGGGGAATAGCTCAAGAGAAGGTTACCATTTAATCAACGGACTTCGAGGGTTAGTTTCTTACGACTCTTGCTTTTCGTTTATATATTCGTATATACGTAGCTCGGTCGATCCTCGTAGGGATTCAGATCGAATTAATTTTCATTTTACCGCTTCCGCTGGGCCTTCGTTTTAGGCACCGAATCCCAACATTATCTCTATCGGTCGTCGTGTAAGATTTACACGGACCACAGGAGTTTGAAATATATCTTCAGTCAAAAGGAGTTGAATATGAGACAGCGTAGATGGTTGAAGTTAATTAAAGATTATGACCTCGAAATTATTTACCATCCGGGTAAGGCTAATGTGGTGGCAGACACGTTGAGTCGTAAGCCGATGGCGCTACAGATGTTAGAGGTACTTACACCTCAAGGCAAGATCCAGCGGGATTTGATTTGTCAAGATATCGAGGTTTGGGTCCAAAGAGTTCAGGGCCAGTTGTGTGCGTTAGAAATCACTTCGTCCTTGGTTGATGATATCAAGGCGAGGCAATATGATGATCCACTTTTAGTCCAGTTGAGAGAGGACGTGAAGAAGGGGAAATCCCCTGGATTTGTGGTTCAGGATGATGGAGTTTTGAGATTTCGCGGCAGATTATGTGTATCGAGTGATATTGAGTTGAGACAGAAGATCTTGAGTGAAGCTCATCCTACACCTTACTCCATACATCCTGGTACGAGCAAAATGTACAAGGATGTAAGGAGTAACTACTGGTGGAGCAATTTGACCGAGTTTAGATAAAGTGCCAACATACAGCAAGTAGCTGTCCTGAAGACAATCATACAGCAAGATGTCAAGTGCCTCAACATACAGCAAAAGAATAAAGTTCCATCATACAGCAAGAAGCCCATCAGCCGATGACATCAAGTATGGAAGCTGTCCTGAAACATTTATACATCATCTTTCCATACAGCAACCCTAAGATAGCCTAGAACGTGGAACCTACAGCTACATCAGTATAAACGCAACATGTTGGATACAGTAAAGTGTTGAGATCTTCAACACTTATCTAATAGGACTAAAGACCGTTGGAACGGAATCTACTTTACTCGCTAAAAGTCAAGCCTCATTTGAAAAGATGTATTTAAATACTGATTGGATAAAGTATTTAAATACCAGCAGACAAAGATCTTCAGACAAGGAGCAAAATCCGGGTCTTGTATTTTGCAAGTCAAACAACACGGAACGGAATCTCTGCTCAACGGATCTATTCTCAACGGATCTATTCCAAAGGATATATAAGTTTGAAGATCAGAAAAACAACGATATACACGAATATTCATAAGATCAAGATCTGAAAACTAAGCAAACTGAGATATACTGAGATACACTCGTGTACATCACAAGAATAGTATATCAAGAGCAATCATATTTCTTCAAGCATACTGCCAATCCTGAGATAAGAAATATACAAGTGCTCAACCTTGAACAACACATCATCAGCTCAAGCTCAAGAAAGTCAAGCTGTTGTTCAACCGTTATTCTTACATTTGAAGAAAACCATCAGCCCTGTATGGACTGAAGAAAGCCTTGCTTTTCCTGAACTGTGTGTGAAGAAGCAAGTCAAGTGAAAGCTTTGACCAATCTGTGTGGACAGTTGAAAGCGACAGTCTTTGTATCAATATGTGTGAACGATACAAGGATAGGTTTGATTATAGGCACGTAGTTGTGTACGTAGTGTTTATAATAAACATTTTCACTCCTGTGTGGAGGACCAGTGGACGTAGAGGGGTTTACCTCGAACCACTTTAAATATCGTGTCATTTACCTTATGCACTTATTGTTTTCATTACTGTGATTATCTTATAAGTATACATTGCATACCCTGTACGCACCAAGCTAACAAGAGAAAATCTAGTTGTTGTATTTACAGCAACTTACTTTAACAGACTTTCGCTACGCACTCTAATTTGTAAATAGTACAGCTTGATGCTTAAACACTTTCCAAGCTGTATTCTGTATACTTAGTGGCCAATAATACCTGATCGAAACTCCAAACAAAAGCTCACAACATGCATAATAACATAAGATGGATTTGCGGAAACCCCGAAATGGCGGTTCCGATCAACGATTATGAGAATCGAACCAATTAGCGACGGAAATGACAATAAACGCGGAATTGAGTAAAACAGGTCCGAAACACGCTCGGATAACAAAAGTTCAGTATTAATATTCTCGAAATATCAATACGATTATAAGCGAGTTACTAAAAATGAGAAATACACAAAAGTGAAAAATACCAGAAAAGAAAAAGTGTGGATATTACATTCTACCCCTCTAAACATAAGTTTCGTCCCGAAACTTAAGAAACAAACAACTCGGGGTACCTAGCACGCATGCTCTCCTCAGTTTCCCAAGTTGCCTCCCCAAAACCATGCCTCGACCACTGCACCTTGACCAAAGGAATGGTCTTATGCCTCAGTCGCTTCTCACGGTGTTCCAAGATCTTCAAGGGACGCTCCTCGAAAGTAATATCCTCGGCGATATCGATCTCACCATAGTCGATGACGTGACTAGGATTCAGAACATATTTCCTCAGCTAGGAAACATGGAAAACGCTATGGACGTGGCTCAAAGCCAGAGGCAATGCCAAATGGTATGCCAACCCGCCGACCCTCTCGAGAATCTTAAAGGGCCCAATAAACCTCAAACTCAACTTTCCCTTCTTCCCGAAGCAGAAAACTCCTCTCATCGGCGACAACGAACGTTAGCATAGGATTTCTATCGACTCTGAGCAGTCAAAATCCTCTCCCGAATCAATTCCACCTTCCACCTCGTCTCCATAGCGATATCCGGTTCAGTCCCGACCAAATCAGATGCCTCGTTCTAGCAAATCGGCGATCGACATCGCCGCCCATAAAGCGCCTCATACGGTACCATCTTGATCGATGCATGCCAACTATTGTTGTACGTGAACTCGATCAACGACAAATGCTCCTCCCAGTCACTGCTCCAATCGAGAGCTCAAGCACACAACATATCCTCAAATGCCTGGATAGTGCATTCCGACTGCCCATCCGACTGAGGATGAAAAGAAGTGCTCAGACGCAAACGAGTACCCAACGCCTTATGTAACGCCTGCCAAAAGTGCGATACAAAACGGTCATCCCGATCCGAAATAATAGACTTCGGGGTACTGTGAAGCCTCACAATCTGCACAATAAACACAGGAGCCAACCTTTCCGGACCCCAAGTATCCTTGATGCCTAGAAAATGTGCTGACTTGGTCGGACGATCCACAATCACCCAAACCATATTCATACCAGACTTCGATCTCGGCAAGCTCATGATGAAGTCCATCAAAATATCTTCCCATTTCCATTCCGGAACGGAAAGCGACTGCAATAACCCGGCCGATCGTTGATGCTCGATTTTGACCTACTGACAAGTCAAACATATCCCTACAAACCGTGCGACCTCCTCCTTCATGACATTCCACCAAAAGTTCCTCCTTAGGTCCTTGTACATCTTACTCGAACCAGGATGAACTGAGCAAGGCGTAGCATGGGCCTCATGCAAAATACTCCGCCTCAATTCCAAGTCGTTCGGTACACAAAGCCGACTTTGGAATCTCAACACACCATCCTCGTGAATCACAAACCCAGTAGGCTTTCCCTTAAGAACATTCCCTCAGATTTGAGTAATCATCGGATCCTCCAACTGCTTCAGTTTAATTTCATCGATCAGTGACAACGAAATCTCCAAAGCGCAAAGTTGCCCAACAGCTCCTGGCAACACAATTTCAACACTCAACTCGATCAAATCCCACTTAATCCCAGATTGAGACGTAAGTATCTCAAGCGTCCGCAACGCTATTGGTTTCCGACTCAAGGCGTCCGCCACGATGTTTGCCTTGCCCGGATGATAAAGGATTTCGAGGTCATAATCCTTAATCAACTCCAACCACCTCCCCTGCCTCATATTCAACTCCTGCTGAGTAAATATGTACTTCAGACTTTTATGATCGGTAAAAAGCTGACATGCAGAGCCAAAAAGATAGTGATGCCAAATATTGAGCGCGAAAACAACTGCCGCTAACTCCAAATCGTGAGTAGGGTAGTTAAGCTCATACGGCCTCAACTGTCTCAACGCATACGCGATAGTCTTGTTGTGCTGCATCAACACGCACACAAGACCCTGACCTGAAGCATCGCTATAAATGGCAAAACCCTCGTTGCCACACGACAAAGCTAAAATCGGGGCTGAAGTCAAACACCTCTTCAGCTCCTCAAAACTCGACTGCCTTTCGTCATTCCAGACGAACTTCTCGGATTTCTGGAGCAACTGTGTAAGTGGCCAAGCCAGTTTCAAGAACCCCTCGACGAACCTACGATAGTAGCCATCCAGACCCAAGAAACTACGGACCTCCTACACATTCTTAGGCAGTGCCCAATCCAACACTGCCTTAATCTTTTGTGGATCCACACGAACCCCCTCGGCTGAAATCACGTGACCCAGAAACATCACTTCTTTCAGCCAGAACTCACATTTCGAGAACTTCGCATAGAGTCACTCGGTCCTCAAAATGTCTAACACCACACGCAGATGCTGCGCATGCTCCTCCTCATTCTTCGAATAAATAAGAATATCGTCAATGAAGACGACGACACACTTATCCAAATACTCGATAAAGACCTTGTTCATCAACTGCATGAACACTGCCGTTGCGTTAGTTAGCCCGAAGGGCATAACCACAAACTCATAATGTCCGTATCTCATCTGTAAAGCTGTTTTCGGGACATCGGACTCCTTCACCCGAAGCTGATAGTACCCCGATCTCAAGTCGATCTTTGAGAATACCGCAGTTCACTGCAACTGATAAAACAAATTATCAATCCTTAGAAAGGGATAATTGTTCTTGATGGTTACATTGTTTAGCTCGCGATAGTCGATACATAAACGTAGTAAACCATCCTTCTTCCACACAAACAAGACCGGTGCACCCCAAGGCAAAGAGCTTGGTCGAATATACCCCGACTCAAGAAGCTCACTCAACTGCTTCTTCAACTCAGCCACCTCTGAAGGTGCCATACGATTCGGCGCCCTCGAAATTGGAGCCGCACCCGACTCTAACTCGATAGCAAACTCAACCTCATGGTCCGGTGGCAACCCCAGTAACTCTCCAGGAAAGACATCAGGGAACTCACTAACGACTGGAATCGATGAAAACTCGACCCCCACCATCCTCCTCCTTCAGGGCGTAGCACCAATAACCAGTACACCCCTTCCGCAGGAGTCTCATCGCCTTCAAGGCGTTAATTACGAACTTCCGGTTTCCCCAATTTTGCCCCGCGAAAGAGCGGTCGGTTCTGTCCTCGGCTAACATGGTGATGATTCTCGTGCGGTAGTTCATGATCGCACCATTCCGCTTGAGCCAATCATCCTCGAGAATCAAATCCTCACCCTCAATATTCACAACAACAAGATTAGAGAGCCAAGCCCTCTCACAAATAACCACAGAACAGTCTCGGACCTCTCGATCACAAATGATTCTATCACCACTAGGAAGTTTAAAGATGAAAGGCTCACAAGACGACAAGCAGTCAAGACTCAAACGGCGCACACACTCCAGAGAGATGAATGAATGCGTAGCACCAGAATCGAAAAGCACACTGACAGGATGAGAATGAATATGAATGGTACCTGTAGCCATGGTAGCCGCTGGATCATCAGCCCTCCTCATCTCATAAACACGCGGATGAGCGGAGCCGACACTGGAAGCTCCCCCTCTAGCGGGCTGACCCCGACCTCTCCCTCGGCTGGCACTCGGTGGAGACTGTGGAGCAAACGACCCCTGGTTCACACTCGGCTCTTTAGCCACTGGAAAAGAAGCCTGGGCACCAAGAATGTGCCCTACCCGCTCACAAAATGAAGCCTTGTGGCCTGACTGACCACAAGTATGACAAGTCAACAACGGACGAGGACACTCCCGGTTCCTATGGCCCGACTTGCCACAGTTAAAGCATCTGACATCACGAGTGGAGGCACTGGCAGCACTTCGAATTCCCCCAGAAAAACAAGCCGAACCGCCCACAGGAATATTTGCAGACCGAGATTTCTTCTGAACTCCGCCCTTGTGACCCGAAACGTTACCGACAGACTTCTGTTTCTTACTTTCTCGAGCCGCCTCACTGGCCGTGAAGGACATATCATAAGCAAGAGCTCTACTCTGATAGTCCTTTAGGGTGGTGCAGGCGAGCCCAGACATGTAATCACGAATCTTCGGTTTCATCCGCCTAGAAAAGTGGCAAATCTTGTCATCCTTCTCCTTAACCTGGGCCTTCACATAGCCCAATTCCCAGTTGAAATCCGCAATGGCCTGAGAAACCGGAATATCCTGAGGCTGAGCATCATAAAAAGCATGGACTCGGGCCTGACGAATCGACCATGGATAGTATTCAACTTCCATAATGTCTCTGAACTCGGCCCATGAAGCAACATGATCCCGAGGCTCAATGGCCTCCCACCAATCAGCAGCCTCCCCAGTGAGAAAATACTAAGCGATAGGGACCTTACGATCCCCCGGGAAGTTGGTGGCAACAAATATCTTAGACATCTCCTCGATCCACCTCTCCTAGTCGATCGGGTCTGAAGCCCCTAAGAACTGAGAAGGATGCATCTTGATGACGTCCTGAAGCCAGCGATCTGTTCCGGCCTGAGCAGCACGAGCCAGAGCCGGGTTCTGAACCGCCTGGGCTATAGTAGCCATTTGGTTCACCATTTGTTGCATCATAGCTGCAACACCAATATCGGCGCCATTGCCAGCTGTATCGTCTTGGGTGGCAGTATGGCCCTGAAGACCATCATTACTGCCGGCTCCCGAAGAGTGTGACGTGGCCGCCCTACTGGCTACCCTACGTCCCCGGCCGCATCAATGACCACGACCTCTTCCAGCATCTATACTGGAGATAAGAGGTAGCAAAAGCAACTCGATGATAAGTATGACAGGAAAAATAGTCACAGTTGAAGAAATGGAAGTACAATACGAGAAAACAAGGAATCGAGTAAGGAAAACTTACGAGCACTGGAAGTACCGAGACAATGGCATTGGGGTGACGATGTGCAAAACAAAACAAATCTAGACCCAATTAACCGGCAAGCCTAGGTATCCATAAACCTAGAGCTGTGATACCATTTTCTGTAACACCCCCAAGATATTCAGGGTATATTACAGCACCGTGGGCCCCTACCTGGGGCCCACCAGGCTAAATAATAAATACCACTCATCTAACCATCACAGTTAGCGAGAAAACACACATCACCAGGACAACAATTAAATAAAACGCCAGGTATAACCGGCGAAACAAACATCACCGACAATCATAACTAACATTTAATAATACAAACCATAATCCAAGTAAAAATACCTAAGTACTCGTGAGTACTATCTATAAGTTCACAAGTTTGGAAAACAACCATATCAAAACGGACAACGGAAATAAGGAACTCAGTTGCACACATCAACAACCCTGGCCAGCATCCTCGTACTATCTAAGTGCCCGCTCGTCCAGCTGAACATAATCTGAAATTCATAACAAGAATTTCCCCAAAACGGGTCCCCAAAGGGGTTAGCAATTATGCTAGTACAAGTAATCAAGGCAAACCATTCGCTTACACATTTCATAGTACATGCATCAAGTTATTTCAAAAACCAAAACCAGACATGTCTTTTCCGGAAACAAACAGTCAATAATCAATTTGCCTAGGACCGGGGTGAAGCTACTGGTCCCACTCGAGGCCTCTAAGGACTCTCCCGAGCTAGCCATATCATAAAACAAATCACGCACAGGCATCGCCTAGGACCGAGGTGAAGCCAGTGATCCCATTCTAGGCCTCAAAGGACCCTCCCGACTGGCTAGCGAATCAAGCTCGTGAATCCGGAGTGAAGTCACAAATTCCCCCGAGGCCTCGTCAGACCCTCCCGGAGTGAGCAAAGCACAAACAAATACATCACCATTTCATGTTAAGCATAAAAGTTTCCATGAGTACTTGCCTAGAGTAATTGACGACGACACGAATGAAAAGGAAAATCAACCACGATCGCTAGGAACCGATGAACCCGAACCTAACGATTCGGAGAATACAATAACAACCATTTCTAAACGAGTACAGAAATGGAATACACCCGGAAACCCACCTACAATTCATGTAAGTTCGTACAAAAACAACAACGAGGATGGATCGCAACCGAACCCTCTCGATTTCACAAATACCACGAAACCTACCATGAAGTCGTAGCGAAAACAAGAATACCACCAAGATTAATCATATACATCATGGATTAATAAAAAATACGGAACAAATCGAACAAAAATTCAAAAAACCCCAAATTTTCCAAAATTAGGGTTCTAGGAGATTACCTTCGATTAAGGACGAAGAACACGAGTAGATGTTGTTAATCTACACAAAGAACTCAAGGAAAATGATAGTTGAAATGATTGGAAGAAGAAATCGCCTCCAAATCGCCTTAGGATCGCTTGTCGCAGGGAAGGAGAAGAAAATGAGTAAAGTGGGGAATTTGGGTCAACTCTGTGGTATATATAACCAGAGGGCTTAGCGTACGCTAACGGCTCACGGTTAGCGCGCTCTAACCAGCCAAAACTAGTCCAGAACTTGCAGTTCTGGCCCGTTAGCGTGCGCTACCAGAAAATAACATGCGCTAACAGTCCCCCGATAGCGCGCGCTATCGGGCCATAGCGTGCGCTACCTGGTCACCAGACCGAGTCCAGAGGCATTCTGCCCAGTCTGGACTACCGAAATAGCGTGCGCTACCGGACACTCAGCGTGCGCTAAGACTAAATCATAGTGTGCACTAAGCTGCTCATCTAGAGAGCAGAGAATAGAAACAGCCTACTGCCACTGCTGTGCTCAAGTCACTAGCGCGCGCTAAAAAACAAACGTAGCGTGCGCTACGCAATGACACTAACGTGCGCTACACAATAGAGATAGCGCACGCTAGCAGGTGCAGACAGTAGTATAGGTAGCACCCTAAATATGGAAAACGGCGAATTCTTTCCCGGATGAAAACAACGCGCACCCGACCTTAAACAATGGCCGGAAGAAGACATACGAACGATGAGTTCGAGTCAGAACTGAGGTACTAAAAGAAAACATGATTCCGACTACACAAAGGTTCGGAAAACGACAACGATAGTAATTGCCCCACAACTTTGGAAAATTACAAAACCGACCGAAACATCCGAAATGCACGATACCTGATCGAAACGCCAAACAAAAGCTCACAACATGCATAATAACATAATATGGATTTGCGGCAACCCCGAAACGGCGGTTCTGATCAACGATTACGAGAATCGAACTAATTGGCGATGGAAATGACAATAAACGTGGAATTGAGTAAAACAGGTCCGAAAAACGCTCGGATAACAAAATCTAGTATTAAATATTCTCGAAATATCAATACGGTTACAAGTGAGTTACTAAAAACGAGAAATACACAAAATTGAATAATACCAGAAAAGAAAAAGTGTGGATATTAAAAAAAGTCTCATCGTAATCTATGCCTTCTTCCTATCTGTAGCCTTGTGCGACTAGACGGGATTTGTTCTGAAAACAAGTCTGTTCTCATCCTTCTTGTTTTTAAATACCCATTTGGTTCCAATTACAGCTTGGTGTTCTGGCCTGGGTACTAGATATATATTGTTCCTTTCGAAACCATTAAGCTCTTCTTCGATAGAAGTTATCCAATGACAATTATTCAAAGCTTCATTGGTTGAAACAGGTTCGGATTGAGCTAAGAATACAGCTAGGGTGAACATAGCTAGTCTCCTAAGTTCAGCTTGAGATTTCCAGACAGGAAATGGAGATTTATCAGAATCGGTTTCTTCTTGCGCACATAATACAGTTCCTTGTGTACTCTATTATTCTTCGAGCAGATACACCAGCATCAATATCTCCTATAATTAATTATTGTGGGTGATCTCTCAACCATCTTATATCAGGTTCTAGTTCGGCATCCCGTACTGTATCTTGTGGTGCTGTAGTTTGAGCTTCATCTTATACATCATCGGCTTTGACTACTTCTGATCTTACAGCTGCGGGATTAATCTCTAAGTCTACGACATGCTCTATAGGAGTTTGAGGGTCATTAATGGAGAGTGTTTGAATATTCTGGGTTAAGTCTTCTACTCCTGCAGGATCAAAATGAGGTTCATCGAACACTTCACGGACAGATTCCTCTATTTTAGCTTCCTTTTGTTAAAGATTCTGAAATCTTTGCTGATAAAGGAGTATCCTACGAATATCCCTTCATCAGACTTTTCCTCGAAGGTCTTGAGTTGATCTTTCCCATTATTCAGAACGTAACACCTACATCCAAATATATGAAAGTATGAAACTAATGGAGTTTTATTATTTCATACCTCATAGGCTATTTTGTTGTGATGTTTGTTGATTATACAACGGTTTTGTGTATAACACGCTGTATTGGTTGCTTCGCCCCTGAACCGCTGCGGCAACTTGATTGCTGCAATCATGGTTCATGTTGCTTCTTTGAGTGTTCTATTCTTTCTCTCGGCAACACCATTTTGCTGAGGAGTCCGAGCTGATGAGTTTTCATGCTGTATTCTATTGTCCGAACAGTATTGCTATATAAAGCGATTTGTGATTTCAGTGCCTCTGTCGAAACGAATGGACACGATACTCAACCCTTTCTGAAGCTTTCTAAGGTGCTCAAGCAACTTCATTGTGGTCTCTTTCTTCTTGTTGAGAAATATTATCTAAGCATACCTGGAAAAATCATCAATAATAATGAGACAATGTTTCTTACCTCCCAAGCTTATAGGGTCTACAAGGCCGTAGAGGTCCATGTGTAGCATATCCAGAAACCTGTGGGTGGATAGGTATGATTTGCTTTTTAAGGTGGTTTTGATTTGTTTGCCTTTCTGACAGGGTCCGCAGACGCTGTCTTTATGGAATGACATCGGGCAAACCTCTAACCATTCCCTGTCTGGCTAGTTTGTTGATCGTCTTGAAGTTGATGTGTGATATCCTCTTGTGCCATAACCAGCGTTGATCTGCAGTGCGTTTGGCAACAAAACAAGGAACAATGGAGCTAGTAGGCTTCCAGTCAGCAATATACATTTTACCTGACCTGCTTCCTGTAAGGACGACTTCCTTGGCCTTGATGTCCTTCACTCTACAGTGGTCTATATAGAATTTCACCGAGTACTGTTTGTCACAGAACTGGTTAATACTAAGTAGATTGTACTGTAGGCCTTCAACATAGGCTACGTCTGTGACTTTGAACTTTCCTACAAGCAGGGTTCCCTTCCCTCTTGTTCTTCCTTTGGACTTGTCACCAAAGCGCACTTTTGGACCGCGACCTTCTACATAATCTGATAGTTTGGTTACATCTCCTGTCATGTGCCGAGAATATCCGCTGTCAAAGTACCAGATGTCCTCTTTGATATCGTGTAAGGAAAGATATTAAGTAGATTTAGGTCCCCTTTGATTGTTGGGTCCATGTACGTTAGTGCCTTTTGGTACCCAAATTTGCCTGACAGCAATATGTTTGTTGTAGGTTACTTGTGGTCCAGTTTTGCGGTGTCTACGTGGGGCAGGTACGTAGTCGCTGTAACCTTTATAATCACGCATGTGAAATTTAGGGTTATAGTTCCAGTATGATTGCCATCTAGAAGGTGGAGCCATTTTATTAGATCTTACAGCTTGTCTTCTGGGTCTCCAGTTGGATTCCCAAAGCTGTTGTTGATACTGCACGGCGACCTATTTCTTTCACGGATAATGGGACTCCTGTATCCAATATCTAGGCCCACTGTACTGTTGATAGTACTGAGGTGTTTTCCTTTGATATTTGGATACAGCCTTCTGTCTAGATGGCTGCTGGCGCTTTTGATATGCTCGGGGAGCATGTTGTTGACTACGCCTTATAGGTCTTGGAGGTTGAGGTTTTCGCTGCCTGTGATGTGATCTTGGTGACGGAATCGCATCCTTCTCTGTATGTGGGGCAGATCTAACCTTTGTTGGACTTGGGATTTCTTCAGGTACAGGAATGAGTTCCACACCCCTGACGAATACCGTACTAGACTTTCCCTTGTGGGAGAATGAGTTGTATCCTAAGCCACTTTTATCATGAGCATGTTGCCCAGTGCTTAGAATTTCTTCCATCTCTTTAGATGATTTCTCGAACGATTTCAGGATGGACTCTAATTCTCCTTCTCGCTTTTCGAGAGTTTTTACTTTGGCTTTGAGTAAAGCAAAATCATTTATCTTGCTCTCATTATGAGACTTAGTCTCATTTAGATCATGGGCAAGTTGGTGATTGCTTTCCATGGGTTTTTCAAGTGTGACCTTGCTGTTTTCACAATCAATAGACATATTTTCATAGTTGTTTTTCATCAAGTTATTTTCAACTTTTAGCTCTAAGTTTGAAATTTCGAGCTGTATGTTTTCTCGTTTTAAAGTCTCATGAGCCTTTTGAATGTTTTTGAATTCATTCAACATGTTTTCAAAGGTATGAGATGCATTACAGGAGTAGTTGAGTTAACTTACTTCATCATCGCTATCCTCATTGTCTTGTATTTCTTTGGCCATAAAACACATATGCTTTATCTTTAATCTCGTCGGAGGAGGAGTCACTATCAGTGATAGCCTGAAGTCAATCCTCGGTCTTGTTCAATGCTGGCGGGGATTCTGATTCACTAATCACGGCCTTAAGCTTGTTTTTCCAGATGCACCTTCTTTCGTTCTTTTCTTGTTGCGCAGCTTCTGGCAACTTTTATGCTTTCAGATTGGACACTAATTTGCATAATGTCTTGGTTTTCTAATGTTATAACATATGTTAGAATCACCATAGGAGGGAGATTCAAAACTTACCTTGTGAAAAGACTTAGGCTTGTATGGAGTCTTTCCAGACTGTTTGATGAACTTTTTGAACTTGTGCATAAGCAGGGCCATTTCATCTTGTGACAGGATGTCATCATCGCTGTCTGCAGTCTTGTGTGCAGATTTGGATGTGCTGGGTGAAGTGTAATACCCGGTTGTAAATTCATTAATTGTCATTCAGTATATTGTCACTCAGTAATTTTCACTCAGTAATAGTGATTCATCATTCACATTCATTCATTGTATTCACCCTTCGGAGTAATTTTGTATCGTGTATCAGTTATTATTCGTCATTCAACCCGGTTGGAGAATTGGGCCATGCATATCATCATTGTAGTGGGCTGTGTGTGAGGAGTAGCGCACGCTACGTACTCTCTTTAGCGCGCGCTAATTGAGTACGGGTAGCGCACGCTACCTCTAAGCATTAGCGCACGCTAATGTGGTTCAGGCAGACAATCCAGAAGGCACTGGACTGAATTTAAGTTGTAGTAGCGCATGCTATGAATGGTAAGTAGCATACGCTAGTTGGGTGGATAGCGCACGCTAAGCAATCGGTGTAGCGCGCGCTAAGGTCCGAGCAGGCAGAGTCCAGTGGGTACTGGACTGGAATGAAATAATTCTTAGCGCACGCTATGAGTGGATATTAGCGTACTCTAAAGGTGTTAGTAGCGCACGCTAAGTAATTGGTGTAGTGCACGCTAACGTGAGCAAGGCAAGAGGACAGTAGGTTCTGGACTCCGGTATTCAGGACATCAGCCACCAGGTAGCGTGCGCTAACACAAGGTTAACGCACACTAATAAAAGGCGTTAGCGCACGCTACCAATGTATGTAGCGCATGCTAACGATGCAGACAGTGGGTACTGGACTACCCGGTGCACCCGTTAGCGCATGCTAAGCACAGGAGCTAGCGCGCGCTAAACTGGGTTTACTATATATTAGATAGTTTAGCCCCATTTCGTCATTTTTTCATTTGTCCTCCTCCTCTCGATGGTTTTGGGCGATTTTGGGCTTTTTGAGAAGTGTTCTTTGAGATGCAATCATCTTTCAACATCTTCAAGCTTATAATTCGGATTAATCATCATTTCATCCTCTCCAACACATCAAATCAAGGTAAACATTTCTTGGATCTAGAATTTCGGATTTTGAATGTTTTCCTCCCGATATCTTCGTGTAAGCTTGCTATTATGTTGGAATATGTTAGATATGGATTATCTACCTTGGATACATGTATTCCTATGGATTTATTGGTGTATATTTCGGATTTGATGAATATTTGGGGAATTATTTTAGAACCCTTGATGTGACTTTGGTTATTTTGGGGGTTTCTGATTGATGTTGTCGTAACCTTGAGTTGTTGTTTCCTTTTGTATTATTGATGTCATTAATGAAGTTTTGTTGGGTTGAATCATTCCTCGGAGGTTTGACATCGATATTATTGGGGTTGGTTGTAATCAAAGGGAAGAATGTATACAACCTATTCGTCAGAATGCCCTAATGAGGCTCTGTTCTTTTGGACTGAATGAATCGAATCGAATCAATCGAATCGAATCGAATGGATCGATTCGAATCGAATCGAATCGAATGGAACTTAATCGAATCGAAATATATATTAAGGGTAAATAATAATAATAATGGTAAATAATAATAATAATAATAATAGTAATTAACAACAACAACGATAATAGTAATATTATTAGTAATAATAACAATAATAATAATTAGGATTAATAATAATAATAATAATAAGAAGAAGAATTGAGCTGAACTGAACTGAATTGAACTGAACTGAACTGAAAACTGAAAAATAAGTCCAAAAGAACAGGGCCTGAGTTTAATTATTGTTGTATCGACTTTTGAGTTGGTTATAATCGTGCTTGATACGTATATTGAGCGTTTGTTGGTAATCATGTTATTCAAGGTTGTTCTAGCGACCGATATTCAATTAAGGACGTTTGTTCGTGAGAGGACATTTCACCACCGGTATTGTGTAAGTTAATTCTTACTCAGTTAAAAGGATACTCACTCCTTTCGTTGTTGATCATTCATATTCATAATTCATTCATAACGTATAATCGTGTTGAGACTTGTAATTGCCAAACTAATCATTCAATTCACGAGGAACGACGGTTCCAATCATTTCAATGAGCTATCATTCATTTCATTATTATTTCATCTCGGTGAGTCACTCTTGACCCTTGTCGGATTGTTATTCATTAATACTCATCATGGTCATTTTTGTTCATGTGACCTTCTGGGATCATATTGCATGGCCGGGTGGTTATGTGTGGAATTTTTAGTCGGGCACACGATAGTCATGTATACAGGTTCACCGACACAATGGACTGTGCACACGGTAACGTGCCTCCATGAGACTAATTAAGTACAAGTTCGAGTGTGTCCGTACACTCGTCTTGTCAACTTGCACGTCCCATTACGGGCGTACTATGATGCCCCTCTTCAGCTTAATTTCATAACTAAGAGACATATCATGATTGTGCTTGTTCAACTCTTGAGGATTGTTGTTCTGTGTAACTGACCCGTTGGGGGATGTTGTTTTCAGGTCATGGCAAGGCAAAAGCCCAGGAAGAGAACGTTGACGGCGAGGAGTCCCAATGATACTAGTAGGGGGCCCATTCCTTTTCAGTCATTCATGTTTCTTCATTTTATTTTCCGCTGCAGATTTCCGTTTGGACATTCATTTTGTTCAGTTTTGAATATTTTATCTTCATATAAAATATACATGTATTCTGTATTTCCTGGGTGTGTTGTACTTAAAACTCCTCATCGTAGTAATTGATGATATAATGTGGTTCGGTACTACAATTATATTATTTAATTCATTAATTTTAATCAATAATACGGAACGAATTGGACAAAAACGCAAAACCCCCAAAATTTCTCAAAATAGGGTTCTAGGAAATCTCACCTTGATTCGCTAGATCAAAGGATGTTATAGGATGATCAATCAATGATATGAACTCAAGAACTTCGTGGATTTGTTGACAAACATTATGGATCCAAGATCCCCAAGGCTCCAGCCGCGGAAGAAAAAGAGAGGAAATGAAAAACGAGTGAAAATGTGACTGCTCTGTCACATTTATACTGGGTCGGACTAGCGTGCGCTAGGCTGCCGAGCTAGCGTGCGCTATCGGCCCGGGCCGCAATCCGGAGACTTCCTCGACTAGACTGCTCGGCAGGGTAGCATGCGACCTTCCCGGTCGTAGCGTGCGCTACTGCCGTCGTAGCGTCTTGATGTCCGACAGTAGCGTGCTCTACCTGCCAATCCACCCGAGTCCAGAACTTCACTGCCCTTACTGTCTCAGCCGACTAGCGCGCGCAGCTAACTGGCCATAGCGTGTGCTGCCTCCCGGCCGTAGCGTGCGCTACCTTCCGGCCGTAGCGTGCACTACCTTCCGGCCGTAGCGTGCGCTACGCCGGTTCCTGCCGCACCCGTCCGGCCAGTGGCCGCAACCGTCCGGCCAGTACCCGCAACCGTCTGGCCAGTACCCGCAACCGTCCGGCCAGTGCCCGACCACCAGGACTCGACGACTCGATTATCCGAAATCGCACCGAACGAACACGATAAAACGCTCGTGGGGAAGATCATCAATCCGAGATGAAATGCTACAGGACAATGAATCACACGCGACCAAATAAACACGAAAAATCGATTAAGACAACAAATACGAATGTGGATACCCACAACTTTGGGTAAATTACAAAATAGCCCAAAACACCCGAACATCACGATACGTGATCGAATAACCAAACCGAAGTTTACAACACGTCTAACAAAGTTAAACGGACTTACGGAAAACTCGAAACAGTAGTTTCGAACGAGATTCACAAGAATCGAACTCGAGTGCGGAAAAGTCGCTAAGAAACACAGAATTCAACAAAACAACACCGAAACGAACTCGGATGATAAAAAGTGCAGAATTAATCATTCTCAGAATGATGAAACGGTCCCAAGCGAGTCGTCAAAATGGACTCTCTCCAAAAAAAGAAAATTACCGGAAATCGAATTTGCGGATATTACAGTTATAATCGTCCTTGATACGTATATTGAGAGTTTGTTGGTAATCATGTTATTCAAGGTTGTTCGAGCGATCGATATTCCATTAAGGACGTTTGTTCATGAGAGGACATTTCACCACCGGTATTGTGTAAGTTAATTCTTACTCAGTTAAAAGGATACTCACTCCTTTCGTTGTTGATCATTCATATTCATAATTCATTCATAACATATTAATCATGTTGGGACTTGTAATTGTCAAACTAATCATTCAATTCACGAGGAACGATGGTTCCAATCATTTCAATGAGCTATCATTCATTTCATTATTATTTCATCTCGGTGAGTCACTCTTGACCCTTGTCGGATTGTTATTCATTAATACTCATCATGGTCATTTTTGTTCATGTGACCTTCTGGGATCATATTGCGTGGCCGGGTGGTTATGTGTGAAATTTTTAGTCAGGCACATGATAGTCATGTGTACGGGTTCACCGACACAATGGACTGTGCACACGGTAACGTGCCTCCGTGAGACTAATTAGGTACAAGTTCGGGTGTGTCAGGACACTCATCTTGTGCGCTTGCACGTCCCATTACGGGTGTACTATGATGCCCCTCTTCAGCTTAATTTCATAACTAAGAGACATATCATGATTGTGCTTGTTCCACTCTTGAGGATTGTTGTTCTGTGTAACTAACCTCGTTGGGGGATGTTGTTTTCAGGTCATGGCAAGGCAAAAGCACGGGAAAAGAACATTGACGGCGAGGAGTCCCAGTGATATTAGTAGGGGGCCCAGTCCTTTTCAGTCATTCATGTTTCTTCATTTTATTTTCCGCTGCAGATTTCCGTTTGGACATTCATTTTGTTCAGTTTTGAATATTTTATCTTCATATAAAATATACATGTATTCTGTATTTCCTGGGTGTGTTGTACTTGAAACTCCTCATCGGAGTAATTTATGATATAATGTGGTTCGGTACTACAATTATATTATTTAATTCATTAATTTTAATCAATAATACGGAACGAATTGGACAAAAACGCAAAACCCCCAAAATTTCTCAAAATAGGGTTCTAGGAAATCTCACCTTGATTCGCAGGATCAAAGGATGTTATAGGATGATCAATCAATGATATGAACTCAAGAACTTCGTGGATTTGTTGACAAACATCATGGATCCAAGATCCCCAAGGCTCTAGCCGCGGAAGAAAAAGAGAGGAAATGAAAAACGAGTGAAAATGTGACTGCTCTGTCACATTTATACTGGGTCGGACTAGCGTGCGCTAGGCTGCCGAGCTAGCGTGCGCTATCGGCCCGGGCCGCAATCCGGAGACTTCCTCGACTAGACTGCTCGGCAGGGTAGCATGCGCAGCCTTCCAGTCGTAGCGTGCGCTACCTGCCGATCGTAGCGTGCGCAGTGTCCGACAGTAGCGTGCTCTACCTGCCAATCCACCCGAGTCCAGAACTTCACTGCCCTTACTGTCTCAGCCGACTAGCGCGCGCAGCTAACTGGCCGTAGCGTGTGCTGCCTCCCGGCCGTAGCGTGCGCTACCTTCCGGCCGTAGCGTGCGCTACCTTCTGGCCGTAGCGTGCGCTACGCCGGTTCCTGCCGCACCCGCCGGCCAGTGGCCGCAACCGTCCGGCCAGTACCCGCCACCGTCCGGCCAATACCCGCAACCGTCCGGCCTGTGCCCGACCACCAGGACTCGACGACTCTATTATCCGAAATCGCACCGAACGAACACGACAAAACGCTCGTGGGGAAGATCATCAATTCGAGATGAAATGCTACAGGACAATGAATCACACGCGACCAAATAAACACGAAAAATCGATCAAGACAACAAATACGAATGTGGATACCCACAACTTTGGGTAAATTACAAAATGGCCCAAAACACCCGAACATCACGATACGTGATCGAATAACCAAACCGAAGTTCACAACACGTCTAACAAAGTTAAACGGACTTACGGAAAACTCGAAATAGTAGTTTCGAACGAGATTCACAAGAATCAAACTCGAGTGCGGAAAAGTCGCTAAGAAACACAGAATTCAACAAAACAACACCGAAACGAACTCGGATGATAAAAAGTGCAGAATTAATCATTCTCAGAATGATGAAACGGTCCCAAGCGAGTCGTCAAAATGGAGTATCGCCAAAAAAGAAAATTACCAGAAATCGAATTTGCGGATATTACAGTTATAATCGTGCTTGATACGTATATTGAGAGTTTGTTGGTAATCATATTATTCAAGGTTGTTCGAGCGATCGATATTCCATTAAGGACGTTTGTTCATGAGAGGACATTTCACCACCGGTATTGTGTAAGTTAATTCTTACTCAGTTAAAAGGATACTCACTCCTTTCGTTGTTGATCATTCATATTCATAATTCATTCATAACATATTAATCGTGTTGGGACTTGTAATTGTCAAACTAATCATTCAATTCACGAGGAACGACGGTTCCAATCATTTCAATGAGCTATCATTCATTTCATTATTATTTCATCTCGGTGAGTCACTCTTGACCCTTGTCGGATTGTTATTCATTAATACTCATCATGGTCATTTTTGTTCATGTGACCTTCTGGGATCATATTGCGTGACCGGGTGGTTATGTGTGGAATTTTTAGTCAGGCACATGATAGTCATGTGTACGGGTTCACCGACACAATGGACTGTGCACACGGTAACGTGCCTCCGTGAGACTAATTAGGTACAAGTTCGGGTGTGTCAGGACACTCATCTTGTGCGCTTGCACGTCCCATTACGGGTGTACTATGATGCCCCTCTTCAGCTTAATTTCATAACTAAGAGATATATCATGATTGTGCTTGTTCAACTCTTGAGGATTGTTGTTCTGTGTAACTAACCTCGTTGGGGGATGTTGTTTTCAGGTCATGGAAAGGCAAAAGCACGGGAAGAGAACATTGACGGCGAGGAGTCCCAGTGATACTAGTAGGGGGGCCCAGTCCTTTTCAGTCATTCATGTTTCTTCATTTTTATTTCCGCTGCATATTTCCATTTGGACATTCATTTTGTTCAGTGTTGTATATTTTATCTTCATATAAAATATACATGTATTCTGTATTTCCTGGGTGTGTTGTACTTGAAACTCCTCACCGGAGTAATTGGTGATATAATGTGGTTCGGTTCTACAATTATATTATTTAATTCATTAATTTTCATTCGCCTGGTGGGTCCCAGTTGGGGGTCCACGGCACTGTAATATCCGCCTAGTTTGGGGTGTTACAGAGTTGGTATCGGAGTGTGGTTTTGAATACTACCTTCTGAGTCATGTCTCATTGAAATCATCGTTCATCATACTAGTATCATTGGACTTTCGCGTCACGTGTGACCTGTGCAAGAGCCAAGCCCCTCAGACCAAAAGAACAGTAAGATTTCTGATGCCATGGTATAATTTCTGGCATTAAGAATCACTCATTCATCATTCAACAGTCAACAATCCTCAATCATCATTTTTATTTCTGATCATGTCGATCATGTTAACTCATTAATCACTCAGTTCATTTCATTGATCAGTTGTTGATCTTGAGGATCGTATCATTAATCTTGTTAACTTGTTCAAGATAATCATTTCAAGAATTTTATCAGATAATTATGTCACCTCAGTTGATCATTCATGTAATCACGGTGTTGGAGCGCATATGCTCATTATTATCATTTCATAACGTAATCATAATGCGGCATTCATGCGAGATCTATAACTATCATGTGACCTTCCTACTTCAGTATGGAGAGAGCTAGCAGATGACGCAGGGGAAGAGGCCGCGGTGCGGGCTGAAACCCGGGAGCTCATGTGAATACACACGCGAACGCAAGGAATAATTGTAATTCATCGAGCAGCGATGCTGCCACTCATTCACCTGAAAATAGTCATTCACTGTCAGGGAGTCGCACCCAGGACACAGCTCATTCACAATGTGTTCGGGTTAACCCACTCGCGTTTATGCAGGGCATGATGGCCCAGATGACTCAGATGGCACGCCTCATGGAGATGATGCAGAACTCAACCGCTCAGAATCAACAGGCTCCTCCGCCACCACCTCCGAGGCAAGAGAGGAGTGTTAGTAGTATCATTGGCGATATCTCTCACCAGAGACCACCTACTTTCGAGGGCTCATCTAAGCTGGCAGATATTATTCACTGGCTTGATCATTTTGAGAAGTTATTTACTATGGTGGATTGTCCCGAAGGGCATAAAGTTTCAGTCGCGGCTTACTATCTGGGTAAGAGCGCTCACTCTTGGTGGTTATCTTTGAAGCCCACCGACGGATCTTGTACTTGGGAACAATTCAGGACTCTCATGATGGAGAGGTATTCTCCGGCCCACTCAGGGAGGCCAAGTTATCAGAATTACTCATTCCCGACCCCTCAACAGACAATGATGTTCTCACCATTGCTGAGAAATTTCAGGAACTTCTTCCTTTCGCCTAATCTATTATCCACTCCGAGGCGGATAAGATCAAGTACTTCAGTAAGAGGTTGAAACCTCCTATGCGGATGCAGTTGCTTAATCACAATTGCACCACCCTGGCCAAATTCATCGAGAAAGATCTTACTTATGAGCTTACTGCTAAGGAGATTGCTAAGCAACAAGCTTCATCTGCTAGCAAGAAATCCAAGAATCGTAATCAGTCATAAGGCAGTCAGGCAACCTTCAAGAAGCCTCGTGCAGGCCCTACTTTTTCTGAGTGACCTCTTATGGCGCCTAGACCCACGGAATCTCTGTCCCGAGTGGCCAGTTCAGCCATCACCTATTTCAACTGTGGAGAACAGGGTCATTTCAGAACTAAGTGTCCGAGGCAGACTATCACGTGCAACAACTGTGGAATTGCTGGGCATAAGGCACGTTTTTGCCGAAGAGATTCCAGACCTGCTCCGACGGCATCTCAGGACCCGAAGCAGTAAGCTGTTCAAAATCAGGATGCTCAGTCGGCGTCGTTTAAAATGACGGGAGCGAATAAAGGTAGAGCCCATAGTCATCAGACAGGAGCATCCGGTGCGGGGACTAGCAAGCCAAGAATTTATGAGATGAAGAGATCCGACGATCCGGAGGCCCGAATGATCTCAGGTACACTCGAAATTCTATCTCAACCTGTGTGTACCCTTTTTGATACTGTTGCATCACATTCATTCATTTTTGAGTCATGTTTGAGTAGATCACGCCTGTATAGTGGTACTAGTTGTGAGCCTTATGTCATTGGTCTACCAGACGGTAGAAGAATTATCGGAGATCGTGAGATTAAGAATTGTCTGATTTAGCTTAATGGCCGTGATTGGTTAGCGGACCTAATTGTCATAGACTTACCTAGATACGACGTCATATTGAGTATTGATTGGATGGATCGTCACGATGCCATCATTAGTGTATGCAAGCGTATGGTCACTATCATTTCAGACGATGGAGTCGAATGTGTATTTCAGGGAGGTAATCCCAGCTGTTCCAGTAGAGTCATTAATATGATAAAGGCAGTGAAATTACTCAATCAGGGGTGTGTCGGTTATTGGTGCTATATGACGAAGATCGAGGAATCATCAGTGATGTTGGCGGATATTCCTGTAGTGAGAGAATATGCCGATGTATTTCCAGAGGAGTTACCTGGTTTGCCTCCACAAAAAGATGTGAACTTCGGTTTGGTTATTCGATATCGAGGGAGCCTGGTACGTCTCCAATATTCGATATCGAGGGAGCCTGGTTATTCGGTCTGGTTTACCAGAGGAATTCACGATTGAGTTGGAGCCTGGTACATCTCCAATATCGAGGGCACCGTATCGGATGGCCCAGACTGAAATGCAGGAATTGAAGAATCAATTGGAGGAATTGTACGAGAAAGGTTATATCTGACCGAGTGCATCCCCGTGGGGGGCACCTGTGTTATTTATCAAGAAGAAGGATGGTTCTTTTCGCTTGTGCATTGATTATCGAGAATTGAACAGGGTGATGATCAAGAATAAATATCCCCTACCCCGCATCGAGGATCTCTTAGATCAACTTCAGGGAGCTTCAGTATTTTCCAAGATCGATTTAAGATCTGGGTATCATCAGTTGCGAATTCGAGAGTTGGATATCACAAGGATGGCGTTTCGAACACGCTATGGGCACTACGAGTTTGTAGTGATGCCGTTTGGATTAACTAATGCACCTGCGGTATTCATGGAATTAATGGATCGAGTCTTCATTGACTATTTGGATCAGTTCGTGGTTGTTTTTAGAGATGATATTTTGATTTATTCTCGTGACCGAGAGGAGCACGAATTTCACCTTCATCAGGTTCTCAACGTGTTGAGACGAGAGCAGCTATATGGAAAGTTTTCCAAATGTGAATTCTACATGTCCGAGGTGACGTTTCTCGGACATGTAATTTCATCAGACGGAGTATGTTGTTGCGATTATTCTTACACGCAAGTGCATGTCATCGTTTACAAGTAATAAAGTGATAAGTAGAGTATCGTTCCCACGAGGACTGAATCTCTAACTACAGATTTTTGTGTATTCCAATTTTATTTGAACAATCGAATTTGGGTTTTTGCAATTAATAACTAAAAGGATTACTAAAAGACTAGTAGAAAACGATAGCTTGAATAAAATAAATCAAATGATGAATAAGTCTAGGATTCTGAATCCACCTCAGTTTATCCGAATTTACTCTCGATTATCCGTAATAAATAAATTTTCCCAATTTATTGAAGGCGGAGATTGCTAATATATTCTACCACCTCTCCCGAGGTCAATAGATTTATCTAAAGGCGAATAACGCACTCTATCCCTAGGTGAATTAATTCGTCAATAGGCGAAAGGCATAAAATCTCCCAAAAGCCACGTAGTTCCTATGAGTATATTCCTATCTCACAGAATAAAACGGTCCTCACCAATAGTTCCTCACCAAATCTCCTCTCCTTATTCGAAGTGAATGATTAAATCAATACAACTATTGGCCAGATAATTGCAAGCATTAAACACAATTGGGAAAACTAAACAAAAAGGTAATTAATTGGAAAATCTCAAGAAATTCGTCAAAACATAGGTTTCATCAAAACCCTAGATTAGGGCTTTAGCCTGACATACTAATAATTGAAATTGCAGGATAAATAAATGAAAGCATAAAAATCAAACGCAGATGAAGCTCGGATTCCTCCGTTCTTCAGCTTCCGCCCTCTGCCTTTGAAGTCTTCTGCCTCCCTCTTCTTCTGTCGTCTCCAAGCTTAAGCTCCCAAAAGATAAAAAATCCAACGATAATTAATTAGGGTCTTAAACCCTATTTATAGCTCAGCACATCATCCAAATCGCGTCCGTAACAGTAGGTCGAAAACTGGCTTCGAAACGGCCCTGATCCGCGCGGACATACAAAAACCGCCAAGTGTGCCGCGGCGCACTAAATCTGTGCCACGGCACAGGGCCTTCAGCTGGATGCCTGGGCATCTTTAATTTCTTCTGTGCCGCGGCTCACCTGGACTGTGCCGAGGCACAGAGTACAGTTTACTCTGCCTTTGGCTAGGTGTCTTCTTGTGCCGCGGCCCTGCTTCCTTGTGCCGCGGCTCAGAGTCCAGATTTGCCGTTTTCGCCCGTTTTGCCTCGTTTTAGCTTCCGGACTTCAATTTCCTGTCAATCATACAAAATTAAGGCATTAAAGGCTCATTTAGACAATTTCACTCTCCAAAATAATACAAAATAATGATAAATAAGCGTATAAAAATATGTCTAACAAATACCCCCAAACTTAAGCCTTTGCTTGTCCTCAAGCAAAAAGAATTAAATTCAATAGAAGAATGTCGTGAATCATCGTGCAACTCATAGTGTTCAACCTAATCAATACTATCATGTAATTCTCTCTAAATAATACAAGTGTCATAATAGCAAGCTGCATTCAGAATAATGATTCCGCAAAGTAATCAAGTTCAGTCCTAATCACTCGTTCATGAAGAAAATCCAGCTCAAAGATTAACAAAACGTGAGTCAAATTGACCGTCAATATGAAAGGCTAAAATAAACAAGCTAGTTCGTCCCGTTCCACAGTCTAGTGGCATAATTTTCATGAGTTTCATAACAAATAAACCTCAGACAGTATCCCCTTATCTATATGTTCAAGAATTTGATTCGAGTTGACCACTAGGTTAGGATCTCGGGATGTTTCCTCGGGATAATCCTAGGGTGGAACTTCCATTCTCATGTATTAGGAAACCATTTGACGTAAAAGACACTCATGGGGCACATGGATGCTTCTAGTTACTAAGTTCCCGTCTACAGCGGAGAAACAACTCGAATATATAATTTCCGCATGTCCGAATGAAGGTCGCCGTTTTACGCGAGAGTAAACAACGGGTCACGCGAATACCCCCGGTTACTAGGTTCCCTATCATTGGCACATGTGAAATATCTAAATCACTAGTCTAATCAGGGTCGTCGTTTTACGCGAGAGTAAACAACGGGTCACGCGAATACCCCCGGTTACTAGACTTCCCTACATAGAACACATTATCTCGACTTTTGGGAAAAACTGACCAACTCTAAACTCAATCTAAGTGCCAACACGACTAATATAACTGGACGACTAACTAACCGAAAAATGTAACCAAACATATTGACGGTGATTTTAAAACAAGTATGTATCGTCTCTTATCTTCCAAGACCTCTACAATCACGAAAAAATTTCGGACCTAAATGAATACTAAGCAGAACAGAAATAACTGACTACAACTCGACTAAAACTCGACCGTTTCTTCAGAGAGAAAAACAGTGTCGTAACATCAGTATCACACAAATAGAAGCACGAAAAATTCACGAATAAAGAAGAATTAAGACAAGCAAGGCTATCCAAACGTATATAAAAAAATAACGCAAAGCAATGAAAAGTGCAACAAAATAAACTACAGCAATGAATGTAGCAACTGAAAGTAAATCCCCCCCAAACTTAGGACGTACATTGACCTCAATGGACAAAAAATGATATGCAATAAAAGTAAGAGGTCAAGTACTCCCCTCCAGTCCGCTCAGGAGCTGGTGCCGGCATCATCCGGTGAGGAGGGTGGTGTGGCTGTCCGGGCGGGTGCAATAAATGGCCCGTCGGGATGCATGATATGGGCCGTCCATCCGGCAAGGTGCTACTGATGATAAGCATCCCTCGCAGCCAGACGCCTCGCCTCTCGTCGGCTGGCCCGACGGGCCTGCTCTCGCATCTCGGCTCTGACGGCAGCAATAACGCTCTCCCGCTCCGTCCGCTCTGACGACAGCAATAACGCTCTCCCGCTCCGTCCCGCCTCCGCCTTCAATGCTCTCAACGCTCTCCCCCTCGTCTGGAATAAGCGGTCGCGGCCGGATCTTTTCATTGAAGATCTTGAAGATCTTGTGAATTTCAAGATCTTGCGTAAATCAGTCCTGAAAAGTACAACACGAGGGTTTATTTACGTAAACAATAATAACAATGATCTACACTCGGCTAAGGATCTCCAGCCAGAAATCTCGAATTTAACAAAATAGCACATTCGTGAGAGAAGGATGAAATTGGACTTAAACGTCTAAACTGGACGTAAGGGTTGGGCTTGCTGCAAATTCAGAACGAACACGTTGCACGAAGATTCAAAAGATTGCTTTAATAAAGAGAATTTTTCACTTAGGCAATTTATCAAACACCTTGAGGGCACGGGTTTATTTGAAGAATAATCATGGCTATAGTTCGATTCAACCCCCAAGAACAGAGACACAATTCATTCATCATCAAAACAACGCACTCAATTCATTCATATTCCAAACTAACCATGAAACTTTGATTAAAACTACCATGTTATCCTCTAAACAATCCTAAAACTTTTTGAAAGAAAATAACATGTTCAATCCATCCAAAGCATAAACAACTTCAAATCTAAACCATAAACAAGTAGAGATTAAAGATTGGAACATACCTTTTGGTTTTGTGAAGAATGCAAGAAGAAATCGCAAGAAAAATTGGAAGAAAGCTTGGCCGATTCGCTACCGGGAGGGAAAGAGAAGGGAAGAAGAAAACGTACCTGGGTGTTCGGCCGATTGAGAATTATAAGCTACCTAGGCCTTTCGGATTCCGCATAGTGTGCCGCGGCACAGCTAAAGTGAGCCGCGGTACAGGGTACAGTCCCTTTTACCTGTTTTCTCGTGTTGTCGTGTGCCGCGGCACAGATTTCGTGTGCCGCGTCTCAGTGCTCAAGTGTGCCGCGGCTCATTTATGCCGTGCCGCGGCACAAGGTACAGTGGGTTTAGCTCATCTCCTTCGATTTGTGTGTGCCGCGGCTCACAATACTTGTGCCGCGGCTCACACTTCAGTTTCTTCCCTGGGACTTTCCTGCACAGAATTTTGAGAAGAACACGTTAAAAGCGAGAGGCAGAAGCAAATTGAAGCACAAAAATGATGAAAAATAAGAATCACGAATGCAAGAAAAATAAAGAAACGCAAAAATCTACAACTACGAACTCGGGTTGCCTCCCGAGAAGCGCTAAGTTTATAGTCTTCATCCGGACCTATTGGAAAACATTAGTTCGCTTTTCGCAAACTCCATTTGGTTTCCGCCCCGTTCATAGAACCGTTCATATATTTGTTAAAATTATGACCATTGGTCGTTAGAGATTCGACTTTCGGTTCGGTCATCAAATGTTGTTTGTGGAAAGGTTTCGACGTGAACAACTTCCCGAAACACCCGTTTTTTCCATGACTAATTGTCCGTTGGGCTTTCGGCTTACTCTCCTCCTCCACAAACGCACTCAAGACTGCAGCAGATTTGTCCTCATGCTCGAGAAATGCTACTTGTTCTACATCCTTCTTAAAAATTGGACCATTTAACACAACATCTGAATTTTCCAACCGACGAATTTTTTGGTGCTTTCCTCTTTCAACGACATCTACACCTTCAATTTGTGACCTTTTATCAACACTTCCGGTACATGGAAACGATTTGAATACTTGAAAAGTAACTTGCTCGTCTTGGACTCTCAGAGTTAACTCCCCTTTTTCCACGTCTATAAGGGTTCGGCCAGTCGCTAGAAATGGTCGTCCCAAGATGATTGGAATATCTTCATCTTCCTCCATGTCGAGTACGATGAAATCGGCCGGAAAGATGAACTTATCAACCTTGACTAATACATCCTCAATCACTCCCCTCAGATACTTAATCGATCGATCCGCCAATTGTAAGGAGACTGTTGTTGGCTTGGCTTCCCCAATATCTAGCTTTTTGAAAATCGACAGAGGCATGAGGTTGATACTAGCACCGAGATCGCACAGTGCCTTTTTAAACGAAAGATTCCCCATGGTGCAGGGTATGTTGAAGCTTCCCGGATCTTTCAATTTTGGTGGGAGCTTCTTTTGAAGAATTGCGCTGCACTCCTCTGTCAAGGCGACCGTTTCAAACTCCTCAAGTTTTCTTTTCTTCGATAATATCTCTTTCATGAACTTAACGTAACTCGGCATCTGTTCCAACGCGTCGGCAAACGGAATGTTTATGTGAAGCTTTTTAAACACGTCAAGGAACTTAGAAAATTGTTTGTCCGCCTTTTTCTGCTGTAATCTCTGTGGAAACGGTACGGGGGGCACACATGTCTTCGAGTTATCCGGCAACTTTATTGAAGGTTTCAAATCCTTCGACTCCTCTGGCTCTAAATCATTCTTTTCCTCAATTTCCTTCTTCTTTTCACACCACTCGGGATGATCCAGCACCTCTTTCCCACTTCTTAAGCTGATTGCGTTTAGACTCTCTTTAGGATTTGTCTCTGTTGTACTCGGCAATGCTCCCTCCGGGCGATCTGTCAACACATTAGCAATTTGGCCCAGCTGGACCTCTAAGTTTCGTATGGAAGCGGAATGATTTTGCAATGTCGCTTCAGTACGGGTCATAAATTGACTCGTATTCGCCGCCAATTTTGCGAGTGCTTCCTCAAGAGAAATTTTTGGAGCGGGAGGGGGCTGCTGTTGATTCTGAGCGAACGGGGGCTGGTTTGAGTTCTGTCCGTTTCTCCACGAAAAGTTGGGATGATTGCGCCACCCCGTATTATAAGTGTTGGAGTACGGGTTATTCTGCCGATTTCCATTTCCCACGAATTGAGCCTGCTCCATCTGATGTTGCTCGAACGGGTTTCCAACTTGACACTCTGCGCTCGGGTGTGATCCGTTACACCAATTGCATGTCTCTATGGTAACGGGGGAAGGTGCGTGCGAAAATGCTTGGAGCTGTTGGGTCAAAGCGGCGACTTGAGCTGACAAAGTGGACATCAGGTCATTACTTGAAACTTCCATCACTCTCTTCGGTGTCAATATTTCCGATGGCCATTGGTATGCATTTGCGGCCATATCTTCCAAAAGCGAGTGTGCCTCGGCCATAGACTTTCCCATCAAGGCCCCTCCAGCGGCCGCATCCACGAGAGTGCGTGTAGAAGCACTCAAACCAGTATAGAACGTCTGAATCTGAAGCCAATCAGGAAGGCCGTGATGAGGGCATCTTCGTAACAAATCTTTATATCGCTCCCACGCCTCGTGGAGCAATTCCATATCGTACTAACCAAAGGTGGTTATTTCGTTTCTCAACCTCGCCGTCTTAGCAGGTGGGAAGAATTTGGCAAGGAAGGCTTGCGCTAACCCCCCCCATGTTGTAATCGACCCCGGCGGTAAGGAATTTAACCAAAATTTCGCTTTATCCCTCAAAGAAAAAGGGAAAAGCCTCAATCGGATGGCATCGTCGGTGACACCATTAGTCTTGAACGTGTCGCATATCTCAAGGAAAGAAGCAATATGGGCATTCGGGTCGTCATTCGGCAGTCCGCAGAATTGGCTCGCCTGCACCATCTGAATAATAGCAGGCTTGATCTCAAAATTATTGGCTTGGATAGTGGGATGCCGAATTCCCGAAAAATTAGCATTGATCTGCGGCATGGCATAGTCTCGAAGAGCTAGTTCCGGTTGAACTTGCCGCACATGGTTATCTCCTCCTTGGACTTCGATATTCTCGGCCATGTTGACCGTCGTCTGCAGCTCTCTTTTCTCCTTCTTGTTACTTCTTAGAGTGCGCTCGAGCTCGGTATCCAAAGGTAGTAGGCCTTCGTTACCGAGTTTTCTCATGCACTACACGAAAGGTCCTGAAAGGAAAAACAAATAAACGAAATTAAATACAAAAGAATAAAAATAAAACGTTCAAATTAAGACTAGAAATACTTAAATCGATATTAGAAAACTCTGTCCCCGACAACGGCGCCAAAAACTTGTTGCGATTATTATTACACGCAAGTGCACGTCATCGTTTACAAGTAATAAAGTGATAAGTAGAGTATCGTTCCCATGAGGACTGAATCTCTAACTACCGATTTTTGTGTATTCCAATTTTATTTGAACAATCGAATTTGGGTTTTTGCAATTAATAACTAAAAGGATTACTAAAAGACTAGTAGAAAACGATAGCTTGAATAAAATAAATCAAATGATGAATAAGTCTAGGATTCTGAATCCACCTCAGTTTATCCGAATTTACTCTCGATTATCCGTAATAAATAATTTTCCCAATTTATTGAAGGCGGAGATTGCTAATATATTCTACCGCCTCTCCCGAGGTCAATAGATTTATCTAAAGGCGAATAACGCACTCTATCCCTAGGTGAATTAATTCGTCAATAGGCGAAAGACATAAAATCTCCCAAAAGCCACGTAGTTCCTATGAGTATATTCCTATCTCACAGAATAAAACGGTCCTCACCAATAGTTCCTCACCAAATCTCCTCTCCTGATTCGAAGTGAATGATTAAATCAATACAACTATTGGCCAGATAATTGCAAGCATTAAACACAATTGGGAAAACTAAACAAAAAGGTAATTAATTGGAAAATCTCAAGAAATTCGTCAAAACATAGGTTTCATCAAAACCCTAGATTAGGGCTTTAGCCTGACATACTAATAATTGAAATTGCAGGATAAATAAATGAAAGCATAAAAATCAAACGCAGATGAAGCTCGGATTCCTCCGTTCTTCAGCTTCCGCCCTCTGCCTTTGAAGTCTTCTGCCTCCCTCTTCTTCTGTCGTCTCCAAGCTTAAGCTCCCAAAAGATAAAAAATCCAACGATAATTAATTAGGGTCTTAAACCCTATTTATAGCTCAGCACATCATCCAAATCGCGTCCGTAACAGTAGGTCGAAAACTGGCTTCGAAACGGCCCTAATCCGCGCGGACATACAAAAACCGCCAAGTGTGCCGCGGCGCACTAAATCTGTGCCGCGGCACAGGGCCTTCAGCTGGATGCAGGCGTCTTTAATTTCTTACGTACGCGGCTCACTGGTGTGCCGCGGCACAGAGTACAGTTTACTCTGCCTTTGGCTGGTTGTCTTCTTGTGCCGCGAGCCTGCTTCCTTGTGCCGTGGCTCATAGTCCAGATTTGCCGTTTTCGCCCGTTTTGCCTCGTTTTAGCTTCCGGACTTCAATTTCCTGTCAATCATACAAAATTAAGGCATTAAAGGCTCATTTAGACAATTTCACTCTCCAAAATAATACAAAATAATGATAAATAAGCGTATAAAAATACGTCTAACATATGTGTCGACCCTCAGAAGATGGAGGCTATCCGAGATTGGCAACCTCCTAAGAATGTTAAGGAAATCCGAAGCTTTCTCGGATTAGCTAGTTATTATCGGCGATTTGTGGAAGGATTTTATAAAACGCTCAACCTATGACGAACTTTTTATAGAAGGATAAGAAATACACTTGGTCTGACGCGTGTCAGCGAAGTTTTGAGGAACTCAAGAGTCGTTTAATTTCAGCGCATGTCCTTTCTTTACCACAAGGGACAGAAGGATTCACGGTTTATAGTGACGCGTCCGGACAGGGTCTTGGATGTGTATTAATGCAGAACGGGAAAGTGATTGCCTATGCTTCGCGGCAACTAAGACCTTATGAGGTCAACTATCCAACCCATGACCTCGAGCTAGCGGCCGTGGTTTTCGCGTTGAAGATTTGGCGTCATTATCTTTATGGCATCACCTGTCAGATTTTCACCGATCATAAGAGTTTGAAGTATATATTTACTCAGAAGGAGTTGAATATGCGTCAGAGACAGTGGTTAGAACTGATTAAGGATTATAACATTGAGATTCAATACCATCCGGGTAAGGCGAATGTTGTTGCCGATGCCTTAAGTCGTAAGTCCGTTCTGGAGCAAATGCTTGCTCGTTTAACCATTCACAAGGAGCTTCAACAGGAGTTCCTAAAGCATGAGATCGAGGTCTAGTTACAGCGAGTACAAGGGCAACTTTGTATGTTAGAGACTTCATCGCCACTTGAGGAGGCGATCTGAGAGAATAAGGGTTCAGACCCGTTTTTGTTGCGCATCCGAGAGGATGTGGCTCAGGGGAAAGCCCCTGGATTTGTGGTCCACGAGGATGGACTTTTGCGATATAAGAACCGGTTATGCATACCGGCGATTGACGAGTTGAAAAACTCGATTTTGAGAGAAGCTCATGCTACCCCTTATTCCATTCATCCGGGGTCTAGCAAGATGTACAAAGACTTGAAACAAAATTAATGGTGGAGTAATATGAAGCGAGAAGTCGCAGAATTTGTTTCGAGATGTTTAACCTGTCAGCAAGTCAAGATAGAACATCAGTGACCGGCGGGTATGCTGAAACCTCTCCCTATTCCCGAGTGGAAGTGGGAAGATATTTCAATGGACTTCATCACGAGTTTGCCGATGAGTCGTCATGGCATGAATACAATTTGGGTAATTGTAAACCGCTTAACTAAGTCAACTCATTTTCTTGAGATTAAGGATACGTGGGGTCCCGAGAGACTTGCCCAGTTGTTCATCAAAGAGATAATGAGATTGCACGGTACTCCTAAGAGTATCGTTTCTGATCATGACGGGCAATTCGTGTCACATTTTTGGAAATCAGTTCATCGTGCTCTGGGAACTCAGCTTAATCTCAGCACAACTTTTCATCCTCAGTCCGACGGATAATCAGAGAGGACTATTCACACGTTGGAGGACATGTTGAGGGCATGTGTTCTTGATTGGAAAGACGATTGGGAAGCCCAACTACCGTTGATTGAGTTCACGTACAATAACAGTTGGCATGCTTCGATTAAGATGGCACCTTACGAGGCCTTGTATGGTCGTCGTTGTCGATCTCCTTTGTGTTGGCATGACTTATAAGAATCAATCGGCACCAAGCCCGATATGCTTATAGCTGCCCGCGAGAAGGTAGATTTGATCAGGAGTCGTTTGTTGACCACTCAGAGTAGACAAAAGTCATATGTAGATAATCGTCGTCGACCAGTAGAGTTTGAGGTAGGCGACCACGTTTTGGTCAAGGTATCCCTGAGTCGAGGCATCTTCCGTTTCGGGAAGCGGGGAAAGTTGAGTCCGAAGTTCATTGGACCGTTTGAGATTTTGGATCGAGTAGGCAGTCTGGCTTATCGATTGGATTTACCTCCGGCATTGAGCCGAATTCATAATGTGTTTCACGTCTCTCAGTTGAGAAAGAATGTTGCCGACCCGAGTCACATACTTCAGTTCGATGAAATCGAGATCGCGGATGATCATACGTACGAGGAGCATCCTGTACGAGTCTTAGAGCGGCGAATCAAACAGTTGAGGAACAAGACAATTCATTTGGTTAAAATTCAGTGGTCTAGACACGGAGTCGATGAGGTTACTTGGGAAACCGAGGATAATATGCGGGAGAGTTATCCCGAATTATTTGACCCTTAGTTTCGAGGACGAAACTCTTTTGGGGGGGGGGGGGTAACACCCCCAAAACCATCCGGGATATTACAGCGCCGTGGGCCCCGCGCCGGAACCCACCAGGTTAAAAACCGTTTACAAAACCATTTAAAAATGCCAAAAGACCAATGACGGTAATATTTTAAATACTCAAATATCTTCAAAAACATAGTTCTCAAATACCGTCATAAAATACCATTTGAAAATACATGGCGAAATGCCAAATCTCGACAGTTCAAAGTGTATGTTAAGCCACCCCTTAAACATACCCATAAAATAGTTAGGAAAAAGGGTTTGATGAAATAACCCAAGTTCGTAAAATGCCAAAAAAAGCCATTTGAAATACACACAAGTTGGTAAAAATACCAAAGAGCCATTTTGAAATATACACATGTAGCGGAGATAAACACAATTCAAAATACGCATTTGCAGCGGAAATAAAACAATTAGAAATAAATACTCAATACTCAAAAACATGCCACAGCCACTATCACCCAGGAAGCTCATCCCTTCACGAGCACTACTAGCTCGATCTCCGAGTACCTAAAAATAAAGCCCACGATGGGGTCAGCCACAATACTCAACAATGATATCGATCACATCATCATAAATAATTACATACCAATGTAATAATAATGTGTGAATATTACCAAAGTAATCTTACCGCCATAACCTTACCAACCATGGCAATTCATAACAAATCAATCCTTACCATAATCCGTATTTCGCATTCTCAAATGACGAAATGAACTCAACAACAATTATCTGTACTGTATTCCAAAAATACCAACAATCCTCAAAACATCATCATAACTCATAAGTGTGGAAATAATCCAATCTGTGCCAACTCCTGTCCGTCGGATTACACAATCAAATCTCAACCTGGACAAACTAATAATACACAACATATCTGTAGATCAACTACCACATGATAATGATAACAAATCCTGAAACATCGACGTACAGTCCGAATGTTCATACGATTAGTAACAATGATCAACCAATACATCAACTGAGAATATCATCGACATGATAACTGCAATATGACCAACAAAGGATCAACGATAACCGAGAGTACCCTCAACATGGTAAACTCCCAACATGATCAACAAAGGATCAACAATAACCGAGAATACCCTCAACATGGTAAACTCCCAACACGTTCAACAAAGGATCAACAATAACCGAGAATACCCTCAACGTGGTAAACTCCAAACACGATCAACAAAGGATCAACTATAACCGAGAACACCCTCAACATTGTAGACTCCAAATGATCAACAAAGGACCAACAATAACCGAGAATACCCTCAATAAGGTTGACTCCAAATGATCAACAATAATGGATCTCAAAGAAATAACTTTGACTGTCGAACATACCCCTCGAGCGTATGAACAACCAGTCACAAACTGTCGAACATATCCAATCATACATGGACTATGAACGACCCAACAATATGGCTCAAAAGATGGACGTCACAGTACGCCCGATCCGGAAATGTGTCTGTGCACATGTCCACCCCGTATACGGAATCTAGGATATACGTGGGACATGTACTTAATTAGTCTCACGAACTACGTCTCGTGTGCACGGTTCAATGCGGAAACATCCACGCATAACCATCATGCGCCCGGCTAAAAATCCTACACAATAACCAATCGGCACGCAGATATGACTCCAGATATGTCACGATGCAACATGACAATGAAACTCAAAGAATCACATATCCAATAAGAATCAAAAGACTCACCGAAGTGAACAAGACAAACTGACAAAGAAAAGTCGATACGACTAATCAATATCCAAAACAACAATCCTGGGATCATCATCCCGACAAATGATCAACACGATCAACGATCTCAATACAATCAGCCCTGGGAGCATCATCCCTCAACGAAATAATCAATACGAATCCCAATATACGAAACATCATCGTACAACATATACAACAACTCAACATAATAATTATCCTTATAACCGAACAATACTTAAATTACCTCAAAGCCGAAGACAATATCCTTTCCACGAACCAACATCCCTGAACGAATACACAGTTATACGAATAATCCCGAAATAGGTATAGTCCATTATTACCAACAAACTGTTAGGATCGTATATTGCAAAGCATACTTTATGCTTGTATTACCTAATTTCCCTGTTACTACTTATGAAAATATTAATTACATTTAATCACATGTTTTGCATATATATTCACGTTATGGTTATGCAAATGAAATGTCTAATTATTTTATATTGTAGATAATGCGGTGTGTTGGTGTCGCATGGAAGATCACATTATCGGTGCCTTATAAATTAATATAATAGTTCACAACCTGTATAATTATTAGACAAATTATATAAAAGGTTGTAGTGTATGCTTGAGAATAGTTGGTCTTGACTATTACCATACATTAGCGTATTTGCATACGTTGAACTGGATCGAGGTGAGATAATGTCTGTAGGTCACAAGTCGTCCAGGAACAAGTCTAGAGGGGGGGGGTGAATAGACTTGTTGAAACTCTTGAACTCTTTTTCACGAAGAGTGAGTTTCTTCAGCTGATGGTCAAACAAATGACTTGGAGTCGTTTGTTCTTGGATAAGTGCGGAAGTCAGCTGATGACGAATATAAATTAATCTTAATGAAACACTTAACAATGTATGCAGCAGTTAGAGTATGATGCAGTAAAACAGTAAATAACACAGGCAAATATAGTGGTCTCAGAGGTGGGGTAATCCTCTATTAATCCACTTTTCTCCAAACCAGTTGGAGATGAATTCACTATAATTTTCAACCAGTGATAAATATTACACTGATTCAACCACAATATAACAGCTTCCAACCAGTGGAAATCCGTGCCGTTGTACACACACTTGACTGCCTTGCACCTCTTGATCCTCGATCCTCGGATGCCCTTACAGTCTCTTACTTCAACCAGTGAAGTACCCCGTACTCAAGATTATAGACAAGAGTGTTTGTCTTCTCCAACTTAAGAGCTTCCTTAAGTATGAACTTTTAGATCTGCTCTTTTCACGATGCTATTTGATTGCTTGAGATTGCTTTGTTTGCTTTGATCGCTAGAATGTATGTTCGCACCGGTTGTTGCTCAGTTTCAAATCTCTGGATATATATAGGTCAGATCTCTGAGCTTCTTCCTTGTAGCCGTTGCAAATTTGAACAAATCCGTCCGTTGGAGGGAGACTTCATTGTTTAATCTTTCCTGAACGTTGCAAGGCTGGATTCCCATTATTTAATTTTATCTTCCGACCGTTGTGAGGACTTCTGCATGTGAGCGCCGAATCTTTTGAATATAAAAGGATTAAAGTCTTCACGGTGGGTCAGGATGATTTAAATAAATCATATCTCTTGCGGGAATCACTCCAATTTGTCTCTTCACGTTGCATGTGAGCTATCCGTAAATTATCACTTTACAACGCAAGCTCACGTGTACTTGGAGTACTAGGCAGTAGTCGAGGTGATGTGCGGCTTACATCTCTGCAGTAGGTCCTCTCATACATTCCTTGTTTGTGACTTGTCGATCGGGTGACTTCCACTGAGGTACCTCAGTGATCTGGTCAAACTTCTCTGATAAAATTTAGTTGACCAGTGCTACTCTGACTGGAGTCGGCTGTACTTCTCTGATGGACTAGGCTGTACTTATTACTTAGCCGCTTTTCAGCCTAACTAACTTTTTGGCCTACAGAAGACACTCATTTGGTTCTTCTTTACATTTTGCCAAGTTTTATACTTAACATATTTTGGCCTATGTAAGATACTCATTTGGTTCTTCCTTACATTTTGCCAAGTAATAAACATTTGATTTTAAATTAATGACATCATCAAAATCTAACAAGTATTCCTAACAAATTCCCCCTATTTTGATGATGGCAAAACTAAGTAAGAAATCAAATGACCAAGTCTGCACTTAAGTGCGAGACACAAACTGAAATCAGTCTAATATTGAGACAACTGGAAATTGTCATTCAATAGACTGTTATAAAATTTTCTGACTTATCATTGAAATTTTACAAGAATGTTTTAACTACAGAAAATAAAATTACAAGTAAGAAAAATAACTAGAAGGTCATCGGCCTCTTCCTCAGCCTCTTCGAACAGGCTGCTTGGCAGGCTTGAATGGTTTGGCTCCGATTGGTCTTATCTTTACTGGAGCAAGTCCATATTTTCTCTTTACAACCAGTGCTGCGAAGTCTTGCTCTTGCTGAGATCTGAATCTGTTCTCAAGACACACTAGCTTGATTTCCTTCTGAAGTGCTAACTCATCAAGTTCACCATCCATACGGATTGGTGCTTCTTCAGCTCTGAATAAGGGAATCATAGGAAAGGCATTTTGCTCTTTAGCGTGCTTCTTCAGAACAGCCCAAAGATTCGGATGGACTTCTTCCATGAAGTTTATGAAGATTTCTTGTGGGGAGAGTTTGTCATCATGGAGAAGTTCCCAGACATAATAGTCTCTGATGAATCTCTTCTTAGCAGCTCCCCACATTTCAAGAGCTTCAAATGGGATGAAATCCTCAACATACCATAGCTCCAACCCTTCCCATTCAAGAGTAGATTCAAAGCCGCCTCTAGTCCTTCTTCTTTTTCCTTCAGGCTGGTCAGTCTGGACATCTCGATCTACAGCTTCCTTTCTCTTTAGACTGGAGGGTCCTTCAATATGAGGGACATCCTGCTTCTTCTTGCTTCTGATTTCTCTCTCTTCCCCCTGAATCCTCTCTTCCCCCTTTTTGCCAACATCAATAAGGGTAGTCAACTGCTGTTCTGTTGTTGGTAGGGGGAGGAGGCTGAGAGATTTCTCTCTGAAGAAGGGTGTCAATCTTGGCATTTATGGTCTGAAGGTCAGGAGTGACCTGAGTTGATAGCAGCTCCCCAATAGTGTCTCTGACAATTTGCTTGATCAGCTCAGTCATGGTAGGAGATAACTGAGCTGATGGAGAGTGCTCTCCTGATCCTTCTGCAAGGGAACTACTAGGCTGAGGCTCTGCCGCACTGGTAAGTCAGTTGGGTTTTCTCAGGGTCCACGACACTGAGTCTTACCCGACTACGCTTCTAGGCTGGTGTACCGGGCAGGTACAACAATCCTATCTGCAGCTTCGTGAGTAGGCTCCGGCTCCGGCTCTTGTTCTGGCTCCTTGTCCCCTTCTTTCTCTTCCTCTTTCCCTTCTTCTTCTCCAGATTTTTCTTTGTCTTCTTCCTCATCTTTTTGTTTTTCTTTTTCTGCTCCTCCTTCACCTCCATCATCATTATCATCATCATCATCATCATCATCATCATTTTTATCATCATCTTTCTCCTTCTTTCCTTCATCATCTTCATCCTCCTTATCTTCTTCATATTTTTCCTGATCTACTTCCTCTCCTTATTCTTCATCTCCTTCATCAGCCACTTCTTCTGTCTTCTCAATCTCCTCTGACTGTTTTTCAACTGGTATATTTTCTCCTGATTCTTTCTCTTCTTCATCTCCTTCAGCCACCAAATCAATAATTTCATTGTCTTCATTAACTTCTTCTATCCTAATCTCCTTTTCTAATTCCTCTTCCTCCTCCTCTCCAAAAACGCCATCAAAAATACTTAGCATAATAGAATGGATAAATTGGTCCATGTTTGTCTTAAAAGACATGAAGATTTGTAAAAGACATGGTTTTGAAAGTCTTCCACTCTTTAAAAATATGTACGAAAGAGTGTTTTTCTGCTTGTGGTTTAACAAGCTGAAGTTGTTCAATAGAGAGATTGAATGTATTATTTTCTAACAGATTAAAAGTGTAATCTGCTTCAGGAATAGAGATAATAAGACCTGCTTCCTCTTCTTCGGATATGTAAACTGGAGGTGTAATAACAGGTACAATCCGAGTTTCAGTGTCTGGTGCAGGCAGGTCCGGATGGATTGGTGATTGGACTGATGGGCTGTCGTGATGCTCAGACTGCTCTCCCTCACTGAACTGCAGCTTCCTTGGCCTCTTAGGAGAGGGTTCAGGTGATGACTGCAGGTTAGAGGGTCCTTCCGGGGCTGGTCCCCGTCTCTTGAATCGGATGGCAATTGGTGTATCGTCGGACTCGTTCTCGGACTCGACTGCAGTCCCGATCTCGGCTGCAGGTTTGTCCGATTCCTCTGATAGATCGTATCTTGGATATGAAACGGAGTCCGGCAGATCCTTCAACAACTGGGCTGCTCTCCCAGTGCCTCCAACTTTCTTCTTGTCATGGTCCATATGACCAAGCCTCTTGTTTGGGTGGAAAGGGTCAATGTTTCCCTTAGCCACTCCGGTTTTCTCCAAAAACAACTAAGATGCGTTCCGAACGCCAACTTAGTCTTGAACTTTTTCTCATCGTCGAGCCATTCGACCTTGTTCACCTCGCGAACTAGTTGCCTGAAAATATAGTCCGCCCAATCCACTTCCTCTTCTTGAATCAACGCACCCAACACCATAAATTTCGAAGATGACAGTTGGTGATAGCTGCCTGCCATCCCCATGACTATCTTGTTTGTGATGTCCAGCGCAACACGGTAAATCTTTTTCAACTCATTCCTCTTCGCTGTAAACTTCAATTTCTCTGGGATATTCTCGATTTTAATCGTCTTCCAGGTTTCGGCGGGTGATTGTTTAAGAGCTTCGACCGCCAAACCACGATGTTTCATCCCAAATACAGAACGAATCTTCTCTGTATCTATGGTGACTGGTACTCCGCCGACTTTTCTCTGAATCCCGTGTTGAATCAGATAAGCGTTGCGATAGAACTCAACAACATCTTCCTTAAACAAATGTTGTGGGTTGATGTCGAGAAACGGGTAGATTCCATTCAGCTTCATCGCCCGGATCAAATTGAACATATCGAAGTCCTCTAGATTTGCTTCTAATAAACCTTCGAAGTCGACGACCATGGAGAAGATGACCTGGTCCTTCACCATCTTCAAGTTTACTCCTTCAAAAGATGCCATTTCTGCAAAAATATTTAGGATTTTTAGTGTATATTTTTGCTCTGTAAATTCTAGGGTTTCTGTAAGCGTAAAGAGTAAAGTGAAAAGTTCTCTTTCCTTATAAAGAAGATGAAAAGACGTTTGTATTAGTTTATAATATATTTGAACGGTGCTACGCCTTTTGATATTCTTTTGAATTTCAAATTTGAATCGGTGGCCCAATTTAAAATTCGACGGTTGATTCTGATTGGCCATCGTAGAGGTTAATTAAATAGGCGTTTGACGCGTGTATTAAAGTTGCCACTTGGCTTATAAAACGTATATTTTAAATGCCATTTCTTTAGCCAAAATAATATTATAAATATGACATATATTAATTAAAAAAAATATAGAGGTCAGTTTAGAAAACTTAGCTGGTCTGATTCGTTGACTGTTGACCACTCTGCAACAGGTGAGTTTGACTTCTCGCCTGGTATTCTGAACAACTTAGTTGCTTCATCTGGCCTTCGTCTTCTCGCCTGCATCAGCTTAGGCTGATTCTGGGTGTCCGTCCGTCCTTCAATTTGCTTCAGAACTAGATTCCCAATCTAGTAATCCAAGATCTCTGCTAAGTTCTAGGAATCCTTCTTCTGGAAGGGGTTTAGTGAAGATGTCAGCTATTTGGTAGTCTGTGCTGACTCTTTCAACTCTAACCCTTTTGTTAAGCACATGGTCTCTAATGAAATGATGCTTAACGTCAATGTGCTTCGTCCTTGAATGCAAAACCGGATTGTTGGTTATTGCAATAGCACTATTGTTGTCACACCATATTGGAACTTTGTTGGCAATAATATTATAGTCCCTTAACTGTTGTCTGATCCATAGAATCTGCACTGTGACTACACTGCACTAGGTATTCTGACTCTGTAGTGGAGATAGAGTTAGAAACCTGCTTCTTGCTAAACCAGGATATCAGTCTGGTTCCTAGGAATTGACACGTTCCACTAGTGCTCTTCCTGTTGATTTTGCATCCTGCGAAATCCGCATCTGAGTATCCTGATAGCTCGAAGTTGTCATCCTTGGGATACCATAGTCCAACATTAATTGTAGACTTTAGGTACTTTATTATTCTCTTGGCTGCATCAAGGTGTGATTGCTTCGGCTTGGACTGGAATCTTGCACATACTCCAACTTCATATGATATGTCTGGACTGCTTGCAGTGAGGTACAGAAGAGATCCGATGAGTCCTCTGTAGTGGGTTGAGTCCACTGATATGCCTGCCTCGTCTGCATCCAGGTGAGTACTTGTGCTCATTGGAATTCTTGCGGGTTTGGCTGATTCCATTCCATATCTCTTGATAAGATCTCTGGTATACTTTGCTTGGTTGATGAAAATTCCTTTTTCCATCTGCTTAACTTGTAATCCGAGAAAGAAGTTAAGCTTTCCCATCATACTCATCTCAAATTCTCCTTGCATGAGGTTGGAGAATTTCTCACATAGTTCTGGATTGGTTGACCCGAATATGATGTCATCCACATAAATCTGAACTATTAATATGTGGCCTTCGTGTTCCACTCTGAATAGGGTCTTGTCCACTTTTCCCTTGCAAAATCCATTTTTCTCAAGAAACACAGACAGTGTTTCATACCACGCTCTTGGTGCTTGCTTGAGTCCATACAGAGCTTTCAACAGCTTATAGACTTTGTCTCCTTTGACAAAACACAGGGGTTGCTCTACATAGACTTCTTCTTCTAGGATTCCGTTCAGAAACGCACTTTTTACATCCATCTGGTAGACTTCAAAATCCTTGAATGCAACATATGCGAGGAATAGTCTGATGGCTTCTAATCTTGCAACAGGTGCATAAGTTTCATCAAAATCTATTCCCTCACACTGTGCATATCCTTTTGCTACGAGTCTGGCTTTATTCCTAACAACAGCTCCGTCTTCATCACTCTTGTTTTTATACACCCCTTTGGTGCCAATAACTTTCTTGTGATCGGAGTGCATGCATTAGTTCCCAAACTTTGTTTCTTTCCATCTGCTCCAATTCCTCTTGCATGGCATTAATCCATGAATAATCTTCCAAGGCATTACGTAGTCTTGGGTTCAATTTGTGACATGAAACATGAGAACATCGCCATCCTATTTGGTAGAGTTGGTGTCTTGTCTTGACTCCATCACCAACTTTACTATAATTTTCTGTATTGGATTATCCTTGAGCCATTTGGGGATCTCGTCCTCTTAAGGTTTGTTCCCCTGTTGGATTGCTCTGGTGATTATCGCATCACTGGGTTCGTGCTGCAATGGATCGGCTACCGCCTTGTCATGCGGCTTGGTTACGAGCTGAGACGAGTCTTTGTCGGCTCATTTGGGTCTTCTTCCGCAGCAACTGGATCAGATAGGTTTGGTGATCCTGTCTGATCTGCAGTTGGGTCTCCATCAGCTGCAGTTGGGTCATCAGGCTGGTTTGCAGGTGAGTCTACCATTCCAGTGTCATGTATGATGACTTCTTCAAGGGTTGCTGACTTGAGTTTGTTCTCAATTAACTCAAGTTGTTTCCTGTACTCAACGGTAGATTCATCAAAAACAACATGGGGTGTTTCCTCCACAACTAAGGTTCTTTTGTTAAAAACTCTATATGCCTTGCTTCTTTGGGAATATCCCATAAATAGACCATCATCAGTTTTAGCATCAAAGGCATTTAGCTGTGTTTTACCGTTGTTGTGGATGAAACACTTACAACCAAAAACATGAAAGTAAGCAACAGTAGGAGTTCTATTATTCCAAACCTCATAGGAAGTTTTGCCATGTCTCCCTACTATCATACTCCTATTCAGGTGTGGCGGTGTGTTGACGACTTGACCCAGAACCTTTTAGGTAGGTCATGCAATCATGGACCTTGCTTTGCTTCCTTGAGTTCTGTTTCTTCTTTCGGCAACACCATTCTGGGGGCGTCTGCCGCAGAGAGCTCATGCTGGATCCCATTCTGATCGCTGAAATCAGTTATCGCCTTGTTGAGAAACTCTCCTCCTCTATCTAATCTGATCTTGATTATGGAGAGGGATTTCTCATTCTGGATCCTTCTCAGCAGCTCAGGTAACTTGGTCAGAGTTTCACTTTTCTTGAATAGGAAAATGATCCAAGTGTACCTCGAATAATCATCTACTATTACAAGTGCATGCTTTCTGCCGCTCAAAGTCCTTGGCTTGATAGGACCAAATAGATCCATGTGGAGTAGATCTAAGATCCTTGTTGTGAGCGTTGTAGGCTGAACTGGCTTGAACGATGCCTTGGTCTGCTTTCCCTTCTGACATGCATCACAGAGTGCTTCCTTCTTGAATGCTTCATTTGGAAGTCCTTTGACCAGCTTCTGAGAGCTAATCTTGTTGATGGCTTTGAAGTTTAGGTGACATAGTCTTTTGTGCCACAGCCATCCATTCTCAGCTACAGTCTTGGATAGAAAACAGGAGTTAGGTGTTCCTGTGTTCCAATCAATCATGTATACATCTCTTCTTCTGAATCCTTGTAGCTTTATTTCTCCAGATAAGATGTCTATCACCATACACTTCAAGATGGTGAAGACTACTAAATTCTTCTCGTCACAGAACTGGCTTATGCTCAGGAGGTTGTATTTGAGCCCTTTGACATAATGAACTTTGGATATTACAATGTTTCCTCGGTGCAGCTCTCCAAAGCCTTTTGTCTGTCCTCTAGAGCTATCTCCAAAGGTTACATCGGGACCTCTTTCTTTGATGTATTTGGTCAGCATCTTCTTGTTCCCGGTCATATGCCTCGAGCATCCAGAGTCTACAAACCATTCTTCACCTCCAAAATTTGAGCTTGAGGAGATGTGGTTGTAGTCCTTCCACCTTTTCTGCAATTAAATAAGCAGAGATTTAGGTACCCAAATTTGGGTGGGTCCTTTGGGGTTAGTTGGTTTCTGGAGAATTGATTTCTCCTTGGATTATAGGAATTATTATTATAACCCTTATAAGGTGTCCGTGGTTGAGGTCTAAATCTCTGGTTGGATTGTATCTTGGATATTCCTCAAAATTTTGATAGTGTGGGCCATTTCTAAATCTAGCCGAGACCATTTATTAAACCTTTATGGTCTCCACACTTGTTCATTTTGGTAATTAGGATAACCTTGAGGTTTCCATCGCCCCTCCCATTATGAAATCTATTTTTGGGGAGTTGTTGGTAATAGTGGGCATGTTATGCAATTTCTTGCTTTTGCACAGGCCCTTTGCCTGAGTCGCTGTCTAGGTGGGTATGCAGTGTAACATTTGCTGACTAGACGTTTGACTTTCATTGTTGCTGTTTTTGAAAATCGGTTTATACAGGCTCGTGATCGAGACCATTGTTTCTCCCTTGATAAATTTGGTTTTGAACTAGAGGGAGTGTGAGAATCATATCGAGGCCTGATTTGGTATATAATGACCTTTTATAAGTACACAATTCACCCGAGTTTAAGACGCCTTCGGGAGGTTATTTCCTGCGCTTTGAGTTTTATTTATACGTGCCGACTTAGTAAACTCGGCTTTGGCATGAGCAAGTGCGGTGATTTTTCTTTAAGTAAAATATTTAGCTTGGTCTATCTCATTTGTATTGACACTTGCACAGTTTTTAAAGTCATTGTAGTTGTCTCAACCTTATTTAAATCTAAGTGAGTTTTTGAAATCATTTTTCACCGTTGCTATTCTCATCTTGCAAATGAGTCTTCTCTCTTGTCTGACTTGGTGTGCAGATTTAAGTGTTTCAAAATCTTTGAATAACTGATTTACCGATTCATGTAAATCCATATCTTGTGACATGGCTGAGCTATTATTTGAACCGGTAGGTTTAGAAGTTACCTCTTCATCAGCTAAGTTTGCCATCAGGCAATCATACTCCTCGTCTTCATCAGAAAAGAAATCGCCGCTTGATTCAACATGCTCCTGGTCTTCTCCGATGAGAGCTTTTCTTCTGTCTTCCTTTCTGCCCACCTCCTTCTTGGTTTCGTCCTTCTTGAGCTCGGGACAATCCATTTGGATGTGTCCTATTTTGTGACAGTTGTAGCATTCAACTTTCCAGCTTCCAGCCTTCTGGTTCCTTCTTGGATTCTCCTTGTAGTTTTTCTTATACTTGGAGTAGTTCTTTCTGAAATTGCTGAACCTTTGCATTATGAAAGCCATTTCTTCCTCAAAATCTAGTGGATTTGGAGGTTTCACATCAGACAGGCTCTTAGCAGGGGACTCGGCTGCAAATGCGATTCCCTTCTCTGCAGGCTCAGTTGAGGATGAACTTGGAAGTTCGAACTCATAAGCCTTTAGATCAGAGAATAGCTCCTGAATCTTTATTTTATTCAGGTCTTTGGACTCTCTCATAGCTACAGCCTTCATGCTCCATTCGGGATTGAGAGATCTGAGGACCTTAAGTGCCATTTCCCTGTTGCCATAGGTTTTGCCCAGGGAGTTGATCTCATTGATAATTTCAGTGAACCTTGTGTCCACTTGGTCTATAGATTCACCATTCTTCATTTTAAAGTTGTCAAATTTTTGGATAGCTATTGACAACTTGTTTTCCTTGATCAGCTCCGTTCCTTCACACATTAGAGCTAATGTGTCCCAAATTTCTTTGGCATTCTTACAATTTTTGATCTTGACCATGGTGGATTTGTCAAGAGTTTGGTATAGCACATCTCTGGCCCTGTTGTCAAGATTGGCCAGCTTTCTCTCTTCGGGGGTCAGCTCCGTTCTCTTCTTAGGAATCTTTTCGGGCCTCCCAGCTGCGATCTCCTCGGCTGTGTTATCCTTCTCAAAAATGAATGGACCGTCTTCAATGATGCACCACATGTCGTCATGAATTGTAGATAAATGTGCCTGCATTCTTATCTTCCAGAGATCATACTCGTCAACTGAAAAGACAGGGAGTCTAGAGTGCATGTGTTCCATTATAAAGTGAGAGATAAGATATATATCTAGTATAGATCTGGTTCGTGAGAAAAAATGAACCAACCTCTCCGATACCACTTGTAGGTCACAAGTCGTCCAGGAACAAGTCTAGAGGGGGGGTGAATAGACTTGTTGAAACTCTTGAACTCTTTTTCACGAAGAGTGAGTTTCTTCAGCTGATGGTCAAACAAATGACTTGGAGTCGTTTGTTCTTGGATAAGTGCGGAAGTCATCTGATGACGAATATAAATTAATCTTAATGAAACACTTAACAATGTATGCAGCAGTTAGAGTATGATGCAGTAAAACAGTAAATAACACAGGCAAATATAGTGGTCTCAGAGGTGGGGTAATCCTCTACTAATCCACTTTTCTCCAAACCAGTTGGAGATGAATTCACTATAATTTTCAACCAGTGATAAATATTACAGTGATTCAACCACAATACAACAGCTTCCAACCAGTGGAAATCCGTGCCGTTGTACACACACTTGACTGCCTTGCACCTCTTGATCCTCGATCCTCGGATGCCCTTACAATCTCTTACTTCAACCAGTGAAGTACCCCGTACTCAAGATTATAGACAAGAGTGTTTGTCTTCTCCAACTTAAGAGCTTCCTTAAGTATGAACTTTTAGATCTGCTCTTTTCACGATGCTATTTGATTGCTTGAGATTGCTTTGTTTGCTTTGATCGCTAGAATGTATGTTCGCACCGGTTGTTGCTCAGTTTCAAATCTCTGGATATATATAGGTCAGATCTCTGAGCTTCTTCCTTGTAGCCGTTGCAAATTTGAACAAATCCGTCCGTTGGAGGGAGACTTCATTGTTTAATCTTTCCTGAACGTTGCAAGGCTGGATTCCCATTATTTAATTTTATCTTCCGACCGTTGTGAGGACTTCTGCATGTGAGCGCCGAATCTTTTGAATATAAAAGGATTAAAGTCTTCACGGTGGGTCAGGATGATTTAAATAAATCATATCTCTTGCGGGAATCACTCCAATTTGTCTCTTCACGTTGCATGTGAGCTTTCCGTAATTTTTGACTTTTCAACGCATGCTGACGTGGACTTGGAGTACTAGGCTGTAGTCGAGTAGGCTGATGTGCAGCTTACATCTCTGCAGGTAGGTCCTCTCGAACATTCCTTTGTTTGTGACTTGTCCGATCGGGTGACTTCCGAGGTACCTCATTTGATGCTGGTCAAACTTCTCTGATAAAATTTAGTTGACCAGTGCTACTCTGACTGGAGTCGGCTATACTTCTCTGATGGACTAGGCTGTACTTAGTACTTAGCCGCTTTTCAGCCTAACTAACTTTTTGGCCTACAGAAGACACTCATTTGGTTCTTCTTTACATTTTGCCAAGTTTTATACTTAACATATTTTGGCCTATGGAAGATACTCATTTGGTTCTTCCTTACATTTTTCCAAGTAATAAACATTTGATTTTAAATTAATGACATCATCAAAATCTAACAAGTATTCCTAACAATGTCTTCTGTACTGACTGTAAGAAGAACGAAAATCTCGGATAATTATTATTTCTTAATTCTATGTATATAATATTTAATTGTGTATTTATAATAATTATTGCTTTGATTTACCATAGGTGAGAGTCAAAATGATCGACTCAATAAGCCTCGTATCTTGGGCAATAATATTGTTTATACGACAGTTATTATTATTACTAGAAATCGTGTCCCGACTCGTGTGGGTTGATGATGTCCCCTTGAGGAGCTCGATAATGATTATTATATTAAACCCTACAGGTGGATTTAATTCGGATATAATAATAAGGTTCGAGTGGTACTACTCTTGGATAAGATATTAATTAATTAAAGCTATTAGTAGCTTATAATTAATTAATGGACATTCGATATCTTAAACACGGGAAATAATATATTTAATAAGGAGCCCAATTTCGTAATTTGGGATTTTGGTAGGAAGTGCAATATCAACCTTTTAGTGGACTAAGTTGATATTAATAGATTCATTATATATTAAGAAGAGTCCTAATAAGGTAAGATGAATTTATTGGGAGTCCTTCCATAATCCTCCTTAAGATCCCTAGTAGTAGTCTAAGAGCCTATAAATAGGACTTATGGGGAGGTGTTGGCCGAATTATTCATTGTCCCAAGCTTGAGAGATCGATTTTCTTCTTCTTGTGTTTAATTGTAGATCTAGACTTGTGTCTTTGATTCTACAATTTAGATAACACATCAATTTGCTAAGAGTGTTCATAAAATACTAGAAAGCAAAGAAAAATAAATCGAATGATCCCAAGTGAAGGAGTTTCGGCCGATTCCCCATAGAAGTCCAAACAAGATCCGGTAGCTCGTTGCCCACACAACGTCCTGGTTAAGGCGGATCATACTCTAGAAGGTCTAAAGGTAGAAATACAAGGTGATCAAGACGAAAGCAACCAATACTCTTCAGAAGGTAATATCCTATGATCTTGGATCTAGATTAGGATATTTTAATAATCAATATATTTAATTAATAAATAATAAATAATATTTAAATTGCTTATTAGTCTTAGTAATTAATTAATTAGCATACTTAAATAGATCTCATGCTCGTAGATGCGTAAAACGCGATTATCATCTTTCCCAAACTTCGCTTCCGCTGCGTTTTACTTTCCAACAATTGGTATCGGAGCCGGATTTTTAAGCTTTTGCTATTTTAATTAATTTTGGTGATTAATTGATAGCAATTTAAATATTCATATATTTTGATGTTGGAATATTTTGCTAGATGTGTTCTTGCAGGTGATATGATCAAATTATGATGGTTTATATGAATGGTGTATTTATTTTTATTAATTATGCAATTGTTGGTTTGACCCGTTTTTTGAGGCATGTAATGGTCTTTCCCGTGAAAAAATCCGCGGGTAGTTCTAGGTGGTTTTATTTTTCGTGTAATCTTGATGTAATTTTGATGTATTTTATTTTGTATAAAATTGTAATTGAATTCGGAAAATACGGGATCACGAAGAAATAGAGCGAGCAGGATCGCCGGATCGCTGGCGGCCGTGGCGACAAGCGACAAGCAGTACTGCCGAGCAAGACACGCTGCCGCGGCAAGACCGAAGCATTTGCCGATGCAGCGGCTGGTCGGGCGATTATTTGGTTCGGGCCGGTAAATCGATTTTGGTCGATCCGTTTCGCTGCCGTTCGTCATTTGGAGAGTCGGGATTTAAAATTAATTTTTTTATGTAATTAATTTTGCACAAAAGTGAAATTTCAATTTTGGAAATCCACGGCCCGGCCGGGGAGGAGCGACGAGATGCTTGATTCAGTGGGAGAGATCGAGTCGAAGATTTTCTCGGATTCAACTCCAGGAAGAAGACCATGATAATTGGATAATTTAATTATCCATGCTTTATTTTTGGTTTTTATTGTTTTGATGTATGGCATGTATGGATGTATGCGTGATATGTTTCCTTGCATGTTAGGACGAGAAAAATTAAAAACCTTAAGGATAAAATAACTAAGTGATTAAATTGATTTATTTTTTTAAAATAAAATCAAATTGGCCTCCATAATTAATTTAAATTGTGAAGTAATTAGCATCTGCGTTGACATTAGAGTCTTCCTCCATATCAGATGTGCTAATTATAGGTTCACTAGTTTTAAATTTCAAAATAATAACATAAGGTAAATATTACTTTTTAGGATAGGACCTCTCCATCTGTAGGACTATTATGTAAAAGATAATATTTTAAGGATGTTAAATATGGTGTTCACTTAGGTGTATTAATTAATAAGCTCCCCATCGGAGTCTATATTAATTAATACATGGACAAGAGGAACCAACTATTAATTTTACTTGTCATAACGTAATTTGACTACATAGTAAAATTAAAGACGTAAAACTCTACTTGGAAAATGTGTGTGTAAACGTCCACACGATCGTGGCTTGCATGTGTGGATTTTCCGAAGTGTTGGTTGCTAGCATATATATTTTGTTTTGAGGTTTTTCGATATATTTTGCTATGCATTATGTGATGGATGTTTTTAATTTTTATCTCAGATGTCTTTCAATCCACTAGCTATTATTCTCAAAGAAAATAAACTTGACGGCACTAACTTTGCCGATTGGAAAAGAAATCTTGACATTGTCCTGACTGCTGAGGGGCATAAATTTGTCTTAATCAAGGAGAACCCTCTAGAACCAGAACCGGATGCCACTCTCGAAGAGTTGGCTGAATTCCGAAAATGAAAAAAGTCTGATGAGATGGCTCGCTGTTACATTTTGGCTTCACTGACAAATGTATTGCAGCATCAGCATCAGACGATGGGCTCGGCCGCGGAAATGATGAAAAGTCTCACCGAGATGTTTGGTCATCAGAACCGGGTGGCTAGACAAAATGCAATGAGGGTATTGATGACAACCCAAATGTCTGAAGGGACTCCAGTGAGGGATCATGTTCTAAAAATGATGTCCCATTTGAACGAACTGAGCATACTGGGGGCTACTATCGATGCGGAAACGCACATCGATATTATCTTAGGCAGCTTACCTAGAAGCTTTGAGCAGTTCCGCCTTAACTACAATATGAACCATAGGACATATAGTTTGGCGGAACTTAAACAAACTTGATCTGTGAAGGTCTCTTCAAACAAGGTTATCATCAGATTCTTGCGGCAACTAGTGCTACTTCTTCCAAACCCAAATGGGGAAAGAAGAAGAAGCAGGTTGGCCAGAAGCAAGTGGCAACCCTCAAGGTGAAAAGCAAGGCTCCTCACCCCGAGGCGAATAAAAAGCCGAAGGGAAAGTGCTACAAGTGCGGTCAGAAAGGACATTTTAAAGCGGATTGCCCTGCTCTTAAGAAAGGTATGTCTCATGCACTAGTAGTCAAAACATGTTTGGCAGCTTGTTCTTCCACTTCATGGATAGTTGATTCAGGCTCCACTGATCATGTTTGCTTTGACTCGCAGGGTTTTCAAGTAACCAAGCAACTTAGTGCGGGTGAGATTACCATCAACTGGGGTGATTATTCCAGGCTTATGGCTGTTGCAGTGGGAGTCGTGCAGTTGAAGATTAATGATAAATTATTAGTCCTAAATAATGTATTATTAGTACCAGATTTTAGAATGAATTTAATTTCGATTTCTAAATTAAAAAGCGATGGTTATTCAGTTTCTTTTGATGATGATGCCATTATTAAGAAAAGAAGCGGTGAATATATTTGCAAAGGTATTTTTAATGATGGACTATATGTCGTTAATACTGCACAAACTCCTATGCATAAATTACTTAACTCTTTGTCTAAACCTAAAAAGAGAAAAGAACCTTCAAGCATAAACAAAACATATCTATGGCATTTACAGTTAGGACACGTAAACCTTGGAAGGATTCAAAGATTGGTAGATGATGGCCCATTGGATGATCTCCAAGTTGAGTCATTTCCAATTTGTGAATCCTGTCTGGAAGGTAAGATGACCAATGGGTTTTAAAACTAAGGGAAACCGTGCTCAGAATGTGTTAGAATTGGTTCATACGGATGTATGTGGTCCAATGAGTATCCAGGGTAGGGGTGGTTTCGAATACTTCATCACGTTCATAGATGATTATTCGAGATATGGATACTCTATTTGATGCGACGTAAGTCTGAAGCCTTTGACAAGTTCAGAGACTTCAAGGCTGAAACGGAGAAGCGTCATGGGAATAGTATCAAGTCACTACGATCTGATCGTGGTGGCGAATACCTTAGTGGAGAGTTTTTGGATTTCTTGGCGAATGAGTGGATTTCGTCCCAGCTCACCGCGCCGGGAACTCCACAACAAAATGGTGTGGCTGAAAGAAGGAATAAGACTCTTTTAGAAATGGTTAGATCAATGATGACTTATTCAGATTTACCTATTTCGTTTTGGGGATACGCCTTAGAAACAGCGGCATACATTCTAAACCTGGTGCCTTCGAAATCAGTTCCAAAAACACCCACAGAACTGTGGAGTGGGCGTAAGCCCAGTCTAAGACATGTTCGGATTTGGGGTACTCCAGCACATGTGTTGAATAAGGAAGCTGATAAATTGGCATCTCGTACAGAAGTACGAGTGTTTGTAGGATATTTTAAGGGAACGAAGGGTGGCTTGTTCTATAGTCCCCAGGATCAGAAGGTCATTGTTAGCACCAATGCCCGATTTCTGAAAGAGGATTATATGATTAGTCACAAGCCCATGAGCGAGATAATTTTGGAAGAGATGAGGGGCGAGACTCCGTCTATACCAATCATACAAGCGCCAACTAACACTGAACCACGTATCGATTCTGATACTTTTACACCAACTCAAGATTTGCCTCGTCGTAGTGGGAGGGTTGTTCGTTAGCCCGAACGATTCATAGGCGTGGGAAAGTCTTCGGACTCAATCCCAGGCGAAGATGAATCAGATCCCTGGACCTATAAGGAGGCAATCCAAGATAAAGATGTTGACTCCTGGCAAGTAGCAATGGAATCAGAAATGGGATCTATGGATTCCAATCAAGTGTGGGAGCTTGTAGAGCTACCTGATGGTGTACAAGCCATTGGGAGTAAATGGGTCTACAAGCGAAAGAAAGGACGTGACGGGAAGTTTGAAACCTTCAAAGCGAGGCTTGTTGCAAAAGGTTACACCCAGAAAGAGGGTATCAATTATGATGAAACCTTTTCGCCGGTAGCCATGCTTAAGTCAATCCGGATTCTTTTAGATATAGCTGCGCATTTGGATCTGGAGATTTGGCAGATGGATGTCAAGACTGCATTCTTGAATGGGAGTCTAGACAAGGAAATCTATATGCGCCAAGCAGAGGGATTCATTGCTGAAGGAGAAGAGCACTTGGTGTGCAAACTTAAGAAATCCATTTATGGACTTAAGCAAGCATCTAGATCTTGGAACACTCGTTTTGACGAAGTTGTCCAGTCATATGGATTCGTTCAATGTCCGAGTGAGAGTTGTGTGTATAAGAAATGCGATGGAAACGTGTTGGTGTTTCTTGTACTGTATGTAGACGATATCCTTCTGATTGGAAACAACGTGAAGGAATTGTCGGACGTACGGGTATGGCTATCTGAGCAGTTCGATATGAAGGATCTAGGAGAAGCAGGACACATCCTTGGAATCAGGATCTTTCGTGATCGGAAGAAAAGGATGTTGTGCTTATCCCAGGCATCCTATATCGATACAGTGCTGAAGCGGTTTAGCATGGAGAATTCCAAGAAAGGTTTTCTACCTTACAGGCATGGAATTCAACTATCTAAGGATATGTGTCCTAAGACACAAAGGATATAGATGACATGAAGATGGTCCCTTATGCATTTGTTGTGGGAAGTCTCATGTATGCTATGCTTTGCACTAGACTAGATATCTGTCATGCCGTGGGCATGGCTGCTAGATATAAGTCAAACCCAGGACCAGGACACTGGATTGCTGTCAAGCACATACTCAAGTACCTGAGAAGGACTAGGGAGTACATGCTTGTATATCAATCAGACGACCTATTTCCGGTGGGTTACACTAACTCATATTTTTCATCGGACAAAGAAAAGTCCAAGTCTACTTCGGGTTATGTGTTTAGCCTGGGAGGTGGAGCCGTTAGTTGGAGGAGTGTGAAGTAGAAATGCATCTCGGACTCTACCATGGAAGCCGAGTACGTGGCAGCCTCTGAGGCAGCCAAGGAGGCAGTGTGGCTCAAGTACTTCCTGCAGGACTTAGATGTGATTCCCGATTTGACAGAGGGTATTACACTTTATTGTGATAATACTGATGCAGTCGCAAATTCGAGGGAACCACGAGCCCACCAGGCAAGTAAACATATCAACCGCAAGTACCACATCATACGACACTTCGTAAAGGAAGGAGACGTAGTTGTAGCCAGGGTTGCATCGGAAGATAATCTTGCTGACCCTTTCACGAAAGGCCTACCCTCAAAAGTTTTTGAAAGGCATGTGGAAGGAATGGGATTACGGTGTATGGCAGCATTGCTTTGAGTATAAGTGCGACAAATGAGAGACTATGTAATTGAGTAGTATACTTAAAAGCATGCTTTGAGTATAAGTGGGAGATTGTTAGGATTGTATACTGCAAAGCATACTTTATGCTTGTATTACCTAATTTCCCTGTTACTACCTATGAGAATATTAATTACATTTAATCACATGTTTTGCATATTTATTCACGTTATGGTTATACAAATGAAATGTCTAATTATTTTATATTGTAGATAATGTGGTGTGTTGGTGTCACACGGAAGATCACATTATCGGTGCCTTATAAAATAATATAATAGTTCACAACCTATATAATTATTAGACAAATTATATAAAAGGTTGCAGTGTATGCTTGAGAATAGTTGGTCTTGACTATTAGCATACATTAGCGTATTTGCATACGTTGAACTGGATCGAGGTGAGATAGTGTCTTCTGTACTGACTGTAAGAAGAACAAAAATCTCGCATAATTATTATTTCCTAATTCTATGTATATAATATTTAATTGCGTATTTATAATAATTATTACTTTGATTTCCCATAGGTGAGAGTCAAAATGATCGACTCAATAAGCCTCGTATCTTGGGCAATAATATTGTTTATACGATAGTTATTATTATTACTAGAAATCGTGTCCCGACTCGTGCGGGTTGATGATGTCCCCTTGAGGAGCTCGATAATAATTATTATATTAAACCCTGCAGGTGGATTTAATTCCGATATAATAATAAGGTTCGAGTGGTACTACTCTTGGATAAAATATTAATTAATTAAAGCTGTCAGTAGCTTATAATTAATTAATAGACATTCGATATCTTAAACACAGGAAATAATATATTTAATAAGGAGCCCAATTTCGTAATTTGGGATTTTGGTAGGAAGTGCAATATCAACCTTTTAGTGGACTAAGTTGATATTAATAGATTCATTACATATTAGGAAGAGTCCTAATAAGGTAACATGAATTTATTGGGAGTCCTTCTATACTCCTCCTTAAGATCCCTAATAGTAGTCCAAGAGCCTATAAATAGGACTTATGGGAAGGTGTTGGCCGAATTATTCATTGTCCCAAGCTTGAGAGATCGATTTTCTACTTCTTGTGTTTAATTGTAGATCTAGACTTGTGTCTTTGATTATACAATTTAGATAACACATCAATTTGCTAAGAGTGTTCATAAAATACCAGAAAGCAAAGAAAAATAAATCGATTGATCCCAAGTGAAGGAGTTTCGGCCGATTCCCCATAGAAGTCCAAACAAGATTCGGTAGCTCGTTGCCCACACAACGTCCGGGTTAAGGCGGATCATACTCTAGAAGGTCTAAAGGTAGAAATACAAGGTGATCAAGACGAAAGCAACCAATACTCTTCAAAATGTAATATCCTATGATCTTGGATCTAGATTAGGATATTTTAATAATCAACATATTTAATTAATAAATAATAAATAATATTTAAATTACTTATTAGTCTTAGTAATTAATTAATTAGCATGCCTAAATAGATCTCATGCTCGTAGATGCGTAAAACGCGATTATCATCTTTCCCACACTTCGCTTCCGCTGCGTTTTACTTTCCAACACAAACCACCATCCCGACATCAATATCGACACGATAACTATCCTCGATATCCGATATTCCATATCACTGGCCAAATACAACTCACATCTCCGTATTCACCAACACGTTTAAACCATATACATTATGATTTAACCCAAACCAAAGCACAATATACAAACCATCATCCCGACAATTTATATTTATAATATCATTGCTATATGAATTATAAATGAAATGAAAGCAAAATCATTCATTAAATATTATAACTGAACAAGTATAACTTGCCTCGATACCGATACCACAAACTCTTTGACCTCAACCGCAACACAACGGTCACAGTCAACGATCAAACATCTCAACTTATTGCAATAATCAATCAACAACAATCCGATAACAATCAATAACCGACATAGTCAACCAATCAAACTCAACGGCTCAACAATACCTCGATCATACACAAAACCGAACTATACAACTCAAACCAATCAAACACGAATTCAAAACCACAACACGATTCCACAATCCGAAAATCATATCAACAATCAATTTAACCAAGTGTCTAAGCATTACCGATTCCAAATTCAATCTTAAATACGATTACAAGTTTCCTCCTTGTAAATTTATAATAAAAACCAATTACCGATTGTCATCATCAATCCGGACAATCCGATCAATTCAACATTATAGAATACCATATTCCAAAGGTTTCAAATATTTCCATTATCCGAATTGAACACTTATTCAACACGTATCAATTCTCAAACTCAGAAGTGAATCATAATCTTATCAAACCCGGAACCATATTCGTATTCCTATACGAATATTGTATCAAAACACATAACTTAGTTTTAGATATGAATATTCCATATTCATATCCAAAACACCAACATCACTTAAACATGTTCATCCATTCATATAATCCAAGAATTCCTTAAGAACATAACTTATTCCGACATCACATTCAAAATCTCCAATACGACATAATACGATGTGTTCTAACATCTAAACAATCCTTATTCACAATTCAAGGTGTATATAATCATGTTCTTCAACATATATACTTCTCATAACATCACGAATCGCAACAAACTACCAAGAACATCGAGAATACTATGATTCCATAATCATAACTACATAATCAAGGCATTTGGTCATCAATTCATTATCTTCCCTTAACAAAATTCCCGTAAATACCAAGAATCATCACAACAATATCAATTCCATCACCATTCATACGAAAACGTGTAGAATTTCCCAAGTTCTACTCATTGAAACATTTATTCGAACACTTTGAAGGCATAGTCTAATTTAATCGTTTATTCGAAGAAATACTCGAATTTGTTCCACAAATATTCAAAGATAATGAATGATTACGAGTTTACAATCAAGTTCAATCAACAATCTAAATCAAAACGAAGCAAATCGGCCAAAACACCAAGAAACCTCAAGAACATCCAAAAACCAAAAGTTTAGGTGTTCTTACCTTCGATCCGTGTGGAAGACGATGTTAATCCATGAATCAAACTTCCAAAACATGTTGCTATAAGATGTTATTACTCAAATCCGTCCATTTTGCTGAAGAAATCGCGAAGAAACGAAGAGAAAACATGAAAATGATCGGATGACTCGGTCCAGGCCTTATATAGGCCGAGTCCTGTCGGCACGTTACGGCCGTAACCGGCCGTGGCTTACGTACGTAACTGGCCGTGGCCTACCCTACTGCCCAGTGTGGTCGACACCCTTACGTACGTAACCGACAGCTGGCTTACGTACGTAACTGGCCCTTACGGCCGTAACCAGCCACAGCCTTACGTACGTTATCGGCCAGTCCCGCGCCCAGCGAGTCACTGCCGACCGTGATCGGCCACCCCTGCGAGTCACTGCCGACCATGCTCGGCCACTGCAGGTCCTCTCGACCACGACTCGGCCAGCCGCCCCATAACGTACGTTGACTTGCTACAGTATTATACTCGTATTACGTACGTAATACACCATGTATAGCGTACGTAAATCCATCCGTTGACTCACCTGTCCACATCCGCGCCGAAAGCCGCCGACCACGGGCCCCACTATCCGATCACAAGTCTGATTCCTCTTGTTACGTACATAATGCCTTATGCATAACGTACGTAAAGCGTATAATTTAGCGTACGTAAGTCCTTAAACTTAGCGTACGTTAAGGGCTCTATACTTGGCCAAAATCCAACTGTTCCTGTCCGACGTCTCGACATACTAGATACGAACATACGGCATACTGAATACACATATACTCATCTCAAAAAAATATTATCATACGATATACCTGATATCCAAATCAGTTCAACCTGATACAACAAATCCTCAATATAACTATCAATCAAACACGTCAATTACACAAGTATAACTGTCTCGGTCCTCCATTTATTTTATCCATACTGTATAGACACCAAGCTATACAATATATCTCAGATAAAATAACGCGAAAAATTTATACTGAAAATCCGGGTATTACATACTCTACCCCCCTTAAAATAAGTTCGTCCTCGAAACTTGCGACCTGTCACCAACAACAGATAAATCCAAAACTTTCCAACTCATCATAAAACAATCAAGTGTCGCCACAAGCGAATAACCAAACCAATATACTTACAGGTGCGTGAAGCCGATAATCTCCCGTGATACTAGCACACGACTCCCACACGAAGTCTCAATACAATCAAAACACACGAATATCACAAATAGCAATTTGAAAAGAATCTCAAAAATTTTGGAACCTCCAAAAATCGATTCGACTCAAAAGTCAGAAAAACTCATTTTCAAAAATCACGCTACTACCGTACCGGTAGAGCCACATAACACACACGCCTGGGTTCACAAAACCCAAGCTCCGATACCATCTTCTGTAACACCCCCAAAACCATTCGGGATAAAGCAGCGCCGTGGGCCCCGCGCCGGAACCCACCAGGCTAAAAACCGTTTACAAAACTATTTAAAAATGCCAAAAGGCCAATGACGGTAATATTTTAAATACTAAAATATCTTCAAAAACATAGTTCTCAAATACCGTTATAAAATACCATTTGAAAATACAAGGCGAAATGCCAAATCTCGACAGTTCAAAGTGTACGTTAAGCCACCCCTTAAACGTACCGATAAAATAGTTAGGAAAAAGGGTTTGACGAAATAACCCAAGTTCGTAAAATGCCAAAAAAAGCCATTTGAAATCCACACAAGTTGGTAAAAATACCAAAGAGCCATTTTGAAATATACACATGCAGCGGAGATAAACACAATTCAAAATACACATTTGCAACGGAAATAAAACAACCAGAAATAAATACTCAATACTAAAAAACATGCCACAGCCAGTATCACCCGGGAAGCTCATCCCTTCACGACCGCTACTAGCTCAATCTCCGAGTACCTAAAAATAAAGCCCACGACGGGGTCAGCCACAATACTCAACAATGATATCGATCACATCATCATAAATAATTACATACCAATGTAATAATACTGTAAGAATACTACCAAAGTAATCTTACCGCCATAACCTTACCAACCATGGCAATTCATAACAAATCAATCCTTACCATAATCCATATTTCGCATTCTCAAATGACGAAATGAACTCAACAACAATTATCTGTACTGTATTCCAAAAATACCAACAATCCTCAAAACATCATCATAACTCATAAGTGTGGAAATAATCCAATCTGTGCCAACTCCTGTCCGTCGGATTACACAATCAAATCTCAACTTGGATAAACCAATAATACACAACATATCTGTAGATCAACTACCACATGATAATGATAACAAATCCTGAAACATCGACGTACAGTCCGAATGTTCATACGATTAGTAAAAATGATCAACCAATACATCAATTGAGAATATCATCGACATGATAACTCCAATATGACCAACAAAGGATCAACGATAACCGAGAGTACCCTCAACATGATAAACTTCCAACACGATCAACAAAGGATCAACAATAACCGAGAATACCCTCAACATGGTAAACTCCCAACACGATCAACAAAGGATCAACAATAACCGAGAATACCCTCAACGTGGTAAACTCCAAACACGATCAACAAAGGATCAACTATAATCGAGAATACCCTCAACATGGTAGACTCCAAATGATCGACAAAGGACCAACAATAACCGAGAATACCCTCAACAAGGTAGACTCCAAATGATCAACAAAGGACCAACAATAACCGAGAATACTCTCAACAAGGTAGACTCCAAATGATCAACAATAATGGATCTCAAAGAAATAACTCTGACTGTCGAACATACCCCTCGGGCGTATGAACAACCAGTCACAAACCGTCAAACATATCCAATCATACATGGACAATGAATGACCCAACAATATGGCTCAAAAGATGGACGCCACAGTACGCCCGATCCGAAAATGTGTCCGTGCACATGTCCACCCCGTATACGGAATCCAGGATATACGTGGGACATGTACCTAATTAGCCACACGAACTACGTCTCGTGTGCACGGTTTAATGCGGAAACATCCACGTATAACCATCATGTGCCCAGCTAAAAATCCTACACAATAACCAATCGGCACGCAGATATGACTCCAGATATGTCACGATGCAACATGACAACGAAACTCAAAGAATCACATATCCAATAAGGATCAAAAGACTCACCGAAGTGAACAAGACAAACTGACAAAGAAAAGTCTACGCGACTAATCAATATCCAAAACAACAATCCTGGGATCATCATCCCCGACAAATGATAAACACCATCAACGCTCTCAATACAATCAGCCCTGGGATCATCATCCCTCAGCGAAATAATCAATACGAATCCCAATATACGAAACATCATCGTACAATATATACAACAACTCAACATAATAATTATCTTTATAACCGAACAATACTTAAATTACCTCAAAGCCGAATACAATATCCTTTCCACGAACCAACATCCCTAAACGAATACACAGTTATACGAATAATCCCGAAATAGTTATAGTCCATTTATACCAACAAACCACCATCCCGACATCAATATCGACACGATAACTATCCTCGATATCCGATATTCCATATCACTGTCCAAATATAACTCACATCTACGTATTCACCAACTCGTTTAAACCATATACATTATGATTTAACCCAAACCAAAGCACAATATACAAACCATCATCTCGACAATTTATATTTATAATATCATTGCTATATGAATTATAAATGAAATGAAAGCGAAATCATTCATTAAATATTATAACTGAACAAGTATAACTTGCCTCGATACCGATACCACGAAGCCCTTACCACGAAGCCTTCGACCACGAGCTCCTCAGCCCCGAACAAAGCAATATACGAACTCTTTGACCTCAACCGCAACACAACGGTCACAGTCAATGATCAAACATCTCAACCTATTGCAATAATCAATCAACAACAATCCGATAACAATCAATAACCGACATAGTCAACCAATCAAACTCAACGGCTCAACAATACCTCGATCATACACAAAACCGAACAATACAACTCAAACCCATCAAACACGAATTCAAAACCACAACGCGATCCCACAATCTGAAAATCATATCAACAATCAATTTAACCAAGTGTCTAAGCATTACCGATTCCAAATTCAATCTTAAATACGATTACAAGTTTCCTCCTTTTAAATTTATAATAAAAACCAATTACCGATTATCATCATCAATCCGGACAATCCGATCAATTCAACATTATAGAATACCATATTCCAAAGGTTTCAAATATTTCCATTATCCGAATGGAACACTTATTCAACACGTATGAATTCTCAAACTCAAAAGTGAATCATAATCTTATCAAACCCGGAACCATATTCGTATTCCTATACGAATATTGTATCAAAACACATAACTTAGTTTTAGATATGAATATTCCATATTCATATCCAAAACACCAACATCACTTAAACATGTTCATCAATTCATATAATCCAAGAATTCCTTAAGAACAGAACTTATTCCGACATCACATTCAAAACCTCCAATACGACATAATACGATGTGTTCTAACATCTAAACAATCCTTATTCACAATTCAAGGTGTATATAATCATGTTCTTCAACATATATACTTCTCATAACATCATGAATCGCAACAAATTACCAAGAACATCGAGAATACTATGATTCCATAATCATAACGACATAATCAAGGCATTTGATCATCAATTCATTATCTTCCCTTAACAAAATTCCCGTAAATACCAAGAATCATCACAACAATATCAATTCCATCACCATTCATACGAAAACGTGTAGAATTTCCCAAGTTCTACTCATTGAAACATTTCATCGAACACTTTGAAGGCATAGTCCAATTTAATCGTTTATTCGAAGAAATACTCGAATTTGTTCCACAAAACTTCAAAGATAATGAATGATTACGAGTTTACAATCAAGTTCAATCAACAATCTGAATCAAAACGAAGCAAATTGGCCAAAACACCAAGAAACCTCAAGAACATCCAAAAACCAAAAGTTTAGGTGTTCTTACCTTCGATCCGGGTGGAAGATGATGTTAATCCATGAATCAAACTTCCAAAACATGTTGCTATAAGATGTTCTTACTCAAATCCATCCATTTTGCTGAAGAAATCGCGAAGAAACGAAGAGAAAACATGAAAATGGTCGGATGACTCGGTCCAGGCCTTATATAGGCCGAGTCATGTCGGCACGTTATTGCCGTAACCGGCCGTGGCTTACGTTCGTAACCGGCTGTGGCCTACCCTACTGCCCAGTTTGGTCGACACCCTTACGTACGTAACCGGCAGCTGGCTTATGTACGTAACTATCAATCAAACACGTTAATTACACAAGTATAACTGTCTCGGTCCTCAATTTATTTTATCCATACTGTATAGACACCAAACTATACAATATATCTCAGATAAAATAACGCGAAAAATTTATACTGAAAATCCGGGTATTACAAGGTGTATGTAATACCCGGTTGTAAATTCATTAATTGTCATTCAGTATATTGTCACTCAGTAATTTTCATTCAGTAATTGTCATTCATCATTCACATTCATTCATTGTATTCACCCTTCAGAGTAATTTTGTATCGTGTATCAGTTATTATTCGTCATTCAACCCGGTTGGATAATCGGGCCGTGCATATCATCATTGTCATCATTGTAGTAGGCTGTGTGTGAGGAGTAGTGCACGCTAAGTACTCTCTTTAGCGCGCGCTAATTGAGTACGGGTAGCACACGCTACCTCTAAGCATTAGCACACGCTAATGTGGTTCAGGCAGACAGTCTAGAAGGCACTGGACTGAATTTAAGTTGTAGTAGCGCACGCTACGAATGGTAAGTAGCATACGCTAGTTGGGTGGATAGCGCACGTTAAGCAATCAGTGTAGCGCGCGCTAAGGTCCAACCAGGCAGAGTCCAGTGGGTACTGACTGGACTGGAATAATTCTTAGTGCATGCTATGAGTGGATATTAGCGTACGCTAATGGTGTTTGTAGCGTACGCTAAGTAATTGGTGTAGCGCACGCTAATGCGAGCAAGGCAAGAGGACAGTAGGTTCTGGACTCCGGTATTCTGGACATCAGCCATCAGGTAGCGCGAGCTAACACAAGGTTAACGCACGCTAATAAGAGGCATTAGCGCATGCTACCAATGTATGTAGCGTACACTAACGATGCAGACAGTGGGTACTGGACTACCCGGTGCACCTGTTAGCGCACGCTAAGAACATGAGCTAGCGCGCGCTAAACTGGGTTTACTATATATTGGACAGTTTAGCCCCATTTCGTCATTTTTTCTTTTCTCCTCCTCCTCTCGACGGTTTTGGGCGATTTTGGGCTTTTTGAGAAGTGTTCTTCGAGATGCAATCATCTATCAACATCTTCAAGCTTATAATTCGGATTAATCATTATTTAATCCTCTCCAACACATCAAATCAAGGTAAACATTTCTTGGATCTAGAATTTCGGATTTTTAATGTTTTCCTCCCGATCTCTTCGTGTAATCTTGCTATTATGTTGGAATATGTTAGATATGGATTATCTACCTTGGATACATGTATTCCTACGGATTTATTGGTGTATATTTCGGATTTGATGAATATTTGGGGAATTATTCTAGAACCCTTGATGTTTGACTTTGGTTATTTTGGGTGGTTTCCTATTGGATTATTGATGTCATTAATGAAGTTTTGTTGGGTTGAATCATTCCTTGGAGGTTTGATATCGATATTATTGGGGTTGGTTGTAACCAAAGGGAAGAGTATTTACAACGTATTCGTTAGAATGCCCCAGTGAGTTTGATTATTGTTGTATCGACTTTTGAGTTGGTTATTGTAACACCCCCAATCCGCTCAGGGATATTACACACCGTAGAACCTTTCCTCAAGGATCTACCAGGCTGGTAACAACATCGAACATCTCAACAATGACTTTAAGGCTAAAATGACTCAGTAGACCAATTTGGTCATTCAATAAATACATACAACTCAATACATGCCCACACAGGGGTCGAATACATAATGCTCCCGTACAACGGGGTAATTATACTGCAGTGGAAATAAAATATGACTGAACTAATACAACAACGTACGGGTCCTCATGTGATTAGTATCGATCATCTTTCATCATCCTTCGTGCCGAGCCTGTGTTAGGCTCCCAAAACCTGAATGCAAAAACAGACATCCACCCCCCGAATACTCGGGGGTTAGCAAAACTCCACTGTTTTGCTAGTGCAAGAACAAAGTGCAAAAATACGGGTCATACAATTCAAATTCCACTAATAACAATAACTAGGAATCCTTAAAGATCTAAACGTAACGAAAAGTACTTCCCGAGGCAAGAGTTTGGGTAAAACATTCCAAAACCGAAAGATCACAACTCGAAGGAAATAATTTATAAAACAATTTAAAATGCCCAAAGGTTTTGTTTTCACAATTTAGGATTACTGAATCTTTATCTTTCCAAAATCAACAGGGGTCACAACCCAAAGGTTTTGTTTTCACAATTGAAACCAACAACAATACACAAGGTTAAAACCCACGTCACGCATCCTCGACGGACATAAAATACACACGCACCGGTGAAGTTTCACTCGTGAATCCAGGACAAAACCATTGGACTCCCTCCGTGGCCCCGTCGAACCCTCCCGAGGTGAGCAAACACATTCACAAAACATACACACGCACTCGTGAAGTTTCACTCGTGAATCCAGGGCTATACCATTGGACTCCCTTCGTGGCCCCGTCGAACCCTCCCGAGGTGAGCAAACACATTCAGAAAACATACACATGCACTCGTGAAGTTTCACTCGTGAATCCAGGGCTATACCATTGGACTCCATCCGTGGCCCTGTCGAACCCTCCCGAGGTGAGCAAATACATTCACAAAACATACACACGCACACGTGAAGTTCTACTCGTGAATCCAGGGTGAAACCATTGGACTCCCTCCGTGGCCCCGTCGAACCCTACCGAGGTGAGCAAATACATTCACAAAACATACACGCAGAGGCATCGCCTAGGACCGGGATGCCACCACAAATCCCACCCGAGGCCTCGAAGGACCCTCCCGAGCTGGCTAGTGAAACAATCAAGCACAGGCATCGCCTAGGACCGGGACGAAGCCACAAATCCCACCCGAGGCCTCTAAGGACCCTCCCGAGCTGGCTAGCGAAACAATCATGCACAAATAACATATCACACCAAGGATAACCAAACAATTCACCCAGAGGCAACAAACGCAAAGCACGACAAAATTATCAAATCACAACGCACCGAAAGAGATAATATATGTAAATATATTATCAAAGCATAACAACAACAACAAGCGAATTCATAGGGTTCACTTAACCATTCACGGAGCACAATATCCACAAAACACACGCGTTTTGAAAGTAAGACTTTAACGAGGCTAAATCAAATCTTTTGAAAGTGAAATTGAAACGATCAAATAAACACAAGGAAACGATCACTAATTATCATATCCATAAAACAAGAATGGTATGGACAAGGTACTTGCCTCGAATAAGAACAATACGGAGAATCGACCGAAGTAGGTTGGCACGAACCGACTACGAACCCGCCGACTCCACCGAATGCCAACTTGCGATAATAACCTATGAAGGACAATAACAACAATGAAATGAATTCCATAGCATGACTTAAAGCCGTTGAATTCAAAGAACAAATGACGAAAGTTCAAGTGGTTGCCCCAAAACAGCCAAGAACACGATTCGTCCCGTCAAAACACGAAAACGGAATTCCAAATCGAAATATGGATATACAATCCATACGATATGTTTAACAACATCATTTAACAATAATCGATCCATCAAAAACGGATGGAAAATGAGATCAAGAACAAATCCCCCAAAAAGTCGATTCGAAGGAAATCAAGAAATATACTTTGATTCGACGAAGAACAATGGATTAAATGATGTTATACACAAGAATACTACTAAGATTAATCATACCCATCGTGGATTAATCAACAATACGGAACGAATCGGACAAAAATGCAAAAACCCCAAAATTTCTCAAAATAGGGTTCTAGGAAATCTCACCTTGATTCGCTGGATCAAAGGAAGTTATAGGATGATCAATCAATGATATGAACTCAAGAACTTCGTGGATTTGTTGACAAACATCATGGCTCCAAGATCCCCAAGGCTCCAGCCGCGGAAGAGAAAGAGAGGAAATGAAAAATGAGTGAAAATGTGACTGCTCTGTCACATTTATACTGGGCCGGACTAGCGTGCGCTAGGCTGCCGAGCTAGCGTGCGCTATCGGCCCGAGCCGCAATCCGGAGACTTCCTGGACTAGACTGCTCGGCCAGGTAGCGTGCGCAGCCTTCCGGCCGTAGCGTGCGCTACCTGCAGGTCGTAGCGTGCACTACCTGCCGGTCATAGCGTGCGCAGTGTCTGATAGTAGCGTGCACTACCTGCCGAATGCCGATCCACCCGAGTCCAGAACCTCACTGCCCCTACTATCTCGGCCGACTAGCGCGCGCAGCTAACCGGCCATAGCGTGCGCTGCCTCCCGGCCGTAGCGTGCGCTGCCTCCCGGCCGTAGCGTGGGCTACCTCCCGGCCGTAGCGTGCGCTACCTTCCGGCCGTAGCGTGCGCTACGCCGGTTCCTACCGCACTCGTCCGGCCAGTGCCCGCAACCGTCCGTCCAGTACCCGCAACCGTCCGGCCAGTGCCCGACCACCAGGACTCGACGACTCGATTATCCGAAATCTCACGGAACGAACAAGACAAAACGCTCGTGGGCAACATCATCGATCCGAGATGAAATGCTACGGGACAATGAATCACACGCGACCAAATAAACACGAAAATCGATCAAGACAACAAATACGAATGTGGATACCCACAACTTTGGGTAAATTACAAAATGGCCTAAAACGCCCGAAAATCACGATACGTGATCGAATAACCAAACCAAAGTTCACAACACATCTAACAAAGTTAAATGGACTTACGGGAAACTCGAAACAGTAGTTTCGAACGAGATTCACAAGAATCGAACTCGAGTGCGGAAAAGTCGCTAAGAAACACGGAATTCAACAAAACAACACTGAAACGAACTCGGATGATAAAAAGTGCAGAATTAATCATTCTCAGAATGATGAAACGGTCCCAAGCGAGTCGTCAAGATGAACTCTCGCCAAAAAATAAAATTATCGGAAATCGAATTTGCGGATATTACATACTACCCTCCTTAAAAGAAGTTTCGTCCCGAAACTTAAAACAAGTAGGGAGAAGCAATATCCCGCCAGGAAAACTCAACGAGATACACAAGAAACGCGTAACTTACGCCCAACAGTGTAACGTTATAGGCAACGCAAAGGAATATACGGCGTGAAAACGCGCTCCACGATGACCAACACAACGCCACCGGTAGAAACATAATAAAACCAACAAGTGACAAGCGTCATCAAACAGATAATACAATCAAGTCAATTATCCGAACAACCACAAAACACTAAGCACCTATTACAAGAAAACACACATAATCAGGAAAACAGAAATAAACACACAAACGATCCACAAGGACCATCACAAATAATTCGGACTACGCCGAAATCCTCAGAACCACACTAGGCATCTCCGTGTCCTTTCGGAGAAGAGACGCAACCTCGATCCCCAAATCTATCAGTTACCGTCTCGCATTGCACGGCTCGGTGACCCATCTGGCCACATCCGAAACAACAAACTAACGGTGAACGGCGATTCTTCGTGGTACGAGATCAGGCAACAACAGTCAGAAAACCCCGATCGAACAACAACGATCGATCAACAACGACGGAACAACAACGATAGAACAACAACGATCGAAGAACAACGATCATATAACAATGATCGAACAACAACGGTAGAAAAATAACTCCGAAATTCACAATTCAACTCAAGACATTAAAAGAGCTGGTAGAAACTGGAAGATGTTACTTTCGAACAAGGTTCACAAGAATCGAACCGAACTCATAAAAGTCACAAAAATAAACAGATCGATCCGAAACAAGGTCACAACCTGTTCGAACGATAAAACCGAAATACAAAACAAGTTCAGAATGTATCAACGAACACGAGCGAGTCGATAGACTAGAGAAAGAGGAAATGCAGAAGTCCAAAAACAATACGGGTATTACATTCGACCTCTTATAAAAGAAGGTCGTCCCCGCAACTCCCAATAACGGAACAAGGCAACAACACAAAAGCAGTCGACGGAAACATTTCCCATGGGCCTCTTAGAGCCAATCCTGATATCTGTACTGAAGTTCGCGCCCCGAAAGACTCGGAACCCAACTCGCAAAACTGGATCCTGTGTCTCTCGGGTCCACACTTGAGACAATTGGTACGTGCATGCCCCCCGCACACCACGGTTGAAACACCTCGGCTCGGCTTACCGAATATACAACTGCTAGGTACAATGGAATATAACGTCGCAAAACAACAAACCGTAGATGCCAACTTGGCATAACATATCAACACATATTAAAATCACAACAACCACGGCATCGTTCGACGATTACAACGGCCCGAACGATACCTAACATATAATTACTAAACATCACGAAACAAGCACGTACGTACACAATCATACACACCTTCTCTGACCACGAGCAGGAAATGATGGGTTTTAAAAACAAAAACCACCTTTCAAAAACAATTTGGAAACACCGGTAGATCTTGAGTATCACCCTACAAAATGTAGTACAAACACCATTATCGAGATTTTGAAAACCATCTTGCGTTTGAACAAAATGAGGACACTTTTCTTTTAGTAAAAAACTTTCAGAAATATTCGACCCTTGGGTCTAAGCAACTGCATTTGAAAATATCTCAAAATATTTTGGTGCTCAAAGTAGAAGAATTTTGAAATAGATAGTTGCGCTAGTAGGCGCCCCGAAAATACAATCCATTTAAAAGTACGTCTCGAATTTTATTTTCTAAGACACTCAAGGTTTTCAAAAATCCAATAGGCCAGAATGCCCAAAACTCACAAAATCCTTTATCAAACCGTCATAAAACATTCAAGGCCAAAGTGCCAAAACTCGATTTGGGGAATCGGTTTTACGAATTAGAACTCAGTTTGCAAAATACTGAAAGTCATTTTGAAAGGACTCACGCAGCGGATAAAATACAGTTCGAAAATAGATTAGCAGCGACACCGCTCCGCATATAAATAAAATATTAGAGTCGAATACCCACATATCACGGAATAAAAATCCACAGAAGGATTCAATCAATCAACGATATAATCATACAAGCAGCTCATGTCACACGAGGCACAACACAAAGAAGGGAGACTTACATCCACAGGTCGCACGAAGATGATGATCGTTCCACGATACTAATCACGACCAACAGACTCAGACGACGCGTTGCGACACTACTCCGTTAGACAAAATCCGACGAGACAAAACTCAATAGACACAACTTGACCCAACAGCCTAGGTTTCCACAACCTAAGCTCGGATACCATTTATGTAACACCCCCAATCCGCTCAGGGATATTACACGCCGTAGAACCTTTCCTCAAGGATCAACCAGGCTGGTAACAACATCGAATATCTCAACAATGCCTTTAAGGCTAAAATGACTCAGTAGACCGATTTCGTCATTCAATAAATACATAAAACTCAATACATGCCCACACAGGGGTCGAATACATAATGCTCCCATACAACGGGGTAATTATACTGCAGCGAAAATAAAATATGACTGAACCAATACAACAACGTACGGGTCCTCATGTGATTAGTATCGATCATCTTTAATCATCCTTCGTGCCAACCCTGTGTTGGGCTCCCAAAACCTGAATGCAAAAACAGACATCCACCCCCCGAATACTCGGGGGTTAGCAAAACTCCACTGTTTTGCTAGTGTAAGAACAAAGTGCAAAAATACGAGTCATACAATTCAAATTCCACGAATAACAATAACCAGGAATCCTTAAAGATCCAAACATAACAAAAAGTACTTCCTGAGGCAAGAGTTTGGGTACAACATTCCAAAACCGAAAGATCACAACTCGAGGGAAACAATTTATAAAACAGTTTAAAATGCCATCGAGAGTTTTAATAGAAAACAATTTAGGATTACCGAATCCTTATCTTTCCAAAATCAACAGGGGTCACAACCCAAAGGTTTTGTTTTCACAATTGAAACCAACAACAATACACAAGGTTAAAACCCACGTCACGCGTCCTCGACGGACATAAAATACACACGCACCCGTGAAGTTTCACTCGTGAATCCAGGGCAAAACCATTGGACTCCCTCCGTGGCCCCGTCGAACCCTCCCGAGGTGAGCAAACACATTCACAAAACATACACACGCACTCATGAAGTTTCACTCATGAATCCAGGGCTATACCATTGGACTCCCTCCGTGGCCCCGTCGAACCCTCCCGAGGTGAGCAAACACATTCACAAAACATACACACGCACTCGTGAAGTTTCACTCGTGAATCCAGGGCTATACCATTGGACTCCCTCCGTGGCCCCGTCGAACCCTCATGAGGTGAGCAAATACATTCACAAAACATACACACGCACTCGTGAAGTTCTACTCATGAATCCAGGGAGAAACCATTGGACTCCCTCCGTGGCCCCGTCGAACCCTCCCGAGGTGATCAAATACATTCACAAAACATACACGCACGAGCATCGCCTAGGACCGGGACGCCACCAAAAATCCCACCCGAGGCCTCGAAGGACTCTCCCGAGCTGTATAGCGAAACAATCAAGCACAGGCATCGCCTAGGACCGAGATAAAGTCACAAATCCCACCCGATGTAATATCCGAAGTTTCGATTTTTTCGGTAATTTTCTTTTTTTTGGAGTAAGTCCATCTTATAGACTCCGTTGTGACCGTTTCGTCATTCTGGGAATATTTAATTCTACACTTTTTGTCATCCGAGTTCGTCTCGGTGTCGTTCTGTTGAGTTCCGTGTTCTTAAGCGACTTTCCCAAGTATGAGTTCGACTTTATAAAATCACTATTAATTTTTAGAAACTCCAAAAATACTGAATCTTTACAATATTATAGAGCATCAAGTTAGATTTCCAATGGTTCAAACGGTGAGTCAATCGGAGTCCGGACGAGGGAGTTATGGTCGAAATAGCTAAGTTACTCTCATCTTCCAGTTTTGGCCGAGCAGCCTGTACCGTGGGCCGCGGCACATGCCGGCAGGGCCGCAGCACACTGCTGAGTCACTGCCTCGGCACACCCGTCCGGGCCGCGGCACACTCATGTTGAATTATTGGCCGACCCGTGCATGCCGTGGCCGCGGCTCATGCGACGGGCGCGGCACCTTCGAGTCACGCCACGGCACATTCCTCGGGCGCGGCACGCCGCCGATCACCGGGGCGTTTGGCCTGTCTTTGTGTCACACTTCGGCTGGGCTGCGGCACACAGTGCAGTCAGCACTATAATTACGTTTTTGAGCGAGTTCAACTCATTTTTTCCCATTTCTTCAACCTATCCGAGAGAGAGGGCTTGAGAGGGAAGACTTGCCATCATCTATCACTTGAGTGGTTGATTTTCTTCATCTCCTTTCGATCGTGAAGCCCGGATAATCGATCTTACGCGTGTTCTTCGGATCAAAGTGCTTGGATCTTCAAGAGGTAATTTCTTCAACATCTTGGATTTCGATTTTGTTTTGAGATATGATGTTTTGGATGTTAAGATCATGTTGTATGAAGTGATATACACATCATTATGGATATGTTTGATTATTCATGGATTATTGAAGGATTATTCAAGAACATTTTGATTATTGAGTTGGATTTGGGGGTTTTTCGATTAATCGTTGTTGTAATCACGAATTTGAATATTCATATTGGATTATTGATCGTATTGAAGATGTTTTGTCGGTTTGAAACACTTCTTGGGGATTTGATGTTGGTATTATTGAGGTTTGGTTGTAAAACAATCGAAGTTTGGCCACAAAGTGTTCGATATAATGCCCCAATGAACTTGGTTTAGTCGTATCGACGTTTTGAGTTCGTTATATTCGTGTTTGATTCGTATGTTGAACGGATTGTTGGTGATTGTGTTATTCAAGGTTGTTCGAGTGACCGATAATCACTTTAAGGACGTTGTTCGTGGAAGGATTTCATCGCCTTCGGTTGAGGCAAGTTTTATACTTGTACTAGTCAATGAGATTAATGTTATCATATATGTGTATGAATGTGTTGTATCATTCCGAGACTTAGTCTCTTCATGAATTCATTGATATTAAGAGATCGTTCGATACGATACCTTTCGGCAATTATGCCAAATGTTTTTATTGTTCGTTAATGGCCGGTTCAAGGCATTGTGACACTCGTTGTTAATGTTATTATCGATCACCGGTTCGCGGTATCGATGTATCGATCATTGTTGTTGATATTAATGTCGATTTAAGACGTCGTTGTAATCATTGCTATTAATGTTGGAGTTTTGTCCTTGATTTTGTTTTGGCCGATTAAAGGCATTGACGTATTCATTTCTCTTCTTCGTTGTCGGTAACCGATTAAAGGTGTCGAGACATCCATCGTGTCATTGTTATCAATTGGCCGTTCTCAGGCAAATCGGAGTGTTCAATCATTCATTGCATTATTGTTATCGGTTGGCCATTCTAAGGCAATCGAGGTATTGAATTGGGGCTGTCGAGGATAGTTCCCATCCGTTGTGTCGTTGTTATCGATTGACCCCTCTAAGGTAATCGAGGTATTGAATTGGGACTGTCGAGTACGATGCCCATCCGTGAGACATCATTATCGTGTTGGCCGACTCAAGGTATCACACTAACATTCTCGTGAATTCGGTAATCTACGAATCGTTGTCATTTGTGATTAATTATATTTTGGAGGCTAGTCTCAGCTAGTGCTTATTATGGGTAAGTTTGGGGCTTGAACCTTTGCGGTTGGCTTCCCAACACCTACAACTCAGTAGGTCACGGTCGTGTTTATGATCTTATGGGTAAGTTTTGGGCTTGAACCTTCGCGGTTGGCTTCCCAACACCTACAACTCAGTAGGTCACGGTCGTGTTTATGATCTTATGGGTAAGCTTGGGGCTTGAACCTTCGCGGTTGGCTTCCCAACACCTACAGCTTAGTAGGTCACAGTCATGGTTATGACCTTATTAGCCCTCCTTAACTACATGGTTGTTCCGGTTTCATGTGATTGTGATTTTTGACAGCTTCGGCTGAGTGGCTTTCAGGCCTGTGTGATTGTCTTGGTAATTTCATTAGAGCCTTCGGGCATTGTGATTCATAATTAATTCAGTTCTGGTTTGGTTCATGTCATGTAATCCATTGTGGTACTCTGTAATTATGATTCGCCGTTGGTCACTTATGTTCTAACCTGTCGAACAGGTATTAATAGTATGCCGTGGGCATAATGTTTCACGAATGCTCGGTTCTTACCTTGGTTTGTGAGCATCTCGTATTATTATTATTATCATTGTACCGTTTCATTCTGCCTTTGGATGCATATAATGTTATACATGTATTTGATATTCATTATCTGGATGACTGACCCCGTGGTGGCGGAACATGTTTTCATGTTTTAGGTGCTTGCGAGGAGAGAGTTGAGACACAGGGGCATGATGATGGCAACGAGGCATTCGAGCGATACTAGTCCGAGTTGTTCATGGTGGTCAGTCAATTGCAGTGTTCTTCAGTCTGTCAGTCTTTGTCATTATGTATTACCCGAGCAGATGCTCGTGGATGATGTTGTATTTTATTTTTGGCCATGTAGGCACATCGTTGTCGTTGAAATTCCTTATCTGAATATTGTGTCGGATATCATGGTAGGGACTATGATTTCCCCTTGTTGTTTAATTTAATGTATTTTAGTCATGTTCGCCTAGTAGATCTCCTGGCATGGGGTCCACGACACTGTAATAACCCAATGGGATTTAGGGGTGTTACACCCGAGGCCTCTAAGGACCCTCCCGAGCTGGCTAACGAAACAATCATGCACAAATAACATATCACACCAAGGATATCCAAACAATTCACCCAGAGGCAACAAACGCAAAGCACGACAAAATTGTCAAATCACAACACACCGAAAGAGATAATATATGTAAATATATTATCAAAGCATAATAACAACAACAAGCGATTTCATAGGGTTCACTTAACCATTCATGGAGCACAATATCCACAAAACACACGCGTCTTGAAAGTGAGCCCTTAACGAGGCTAAATCAAATCTTTTGAAAGTGAAATTCAAACGATCAAATAAACACAAGGAAACGATCACTAATTCTCATATCCATAAAACAAGAATGGTATGGACAAGGTACTTGCCTCGAATAAGAATAACGCGGAGAATCGACCGAAGTAGGTTGGCACGAACCGACTACGAACCCGCCGACTCAACCGAATGCCAACTCGCGATAATAAACTACGAAGGACAATAACAACAATGAAATGAATTCCATAGCACGACTTAAAGCCGTTGAATTCAAAGAACAAATGACGAAAGTTCAACTGTTTCCCCCAAAATGGCCAAGAACACTATTCGTCCCGTCACGAAAATGGAATTCCAAATCGAAATATGGATATACAATCCATAGGATATGTTTAACAACATCATTTAACAACAATTGATCCATAAAAAACGGATGGTAAACGAGATCAAGAACAAATCCCCCAAAAAGTCGATTCGAAGGAAATCAAGAAATATACTTTGATTCGACGAAGAACAATGGATTAAATGAAGTTAAACACAAGAATAATACTAAGATTAATCATACCCATCATGGATTAATCAACAATACGGAACGAATCGAACAAAAACGCAAAAACCCCAAAATTTCTCAAAATAGGGTTCTAGGAAATCTCACCTTGATTCACTGGATCAAAGGATGTTATAGGATGATCAATCAATGATATGAACTCAAGAAGTTCGTGGATTTGTTGACAAACATCATGGCTCCAAGATCCCCAAGGCTCCAGCCGCGGAAGAGAAAGAGAGGAAATAAAAAACGAGTGAAAATGTGACTGCTCTATCACATTTATACTGGGTCGGATTAGCGTGCGCTAGGCTGCCGAGCTAGCGTGCGCTATCGGCCCGGGCCGCAATCCGGAGACTTCTTGGACTAGACTGCTCGGCCAGGTAGCGTGCGCAGCCTTCCGGCCGTAGCGTGCGCTACCTGCCGGTCGTAGCGTGTGCAGTGTCCGACAGTAGCGTGCGCTACCTGCCGGTCGTAGCGTGCGCAGTGTCCGACAGTAGCGTGCGCTACCTGCCGATCCACCCGAGTCCAGAACCTCACTGCCCCTACTGTCTCGGCCGACTAGCGCGCGCATCTAACCGTCCGTAGCGTGCGCTGCCTCCCGGCCGTAGCGTGCGCTACCTTCCGGTCGTAGCGTGCGCTATGCCGGTTCCTGCCACACCCATCCGGCCAGTGCCCGCAACCGTCTGGCCAGTACCCGCAACCGTCCGGCCAGTACCCACAACCGTCCGGCCAGTGCCCGACCACCAGGACTCGACGACTCGATTATCCGAAATCGCACGGAACGAACACGACAAAACGATCGTGGGCAACATCATCGATCCGAGATGAAATGCTACGGGACAATGAATCACACGCCACCAAATAAACACGAAAATCGATCAAGACAACAAATACGAATGTGGATACCCACAACTTTGGGTAAATTACAAAATGGCCCAAACGCCCGAAAATCGTGATACATGATCCAATAACCAAACCGAAGTTCACAACACGTCTAACAAAGTTAAACGGACTTACGGGAAACTCGAAACAGTAGTTTCGAACGAGATTCACAAGAATCGAACTCGAGTGCGGAAAAGTCGCTAAGAAACACAGAATTCAACAAAACCACACCGAAACGAACTCGGGTGATAAAAAGTGCAGAATTAATCATTCTCAAAATGATGAAACGGTCCCAAGCGAGTCGTCAAAACAGACTTTAGCCAAAAAGAGAAAATTACCGGAAATCGAATTTGCGGATATTACAGTTATAATCGTGCTTGATACGTATATTGAGAGTTTGTTGGTAATCATGTTATTCAAGGTTGTTCGAGCGATCGATATTCCATTAAGGACGTTTGTTCATGAGAGGACATTTCACCACCGGTATTGTGTAAGTTAATTCTTACTCAGTTAAAAGGATACCCACTCCTTTCGTTGTTAATCATTCATATTCATAATTCATTCATAACGTATTAATCGTGTTGAGAGTTGTAATTGTCAAACTAATCATTCAATTCACAAGGAACGACGGTTCCAATCATTTCAATGAGCTATCATTCATTTCATTATTATTTCATCTCGGTGAGTCCCTCTTGACCCTTGTCGGATTGTTATTCATTAATACTCATCATGGTCATTTTTGTTCATGTGACCTTCTGGGATCATATTGCGTGGCCGGGTGGTTATGTGTGGAATTTTTAATCAGGCACATGATAGTCATGTGTACGGGTTCACCGACACAATGGACTGTCCACACGGTAGCGTGCCTCCGTGAGACTAATTAGGTACAAGTTCAGGTGTGTCAGGACAGTCGTCTTGTACGCTTGCACGTCCCATTACGGGAGTACTATGATGCCCCTGTTCAGCTTAATTTCATAACTAAGAGATATATCATGATTGTGCTTGTTCAACTCTTGAGGATTGTTGTTCTGTGTAACTGACCCCGTTGGGGGATGTTGTTTTCAGGTCATGGCAAGGCAAAAGCACGAGAAGAGAACAATGATGGCGAGGAGTCCCAGTGATACTAGTAGGGGCCCCAGTCCTTTTCAGTCATTCATGTTTCTTCATTTTTATTTCCGCTGCAGATTTCTATTTGGACATTCATTTTGTTCAGTGTTGTATATTTTATCTTCATATAAAATATACATGTATTCTATATTTCCTGGGTGTGTTGTACTTGAAACTCCTCACTGGAGTAATTGATGATATAATGTGGTTCGGTACTACAATTATATTATTTAATTCATTAATTTTCATTCACTTGGTGGGTCCCAGTTGGGGGTCCACGGCACTGTAATATCCGCCTAGTTTGGGGTGTTACATGAAGAGTTGTGTCTTCTGTCAGATACAGCGGCCAGTGCTGTAGTCTTGGTAGGTGACTCTTTGGCCTTTTCTCTCCTGTCAATATCATACTCAAAGGCTTTGAGGTCAGAGAAGAGGTCAAAGGTGGAAATATCATTAAGATTACAGGATACACACATAGCTGTAGTCTTAATGTTCCATCGGGCAGGGAGTGATCTAAATTTTTTTAAATTTTTCTCCTTTTGGGTATATACTTTACCCAATGCTTCAAGTTCATCGACAATGCCAGTGAATCTGAGATCAAGCTCCTCAAGCATTTTGGAAGATTTCATTTCAAAAGATTCAAATTGTTGAGTAAGTTTGGGAATTTTATTTTCTTTTGAGAGCCGAGTACCCTCGCAAATAAGCTTGAGTTTCTCCCAGATTTCCTTAGTTGTCTTACAGCTCTTTACCTTTGAGAATATGCCTTTGTCGAGAGTGACAAACAGCGCATTCTTAGCTACATTATCAATATTCGCATGCTTGCGATCGTCAGCTATCCATTGCTCGCGCTCCTTCTCGAGCATTTCAGTGTGAGGTTGTCCTTCTATCCTTGCGGCAGAATTAACCTTCATTATCTTTATTGGACCTTCTTGAATGACGAATATAATCTCCTCGTGCATGGCTGTAAGATGAGCTTCCATCCTAATTCTCTAGTCATCAAACTCATTAATAGAGAACATAGGAACCTTGTTTATCATAGAGGTGTCCATTTAAGAAATAGGAAAGATGAAACTTTGATATGGTTTTCAAAGACTAGTGATTTGTGGATCTAACTCAGTAAAAAATCGACTGATTCTTTTTAGAATCAACCTCTCCGATACAACTTGTTGGCCACTAAGTATAGAATAAACAGCTTAGGAAGTAAGGGTACAATAAGCTGTACGTTTATCAAAGTCAATTTTCATAGCGGAAGTATGTTGTGTGAGTTGCCGTAGATACAACAACTAGGCATTCTCCTGTTTGCTTGATGCATACATGGTTTAACAGTGTATACTAGATAAACAGTAGACTGAAAACAGTAAAGTCAGAAAGTAAATAACACACAGTTTAAAGTGGTTTGAGGTAAACCCCTCTACGTCCACCGGTCCTCCACACAGGAGTAAAAGAGTTTATTAAAATCACTACGTACACAACTACGTGACTTTCACTAAACCTGTCTTTGTATCTTTCACACAGATTGATAAAGGGACTGTAGCTTTGGGCCGTTCACACAGATTGGCTTGAGCTATTTCGACTCGCTTCTTCTCACACAGATTGAAGCTTTACCTTCAATGCTATTCTTCCCACATATGTCGGAATACGCAAGGATCCTTAGTCCACATAGGGCTAGTGATAATCTCAACGGTAAAGGGTAGAACAAATCTTCAAACAACAACTTTATCTTAATGAACGATCACTGTATGCTGTGCTTTTTGCGTTGAGGACTTAGTAAATTTCTTCGCTTGGATACTGCTATATGCTCACAAAATATACTTTTTTGTAATCGCTCGAATATCAAAGTAAGGTGTCAGGCTTTCGCGATAATGAATAATGCGTATTTGAATCCCTCTTGCTTAGGGCTATTTATAACCTTGGAATTGATTCCGAACCGCTACGCTTTCTTATATTAGTGTAATTGCATCCGTTATAAATGTAGCCATTGTTGGTTGGTGAGATATTGACGTCTGTCTCTTGAATGGCGGCTGCTGAATGTTTGAATTAAAGCAGTTCGCATGTATTGCTTCAGACATCCTTTCTGTCTTTGCATTAAATGCTTTTCAGAGCATTCACACTTGTCTCTCTCTGGCTGCATTAAATGCTGTCCTATCAGCAATAAATACTGCTTTAACCGTGCATACTTTATGAATAAACAATGTTTATCTCACAATGGTTTAAAGCTTCTTTTGTTCAGTCCCGCTGGATATGTTTTATTTTTTCTAAGTAAAACATCTTCAGCTTGTATGCTGTATCTAATGCATTGTCTCTTTGTTGTATGATAATGACTCTGTAGTATGGACTGTAGAAGATCTCTTTGCTGTAGGGACGGACTGTATGGACAGTCCTAACAGCCTCCATACTTAACAGAATTCTGACTCCTTTGAGACTACTTTGCTGTATGTTGGCCATTATCAAAACAGGAATGTTTTTCCCAACACATATATTAAAAAAATGGCCGTCACAAGATAGCATTAGATGAAAAGTGTCGACGACCCATTTTGGGTTCTGATGCTTGTATGACATATTGTCGTAATGTTGGGTTTGTCATACGCGATAGGGTCCGGTAATATGAGCTGAGTGGAAGGATGTGCCGCAATGCGTGAAGGATGCATTGAACAATGCTATGCCGGTAAGTTTACATCTCAAATCTGAAAGCTGCTTTTTGTATTTAAATTCAGAATAAATTTAGTAATATATTATATGTTAATTGTAGGCTTGATGTTCCTTCTTTCCTACTACACACTTGGTGTGATGAGGTGTAAACAATCAAGTAAGTAATTTTCACAATATGTAGTTGAGTAATTACTCGAGAAATTTTGTGTGATTGATTATTATTTATAAATGTTTGTTATAGGTACAAGTCCTGGAAGAATGAGCTACACATATTTTGGTCAGCTTGGGGTAATTCCCGCGAGGCTACTCCCAAGGAGTTCAAGTGTCGGGAGTACGAATGGAGGTGGCTATGCCTACATTTTAGCGACCCAAACTATATTGTATGTAATCGACCAATAAATATTATCATAATGTTATTGTTTTTAAAGATATGTTAACGCATATGAAATTTACTTGTGGTAATTTTGTTCATTGTTCATGAAAATTACATGTTTCTATGTGTAGGCTAGCAGTTTAACCAATATTGTTAACTGTACGAGTTTGACGGAGCACCACAGCTTAGGTTCACGATCGTTAGCGAGAGTTTCGCACGAGGCCACTTCTGTTGAAAATGTGGCGAATGCCTTTATCTATGTAATTCAGAAGGCATATCCGAACTATCCGGATAGATATGTAAGTTGTAAATGTATCCTAACCATTTTAATACTGCTATCAATCTTTACCTCTGAACTTTACTAATATTCCGTTACTTATTTTGTTCTCACTTAATTAGGAGAGAGTGATGGAGTCTGAGAGGATGTTGACATAGATGGCGACGGAGGATCATCTGGATTTGGATGAGACGAGCCTCGATTTAGCACGCCGAGAGATTGATCAGGCTTATCCCTACAATAGGGCAATGATGTGGGATAACATTTACCCTCCTAAAGGGAGTCATCACTGGACGCCGATGATCGGAGCTGAAGGCAACAAATTATTGAAGGTTACTCCAGGCTAAAGTCTGAATATTGGTAGGTAGGGTTAGTATGAATAGAGAATTATATCTTTTCAGCATTAGAAATCTCATTTAAATAGTTTAACTTGTTTAAAACTCAAAAATATATTTTACCAAGCTATTGATGATGATAAACTACTTAAAATTATGGCATGCAAGACTTCCGAATTTAATTTTTCTAATTATTATTCAACGGAAATCTGAAATAGGAAGTTTCCTTGTCTTGAAACCAACATTCGTAAAGTATGGGAGCGGATTCATTACTCAAGTATTTCATATTTAAACCGTTCTTAAAAATCATGAGTATATATAATAAATATTCATATGCTCATCCAAATTAATACAACAATGCTCATGTACTCGGTAAAATGAGTATTATTGTACTTATGGAACCATTTTACCCATAAAATATGAAAGATTGCAGCAAATAAAAAATATACAATATGAGTACTCATTTGGACGAGCAATATGAGTATATTAGCACTAATATATCGAAAAAAATACACGAGTACTCATTGACCGAGCAATATGAGTACATGAGTACTCATTGATCGAGTAATATGAATAGTAGAGTACAACACAGTAGTACTCATATAGCTATATGAGTTATGAATACTCATTAATTGATCGAGCAATATCAGTACTGGAGTACGTTAAAGTCTCGTTCCGATAAAGCATCATTACAACTTTTTCATCAATCAATATTTTTAACTTAATCAATTTTCAACTTGATATGGCATCCAATGTATCTATTCGGTTTACCACGATTCAGCTCGGAACACCAAGTTAGGTCGGATTAGCAAGACCCGACTTAATATGTTAAACTCCTGGTTCAGGCTCGGAGCTCGAAAACTGGTTCAACTGGGCTGGATGATCCGATCTGTCCACCCTATTAGCTCGGTCCCGTCAGATCGAATGAGCTCATCGGACCGATCTACTGAGCTGGTATTCTAGAAGACCTCTGACGTGATTATAACAGTTATACAAGGAAAGAAGGTCCTACCATATCTATTCATTGGTGCTAGGAATTGGAGTCCCACTAGAAGAAGGAATCCTCTTACTTGGCGGACAAGTCAATAAATTCATATAAGTATAAGATTCATGGTTTTATTATTCTAACCTTAATCTTGTCTACTTTACTATTATCATGCTTTATTTATTTCAGCCCTTTTGATACGACTCTAACTTGATTGTCGGGTCCCTACATCAAAAACTCTCTCAACACTGTTTGACAGATTGATTTTTTAATGAATAATGAAAATTCAATTTTATTCTTCGTGGCCGAAATCTTTCATGTACTACCAAACTTATCATGACCGCAACAATTCTTAACATACATAAGTGTTTGCAAACCCTTTGTGGTGGGGTAATTGCTACTCCTATTCTAAACGTTTGTACTACCAACTACTTATCATGACCGCAACAACGAATCACATAAATGTTTGCAAACCCTTGTCGTGGGGTAAGTGCTCCTCCTATTCTAAACATATGAAGGGCAACTGTTGGTAGTGTGCTTTACAGGCTAAGCTGGAGGAAAACCTGTAGACCAAAAGCAAAAAAAGTGCAAAGAGTTGATAAACTAAAGAAGATGACAGAAACAGAAAAAATAGATTCACGGTTGTCTAATGGACCAACCACTAACCAACATCCCCACTTTCACATGCCAAACAACCCTGTCTTCAAAATAATTCATTCACCCAAAACTCCAGAGCACATTTGTTCTTTTCCTCAAAAGAATTTTTTTCATTCTTTTACTACGCAAAATATTAATAAAAGTTATAGTTGTTCTATATAATAGTGTCAGTTGAAATAGTTTTCTTTTTCCATTAATCATCACATAATTATTAGGGGTCACTACAAAAATTACGTGCTACAAAGTTGATAAACTAGCTGATAACGTAAATATACTCTATCCGTTCCCAAGTACGTTCTTATTTGAGAATGACACGAGTTTTAAGAAATTGAGTATCGTGAGTGGAATAAGAGTCCCACATTTATAGTAGTAGTAAAGTAATTAATTGTTGTAAGGTATACTAGATAAAAATAAAAATGAAAATGCAATTTGAGGACGGAGGGAATACACTTTGGGAACACACTTTGGGTACGGAGGGAATAGCTAATAACTGACAAGTTGGTTCATAGGTTATAGTTGGTGACTCATAATTGATAGCTGAAAAACATATAAATATAACAGAAAAACAATTCTCTGATATAGTAGGAAAGTTGGCTAAAATATTATTACACAGAAAAAGACATTAAAATGATTTTACTGAAAAAAATATATGTTAAAATGGGAATAAAAAAAAAGGTTTAGAGCTTATTTCAAATACGTGTGAAAGAAGCATTTGAAATAAACTCAAGATTTTCAAACAAGTCATCCAACCAAACAGGACTTAATTAATATAATTAGCTTTTAAGCTATCTAAATAAGCTATAATCTAGATTATTGTATTTATCAAACATACACTTAGTATAATTATAAAAAAAGAAAGCTTCATACTTCGTATTTTCCGTTATGACTCCGACGTTTGAATGTTTTCTATCAAAACGCTTCTTTTTAATCATATTTTTCGATTTCTACATTGAAAAACAGTTATGTAAGGTCTTGTTCAATTTATCTATACATATTCTCTTACAATATCAAACTTGTTCTAATTGTTAATAATAAATAATTAAAAATATTAGCAGTTAAGAGAACGGTGAACATACTGACAAATATGAAAATCGAAACAGTGCAGTTATAACAGAACGGAGAAAATATCTATTACAATAATGAAGATCTCCTTTAAGTTTGTTATTACCTTATACAAAACCCCTCTCGACTTGAGGATGCATTTTTTTTAAAAAATAATATAAAACTGTTAGGAGTATGCCCTCGAATGCCACTCAGAGGATGTTGAGTGAGGGCATTGTACTTGTAATTATGTAAATGATTAATATAAGGCAATGGACGTTTCTTTATTTACTGGCAGTTACTGGCATTCCTAACTCGTAAATATATATATATATATATATATATATATATATATATATATATATATATAGAAATAGTCCGTGTATTTGAGAGCAAAACGTTCCACTCCTTATTTGATAAGGGGGTCGGTATAGGAAAGGTTTATAGCTCAAATAATTAATCGTTCGCAAGTCGATGAAACTTGACTGGGCGTTAAGTTTATGTGAAGACCTGTATGACATGTTCTTTGACATGGAGAGTGCCTGTCGAACACTAATGGCCAGTGGGAGCACACGTTATAGGTATGCTAATTGGATTAGTATACTCGAACCGACTCACCCTCGATTCGTCACATGGATTTCACTCCGGGACAATCAATGACGAAATCGAAAGGTTGTGATAGGTATTCGTGAACCTTCGACTTGAGGATTTAGTAGGGATGTGCTTGTCACGTTAAGATTTTCATTCCAGTAGTTCGACCCTATAAACCGGGAGGTGGGGGTCAACCTCGACGTGCATCTTAACGGGCAAGTAGCAGGTCCTACTGAATACCAAGATAGAAATCTTTCTCCCGTTAGTGAGCGGGTTATATGTCCTATGCGGTTATTGGAGCTAGTTGTATTGGATACACGAGAGCTCAATGATCTCAATTTGCATTAACGCATGCATAGCGTCAAGTGCAGATAGGATTTGACTAACCGTGACCCTATAACTTGATCGGGACATTTGAAAGAAGGGTTTATACGTATACTGGTATTCACGACATAATGGTTCTTGGATGATCCCAATCATTCCTTCTCAGTTGGGGTACAGTGTAGGCCATCAGGCTGGCTAGGTGGTGCTACTACTCTTTGGTTCCTCCCATTGCTGACTGAGACGGACCTACCGAGTCGCGCAATAGGATTGACGACGGAATGAATCAAGCTAATTCTCTCATTATGAATATTAGATATTGGATATCTAAATTCGGGACATTGGATGTTTAAATTGATTTACGGCCTAATGAAATAAATAAATTACTGGGTGATTTATTTAATTCATGAATATAATTATTTCTTGGAGACATTAATTATATTATTTCGTATTTGATATGTTTAATTAATTGGATTAATTAATCGATATAAATACATCGAAACGGAATCGGAGTTTATCTGTTTGGACTATCGGGAGTCCGAAACGAACTAAACTCGTCCGTTTCATCCTCATAGCCCCCCCCCCCCACTAATATACATGTGTATGTATTGACTTGTCCATATCATGATGTTTGGAATATCATGTGTTGAGGGACAAGTATCATATACATTATATGGTGGGTTTAGATTCTCATTACATGAGTTGTATTCTTGTGAGTTGAAAATGCATAAGAAGAGGACTTTGATCTTTCATTCAACACACATGATTCCTTACATGAGTTGTAGTGAGAGAAAGTGAGAAATGAGTTCTTCTTCATAGTCATCTTCTTCATCAACTTAGTTCTTGATTTTTCTTAGAGAAAATATCAAGATATAAAGAGAGAGTAAGATTAACACACTTAGAGTGTAATAATCTTAATGTACAAAGCTTCAATACTTGATTCTAGCCGTAACCTTAGAGGTTAATCGGGTATTGTCATTCCGTTGGTTTTTCCGGCGCGTGACAAGTAGAGGCGCGATATTTCGGCATTGGATCGTTCAAGTGCTTGGAGTGCTTCGTTCGTAGAGAATTCAAGTAAAGCTTGGGGAATAGATCAAGAGAAGGATTCCATCTAATCAACGGACTACAAAGGAGAGTTTCTATATCTCTTGTTGAATTTGTTTATATATATTCGTATATACGTAGCTCGATCGATCCTCGTAGGGATTCGGATCGAATTAATTTTTGTTTTAGCACTTCCGCTGGGCCTTCGTTTTAGGCACCGAATCCCAACAGTGGTATCAGAGCGTAGGTCTTGCGATCGTATATACGATATTAGCATTTGGAATGCTTGATTAGATGGTATATGATTTTGAATCATAATCGTATTAACCGTTGATTTTCTATTGTTCATCTAAAAATTATTTTTTCATGATTTTATATTACAATATAAGTCTATTTTTCTTTTGAAAAACTGATTTAAATGAGTAATATAAAGATTAGAAAAATATTATTTTTGGAATCGGGGCAAAAAAACGAGCCGAAAACGTAAACGGACCCGGCAGCTTGGAGCTTCCAGGGCACTACCTCGCGGTCTGCCTGTATGGACCGCGGTCTGGAAGCAGGAGCAAGTCCTAATCGGCTGCCTTCCGGCCGTGATCGGTAGCCTTCCGGCCTTGCTCGGCAGCCTGTGCAGGCCCTGCTCGGCAGCCTGCTGGGCAGTGTCCCGGGCTTGGCCCGGCCGTGTTTTCCGACTCCATTTTTTATATTTCGTTCGATAATTAATTTCCCACAAATTAAATTGGATTTAATTTAACTAATATTTAATTATGGTAATTTTATTCTTAGGGGAATTAATTTAATGAAATATTTTCTCGTCCGGAACAAGTTAAAATTGACGGTTGTTTGAATTAATTGGATTAATTCGTTTTGGATGGATTGTTTTATATTTGTTATGTCTAGATTTATACATCTCAACTGGCGATCGGCACAGAGACTGGGCGACCGAGCAAGAGTCAAATGGCCAAGGCAGATTGGCCGGTCGAGGGTCCCAGGTCAAGTCCCAGTGCCGAGCGATCGACATCTAAGGCGATTGTCTCTTGGCACTTGGCGATCGACCCTGGTGCCCGGCCAATGACGACCGCCTCTTGCCGCGCGAAGCCAACGACCGTCTAGTCAGCAAAGGCCGAAGCTCGTACAGAGACCCACATGTGCAGATCCGGAAAAGGCGCCGCAGAACATGGATCGTTGACCACAGCCTGTCAGCATCTACTCACCTACCGACAGACCCGCCGAAAGGTGTAAGGTGGGACCGCCCGGGACAGCGACGCAGGACGCGTGCAGGCTCCTCATTGGACCGCACAGCTGGCTGCCAGCAACAGCCGCGGACTTCAAGGCAGACAGCCCATGTGCTATAAGACGATCACCTCTTATTATATTACAAGAAAGGCGATCGCCCGTCAGTAAAAGGCATCTCAGCTCCTATAAATAGAAGGCTGCCTACACTTGGAAGACTCTCTGATTCTCTGGCTTTGGGTCTGGCTTTTCTTACAGCTATCTCTCGGCTTTTCTCTCTCAGCACCTCTTAACCGAAAGATGGTCGGCAGAGACGAAACCAGAACTCCCAGCAGTTCAAGAACTCAGAGCAACTCTAGTTCTTCCGGCAAGCACTCAACAGCTAGATACCTAGGATCTTTTACACTCATTGTAATTAGATTCTTACATTAATATTTGTACTCATACGTATTCTTATTAATAACATCTCGCGAGAGCATTCAAGCCAGGGCCTAACAAACCCGGAAAATCTTGTGTTATTTCCATTCCCTTGGACGTGCTCTCGCAATTTGCTGTTGCTCGACCGTTCCAGCAATATCTATCTTCGGATAATATTTTGGGCAACAACAATTGGCGCTAGAAGGATGGCTTCTTAACCCTCATTTTTATTCCTACCGTCTCGAAGAACACTCACTGTTCTCCGGGGCATATACTTGAAGAGACACTCACTGCTCTTCAAAGAAAGCTTTTAGAATCATCACTTCTGCCTCCACATCGAAGAAAGCCGCTGGCCGATCCACCGGATGCCTCATTCCGTCTCAATCCGAGCCCGGGCCTATGATGGAGGGCAGCCGCAGCGACCCGAGACTCTCGATCCCGGCCCCGACGGACGGCCCAATCCTCTCGCTCGATCAGTTCCAAACCGCGGAAAAGATCGAAGATGTTGGAATATTTATTCCACACATTATTTAATTTATGTTTTGATGATTAAAGTTGCTAAACTACAAAACAACATCGAGGCGAAGCAAAACAACGAAGCAGACGAAGACGCAAAAAGTTACAAACTGGACTGCATTAGCGCACGCTAAGGGATATATGTTAGCGCACGCTAACGAGGAGTCAGCTGCATTCCAGCTAAGTTTCGAAGTAAGCTGCAGTGAAGTCAGAGGGAAGGATAGCGCACGCTACACTCTATTATTAACGCACGCTATCGAAGTGTTGTTACTGTTGTGGAGATATTCAAACACATAATGACGTATGCAATGAAGTCATCATTAGCGCACGCTACAAAGGATGATTAGCGCACGCTAAGATGTTTGAATCTAGTCAATCCGAACGTTGGGAAAAGCAGGTCAAAGTCAGCATATCAAACGGTCACTTTGACAATCCATGCAACGGATATATTGGATTAGCGCACGCTACAAAGGAAATGGTAGCGCACGCTAATCGTCAAGCGCGTAGCTACCGGATCAAATATAAAGTGATTAACGCACGCTACATGAAAGCCTTTACGCACGCTAGAGGAAAAATGTGCGATAGCGCACGCTAAGAAGGAAAGGCTAGCGCACGCTAGCTAGTCAAAACAGCCAGCAACGGCTAGTTTGTGGGAAATGCCTATAAATACCATTCCTATGGTATTGTTTGAGAACAACAACTTCAAGCAAACAAGTCATACATCTGAGAATCATATACTTACATTGTTGTTGTAATATTGAGCTTATTTTGTTAGTTTGAGTGTTTATACATTCAACATTATACACGAGAGGTAAAAGAAAAGATACGATTGGATTTGGTGTTATTAGGATCAAGTATCCGGCATTGTTAGAATCGCAATCGGTATCTAAGTGAGGTTTATCTAGTACCCATAGAAAGCTAGAGTGGTTGATTCCTTATCCAATAGAAAAGGAAAAACGGTTTTACTCGGACCAATAGAAGACGAGCTTGTAACGGTAATCCCTCGACCGATAGAAGAGAGGCGTAGAGGTTTTGATCTTAATCCTAAGAAAAAGATACATCGAGAGAGGACGTAGGCTTCGTTAATAGCCGAACCTCTATAAATCCTTGTGTGATTTATTTTCCGCAATTATTTACGCTTCCGCACAAACGGCGCAAATATCCGATTTGGTACCCAACAATTGGTATCGGAGCGGTTCTTCAATACGCGGCTTAACATCCGAGGAGAAGATCCAAAATGGCGTTTCAAATCTCTCCAGCCGAAGGCCTTGCTCTCAACCGACCACCATTTTTTGATGGCACGAACTTCATGACTTGGAAGAAGAAGATGTCGATATTCATTCGAGCTTACGACATCGAACTTTGGAAAGTGATTTGTCTTGGCCCAAAAATCCCAATGAATACCAACGGTACGCTTAAAAATTTTGAAGAATATGACGACTCCGATTGGAAAAACGACCATTTCAATTGTAAGGCAACTCAACTTCTTTATTGTGCCTTAAATCCGGAAGAACACAACCGGATATCATCGTGTGATAGTGCCAAAGAAATCTGGAAAATGCTTGAGGTAACACACGAAGGTACGTCTCAAGTCAAGGAGACGAAGATAAACATGCTCCTTCACGATTATGAATTATTCCAAATGAAGGACGACGAATCCATCTCGATTATGCTCGACCGATTTTCGGTCATCACTAATGGATTATCATGTTTTGGAAAACCACTTTCGAGTAGTGAGAAAGTAAAGAAAATTCTCCGATCACTACCTCGAGAATGGGACGGTACGGTTACGGCAATAATGGAATCCAAAGATTTAAATACTCTCGATTTTAGTGCTCTTGTTGGTTCTCTTATCAACTACGAGATTGTTCTAAAATCTCGAAATGCCAAACCGAAACCGAAGGAGAGGTCGATAGCATTCAAGGCTAAAATGTCGAAAAAGAAAGAAGAAACCCCGGTGGACGAAAGCGACGAAGAAATGGCATATTATGCCAAAAATATTAATAAGTTCCAACACTTATTAAACCGGAGAAAGAAGGACATTCAAGCGGGCGAACCAAAGAAATTCGACAACACTTGTCGATTATGTGGTAAACCAGGCCACTTTGCTAAGAACTGTCGAGTAAAGCAAAAGGAGGTTCTAATCGCAACATGGAGCGACGAAGATCCCGATGAAGACTTTCTTGAACAAAACAATCTCGCGCTCATGGCCCGGAGGTCATTCGACGATAGCGACGTCGAAAGCCAAGTAAGTAATTCTTACGACGAACTTTTTGAAGCATTCGAGTTACTACATACGGATTATCAAAATGCTTTAAATGAAATTAAGTCCCTCAAGTCTAAATATAAAACTTTGGAAATTGAAAATTCCAAAATACTTGAAAAAGGGAAATTTGTCGAAATTAATCATTCGAAATGCCTTGAAAATGAAAATATTTTGAAAAATGATCTTTTAAAAGTTCAAGATGAACTAAAAATTTTGACAAAGAAATTTTCGTGCGGCAACGATAAATTTGAACAAATGTTATGTGTTCAAAAATATACTCTAAATAAAGAGGGGTTAGGATTCAAACCTCGTTCGAAAAACGAATCCGTTAATTTCAATATACCCCATTGCGAAAAGTGTTTAAAAATCGGACATCATATTTCCAATTGCAAAAGCCCAAGACGGACGATAAAAACTAAAAGGATTTGGGTTCCTAAAGGAACAAACGTTTCAAACATCGTCTACGTTTCAAAAGAAAAACCAACTATCGGTTGGATCCCCAAAAATAAATTTTGACAAATGATATTTTACAAAGGGGGAGAAGGAAATAATATTTTCAGTGGTAGTTTATACCCTTATTAATGCATAAATTAATATCATGCATATTTATATTTCTTTTGGTATTCTTTATATTTTTTTTCTTTTTGATGAAGACAAAAAGGGGGAGAAAGATATGAATTGAGATAAAAAAGGAGAAGGAGATGAATTGAGATAAAAATGAGAAAAATCGAAGAAGTCGAAAAGCAAAGAAAAGCATACAAATAGGGGGAGTTGAAAAATTGAAAAATGAAAAACGACGGAGTTGAAAAATAAAGGATATGTCGAAAAGAAAAGGATTGGAGAAACTAACGAAACGATCAAAGCCGAAAACTTTGATTCATAGAAATATACATATATTATTTTTTACAGATTATCCAATTCAAGGGTTGTTTTGTAATCATCAAAAAGGGGGAGATTGTTGGAATATTTATTCCACACATTATTTAATTTATGTTTTGATGATTAAAGTTGCTAAACTACAAAACAACATCGAGGCGAAGCAAAACAACGAAGCAGACGAAGACGCAAAAAGTTACAAACTGGACTGCATTAGCGCACGCTAAGGGATATATGTTAGCGCACGCTAACGAGGAGTCAGCTGCATTCCAGCCAAGTTTCGAAGTAAGCTGCAGTGAAGTCAGAGGGAAGGATAGCGCACGCTACACTCTATTATTAACGCACGCTATCGAAGTGTTGTTACTGTTGTGGAGATATTCAAACACATAATGACGTATGCAATGAAGTCATCATTAGCGCACGCTACAAAGGATGATTAGCGCACGCTAAGATGTTTGAATCTAGTCAATCCGAACGTTGGGAAAAGCAGGTCAAAGTGAGCATATCAAACGGTCACTTTGACAATCCATGCAACGGATATATTGGATTAGCGCACGCTACAAAGGAAATGGTAGCGCACGCTAACTGTCAAGGGCAGTAGCTACTGGACTGAAATATAAAGTGATTAACGCACGCTACATGAAAGCCTTTACGCACGCTAGAGCAAAAATGTGCGATAGCGCACGCTAAGAAGGAAAGGCTAGCGCACGCTAGCTAGTCAAAACAGCCAGCAACGGCTAGTTTGTGGGAAATGCCTATAAATACCATTCCTATGGTATTGTTTGAGAACAACAACTTCAAGCAAACAAGTCATACATCTGAGAATCATATACTTACATTGTTGTTGTAATATTGAGCTTATTTTGTTAGTTTGAGTGTTTATACATTCAACATTATACACGAGAGGTAAAAGAAAAGATACGATTGGATTCGGTGTTATTAGGATCAAGTATCCGGCATTGTTAGAATCGCAATCGGTATCTAAGTGAGGTTTATCTAGTACCCATAGAAAGCTAGAGTGGTTGATTCCTTATCCAATAGAAAAGGAAAAACGGTTTTACTCGGACCAATAGAAGACGAGATTGTAACGGTAATCCCTCGACCGATAGAAGAGAGGCGTAGAGGTTTTGATCTTAATCCTAAGAAAAAGATACATCGAGAGAGGACGTAGGCTTCGTTAATAGCCGAACCTCTATAAATCCTTGTGTGATTTATTTTCCGCAATTATTTACGCTTCCGCACAAACGGCGCAAATATCCTATTTGGTACCCAACAGAAGAGGCCATGGCCATCCTACAGGAGCGACGGAGAGCTTTCGATGCGCCGCCCGCTATAACCCCCTCGGCCATACGCCGCGTAAGCAAACGGAAGTTCAAGGGGCTAATGGCCGAGCGATCGCCAGGAGGCCCCAATTCGCAAGAAGAAGCGCTCGCAAGGCGGGACACCTCCGTCTTCAGTCGCCTAGGAAGTGACCCATCATGGCGACCAGGGTAGTCCGGCCCCAGCCACGAGACAACGGAGCCCGAATCCGTCACCAGGAGTTCAGCTTATCCAACTCCCAGAAGGCCGACCAGCCATCTGGCTCCTCCTCGCCGAAGAACTGAGGTCGGCGACCTCAGAGTCAGGAGATCGGTGCACGATCGCCTTGGCTCCCGCTCCGGAGGCCAAACCACGAGCGACCAAGCAACAGCAATGGCCGCGATGCAACGCCAGCTTGACGACATGAAGGCGCTCCTAGAAACTGGGGCAGGCGCCAATAACAAGATCGCCGGGCCAAGCGAGCCGCTCGCGGTCCACATCGAGCTCGCCCCCGTGCAACGTAGGATCGCTCCTACGCAAACACCTTTGTATGAGGGGAGGTCGGACCCCGAAACACACCTGAGAAAGTTCCGGATCTACATGACCGGATGTGGGGCATCGGACGTGACCAGATGCCGAATGTTCCCGCTGATGCTGGGCGACCTTGCCCATAGGTGGTACGTCTCATTGCCACCATGATCCATCAGTTCCTTTGAACAACTGGCGAACAACTTCACAGCATACTTTGCCGCCAAGGTCACTCGGCCGGAAGGTCCCCATCGCATGATGCAAATCAGGAAAGAGGAAGAAGAGTCCGATGCAGACTACATCGATCGGGTAGACGAGATAATCCTCAACGGCGAGCCCATAAGCGAGGAGATCGCCCTATACTCGGTCCTAGGGGGATTCCATGGTCTTTCACCTATGTTCAGGAATCTTACGAAGGACCTCCCCCCAACTTACGTGATCTTCCGCGCCAAAGCCGCAAACTTTCTGGCCAGGCAAAGGTTATTTCTCAACCTATGAGTAGTGCGATCGGCGACCGAACGACAATCATCAGTCTTCCAACCCGATCGCTAGAATCAAGCAACATCTCCAAAAACGGAGGAATCACTCGCCCTCTACAGTTCGTCATCTAACATGATGGACTAAGGCACGAGATCACCTCCCCCGCAGAACGTACACCGTCGATGGTCGGCATCTAACATGACGATCTGAGGTAGAAGAGTGCAGCCATGGTCCTAGTGGTCGATGGAACCGACTGCTTCGGCCATGCAAGGTCCCTTTGGGCCACGATCGCCCGCCCTTCGTTTAAATACAAGGCCGGCGTAGTCTGAGGGCCCTCCAAACTAATCAGTGGACACGTTCGCCCACCCTCAAAGGTTCATCATCTAACTTGGTGGACCCAGACAATGCGATGCATCACTACCCCCGTATCAACGTATACCATCGAGGATTGCCATCTAACATGACGATCCGATGTAGAAAAGAGCTAACAAGCCACGGACGTGGAGTCGATTAATCCGACGATGCCCCGCGCAAGGACTCCTCCAGACCAAGACCGCACGCCCTTCATTTAAATACGAGGCGAGGCGCAGCCAAACGGAGGACGCTCACAATAAAATGAGTCACGAGACAGACAATGTCGCTCGCGCACAAGACATGGTAATTGAGGTCGGTCCATCGAACTCCGCGACTGTGCACGGTTCCTCAACAACGAAACTATCAAGTTTCTACGAGGGGTTGGCAAAATTGTTTATTGCAGGTACAAGACCGAAGATAACTCGCCAATCGATCAGATCGCCCAAGTCCGAGACCAAAGTCCGCACAACGGATCGCCCGTCTTTATCCTCAATGATCGTGAGAACCACCTCACCCCATGTCTTCAACATCGGAGCAAGCTGGGGTGCAATTGTTATGTCGAGATTTATACATCTCAACTGGCGATCGGCACAGAGACCGGGCGACCGAGCAAGATTCAAATGGCCAAAGCAGATTGGCCGATCGAGGGTCCCAGGTCAAGTCCCGGTGCCGAGTGATCGACATCTAAGGCGATCGTCTCTTGGCATTTGGCGATCGACCCTGGTGCCCGACCAATGACGACCGCCTCTTGCCGCGCGAAGCCAACGACCGTCTAGTCAGCAAAGGCTGAAGCTCGTACAGAGACCCACATGTGCAGATCCGGAAAAGGCGCCGCAGAACATGGATCGTTGACCACAGCCTATCAGCATCTACTCACCTACCGACAGACCCGCCGAAAGGTGCAAGGTGGGACCGCCCGGGACAGCGACACAGGACGCGTGCAGGCTCCTCATTGGACCGCACAGCTGGCTTCCAGCAACAGCCGCGGACTTCAAGGCAAACAGCCCATGTGCTATAAGATGATCGCCCCTTATTATATTACAAGAAAGGCGATCGCCCGTCAGTAAAAGGCATCTCAGCTCCTATAAATAGAAGGCTGCCTACACTTGGAAGACTCTCTGATTCTCTGGCTTTGGGTCTGGATTTTCTTACAGCTATCTCTCGACTTTTATCTCTCAGCACCTCTTAACCGAACGACGGTCGGCAGAGACGAAACCAGAACTCCCAGTAGTTCAAGAACTCAGAGAAACTCTAGTTCTTCCGACAAGCACTCAACAGCTAGATACCTAGGATCTTTTACACTCATTGTAATTATATTCTTACATTAATATTTGTACTCATATGTATTCTTATTAATAACATCTCGCGAGAGCATTCAAACCCAGGCCTAACAAACCCGGCAAATCTTGTGTTATTTCCATTCCCTCGGACGTGATCTCGCAATTTGTTGTTGCTCGACCGTTCCAGCAATATCTATCTTCGGATAATATTTCGGGCAACAACAATATTGATTGGATCAATATTCAGATTCATTATGAATGCCATTTATTTAATGTGTTGGATGCATTATTTTTGAATGCTGATGTGGTTCATGGACCTAGTTTTTGAATCGTTCGGTTTTATTCGATTGGGTTGTAAAGGCCGTTTTGAGCCTATTTATTTTACTAGAAATATTTGTATCTAGGATGCAATTTTCAATGTAAAACTTATATGTAATGACGAAGACCGGAGGAAGATCCGTTTCGAGAAGACGAAGATTCAAGACGAAGACTTGTAATTAGATTACGGAGTTTTTGTTTTCTAGGAACGGTCCATGAACCACATGTTGGTAGCAACTAGGTTGTGAATGGTTTTTTCATATTATATGAATGCTACAAACGCGCTAAAATGATTAATGTGCAAAGTGTAACGTTAATCGCGAAAATTCTCCCACGATAAATTATTAAGTTTATAAGGTTTCAAGGTTTTCCTTCCCTCCATCGAGTTTTCGGAAAATTGAAATCCAAACTGGATGTGCTATGGTTCCGAGTTATCGGGGTAGTCGTTCGGAGAGGACAGATAAATTACCGGCAGCGCATTGGATGCCTTCGGTTGGAGCAAATTTTATCCCTAGAAACCTGATAAGTTGCCGGATAAGATTCAATTGTGAAACTGATTTGCGTCGATGGTATAAACTTAACTTGTTCATGAACCATAGAAACCGTATAGGTTGAGGGGAGTGAACAAGGGGAAAAATAAGATCGAATCATCCATTAGATGGGTTGGTGTTGGACACCACTTTATGAAAATTAATAGACTAGAAACCTGTTCGGTTGCCCTCTACTAAGATTTCTAAAGAACTCGATCACCACTATGAAGTAGAGCGCCGATACTTCCGCATTTCACATGTGAGTGTGTTATTCCGATAAAAATAGTGGGAGTTGGGTAACAAGAATAGAAAAGACCTTAATTCTATACTCAGAACATAATATAACAAGTCACTAATTAATCTGTTATACTTAATGCATCCATAACTCTCAATATGACAATGAATCCACTCGCAATTTTACTCGAAAATAACACCTTAATGGGACCTAACTTTGTGGATTGGCTCCGAAATCTGATGATTGTCCTCAGTATAGAGGCACTGGGATACGTCTTGGAGACGGACATTCCGGCGCCTCCTGTGCGGACCCGAGCCAATCAAGAAGAGATTGAAAACCACGAAAAGTGGTTTAAGTATGACGTGAAAGTCCTTGCTTATATGATAGATTCCATGTCTAATGAGCTTCAGAGATCTCATGAGAAAATGACTTCTGCTAGGCAGATTCTATCTCACTTAACCGAGCTTTATGGTGAGCACAGCAGAACTGCTAGATATGAGATATCCAAACAATTGTTCGGTGCAAGGATGAAGGAAGGTGAGAAGGTTGGGGAACACGTTCTCAAAATGATATCCATGATCGAGAGATTGGAGGCTCTTAATTTTAAAATGGATACTTCACTCCAAACCGACCTTATCTTCCAGTCTTTCCCTGATTCCTTCTCACAGTTTGTTATGAACTTCAACTGCAATGAGATTGCATGTAACCTAGCTGGGCTAATGAACAAACTGGTGACCGCTCAGTCTCAGATGAAGACTCTGCGGATGACGGAGTCTGCCCTTGTGATTTTTTCTGGACTTCGGAAGTTTAAGAATAAGAAGAAAAAGACCAAGAAGCAGACTGGACCACAAGTTAAGGACCTTAAAGGAAAGGGCAAGGCCCCGATGGTTCCAAAAGGCAAGAAGAAGAAATATATTTGTCTCAAGTGCGGTGAGCTGGGTCACTGGGCTAGAGACTGTCCAATTCTTCATGGCACTTCAGGTACAGAACTTTTAGTTTTGGAAACAAATTGTTCTGCGACTGTATTTTCTACTTCTGATAATCGGATTCGTGCTAGTTCTCATATTTGTACCATGAATCGGATCTGAACAAAGTAGGAAGCATGGAGCCGAGAAGTTATGATCACAGTCGGAAGCGGGCATAGTGTCGAGGTGACCGACATAGGATCACTTCTTTTGGGTTTAGAATCCGGCTTTGTTTTGACTTTAGAAGATGTACTTGTTTTACCCAAGGGGCACAAAAACATTGTATCCATTCCGGTCATGGACCGAAAAGGCTTTTCATTTTTCATTGGTGATGGTTCCTGCAAAATTTATTTCAGAAATAAACTAGTGGGTACTGCTACATTGTTAAATGGATTGTATCATCTAAATCTCAGCAACAAAGTAGTTGTGAATACTATGACTAGAAAACGTGGTAGGGTTGAAACCAATCAAGTTTTGAAATAGCATCTTAGACTTGGTCATGTTGGTCAAACCAAGGTTTACAAGATGTAAAAGGATGGACTTATGGCTCCATTGGGATCGGATCCCTTTCCTACTTGTGAATCTTGCCTTAAAGGCAAAATGACTAAGTCCCCCTTCACAGGGACTTTTGAAAGAGCCGCTGATAAACTGGGATTAATCCATACCGACGTATGTGGTGCTTTAGAAGCAGCACATGACGGATATCAATATTTCATTACGTTTACGGATGATCATACTAGGTATGGTTATGTATACTTAATGAAACATAAATCAGAGGCCTTTGAGAAATTCCAGGAATTCAAGGCCCTACTTGAGAAACAAACTGGTAATCATATCAAAGCACTTCGGTCGGACCGAGGTGGCGAGTATATGAGTATGGAGTTTGACGAGTCCTTAAGGAACATGGAATAGTTTCACAACTAACACCTTCAAGTACTGCTCAGTTAAATGGTGTGTCATAAAGAAGGAACCGGACCTTGTTGAACATGGTCCGTTCCATGCTGGGCTATACTGACTTACCGATTTACCTGTGGGGGTATGCACTCCTGACTGCCACTTACATCTTGAATAGATGTCCTTCCAAATCCGTTCCTAAAACTCCACATGAGATGTGGGAGGGCAGGAAACCAAGTCTTAATCACATTAGGATTTGGGGATGTCCCGCCTATGTCAAGAAGACTAAGGTGGAGAAGTTGGAAGCTAGGTCCACGAAGGGACGTTTCATTGGATTCCCGTCTGGGATGATGGGATATCTATTCTACATGCCCGAAGATCGAAAGATCGTTGTTGCTTTACAAGAACACTTCCTAGAAGATGAGTTCATTCAGGAAGGCGGAGCAGGTAGAAGTATTTCTTTAGAAGAATACAATGAAACTCCTCGGGAGACACCTGTGCAAGAAACTGGAACCGAACCTTCTGAAACACAAGTACAACCACCTCTTAGGTCTAGTAGGGTGTCTCATTTACCTGAGAGGCATGGGCTTGTGCACTTGGAGGAGCTGGGTCTCCATGAGGTTCCAAGTGATAGCCAAGAGACCGACCCAACAACCTATAACCAAGCGATGGTGGATGTAGACTCCGCGAAATGGCGTGAAGCTATGGAAGCTGAGATAGACTTGATGTATGTCAATCAGGTCTGGACTCTAGTAGACCGCCCCAAAGGCATTGTGCCTATTGGGAACAAGTGGATCTACAAGAGAAAGACTTATGGTGATGGCAAGGTTGACGCCTATAAGGCCAGGCTTGTGGCAAAGGATTATACCCAGAAGGAAGGGATCGATTACCAAGATACCTTCTCGCCCGTAGCCATGATCAAGTCTATTCGCATGATGCTTGCTATAGTTGCCTACCACGATTATGAGATATGGAAAATGGACGTAAAGACGGCTTTCCTTAATGGATTCCTCGTGGAGGAAATCTATATGGAGCAGCCTAAAGGCTTTGTGTCCGAAGTCGATATTCAGAAAGTGTGCAAACTTCAGCGTTCCATTTATGGACTGAAGCAAGCATCGCGTAGTTGGAACCTTCGTTTTGACGAGGCAGTCAAAGAGTTTGAATTCGTGTAAAATGAAGAGGAACGTTGTGTATACAAGAGGGTTAGTGGGAGCAAGATTGCATTCTTAGTACTATATGTGGATGACATTCTACTAATAGGAAATGATGTGGGAATGCTCAGTTCTGTGAAAGCTTGGCTTTCGAGTAATTTCTCCATAAAAGACCTGGGAGAAGCTACCTATATTCTTGGTATTCGGATCTACCAGGATAGAACGAAGAGAACAATAGGTCTTTCCCAAGTCCTCTATATAGATAAAATCTTAAAGCGATTTAAGATGGATGATTCTAATAGAGGGTTCCTACCGATGCGACATGGAATAAAACTCTCCTTGAAGTTGTGCCCTCAAAGTGAGGAACAACGAAAGGAAATGAGTAACATACCATATGCTTCGGCCGTGGGTAACCTTATGTATGCTATATTGTGTACAAGACCTGACATCACGCATGTTGTAAGCGTGGTGAGTAGGTTTCAGGCAAACCCAGGTAGGGAACATTGGACTGCCATAAAGAACATTCTCAAGTACTTGAGAAGGACTAGAGATATGGTTCTGATGTATGGCGGTGGAGAATTGGATGTGGTGGGATACACTAATTCGGACTTCCAAGGACTGAAGGACGATTCGATGTCTACTTCTGGCTACATATTTACTCTTAATGGAGGAGCAGTATCTTGGCGAAGCGCCAAGCAAAGCGCGACTGCTGATTCCACCTGTCAGGCTGAGTATCAAGCATCCTCGGAGGCTTCCAAGGAAGGGTTCTGGATTAAGAAGTTTCTGGAAGAACTTCAAGTGATACCATGTGCTGAGCTGCCTGTTCTGCTGTACTGCGACAACAATGGAGCTGTAGCGCGGGCCAAGGAGCCGAGGTTTCACAACAGCACCAAACATATTGAGAGGAAGTATCTTCTCGTAAGAGAATTTGTTCGCAAGGGATACATTGTGCTGCACAGAGTAGACTCGACTGACAACGTCGCCGATCCACTGACCAAGCCACTTTCTCAGACTAGCTTGGAGCGTCATCTAGAGAACATGGGTATTAGATACCATAGTGTGTGGCATTGAGTGAAAGTGGGAGATTGTTAGGAGTATGCCCTCGAATGCCACTCAGAGGATGTTGAGTGAGGGCATTGTACTTGTAATTATGTAAATCATTAATATAAGGCAATGGATGTTTCTTTATTTACTGGCAGTTACTAGCATTCCTAACTCGTAAATATACATATAGAAAGTAGTCCGTGTTTTTGAGAGCAAAACGTTCCACTCCTTATTTGATGAGGGGGTCGGCACTAAAAAGGTTTATAGCTCAAATACTTAATCGTTCGCAAGTCGATGAAACTTGACTGGGCGTTAAGTTTGTGTGAAGACTTGTATGACGTGTTCTTTGACATGGAGAGTGTCTGTCGAACACTAATGGTTAGTGGGAGCACACGTTATAGGTATGCTAATTGGATTAGTATACTCGAAGCGACTCACCCTCGATTCGTCACATGGATTTCACTCTGGGACAGTCAATGACGGAATCGAAAGGTTGTGATAGGTATTCGTGAAAATTCGATTTGAGGATTTAGTAGGGATGTGCTTGTGACGTTAAGATTTTCATTAGAGTAGTTCGACCCTATAAACCGGGAAGTGGGGGTCAACCTCGACGTGCATCTTAACGGGCAAGTAGCAGGTCCTACTGAATACCAAGATAGAATTCTTTCTCCCGTTAGTGAGCGGGTTATATGTCCCATGCGGTTATTGGCAGATGAGATCATAAGTCTTTGGCCAAAGCATTGGAGCTAATTGTATTGGATACACGAGAGATCAATGATCTCGATTTGCATTAACGCAAGCATAGCGTCAAGTGCAGATAGGATTTGACTGACCGTGACCCTATAACTTGACCGGGACATTTGAAAGAAGTGTTTATACGTATACTGGTATTCACGACAGAATGGTTCTTGGATGATCCCAATCATTCGTTCTCAGTTGGGGTATAGTGTAGGCCGCCAGGCTGGCTAGGTGGTGCTACTACTCTTTGGTTCCTCCCATTGCTGACAGAGACAACCTACCGAGTCGCGCAATAGGATTGACGACGGAATGAATCAAGCTAATTCTCTCATTATGAATATTAGATATTTGATATCTAAATTTGGGACATTGGATGTTTAAATTGATTTACTGGATAAATTGATTTACGGCCTAATGAAATAAATAAATTACTGGGTGATTTATTTAATTCATGAATATAATTATTTCTTGGAGAAATTAATTATATTATTTTGTATTTGATATGTTTAATTAATTGGATTAATTAATCGATATAAATACATCGAAACGGAATCGGAAAGGACTCGATGGATCGCGGCGGCAATGATGTGTACCACCTGTGGGCAAGGTCATCCAACATTAGTGGGAACCTTGAGGGCGGGCGATCATGTCCACTAATTAGCTTTGGAGGGCCCTCAGACTATGCCGGCCTCGTATTTAAACGAAGGGCGGGCGATCTTGGCCCAAAGGGACCTTGCATGGGCTAAGTAGCCGGTTCCATCGACTACCAGGACCATGGCTGCACTCTTCTACCTCGGATCGTCATGTAGATGCCGACCTTCGATGGTGTACGTTATGCGGGGGAGGCGATCTCGTGCCTTAGTCCAACATGTTAGATGATGAACTGTAGGTGGCGAGCGAGTCCTCCAGTTTTGGTGATGTTGCTTGATATCGGCGATCGGGCTGGAAGACTGTAGATCGTCGTTTGGGCGCCGATCGCGCTGCTCATAGGCTAAGAAGAAACCTTTGCCTGGCCATAAAGTCTGCGGATTTAGCGCGGAAGATCGCGTAGGTTGGGGGATGGTCCTTCGTAAGATGCCTGAACATAGACGAAAGACCATGGAATCCCCCTAGGACCGCGTAGAGGGCGATCTCATCGATTACGGGCTCGCCGTTGAGGATGATCTCGTCTACCCGGTCGATGTAGTCTGCGTCGGACTCTTCTTCTCCCTGCCTGATTTGCATCATGCGATGGGGACCTTCCGGGCGAGCGACCTTGGCAGCGAAGTAAGATGTGAAGCTGTTCGCCAGTTGGTCAAAGGACTCGATGGATCGCGGCGGCAATGATGTGTACCACCTGTGGGCAAGGTCATCCAACATTAGTGTATTTGATATGTTTAATTAATTGGATTAATTAATCGATATAAATACATCGAAACGGAATCGGAGTTTATCTGTTTGGACTCTCGGGAGTCCGAAACGAACTAAACTCGTCCGTTTCATCCTCATAGCCGCCCCCCCACTAATATACATGTGTATGTATTGACTTGTCCATATCATGATGTTTGGAATATCATGTGTTGAGGGGACAAGTATCATATACATTATATGGTGGGTTTAGATTCTCATTACATGAGTTGTATTCTTGTGAGTTGAAAATACATAAGAAGAGTACTTTGATCTCTCATTCAACACACATGATTCCTTACATGAGTTGTAGTCAGAGAAAGTGAGAAATGAGTTCTTCTTCATAGTCATCTTCTTCATCAACTTAGTTCTTGATTTTTCTTAGAGAAAATATCAAGATATAATGAGAGAGTAAGATTAACACACTTAGAGTGTAATAATCTTAATATACAAAGCTTCAACACTTGATTCTAGCCGTAACCTTTGAGGTTAATCGGGTGTTGTCATTCCGTTCGTTTTTCCGGCGCGTGACAAGTAGAGGCGCGGTATTTCGGCATTGGATCGTTCAAGTGCTTGGAGTGCTTCGTGTTGTGTCGAGATTTATACATCTCACCAGGCAATCAGCACAGAGAACGGGCGACCGAGCCAGAGTCCAGCAGCCAAGGCAGATTGACCGACCAAAGGTCCCAGGATAAATCCCGGTGCCGAGCGATCGACATCTAAGGCGATCGTCTCTCGGTATTTGGCGATCGACCCCCTAGTGACCGGCAGTTGACGACCGCCTCATTCCACGCGAAGCCTTCGCCCGTCCAGTCGGCGAAGGCTGAAGCTCGAAGCAAGGGCCCATGTGCAGATCCGGAAAAGGCGCCTCAAGACATGGATCATTGACCACAGCCTGTCAGCATCTTCTCACCAACCGACAGACCCGCCGAAAGTTGTACAGTGGGACCGTCCGTGACAGCCCATGTGCTTAAAGACGATCGCCCCTTATTATATTATACGAAAGGTGATCGCCCGTCAGTAAACGAAGCATCTTAGCTCCTATAAATAGAAGGCTCCCTGCACTTGGAAATCTCTCTGTTTTTCTGGGCTTTCAGGCAGAAACTACTCTGATTCTCTGTCTCTCTCGGATTCTCGGCTATTCAACAAGTACAGAAGCTCAGTTCACAAACTTGGCTTTCTTATTCTTTGTTGTTGCCCGAAATATTATCCGAAGATAGATATTGCTGGAATGGTCGAGCAACAGCAAATTGCGAGAGCACGTCCGAGGGAATGGAAAAAACACAAGATTTGCCGGGTTTGTTAGGCCCGGGCTTGAATGCTCTCGCGAGATGTTATTAATACAAATATTCGGGGATACAAGTATTAACGTAAGAATCTAAGTACAATGAGTGTAAAATATCCTATTTATCTAGCTCTTGACCGAAACTTTGGTGTTCTTGTTCCCTGCCGATCGTCTTTTGTGTAAGAGGTGCTGAGAGAGAAGAATGAACCGAGAGATAGCTGTTGCCAAGAGTAGGAAAGCCAAGATGTGAATTGTAATTCTGAACTGGGCGTGAAGCAGACCCTTTTCCAAGTGTAGGCAACCTTCTATTTATAGGATCTGAGATGCCCTGTTTTCTGGCGGGCGATCGCCTTTTATGTAATATAATAAGGGGCGATCGCCTTTATGTCACATGGGCTGTCTGCCTTAAAGTCTGCGGCTGCAACTGGCAGCCAGCTGTGCGGTCCAATGAGGAGCTTGCACGCGTCCTGAGTAACTGTCACGGGCGGTCCCACTGTACACCTTTCGGCGGGTCTGTCGGCTGGTGGAAAGATGCTGACAGGCTGTGGTCAACGATCCGTGAAATGTGGATCTTGTCTCGGATCTGCACATGGGCGCTTCTTTGAGATCTAGTCTTCGCCGAATGGACGTGCGACGACTTAGCGTGGCATGAGGCGGTCGTCATTTGGTCGGTCACCAGGAGTCGATCACCAAGTACCGAGAGACGATCGCCTTAGATGTCGATCACTCGGCACCGGGACTTGTCCTGGGACCTTCGGTCGGCCAATCTGCCTTGGCTGTTGGGCTATGGCTTGGTCGCCCGGTCTCAGAGGCGATCGCCTGTTGAGACGTATAAATTCTCCACATAACAATTGCCCCCCAGCTTGCTCCGATGTTGAATACATAGGGTGAGGTGGTTCTTGCTGGCGATCGTGTAGGATGAAGATGAGCGATCCGTTGAGCGTATTTTGGTTTCGGACTTGGGCGATCTGGTCGATTGGCTAGCTATCTTCGGTCTTGTACCTGCAATAAACAATTTGGCCGGTCCGTCGCAGAAACTAGATTATTTCGTCACTGAGGAACCGTGCATAGTCGCGGAGTTCGATGGACCGACTCCATGACCATGTCTTGTGCGCGAGCGACATTGTCTGTCTCGTGACTCATTTTATTGTGAGGGTCCTCTGTTAGGCTGCGCCTCGCCTCGTATTTAAACGAAGGGCGTGCGGTCTTGGTCTAGAGGAGTCCTTGCGCGGGGCGTCGTCGGATTAATCAACTCCGCTTCCGCGGCTTGTTAGCTCTGCTTCCACCTCGGCCCGCCATGAAGATGGCGACCCTCGACGGTGTACGTTGAGACGGGGGTAGTGGCACGTCGCATTGTCCGGGTTCACCATGTTAGATGATGAACCTTGAGGGCGGGCGATCATGTCCACTAATTAGCTTTGGAGGGCCCTCAGACTATGCCGGCCTCGTATTTAAACGAAGGGCGGGCGATCTTGGCCCAAAGGGACCTTGCATGGGCTAAGTAGCCGGTTCCATCGACTACCAGGACCATGGCTGCACTCTTCTACCTCGGATCGTCATGTAGATGCCGACCTTCGATGGTGTACGTTATGCGGGGGAGGCGATCTCGTGCCTTAGTCCAACATGTTAGATGATGAACTGTAGGTGGCGAGCGAGTCCTCCAGTTTTGGTGATGTTGCTTGATATCGGCGATCGGGCTGGAAGACTGTAGATCGTCGTTTGGGCGCCGATCGCGCTGCTCATAGGCTAAGAAGAAACCTTTGCCTGGCCATAAAGTCTGCGGCTTTAGCGCGGAAGATCGCGTAGGTTGGGGGATGGTCCTTCGTAAGATGCCTGAACATAGACGAAAGACCATGGAATCCCCCTAGGACCGCGTAGAGGGCGATCTCATCGATTACGGGCTCGCCGTTGAGGATGATCTCGTCTACCCGGTCGATGTAGTCTGCGTCGGACTCTTCTTCTCCCTGCCTGATTTGCATCATGCGATGGGGACCTTCCGGGCGAGCGACCTTGGCAGCGAAGTAAGATGTGAAGCTGTTCGCCAGTTGGTCAAAGGACTCGATGGATCGCGGCGGCAATGATGTGTACCACCTGTGGGCAAGGTCATCCAACATTAGTGGGAACATTCGGCATCTGGTCGCGTCGGATGTCCCACACCCGGTCATGTATATGCGGAACTTGCTCAGGTGAGTCTCGGGGTCGATCCTCCCTTCGTACAGAGGTGTTTGCGGAGGAGCGATCCTTCGCTGCACGGGAGCGAGCTCGATGTGGAACGCGAGCGGCTCGCTCGGCCCGGCGATCTTGTTACTGGCGCCTGCCTTAGATTGTAGGAGCGCCTTCATGTCGTCGAGCTGGCGCTGCATCGCGGCCATCGCTGTTGTTTGGTCGCTCGTGGCTCGGCTTTCGGAATGGGGGCCCATGCGATCGTGCACCGATCTCCTGCTTCCGCTATTGCCGACCTCGGTTCTTCGGCGAGGGGGAGCCAGATGGCTGGCCTACCTTCTGGGAGTCGGATATGCCGAACTCCTAGTGACGGACTCGAGCTCCGTCGTCTCGTGGCTGGGGCCGGACTGCCCCGGTCGCCATGACGGGTCGCTGCTTAGGCGATCGAAAACAGAGGTGCCCCGGCTAGCGAGCGCCTCTTCTTGCGAATGGAACCTCCTGGCGATCGCTCGGTCAGTAGCCCCTTGAACTTCCGTTTGGTCATGCGGCGGATGGCCGAGGGGGTTAGAGCAGGCAGCGCGTTGAAAGATCTCCGTCGGCCCCGTAGGATGGCTAGGGCTCTTTCGATCTGTTCCGTGGTTTGGAACTGATCGAGCGAGAGGCTTGGGCCGTCCCTCGGAGGCGGGATCGAGAGTCTCGGACCACGGCGGCTACCCTCTGCCATGGGCTGCGGCTCGGATTGAGACGGAATGAGGCATCTGGCGGATCGGTCAGCGGCTTTCTTCGAGCTGGAGGCAGAAGTCATGATTCTGAAAGCTTTCTCCGAAGAACAGTGAGTGTTTCTTCAGGTATATGCCCCAGAGAACAGTGAGTGTTCTTCGAGACGGTAGGAATAAAAATGAGGGTTAGATCCCCTTCATCTAGCGCCAATTGTTGTTGCCCGAAATATTATCCGAAGATAGATATTGCTGGAATGGTCGAGCAACAGCAAATTACGAGAGCACGTCCGAGGGAATGGAAAAAACACAAGATTTGCCGGGTTTGTTAGGCCCGGGCTTGAATGCTCTCGCGAGATGTTATTAATACAAATATTCGGGGATACAAGTATTAACGTAAGAATCTAAGTACAATGAGTGTAAAAGATCCTATTTATCTAGCTCTTGACCGAAACTTTGGTGTTCTTGTTCCCTGCCGACCGACTTTTGTGTAAGAGGTGCTGAGAGAGAAGAATGAACCGAGAGATAGCTGTTGCCAAGAGTAGGAAAGCCAAGATGTGAATTGTGCTTCTGAACTGGGCGTGAAGCAGACCATTTTCCAAGTGTAGGCAGTCTTCTATTTATAGGAGCTGAGATGCCCTGTTTTCTGGCGGGCGATCGCCTTTTATGTAGTATAATAAGGGGCGATCGCCTTTATGTCACATGGGCTGTCTGCCTTGAAGCCTGCGGCTACTGCTGGCAGCCAGCTGTGCGGTCCAATGAGGAGCTTGCACCCGTCCTGAGTAGCTGTCACGGCCGGTCCCACTGTACACCTTTCGGCGGGTCTGTCGGCTGGTGGAAAGATGCTGACAGGCTGTGGTCAACGATCCGTGAAATGCGGATCTTGTCTCGGATCTGCACATGGGCGCTGCTTTGAGATCTAGTCTTTGCCGAATGGACGTGCGACGGCTTAGCGTGGCATGAGGCGGTCGTCATTTGGTCGGTCACCAGGACTCGATCGCCAAGTACCGAGAGACGATCGCCTTAGATGTCGATCGCTCGGCACCGGGACTTGTCCTGGGACCTTCGGTCGGCCAATCTGCCTTGGCTGTTGGGCTATGGCTCGGTCGCTCGGTCTCAGAGGCGATCGCCTGTTGAGACGTATAAATTCTCGACATAACACTCTTGGCAACAGCTATCTCTCGGTCTTTCTTCTCTCTCAGCACCTCTTACATGAAAGACGGTCGGTAGAGACGAAACACGCAGAGCTTCGCTCAAGAGTTAGATAAATAGGATCTTTTACACTGATTGTATTTGCATCCTTACATTAATACTTGTATCCCAAAATATTTGTATTAATAACATCTCGCGAGAGCATTCAAGCCCGGGCCTAACAAACCCGGAAAATCTTATGTTTTTCCATTCCCACGGACGTGCTCTCGCAATTTGCTGTTGCTCGACCATTCTAGCAATATTCATCTTCGGATAATATTTTGGGCAACAACAATTGGCGCTAGAGGAAGGGTGATCTACCCTCAATTTTTATTCCTACCGTCTCGAAGAACACTCACTGTTCTCCGAGGCATATACCTGAAGAAACACTCACTGTTCGTCAGAGAAAAGCCTTCAGAATAATGACTTCTGCATCCATATCAAAGAAAGCCGCTGGTCGATCCGCCAGACGCCTCATTCTGTCTCAATCCGAGCCACAGCCTATGGCGGAGGGTAGCCGCCGCAGAGCAAGACTCTCGATCCCACCCCCGAGGGACGGCCCAAGCCTCTCGCTCGATCAGTTCCAAACCGCGGAACAGATCGAAGAGGCAATGGCCATCCTATAGGAGCGACGGAGAGCTTTCGACGCGCCGCCCGCTATAACCCCCTCGGCCATCCGCCGCGTGAGCAAACGGAAGTTCAAGGGGCTACTGGCCGAGCGATCGCCCAGAGGCCCCGATTCAGAAGAAAAGGCGTCTGCAAGGCTGGACACCTCCGTTTTCAGCCGCCTAGGCAGCGACCCATCTTGGCGTCCGGGGCAGTCCGTCCCCAGCCATGAGACGATGGAGCCCGAATCCGTCACCAGGAGTTCGGCGTACCCGACTCCCAGAAGGCAGGCCAGCCATCTGGCTCCTCCTCGCCGAAGAACCGAGATCGGCGACTGCGGAGTCAGGAGATCGGTACACGATCGCCTTGGCTCCGGCTCAGGAAGCCGAACCACGAGCGACCAAGCAACAACGATGGCCACGATGCAACGCCAGCTCGACGACATGAAGGCGTTCCTAAAATCTGGGGCAGGTGCGAAGAGAGAGATCGCCAGACCGAGGGAGCCACTCGCGATCCACATCGAGCTCGCCCCCGCGCAGTGTAGGATCGCTCCTCCGAAAACACCTTTGTACGAGGGGAGGTCGGATCCCGAGACTCATCTGAGCAAGTTCCGGATCTTCATGACCGGGTGCGGGGCATCAGATGCGACCAGGTGCCGCATGTTCCCGCTAACACTGGGCGACCTGGCCCATAGATGGTACGTCTCATTGCCACCGAGATCCATCAATTCCTTTGACCAACTGGCGGACAACTTCACAGCGTACTTCGCCACCAAGGTCGCTCGACCAGAAGGTCCCCATCGCATGATGCAGATCAGGTAAGGGGAAGAAGAGTCTGACTCGGGATAAATCAACCGGGTGGATGAGATAACCCTCACTGGCGAGCCTGTGAGCGACGAGATCGCCCTATACTCAGTCCTGGGGGGATTCGATGGTCTTTCGCCTATGTTCAGGCATCTTACGAAAGACCTCCCCCCGACCTACGCGATCTTCCGCGCCAAAGACACAGACATTCTGGCCAGGCACATGCTTCTTTTTCACCTATGAGCAGCGCGATCGACAGACGAACGACGATCACCAGTATTCCAGCCCGATCGCCATTGTCAAGCAACATCTCCCTAGAACCGGAGGACTCGTTCGCCATCTATAGTTCACCATCTAACATGATGGACCAAGGCACGAGATCGCCTCCCCCGCACAACGTACACCGTCAAAGGTCGGCATCTACATGACGATCCGAGGTAGAAGAGTGCAGCCATGGTCCTGGTAGTCGATGGAACCGACTGCTTCGTCCATGCAAGGTCCCTTTGGGACACGATCGCCTGCCCTTCGTTTAAATACGAGGCCGGCGTAGTCTGAGGGCCCTCCAAAACTAATCAGTGGACACGCTCGCCCGCCCTCAAAGGTTCATCATCTGACTTGGTGAGCCCGGACAATGCGACGCGTCCCTACCCCCATCTCAACGTACACCGTCGAGGGTCGCCATCTTCATGGCGGGCCGAGGTGGAAGCAGAGCTAACAAGCCGCGGAAGTGGAGTTGATTAATCCGACGACGCCCCGCGCAAGGACTCCTCTAGACCAAGACCGCACGCCCTTCGTTTAAATACGAGGCGAGGCGCAACCTAACAGAGGACGCTCACAATAAAATGAGTCACGAGACATACAATGTCGCTCGCGTATAAGACACGGTCATGTAGTCGGTCCATCGAACTCCGCGATTGTGCACGGTTCCTCAGCGACGAAACAATTAAGTTTCTACGAGGGATCGGCCAAAATTGTTTATTGCAGGTACAAGACCGAAGATAGCTAGCCAATCGACCAGATCGCCTAAATCCAGAACCAAAGTCCGCTCAACGGATCGCCCATCTTCATCCTACACAATCGCCAGCAACAACCACCTCACCCCATGTCTTCAACATCGGAGCAAGCTGGGGGGCAATTGTTGTGTCGAGATTTATACATCTCACCAGGCAATCGGCACAGAGAACGGGCGACCGAGCCAGAGTCCAGTAGCCAAGGCGGATTGGCCTACCAAAGGTCCCAGGACAAATCCCGGTGCCGAGCAATCGACATCTAAGGCGATCATCTCTCGGTATTTGGCGATTGACCCCCAGGTGACCGGCAGTTGACGACCGCCTCATGCCACGCGAAGCCTTCGCCCGTCCAGTCGGCGAAGGCCGAAGCTCGAAGCAAGGGCCCATGTGCAGATCCGGAAAAGGCACCTCAAGACATGGATCGTTGACCACAGCCTGTCAGCATCTTCTCACCAACCGACAGACCCGCCGAAAGTTGTACAGTGGGACCGCCCGTGACAGCAACTCAGGACGCGTGCCGGCTCCTCATCATCGGGATCACAAATAGCCGCCAAAGCAGCTCATGACTTCAAGGCATGCCCCATGTGCTTAAAGACGATCGCCCCTTATTATATTATACGAAAGACGATCGCCCGTCAGTAAACAGAGCATCTCAGCTCCTATGAATAGAAGGCTCCCTGCACTTGGAAAACTCTGTTTTTCTGGGCTTTCAGGCAGAAACTACTCTGATTCTCTGTCTCTCTCGGATTCTCGACTATTCAACAAGTACAGAAGCTCAGTTTACAAACTTGGATTTCTTACTCTTGGCAACAGCTATCTCTCGGCCTTTCTTCTCTCTCAGCACCTCTTACATGAAAGACGGTCGGCAGAGACGAAACACGCAGAGCTTCGCTCAAGAGTTAGATAAATAGGATCTTTTACACTCATTGTATTTGCATCCTTACATTAATAATTGTATCCCCAAATATTTGTATTAATAACATCTCGTGAGAGCATTCAAGCCCGGGCCTAACAAACCCGGCAAATCTTATGTTTTTCCATTCCCACGGACGTGCTCTCGCAATTTGCTGTTGCTCGACCATTCCAGCAATATTCATCTTCGGATAATATTTTGGGCAACAACACTTCGTTCGTAGAGAATTCAAGTAAAGCTTGGGGAATAGCTCAAGATAAGGATTTCATCTAATCAACGGACTACAAGGCTGAGTTTCTATATCTCTTGTTGAATTCGTTTATATATATTCGTATATACGTAGCTCGATCGATCCTCGTAGGGATTCGGATCGAATTAATTTTTGTTTTACCACTTCCGCTGGGCCTTCGTTTTAGGCACCGAATCCCAACAGTGGTATCAGAGCGTAGGTCTTGCGATCGTATATACGATATTAGCATTTGGAATGCTTTATTAGATGGTATATGATTTTGAATCATAATCGTATTAATCGTTGATTTTCTATTGTTCATCTAAAAATTATTTTTTCATGATTTTATATTACAATATAAATCTATTTCTCTTTTGAAAAACTGATTTAAATGAGTAATATAAAGATTAGAAAAATATTATTTTTGGAATTGGGGCGAAAAAACGAGCCAAAAATGTAAACGGACCCGGCAACTTGGAGCTGCCAGTGGCCATGCCTGCGCACTGTATGGATCGCGGTCCGGCGCAGGAGCAAGTCTTGATCGGCCGCTTCCGGCCGTGCAAACTGCCCTGCGCAGCTCGCTGGCTGGCGATGTCCCTGCTTGGCCCGCCGTGTTTTCCGACCGCTTTTTTATATTCGCTCGATAATTAATTTTCCACAAATTAAATTGGATTTAATTTGACTAAGATTTAATTATGGTAATTTTATTCTTAGGGAAATTAATTTAATGAAATATTTTCTCGTCCGGAACAAGTTAAAATTGACGGTTGTTTGAATTAATTCGTTTTGGATGGATTGTTTTATATTGATTGGATCAATATTCAGATTCATTATGAATGCCATTTATTTAATGTTTAGGATGCATTATTTTTGAATGGCGATGTGGTTCATGGACCTAGTTTTTGAATCGTTCGGTTTTATTCGATTGGGTTGTAAAGGCCGTTTTGAGCCTATTTATTTTACTAGAAATATTTGTATCTAGGATGCAATTTTCAATGTAAAACTTATATGTAATGACGAAGACCAGAGGAAGATCCGTTTCGAGAAGACGAAGATTCAAGATGAAGACTTGTAATTAGATTACGGAGTTTTTGTTTTCTAGGAACAGTCCATGAACCACTTGTTGGTAGCAACTAGGTTGTGAATGGTTTTATCATATTGTATGAATGCCACAAACGCGCTAAAATGATTAATGTGCAAAATGTAACGTTAATCGCGAAAATTCTCCCACGATAAATTATTAAGTTTATAAGGTTTCAAGGTTTACCTTCCCTCCATCGAGTTTTCGGGAAATTGAAATCCAAACCGGATGTGCTATGGTTCCGAGTTATCGGGGTAGTCGTTCGGGGAGGATGGATAAATTACCGGCAGCGCATTGGATGCCTTCGGTTGGAGCAAATTTTATCCCTAGAAACCTGATAGATTGCCGGATAAGATTCAATTGTGAAACTGATTTGCGTCGATGGTATAAACTTAACTTGTTCACGAACCATAGAAACCGTATAGGTTGAGGGGAGTGAACAAGGGGAAAAACATGATCGAATCATCCATTAGATGGGTTGGTGTTGGACACCACTTTATGAAAATGAATAGACTAGAAATCTGTTCGGTTGCCCTCTATTAAGATTTATAAAGAACTCGATCACCACTATGAAGTAGAGCGACGATACTTCCGGATTTCACATGTGAGTGTGTTATTCCGATAAAAATAGTGGGAGCTGGGTAACAAGAATAGAAAAGACCTTAACTATACTCAGAACATAATATAACAAGTCACTAATTAATCTGTTATACTTAATGCTGACATAACTGTCAATATGACAATGAATCCACTCGTAATTTTTCTCGAAAATAACACCTTAATGCGACCTAACTTTGTGGATTGGCTCTGAAATCTGATGATTGTCCTCAGTATAGAGGCACTGGGATACGTCTTGGAGACGGACATTCCGGCGCCTCCTGTGCGGACCCTAGCCAATCAGGAAGAGATTGAAAACCATGAAAAGTTGGTTAAGGATGACGTGAAAGTCCATGCTTATATGATGGCTTCCATGTCTAATGAGCTTCCGAGAGCTCATGAGAAAATGACTTCTGCTAGGCAGATTCTATCTCACTTAACCGAGCTTTATGGTGAGCACAGCAGAACTACTAGATATGAGATATCCAAGCAACTGTTCGGTGCAAGGATGAAAGAAGGTGAGAAGGTTGGGGAACACGTCCTCAAAATGATATCCATGATCGAGAGATTGAAGTCTCTTGATTTTAAAATAGATACTTCTCTCCAAACCAACCTTATCTTCCAGTCTTTCCCTGATTCCTTCTCACAGTTTGTTATGAACTTCAACTGCAATGAGATTGCATGTAACCTAGATGGGCTAATGAACAAACTGGTGACCGCTCAGTCCCAGATGAAGACTCCGCAGATGAAGGAGTCTGCCCTTGTGATTTCTTCTGGACTTCGGAAGTTTAAGAATAAGAATAAAAAGACCAAGAAGCAGGCTGGACCACAAGTTAATGACCTTAAAGGAAAGGGCAAGGCCCCGATGGTTCCAAAAGGCAAGAAGAAGAAAGATACTTATCTCAAGTGCGGTGAGCTGGGCCACTGGGCTAGAGACTGTCCGATTCTTCATGGCACTTCAGGTACAGAACTTTTAGTTTTGGAAACAAATTGTTCTGCTACTGTATTTTCTACTTCCTGGATACTGGATTCTAGTGCTAGTTCTCATATTTGTACCGTGAATCAGGATCTGGAACAAAGTAGGAAGCTTGGAGCTGGAGAAGTTATGATCACAGTCGGAAGCGAGCATAGTGTCGAGGTGACCGACATAGGATCACTTCTTTTGGGTTTAGAATCCGGCTTTGTTTTGACTTTAGAAGATGTACTTGTTTTGCCCAAGGGGCACAAAAACATTGTATCCCTAAACCGAAAAGGCTTTTTATTTTTCATTGGTGATGGTTCCTGCAAAATTTATTTCAGAAATAAACTAGTGGATACTGCTACATTGTTAAATGGATTGTATCATCTAAATCTCAGCAACAAAGTAATTGTGAATACTATGACTAGAAAACGTGGTAGGGATGAAACCAATCAAGGTTTGAAATAGCATCTTAGACTTGGTCATGTTGGTCAAACCAAGGTTTACAAGATGGAAAAGGATGGACTTATGGGTCTATTGGGATCGGATCCCTTTCCTACTTGTGAATCTTGCCTTAAAGGCAAAATGACTAAGTCCCCCTTCACAGGGACTTTTGAAAGAGCTGCTGATAAACTGGGATTAATCATACCGACGTATGTGGTGCTTTGGAAGTAGCACGTGACGGATATCAATATTTCATTACATTTACGGATGATCATACTAGGTATGGTTATGTATACTTAATGAAACATAAATCCGAGGCCTTTGAGAAATTCCAGGAATTCAAGGCCCTAGTCGAGAAACAAACTGGTAATCATATCAAAGCACTTCGGTCGGACCGAGGTGGCGAGTATATGAGTACGGAGTTTGACGAGTTCCTTAAAGAACATGGAATAGTTTCACAACTAACAACTCCAGGTACTCCTCAGTTAAATGGTCTGTCATAAAGAAGGAACCGGACCTTGTTGAACATGGTCCGTTCCATGCTGGGCTATACTGACTTACCGATTTACCTATGGGGGTATGCACTCCTGACTGCCACTTACATCTTGAACAAATGTCCTTCCAAATCCGTTCCTAAAACTCCACATGAGATGTGGGAGGGGAGGAAACCAAGTCTTAATCACATTAGGATTTGGGGATATCCCGCTTATGTCAAGAAGACTAAGGTGGAGAAGTTAGAAGCCAGGTCCGCGAAGGGACGTTTCATTGGATTCCCATATGGGACAATGGGATATCTATTCTACATGCCCGAAGATCGAAAGATCGTTGTTTCTTTACAAGCACACTTCCTAGAAGATGAGTTCATTCAGGAAGGCGGAGCAGGTAGAAGCATTTCTTTAGAAGAATACAATGAAACTCCTCGGGAGACACCTGTGCAAGAAACTGGAACCGAACCTTCTGAAACACAAGTACAACCACCTCGTAGGTCTAGTAGGGTATCTCATTTACCTGAGAGGCATGGGCTTGTGCACTTGGAGGAGCTGGGTCTCCATGAGGTTCCAAGTGATAGCCAAGAGACTGACCCAACAACCTATAACCAAGCGATGGTGGATGTAGACTCCGCGAAATGGCGTGAAGCTATGGAAGATGAGATAGACTCGATGCATGTCAATCAGGTCTGGACTCTAGTAGACCGCCCCAAAGGCATAGTGCCTATTGGGAACACATGGATCAACAAGAGAAAGACTGATGGTGATGGCAAGGTTGACGCCTATAAGGCCAGGCTTGTGGCAAAGGGTTATACCCAGAAGAAAGGGATCGATTACCACGATAACTTCTCGCCCGTAGCCATGATCAAGTCTATTCACATGATGCTCGCTATAGCTGCCTACCACAATTATGAGATATGGCAAATGGACGTAAAGACGGCTTTCCTTAATGGATTCCTCGAGGAGGAAATCTATATGGACCAGACTAAAGGCTTTGTGTCCGAAGTCGATATTCATAAAGTGTGCAAACTTTAGCGTTCCATTTATGGACTGAAGCAAGCGTCGCGTAGTTGGAACCTTCATTTTGACGAGGCGGTCAAAGAGTTTGAATTCCTGCAAAATGAAGAGGAACCTTGTGTATATAAGAGGGTTAGTGGGAGCAAGATTGAATTCTTAGTACTATATGTGGATGACATTCTACTATTATGAAATGATGTGGGAATGCTCAGTTCTGTGAAAGCTTGGCTTTCGAACCTTGTGAATGCTTAGTAATTTCTCCATGAAAGACTTGGGAGAAGCTACCTATATTCTTGGTATTCGGCTCTACCGGGATAGAACGAAGAGAACAATAGGTCTTTCCCAAGCCCTCTATATAGATAAAATCTTAAAGCGATTTAAGATGGATGATTCTAAAAGAGGGTTCCTACCGATGCGACATGGAATAAAACTCTCCTTGAAGTTGTGTCCTCAAAGTGAGGAACAACGAAAGGAAATGAGTAACATACCATATGCTTCGGTCGTGGGTAGCCTTATGTATGCTATGTTGTGTACAAGACCTGACATCGCGCATGCTGTAAGCGTGGTGAGTAGGTTTCAGGCAAACCCAGGTAGGGAACATTGGACTGCCGTAAAGAACATTCTCAAGTACTTGAGAAGGACTAGAGATATGGTTCTGATATATGGAGGTGGAGAATTAGATGTGGTGGGATACACTGATTCGGAGTTCCAAGGACTGAAGGATGATTCGATGTCTACTTCTGGCTACATATTTACTCTTAATGGAGGAGCAGTATCTTGGCGTAGCGCCAAGCAAAGCGCGACTGCTGATTCCACCTGTCAGGCTGAGTATCAAGCAGCCTCAGAGTCTTCCAAGGAAGGGTTTTGGATTAAGAAGTTTCTGGAAGAACTTCAAGTGATACCATGTGCTGAGCTGCCTGTTCCGCTGTACTGTGACAACGATGGAGATGTAGCGCGGGCCAAGGAGCCAAGGTTTCACAACAGCACCAAACATATTGAGAGGAAGTATCAACTCGTAAGAGAATTTGTTCGCAAGGGATACATTGTGCTGCACAGAGTAGACTCGGCTGACAACGTCGCCGATCCACTAACGAAGCCACTTTCTCAGACTAGCTTGGAGCGTCATCTAGAGAACATGGGTATTAGATACCATAGTGTGTGGCATTGAGTGCAAGTGGGAGATTGTTAGGAGTATGCCCTCGAATGCCACTCAGAGGATGTTGAGTGAGGGCATTGTACTTGTAATTATGTAAATCATTAATATAAGGCAATGGATGTTTCATTATTAATGGCAGTTACTGGCATTCCTAACTCGTAAATATACATATAGAAACTAGTCCGTGTATTTGAGAGCAAAATGTTCCACTCCTTATTTGATAAGGGGGTGGGCACTGGAAAGGTTTATAGCTCAAATACTTAATCGTTCGCAAGTCGATGAAACTTGACTCGGCGTTAAGTTTATGTGAAGACTTGTATGATGTGTTCTTTGACATGGAGAGTGCTTGTCGAACACTAATGGTTAGTGGGAGCACACGTTATAGGTATGCTAATTGGATTAGTATACTCAAAGCGACTCACCCTCGATTCGTCACATAGATTTCCCTCCAGGACAGTCAATGACGGAATCGAAAGGTTGTGATAGGTATTCGTGAACCTTTGACTTGAGGATTTAGTAGGGATGTGCTTGTGACGTTAAGATTTTCATTAGAGTAGTTCGACCCTATAAACCGGGAGGTGGGGGTCAACCTCGATGTGCATCTTAACGGGTAAGTAGCAGGTCCTACTGAATACCAAGATAGAATTCTTTCTCCCATTAGTGAGCGGGTTAAATGTCCTATGCGGTTATTGGCAGATGAGATCATAAGTCTTTGGCCAAAGCATTGGAGCTAGTTGTATTGGATACACGAGAGCTCAATGATCTCGATTTGTATTAACGCATGGATAGCGTCAAGTGCAGATAGGGTTTGACTGACCATGACCCTATAACTTGATCGGGACATTTGAAAGAAAGGTTTATACGTATACTGGTATTCATGACAGAATGGTTCTTGGATGATCCAAATCATTCGCTCGTTCTCGGTTACAGCAGTGTAGGCCGCCAGGCTGGCTAGGTAGTGCTACTACTCTTTGGTTCCTCCCATTGCTGACTGAGATGGACCTACCGAGTCGCGCAATAGGATTGACGACGGAATGAATCAAGCTAATTCTCTCATTATGAATATTAGATATTGGATATCTAAATTTGGGACATTGGATGTTTAAATTGATTTATTGGATAAATTGATTTACGGCCTAATGAAATAAATAAATTACTGGGTGATTTATTTAATTCATGAATATAATTATTTCTTGGAGAAATTAATTATATTATTTTGTATTTGATATGTTTAATTAATTGGATTAATTAATCGATATAAATACATCGAAACGGAATCGGAGTTTATCTGTTTGGACTCTCGGGAGTCCGAAACGAACTAAACTCGTCCGTTTCATCCTCATAGCCCCCCCACTAATATACATGTGTATGTATTGACTTGTCCATATCATGATGTTTGGAATATCATGTGTTGAGGCGACAAGTATCATATACATTATATGGTGGGGTTAGATTCTCATTACATGAGCTGTATTCTTGTGAGTTGAAAATGCATAAGAAGAGGACTTTGATCTCTCATTCAACACACATGATTCCTTACATGAGTTGTAGTGATAGAAAGTGAGAAAGGAGTTCTTCTTCATAGTCATCTTCTTCATCAACTTAGTTCTTGATTTTTCTTAGAGAAAATATCAAGATATAAAGAGAGAGTAAGATTAAAACACTTAGAGTGTAATAATCTTAATATACAAAGCTTCAACACTTGATTCTAGCCGTAACCTTAGAGTTTAATCGGGTGTTGTCATTCCGTTCGTTTTTCCGGTGCGTGACAAGTAGAGGCGTGGTATTTTGGCGTCGGATCGTTCAAGTGCTTGGAGTGCTTCGTTCGTGGAGAATTCAAGTAAAGCTTGGGGAATAGCTCAAGAGAAGGATTCCATCTAATCAACGGCCTACAAGGGTGAGTTTCTATATCTATTGTTGAATTCGTTTATATATATTCGTATATACGTAGCTCGATCGATCCTTGTATGGATTCGGATCGAATTAATTTTCGTTTTACCGCTTCCGCTGGGCCTTCGTTTTAGGCACCGAATCCCAAAAAAAACAAATGTTAGAGGTTATTTATGTTTTAGGAGAAGTAAAAGACTGTTAATACGAGTCAATCAATTGTATTCATAACACTGATAGAGGGGCCTTTATATAGGCATTACAATGAGATTCCTTCCATACAGAGGATTCCTAGATAAGGTAAGACATCTAACAGGATCCTACTACCTCTAGAAGGATCTAGAACCTTCCATCTATGTATCTTTCTACAACCAGTATTAGGTGAGACACATCACGGGAATAATAATTCCAGGAACACCCCCCTGTGTCGAGCACTAATACAACAATGGTACAGAATATGTTGCCTTCGTAAAAACTTATTCCAAGCCAAAACAAAACCCCATGGAAAAAAAATAAAGGCTTGATGAGGAAAAGATGACAACGCACCAACATAACATTTCATGTATACTCCCCCTGATGTATACACAACGACTCCCCCTGATGAGTACCTCAAATCATAAGAGTCAGATGCCAAGTTTCCCTGATAACTATGCCAAGGAAAAACCCAGTAGGAAAAATACCTCTTGGTCTAAGTTGAACAGAAGTACAACGCATCATTGTATGGATGTTCACTACCAAAAAAAGTACTTTAGCCGACGACCCGAAAAAAAACGGCCGACGACTTTAAAGTGTTGTCGGCTAAACTCTGCACTTTAGCCGACGACTCGGGTTGCCGTCGGCTAAAGGGTTTTAGCCGACGACTTGATCTAGGTCGTCGGCTAAAGTGCAAAATAGTCGTCGGCTATAGTAAGGAGGTTTAGCCGACGACCGAGATAACATTTAGCCGACGGAAAAAAAAAGGTTTTAGCCGACGACTTGATCTCGGTCGTCGGCTAAACCTTTTCCCAAAAAAAGGTTTTAGCCGACGACCCAGATCAAGTCGTCGGCTAAAACCCTTTCCCAAAAAAAAAAATTCACATTTTAGCCGACGACAAGATCTAGGCCGTCAGCTAAAGCCTTTCGAAAATAAAAAACGGGAGAAACAATAGGTACTGATGACGATGATGCTTATCAAGAGCCAAATACAGCAAATATTCCACCATCAACGACAATTACAATGAATAATGTTCCTGAAGGACGAGTCGTCCGACTCCGTGTTGATGCCCGCGGGTATGTTGACGTTGATACAAACGAATTACTTGAAAATTTTGATGACGATAATGTGGACGACTTGAGGCATATGTTGCCGGATATCAACTCAGATATTGAGACAGACTGTAGTGATGACTCAAACTATGAGCCATAAATTTAGTAGATGTATATTTTTATTTTTTTAAATATAATTAAAAAAAATAGTAATAATAATCATAATCATAACATTAATATAATATCAATAATATTATTAAAAAAAATCGGGGGGTTTAGCCGAAGACAAGATATACGTCGTCGGCTAAAGTTTTTTTTAAAAAAAATTACGCTTTAGCCGACGACATTCCAATAGTCGTCGGCTAAACCCCAACAATGACCCGACCGTGTTAGACAACACGGTCGGGTCAGGCATACAATGTGTTTTCCCTTTCTGGGCAGGAGCGACACGGACCGTGTCTCCTGACACGGTCGACTAAAGTTTTTTTAAACCCCCGACCGTTTCCAACGACACGGGTCGTGCCGCACCTGCCCAGAAAGGGAAAACACACTGTATGCCTGACCCGACTGTAACACCCCCAGAGCCATCCGGGAATATTACAGCGCCGTGGGCCCCGATATGGAACCCACAAGGCTAAAGGAAATTTTCGCAAACAATTACAAATGCCCAAGAGGCTAACGACGGTATTATGTATTTAAAACATTCGAAGACTTAAAACTCGTTTATCAAAAACCGTCGTAAAAACTCATTTGAAATCGTAAGGCCAAACTGCCGACACTCAAAAGTTTAGAAAACGATTTCCAAAGTAACCTCAGTTACCAGATACCAAAAGAGCATTTTCAAAATACTCACGCAGTGGAAAAAGACCAACCATAAAGATACTCTAGCAGCGGAATACAAGAACCAATCAAGAAACTCAATGCACAAAACATGTCCTAACCAGTATCCTTCGGGAAGTTCATCTCTTCACGACCGCTACAAGCTCGATACTCCAAGAACCTAAAAAGAAATCTCACGATAGGGTCAGCCATAATATCCAACAATGATAACCGTCACAATACATTAATAATTACATACCAATGAGAATACAACATAAGAATACGACCAACGTAATCTTACCGTCATAACTTTACTTACTCAAGTAATTCTCATCAGAATAATCATTATCACAGTTCGCATCTCGGACTCGATTAACCAATAAACTCGAACATAATATCTCTATTGTACCTCAAACAATACTAAAGATTCTCAAACTATCATCACCAACTCGCGATACGGAAATATACCAGTTCTGATCAATACGATCCATCGAATAATATCATCAAATCCCAAGACGATAACCGATTGTCCATCAAAGACAAATACCAAGGAAATACGGAAGATACCTCAAGATATGATGTGCCACGACAATCATATCAGTCTAATCCGAGATCAGATCAATCCAATACGGACAAGGTCCTAACACAAGACCTACAAATGCATACTCATATGACAACTTCAATATGCTCAAAAATAATAACAACTATGTATACTCAATGGAAATCCCATGATCCAGCGCCCTCAGCATAGATCCCAAGATGATCCTACAAGATCAACACGAGGTGGATAACCAACAATATACATATGCACAACAATAACACAATACTGGGCAATCCAACGATCCAGCGCCCTCAGCATAGATCCCAAGATGATCCCGTCGGACCAACACGAGGTGGGAAAACCCGTCCAATGATCCAGCGCCCTCAGCATAGATCCCAAGATGATCCCGTCGGACTAACACGAGGTGGACATCCGATCCAGCGCCCTCAGCATAGATCGCGCGATCCCATCAGATCAACACAACATAAACAACACAATATGCATACGCATATGCAAAACAATATGTTCATCAACATGAACAACGCAACATGAACGACAATATGACAAATCAACTAAGACGACCTCATGTTCAACAACATGAAGGACAATATGCATGATCAAATCACTAATACTAACCGAACCAATATAAGATACTTGTCCCAAGTCCTTCAGGAGCAATCTCGATGTCAAATCATCACCGGCAATTATCCTCAATGCTCGGCGATCCAAACGTACAATAAACTATAGATACTCATATCCTCGTCTTTACCATAATGTAACGTCGATACCCGAACATACCAATAACTGAGATAAAGCATATACATTATGATTTACCTCCCAGAATCGAAAGAACGATATGCGATCCGAATACCAAGAGTTCACAATAATAATCATCGCTATATGCATTATAAACGAAATGAAACTGAAACCATTCATTAAATATTATAACTGAGCAAGTAATAACTTGCCTCGATACCGATAGCACGAAGCTGCTACCGAACACATTGCCTTTGTCTACGAGCTCCTCAGCCCCGATCAAAAGCAATACAATGGACATACTTGAACACGACCGCAACATCCGGTTTTAATCACCGATCAATGATCTCAACCTATCGAATAAATCAAATAACACATATCCGATAACAATCAACAACCGACAAAACTAACCAATCGAACTCAATGGTTCAACACAACCTCGAATAAATGCAGTCAGAACAAACCAAGTCAAACCATCACGAATTCATAATCAAAACACAAAAATACTACACTGTCTGCCTACTTAACGCACGTTACACGCATAACGTAGCGTGCGCTAAGTTTCTCCCGTTAGCGTGCGCTAGCCAGTAAGCTTAGCGTGCGCTAATGCTGTGCAGTGGCATGCATTTCAAGCATCGTCTAACACTTACATCATGTCAATGATCAACTCATCTCGATATTAAGGATTTCATAACATATTCGATTCCAACTTTTATCTTTAAACACGAATCAACAAGATTCTTCCTTGTTCATATTTGGTAACTTCATAGAACAATTTACCGGTTATTATCATGAATAATCATATTCTAAAGTCATTCGTAACCTTTCCAATTTCCAGTTCTTATTCATAACAATCATGACATATATAATTCAATAGTTCTTCAAGAACACGAATTATCCGAATTCGCGTTCATGATCCATAAAATGACAAAATCCGATGTGTTCTAACATCTAAAAATCCTTATTCACCATGTTCTTCGACATATATAACTTCAAGAATCACAATAACACTACCATAATCGTTACCATACGAAGTAACCAACGACAAAACATCAAAAATCCGAATTGAAGAAGGGAATTACATCAACATATCTCTTGAATTCCATCCAAAACCATACGAAACATATCAATACTCATATATTGATAACAACACTAACTTAGTTCGGTAATCCAACTCGTTATCATGCTCATCAACTCGAATATATGATAATCATCAACTCAAGAACATCAATAATCAATCTAAATGAAATCCAAAAGTGAAGAACTATTACCTTGTATAGACGAATCATGAAGGAGAACAATCAACTTCATTCCAAAAATCATCAATAATTTCAAGAACAAGACTTTAATCCATGTTCCTCAGCTTAATCTTTGTTAAAGATTATCATCTCTCAGTGTTTGGGACCTCAAACTTCTCTCTAAAAACTCTCTCTCTCGGTTGCAAGGATGGAATGGACGAAATGCTTCATAACACCCTTCTGTCCCTTTTTATAAAGTATATTACTAGCCTGCACTAAACCTTATGTTTAGCGTGCACAACAGCCTTAGCGTGCGCTAACTGACTTTGTTAGCGTGCGCTATCGCGATCCTGCAGGCTACCGTATCAAGCCAGACATGTGCTTACGTACGTAATGCCCATGCATTAGCGTACGTAACTTACACTGTCTAGCGTACGCAAGTCCTTACATTTAGCGTGCGCTAATACCAGTTGACTTGCTACAGTCTACACCTACCACGAAGATGCTCGTGACCCCACATGCCGAAAGCAACCAATAAAGCCAAGATTCCCTGTTGACCGATATACAATTAGCGTGCGCTAATCAACATGCATTAGCATGCGCTAACACTACATTACAACATCCGTTGACTTATCAGAACGTGCTCCGAAAGTGGCCTGGTCCACGCGTAGATTCCTTACGATCGGACTGCATTAGCGTGCGTTATCTTATATCCGTAGCGTGCGCTAAACCTGCACGATAGCATGCGCTACTCATGATTATTAGCGTGCGCTAATAACGTTACACTTAGCCATTTTCAGCTATTCCTGTCCAACGTCTCGACATACCAAAAACGAACATAAGACACACTGAACACAAACACTGAATCCAATAATATTCTTATACGATATACTCTATATCAAAAGTACGATAACCTGATACACGATATCCTCAAATGCAACTGTCGACCAGATACGACAATTATACCGATACTGACATCTCAATCCTTTATTTATTTTATCCCTACTGCACAGATTCCACGCTGTACAATATAACTCGGATAAAATAATATCAAACAACAGTAGTAGAAATTCCGGATATTACACCGACCGTGTTGTCTAACACGGTCGGGTCATTGTTGGGGTTTAGCCGACGACTATTGGAATGTCGTCGGCTAAAGAATAATTTTTTATTTTTTTAAAAAACTTTAGACGACGTCGTAGATCTTGTGGTCGGCTAAACCCCTACCTTTTATACGTTTTCTCCTTCCCAACTTTTATTATTTTCTTCTTCACCTAGCAGTCGCCCGTCACCTAGCTGTCGACCGCCGATCGTCACCCAGCCCCCAACCGCCCGTCACCTAGCCACCCGTCACCTAGCCCCCGTCCCGCCGATCGTCACCCAGCCCCCATCCCGCCGATCGTCACCCAGCCCCCAATCCCCGTCACCCAACCGTCGCCCGCTCGGTCCCGCCGCCTGTACGAGGCCCAGCCCCGCCGCCCGCCCGCCCGCCTGACGCCCTCCGCCCGTCGCCCACCAGCCCGGCCGCGGTAACCCTTTTCCTTATTTTTTTTATTTTGTTTGTTGAATTTATTGTATTTGTTTGATGAATTTGTTTAGATTATGTGATTAATTAGATAAATTGTTTAATGAGTTGTGATTCAATATTTGATGAATTTAGTATTTTCAATATTTTGTGTTTAATGAGTTGTGAATTTGATGAATTTGTTTGAGGAGGAAGGGATTGTATAGTCGGCGTTAATCGAAAGATTAACGTGGTATAGCATTGATAATTACTGTTGTGTTGAATTGTGAATTTGATGAATTTGTTTAGATTATTTGATGAATTAGGTAAATTGTCTAATGAGTTTTGATTAAATATTTGATGAATTTGTTTGAGGAGGAATGAATTTTATAGCCGACGTTAATCGAAAGATTAACGTGGTATGACAATGATAATTACTGTTGTGTTGAGTTGTGAATTTGATTTATTTGTTTAGATTATGGATAGAATAAAGAAAGCGTTGGCGAAGAAGTCGACAAAGTCATCGGCTAAAGTTTTTTTTTTATTTTTTTAATAATCAGGTTTTAGCCGACCGACTTGTAAAGGTCGTCGGCTAAAGTTTTTTTTATTTTTTTAATCATCAGGTTTTAGCTGACCGACTTGATAAGGTCGTCGGCTAAAGTTTTTTTATTTTTTTTAATAATCAGGTTTTAGCCGACCGACTCGATAAGGTCGTCGGCTATTTTTTTTTTCAACAGGTTTAGCCGACGACCTTGATGTAGTGTTCGGCTAAACTTTGAACTTTAGCCGACGACTACCAAAAAAGTCGTCGGCTAAACCTTGGCCGACGAATATCGGCCGACGGTTTTTTAGCCGACGGCTGGCGTGATTAGCCGACGACTTTGGGGTTTCTGACCAATTTAAGTCGTCGGCTAAAGTGTGAATTTTGGTAGTGGTTCTCATAGGTCGCCTCGTTAAAAATCTTACCAAGTGAAAACCCAATGGGACAAAACAAACCTTGGTCTAAGGACAAAAAGAGTGCGACACGTCTAAAGTGCAGAGTCGCTAAAGACTTATCCGAAAATCAAGTTTTCTAAAGTCTTGACCTTCATGCACTAAAGTCATAACTTCTTCGATTCATTAGGTATCAACAAAATGGTAAGAACTTATAAAAACTAGACACCCATAGCTTTTCATTTACATACAGTACGTAACCTAGATCGACCTGAGCAGATTAAAAAGCTCTATCGAAGTTTACTCAGCAAATTACCAGACATATCGTGTACTACTTTGCAACAATAGTCACATGTAACTCAACATGACGAATTTGATCAAATGGTTGATTTCCATGGAAAGTAGACACGGACCTTTCCAATGGTACCAATTTCACCATTTTCCAACATGTGAGCTGCCCTGTAGGTCATATGAGAGATAGACCAATGCATTCTGGGCAAATTCGGGTATCAATTTTCAAGTGTCCTTTTATCGAGATAGAGCGAGGTTCAAGCTTCTTGTCAATCACAAACATTGCGTGAGCGCATCCTAGGCCATCATCACAGCGGCTTTGCCGGATTATTACGAATGAGCATATCGAGTCAAACATGAGTACATAATACCGTACTTTTCTCTTAAGACTGCATCATTACTTAAGTGAGCCAAGTCTTATTATGCCTTCGACTAGTCATTCGGAATCATATAGGCATTACTTTATCATCTCTTAGGGAAACCATCCCTTAGATTGCCTTAAACCGATTGATGAATACGCATCATCAAGTGTCCCCAAGATCCTTTCATTCTTAACTTTGAATTTAGCGGAATCTCTTAGTCTCACAAGAGTATATCACTATAAACCCTTAGTTTTACACGCAAAAGCTTCATATCTCTCCCAAATCAAGTATATACTTAGTATGCGTTCCTGACAATCACTTGTCAACGCGCTCTGTCATCAGGAGCACTTGATTTGAGTCTGATACACCACAAGATCCTTTTATCACTTAACTTAGTTCCCCACTAAGATAAGATTTAACCACAAACTGCATGTCAGTTTTTGGGAAACTATCTAACTAAAAAGATACTGGATGCTATAACATTCATTACGATAGCACAACTAAGTTTTGTGTCATCGTAGTCGATTCCAGTACATTCATGAGAAACCTCGCACCATGAGGTGAGTTTAACTCCTTCTCTCACTCGCTTTAACAAAGTATACGGATAGATCTTATATTTGGAGTGTCGGTACCACTCTCGATCAAATTTATACTAGCGATGTACAGGCAGACACGCACGAGCGGCTGGTCGTGTGCCGGGTCGTGTGCGCCACTGTCAGGAAACTGCCGAGACACACGAGCACCGGGCACGATCACCTGCTTGTGCGCGTGCAGTCAGGTCCACACGAGCGTCGGATCGTGCGCCCTGCTCATGCGCCCTGCTCGTGCGCGGCCGGCAGAGACTGCCCAGCAGTCTGCCTGTCCCGCACGAGTTCTGAACGAGCGTCGGCCCGTGCGCCCTGCTCGTGTGCACCTGGACGGTCACTGCCTCACTTGGCCGGCCGGTGCCCATCCACCAAGACTCGACGACCCGATTTTCCGAAAACACACGGAACGGACACGACGAAACGCTCGCGGACAACATCATCGATCCGAAATGAAACACCATGCAACAAATAATCACATGCAACCATATAAATACAAAAATCAATCATCGAGAAAATAATACCGACACTCGGCAACCGAGAAATATCTGGGAAAATCCAAAATAATCGGAACGAAAATTTCGGGTATTACAATCACATCTTTCTAACCAATTATATAAAGATTAGTGAATCCAAACAATCCTTTCGAGACATTAACCTACTTGAAGGACATCATCTACATTCATTTCCATGAATTCCTCTAACATAGGTGAAAATATTAACAAGTTGTTCACCATATGAATATCTTGAAATTCATCATCAAAGGCATGATATAATCTTAGGAAACTTCATCACGACGATTGGCACAAACAAGGCTCAACTTATATCGATGGGAAAACCTAAGTTCATCCAATACAATATTCCTAAACATGGTGCTCGATTCATCATGATAATAACAAAATCTGTAGTTTCAGTAACAGGCTCATAAAGTTATTAAGAACATGCATTCCAATTTGTGAAGGATCAACATACCTTAATATGGAGGAGTACGACAAAATACTTGGTGAAACTTAACACTGGAAGCTTGAACTCCAACCCAAAAGGTCTAAGATCTTCTAAACCAAGCTGGAAGGCTGTTACAAGGGACTTACAGAGCTGGGGAACTCTCAAATTTGTACAAAATTGGACAAGGAGTGGAGGTGAAATTAAAGGAGGTTGATGTCTATAAATATAGTTTTAAACCCTTACGTACATTATCCAAAAAACATTACGTACGTTATCTGTCTTACGTACTCTAGCAACATCCTTACGTACGCTAGCGTCGGGTGGTAGCTCACTGTCTCATTTTCTGTCCTCCATTACGTATGTTAACAATGCTCTTATGTACGTAATGTGATCAATGCAGCGTACGTTATGATACTCCTTTAACGTACGCTATGCTTGTTGACTCGCTTTATCAAAAGTTGTCCAGATTCTCCCGACAAATATCCTTATCTAGATCCACATCCCGATCACACCTTATCTGCCTTGACCGCCCATTACATACGTTATGTATCAACCATAACGTACGTTACATGCAACCTATTACTTACATTATGCACACCATTTAACGTACGTTAATGTCATGCAGAAGCATGTATAAATCGACAAACTCCACATGATATGATCAAGAATATCTGAATATAGATAAGGATTAATCGAGCTTAGATTATTACACGACATAATCAAACACCACAAGGTTCAAATATAGATGAAAATACACAACAATTATTCAGGTATTACATACACTCCCTCTAAAAAGAAGTTTCATCCTGAAACTTAAGACGAAAATAATTCCGGGTATCTCGACTTCATACTATCCTCTGTCTCCCAAGTGGCTTCTTTGACTCCGTATCGCAACCATTGAACTTTAACCAAGGAGATTAGTGTATTCCTCAATTGCTTGACTGGACTCTCGAGTATCTTGATTGGCTTCTCCTCGAACGTGCCATCGCTAGCTACTTCGATCTGGCCAAAGTCGATAACATGACTGGGGTCTCCTATATATTTACGTAGTTGCGATACATGAAACACATTATGAACGTGACTCAATGATGAATGCAAGGCCAACCTATACGCCAACTCTCCAACTCTTTCAAGAATCTCGAATGGTCCAATATATCTCTGACTCAGCATTCCTTTCCTTCCAAAATCAAAAATTCCTCGGGTAGGAGAAACTTTCAGAAGTATGTGATCCCCAATTCCAAACTCTAACAGGCGAAGGCGTACGTCTGCATAAGACTTCTGTCGACTTTGGGCTGTCAACAGCCTTTCACGAATTCGATCTACCTTCTCTTGAGTGTGTACTATCAACTCTGGTTCCGTCCCAATTAAGTCGGACGAATCATCCCAACATAAAGGTGATCTGCATGTTCTTCTGTATAATGCTTCAAATGGTACCATCTTAATGGAAGCATGAAACTATTGTTGTAGGTGATTCAATCAATGGCAGATGAATTTCCCAATCAGTCGACCAATCTAAGGCACAAGCTCTCAACATGTCTTCTACTATTTGGATAGTTCTCTCGGACTGTCCATCTATTTGAGGATCATAATATGTGCTAAAGTTCAGCTCGGTTCCCTAGGATTTATGAACCGCTTTCCAAAATTTTATACGAAGTGACCATCCCGATCTGAAATAATGGTCTTTAGTGTTCCATACAATAGGACTATATCCGCAATAAGCACTCGTGCCAACTTCTCTGGTCCCCAAGTATCCTTAATGCCCAGAAAATGAGCCGACTTGGTTAGACGATCAACTATCACCCAAATCATATTCATCCCTGTTCTAGTCTTCAGCATATTGGTGATAAAGTCCTTCGATATATCTTCCCACTTCTATTCAGGAATCGGGAGTGGCTTCAACATTCCGGAAGGTCGTTGATGTTCAGTGTTAACCTGCTGACAAGTTAAACACTTCGAAACATAGTCTGCCACATCGTTCTTCATGTTGCCCCCCCAAAAATTCTGCTTCAGGTATTTATACATCTTACTGGTGCCCGAGTGAATAGAATAGGGTGTACTGTAAGTTTCGTTCACAATTTTCTGCTTCAAAACATCATTATCGGGAACCCAAAGTCGACTTTGGAATCTCAGAGCTCCATCTTCATGAATTACAAATCTTGGGGCCTTTCCCTTGCCCACTTCCTCACATAACCGAATCATCAGGGGGTCATCCAATTGCTTAGATTTGATTTTGTCGGTCAACGACGAAGTTAATTCCATCACACACAGTTGTCCTTGGACTCCTTGTAACCATACTTCAATTCATTCGTGGATCAGTTCTTGCTGTATGCTGGTTTGGGACGTGAGCGTCTCCATCATTCGGATAGAAGCGGGTTTGCGGCTCAGTGCATCAGCCACTACGTTCGCTTTTCCTGGATGATAAAGAATTTCCAAGTCATAGTCTTTAATCAATTCCAGCCATCTCCTCTGTCGCGTGTTCAACTCTTTCTGACTGAAGATGCATTTAAGAATCTTATGATCTGTGAAGATCTGACTGTGAGTCCCGTACAAATAGTGTCTCCATATCTTCAGGGCGAAAACAATAGCTGCCAGTTCCAAATCATGAGTTGGATAATTTACTTCATATGGCTTTAACTACCGTGAAACGTAGGCGATCACCTTCTCATTCTGCATCAGTACATAACTGAGACCTTGATTTGAAGCGTCACTGTAAACTATGAATCCTTCAGTTCCTTGTGGTAGTGTTACAATTGGAGCCGTCGTCAATCTCTTCTTCAGTTCATCAAAACTGGCCTGACACATCTCGTTTCATTCAAACTTTTGGTTTCTTAACAGTAATCGAGTAAGTGGACTGGTAATTTCGGAAAACCCTTCCACGAACCGACGGTAATACCCAGCAAGTCCTAAGAAACTTCTGACTTCCTTCACATTCTTAGGAGACTTCTATTCCAAAATTGCCTCGACTTTCTGGGGATCTACTCGGACCCCTTCCGCTGATACCACGTGACCAAGGAACATCACTTCTTTTAGCCAGAATTCACATTTAGACAGTTTGGCATACAACTATCTGCTCCTCAAGAGGTTCAAAACGATCCAAAAATGCCGCTCATGCTCTTCCGGACTCTTGGAATAGAACAAAAATATCATCGATAAACACAACTACAAATTTCTCCAAATACTCAATGAAAATTCGATTCATTAACTGCAAAAACACAGTAGGCGCATTAGTGAGACCAAACGGCATCACTACAAACTCATAGTGTCCGTAACGAGTTCTGAATGCTGACTTAGGAACATCGGATTCTTTAATCCTCAACTGATGGTATCCCAATCTCAAATCGATCTTCAAAAACACTGTAGCTCCTTGCAACTGGTCAAACAAATTATCAATTCGTGGCAATGGGTACTTATTCTTAACCGTCATCCTGTTTAGCTCTCAGTAGTCGATGCACAATCGAAGCGATCCATCTTTTTTTCGAACAAATACAACTGGTGCTCCCTAAGGTGAAACACTTGGCCGAATATAGCCTCTATCCAGCAATTCTTCCAGTTGTTTTTTCAGTTCATACATCTCGGTAGGTGCCATTCGATACGGCGCCTTAGAAATTGGTGTAGCTCCCGGCTCTAGCTCGATGGTAAACTCTACATATCGTTGTGGAGGTAGTCCCGGTAATTCGTCAGGGATGTCTGGAAATTCGCTCACTACAGGAATAGATGAAAGCTCTACTCTTCCTTCTTATTTCTTCATCGCATAACACTAGTACCCGGTACAGCCCTGCTTTAGTAGTTTGACGGTTTTCATAGCTTTGATCACTTTTCCTGAGCTTCCTGTCTCCATCATTCGAATAGTAATTCAGATCCATCTTCGGCTATCGCCGAGATATTCCTATTCCGGTAGTTCATAATAGCTCCATATCGGTTAAGCCAATTATCTTCAAGAATTAGGTTATGTCCTTAAATCTCTACTATGATCAGATTTGAAGGCCAGTCTTTGCCTCCAATTAATACATGAAAATCTTTAGTTTCTAAATTCCCCACAATTCTTTCCCCACTTGGTAAACCCACAATATAAAGATTATTGAATCCAAACAATCCTTTCGAGATATGAAGATTATTGAATCCAATTCTTTCTAACCAATCATATGAAGATTATTGAATCCAAACAATCCTTTCGAGATATGAACCTACTTGAAGGACATCATCTACATTCATTTCCATGAATTCCTCTAACATAGGTGAAAATATTAACAAGTTGTTCAACATATGAATATCTTGAAAATCATCATCAAAGGCATGATATAATCTCAAAAAACTTCATCACGACGATTGGTATAAACAAGGCTCAACTTATATCGATGGGAAAACCTAAGTTCATCCAATACAATCTTCCTAAACATGGTGCTCGATTCATCATGATAATAACAAAATCTATAGTTTCAGTAACAGGCTAATAAAGTCATTAAGAACATGCATTCCAATTGGTGAAGGATCAACATACCTTAATATGGAGGAGTACGACGAAATACTTGGTGAAACTTAACACCGGAAGCTTGAACTCCTACCCAAAAGGTCTAAGATCTTCTAAACCAAGCTGGAAGGCTGTTACAAGGGACTTATAGAGCTGGGGAACTCTCAAATTTGCAGAAAATCAGAAAAGGAGTGGAGGTGAAATGAAAGGAGGTTGATGTCTATAAATATAGTTTTAAACCCTTACATACGTTATCCAAAAAACATTACGTACGTTATCTGTCTTACGTACTTTAGCAACATCCTTACGTATGCTAGCATCGGGTGTTAGCTCACTGTATCATTTTCTGTCCTCCATTACGTATGTTAACAATGCGCTTACGTACGTAATGTAATATCCACACTTCTTCTTTTCTGGCATTTTTCATTTTTGTGTATTTCTCGTTTTTAGTAACTCGCTTGTAACTGTATTGGTATTTCAGGAATACTTAATACTGGACTTTTTGTCATCCGAGCTTGTTTCGGACTTGTTTTACTCAATTCCGCGTTTAATGTCGTTTCCGTCGCTATTTGGTTTGATTCTCGTAATCGTTGATCGGAACCGCCGTTTCGGGGTTGTCGAAAATCCATCTTATGTTATTATGCATGTTGTGGGCTTTTGTTTGGTGTTTCGATCAGGTATCGTGCATTTCAGAGGTTTTGGGCCGTTTTGTAATTTTCCAAAGTTATGGGGCAATTATTATCGTTGTCGTTTTCCGAACCTTTGGGTAGTCGGAATCATGTTTTCTTTTAGTACCTCAGTTTTGACTCGAACTCATTGTTCGTGTGTCTTCTTCCGGCCATTGTTGGATGTCGGGTGCGCGTTCTTTTCACCCGGGGAAGAATTCACCGTTTCCATCTTTAGGGTGCTGTCTGTACTACTGTCTGCACTCGCTAGCGCGCGCTATTTCTGTAGTGTAGCGCATGCTAGTGTCGTTGTGTATCATGCTATGATTGTTCTATAGCGCGGGCTAGTGACTCGAGCACAGCAGTGGCAGTAGGCTGTTTCTGCTCTCTGCTCTCTGGACGAGCAGCTTAGCGCAGGTTAAATTTGTATATTAGTGCAAGCTATGATTGAGACTTAGCGCACGCTGGGTGTCTGATAGCACGTGCTATTTTGGTAGTCCAGACTGGACAGAATGCTTCTGGACTTGGTCTGATGACCAGGTAGCGCACGCTATGGCCCGATATCGCGTGCTATCGGGGGACTGTTAGCACACGCTATTTTCTGGTAGCGCACGATAACGGGCCAGAACTGCAAGTTCAGGACTAGTTATGGCTAGTTAGCGCGCACTAACCGTGAGCCGTTAGAGTACGCTAAGCCCTCTGGTTATATATACCAGAGAGTTGACCCAGATTCGCCACTTTACACATTTTCTTCTCCTTCCCCGCGGCCGAGCAATTCCAAGGCGATTTAGAGGCGATTTCTTCTTCCAATCACTTCAGATATCATTTTCCTTGAGTTCTTGGCATAGATTAACAACATTTACTTGTGTTCTTTGTCCTTAATCCAAGGTTCGGGTTTATCGGTTCTTAGCGATCGTGGTTGATTTTCCTTTCCATTTGTGTCGTCGTCAATTACTTAAGGCAAGTATTCTTGAAAACCTTTATGCTTAACATGAAATGGTGATGTATTTGATTGTGCTTTGCTAACTCCGGGAGGGTCTGATGAGGCCTCGGGGGAAAATCCGTGACTTCACTCCGGATTCACGAGCTTGTTTCGCTAGCCAGTTCGGGAGGGGCCTTAGAGGCCTCGAATGGGATCAGTGGCTTCACCCCAGTCCTAGGCGATGCCTATGCGTGATTTGTTTTATGATATCACTATGCCATAAATGGCCTTCGGCAACCACATAACTGTGTTACCTTAGACCCAATTTTCTGTTGCCATAGACCCAAAATGGGCAAAGGTAACACTTTAGCTAAGTTGCTCTGTGAGCAGTAGCCTTTGGATTCAAAGGCAACATTTGGATCATCCTAATCTAACATAGGATTATTTGTTACCAAAGAACTATACAGCAACATCCTAAGGACCCTACAGCAACATCAGATTCGTGTTGCAATAGACTTTATAATTTTGTAAAATATATAGCCAATTTAGTGGGTTCCACATGTGGGGCCTATTTTGTGGGTCCCACAAGCCAGGCCCACTGGTGGGACCCACTTAGTGGGGTCAGCTGGAGGGGCCATATGTGGGACCCACTTTTCTTGGGCCTGTTAGTGGCGCCTACTTTGTGGGGGCCATGGGTGGGGCCACAAAATGCGCATCAATTTTTAGTCTAGGTGTTACAAATGAAAGACATTTGCAACATATATATATATATATATATATATATTACCTAAGGTAACACCTTCATTTTGTTAGGAATATGCCCTCGAATGCCACTCAGAGGATGAGAGAGTGAGAGCAATTGTATTGTAATTATGAATATTATATTTAATAAGGCAATTATTATTTCTATATTATTGTATATCACTAGCATTGTGATTTGGTATATAGAATAATAGTCCTTGCATTTGAGAGTGAACATTCTACTCCTTATGGAGATAAGGAGATAGGCACTAGAAGTGTTTAGAGCTCGAATGCTTAACTAGTTCGCAAGTCGATAAAACTTAACAGGACATTAAGTTTTAATAAGACTTGTATAACTGATGCTAGGATGTGTGCACGTCTTGATAGCATAGTTATAAGTATATTGGTGGGACCAGTATACTCGAACATGACTCATACTCGATTCAGTCACACGGTATTCACTCTCGGAGAGTCGATGACGAATCGAAAGGTTGTGATAGTATACGTGGACCTTTGACTTGAGGGTTCAGTAGAAGATGTGTATGTGACGTTTAGTTTGTCATTAGAGTAGTTAGACTCATTTGCTTAATTGCTGAGTCGACCTCGAAGTGCGGACTAAACGGGCAGTGTGATCTTTACTGAACGCCAAGAAAGGATTCTATCTCCTGTTAGTGAGCAGGCGAATGTCCTATATGGTTAATGGCAAATAAGATCATAAGTCTTTGGCCAAAGCATTCTGATATAGTCGTATTAGATACACTATTAATCAGTCGGTTTTGATTTGCATTAAAACATGTATAGAGTTTAGTCAACAGTAGGGTTTGACTTTACCGTGACCCGAAGACTTGACCGGGACATCTGATGAAGGGTCTATACGTATATAGTATTCACGACATAATGGTTCTGGAATGATTCGTCCATTCGTTCTCAGTCGGGGTTTACAGTGCGGCCCGCTAGGCTGGCTAAGTGCTGCCCGCACTCATTGGTTCCTCCCAATGCCGGCTGAGACGAACCTACGGAGTCGCGCAATAGGATCATTGATCGATAAATGTGAATTAATAATCTCTCTTATAATATTAGATATTAGATATCTAATTTTGATTTATCGGATAAATCAAATAGCGGTCTTATGAATTGTAAGTAGGTTAGTGGGTGATTACTTTAATTCATAAATTATATTTCTTAGAGAAATATATATTTGTGTTTGATATAATTAATTAATTGGATTAATTAATTAGTCCAAACACATTTGAAATAAAACGGATTCGTTTGACGAACATCCAATACACGAGGGATTCGTTTTGACGAACATCCAGTACACGAGCCGAGTAAATTCGACCCGTCTTCTTGGAAATTTCCCTTAAGGCCGCCCCCCCTCCATCTCTTGTCTCTTATATACTTATTTTATGTCACTAGGTGACATATGTGAGGTGTATTTGATACCCTCAATCATGTGTTAAAGGTAGACTTTCATTTTTTTTATAAATAAAAGTCTTTAAAAAGGAGATAGGACAACTTCTTCTTGTAAGAACTCAAAATCACGAATTTGAGTGAGAGAGTAAGGTTGAAAACTTCATCTTGATCTTAGAGACAAGATATAAGAAGAATACATTGAGAGAGAAAATTCCTACAAGCTTCCCTAGCCGCATTCTTGAAGAAATGAAGCTTGTCGATTTTTCCATCAAGTTCCGGCGTGTGAAGTAGAGGCATCTTGCTTTAGGTGCATGGAATGAATGGCTCTTCATTATCATCATCATCATCATACGAAGGTTTTTCAGAGACATCATAGGTATGGGACTTTGATTCCTTGATCTTCGTATTTTTCTTTTCGTATATACATTACTTGATCGATCCTCTTAGGGATTCCGTTATTCTTCCGCTGCGTTTATTTTCTGTGGAATTCCAACAGTGGTATCAGAGCGAGGTCAAATATATCGTATATACGATCATCTTTGCATTTGGAATGTTATTTGATGATGTTTATGATTTAGAATCATAATAGATATAATCGAAGAAATTTAATCGTTCGTAGTAAGTCAAGTTTCGAATATTTTATGTGAATTATAAATCTGAAAAATTTGATTTTTGTTGATTTATAAGTTCTTCATGAAGTTAAGAAACTTTTTCGTTTTGGAAGCGAGTCGAAAAAATGAGAAAAACGGGGGTTAAACACGAATACCACACGAAGACGCAGCTGCCGGTGGCAGCTCGGGCTCTTGCTGGCCGGCGAGAGTGACTCGGTAGGCTATCGTAGCTGCTCGGCCACCGCTGCCGGCGGTGGCCGAGAGTGACTCGGTCAGGCGGTTTCGGGTTTTCGCCCGATTTTGAATCGGGCCGTGGTGGGCCCGATACCGGATTTTCCGGGACTCCATTTTTGTGTTTATATTTCGTTGTAATAATTTCCGAAATTTAAATTGGATTTAATTAGATTTAATAAAATATTTGGAATATTTTTTTAAGGGAAATTATTAGACGAGAATATTATTTTGGCCGAATTACTTTGAACGGATTAAAATGACGATTATAAATATTAATTTGATTAATATTGTAGAAATTAAATAAATTAATTTTTATATTAATTGGATTAATATATTAATTGATTATTTAATTTCATTTACCGTTACATGTTGTATGGAATGCCTTATGTGATGGTGATATAGCTCGTGGACTTAGTTGTTGATTTGTTCGATTCGATATGGTTGTAAAGGCCATTTTGAGCCTATTTATTTTTACTAGAAAATATGTATAGAAGGACGTATTGTTCAATGATGTAATTATTCATATGGCTATGACGAAGACCGAAGATGACCGACTGGAAGACGAAGAATCAATCGTATTTTCTTTTCGTTATTTGGCTTGGCCCAATACTTAGGAAAAAGTCCATGAGCTATATGTTGGTAGTAACTAGGTTGCTATTTATTGTTTTTCATTTTGAATGATTGACAAACCACAAACCGCGATTATAAATGGATTAATGTGCAAAGTGTAACATATAATCGCGTTAATACTCCCACTTACAAACACTAAGTTATAAAGGTTACGAGGTTTCCTACCCTCCGTCAAACTCATGGAAAATTGAAATCTAAACCGGAATATTATTCTTCCGAGTATGTCGGGTAATATTTTTGGGAAAGTTGATAAATTCCTAGAGTGCATTAGATGCCTTTGGTTGTGACAAATCAAACCCCTATAAACCGTATGGGTTGCCGGGTAAGATTCAATTGTCAGACTAATAGGAGTTGACGGTTTAAACTTAGATAGTTCAGCGAGCCATAGAAACCGAATGGGTTGAGGGCAAGTGAACTAGGGGTAAAAGAAGATCGAATCATCCATTAGATGGGTTGGTATTAGACACCACTTTATAAAGAATAATAGAATATAAACCGTATGGGTTGCCCTCTATTAAACTTTGTAAAGAAATCGATCACCACTATGAAGTCACCCAAGACTTCCGGATTTAACATGGGAGTGTGTAAATGCCGATAAAATAGTGGGAGCCGAGTTATGAATAAAGAAAGTCCTTCAATTCTTTACTCGGATCATAATTAAACAATCACTAACGAATCTCAAATTATTCTCTGCAGTTAACAAAACTCTCAATATGACAATGAACCCACTCGCTATACTACTTGAAAAGAACGTCCTGACTGGTCCGAACTATGTGGACTGGCTTCGGAACTTGAGGATTGTCCTAACTATGGAAATGCTGGGATACGTCTTGGAGGCGGACATCCCAGCGGCTCCTGCAAGAACCCGAGCCAATCAGGAAGATGTCGATGCCCATGAGAAATGGGTAAAAGACGACATAAGAGTGCGAGGGTACATGTTAGGCTCAATGACCAATGAGCTTCAACGTGCCCATGAAAATATGACGTCTTCACGAGCCATCTTAGCGCACCTGGATGAGCTCTATGGAGAGCATAGCCGAACTGCTAGATATGAGATATCAAAGCAATTATTCGGCGCCAGGATGAAGGAAGGAGAGAATGCTGGGGACCATGTCCTCAAGATGATCTCGATGATTGAGAGATTGGAAGCTCTTGATTTTCAGATGCATGCATCTCTCCAAACTGACCTTATCCCGCAGTCACTTCCTGACTCCTTTTCCCAATTTGTCATGAACTTCAACTGCAATGAGATTGCATGTAACTTAGCTGGGCTAATGAACAAGCGACGACCGCCTACCTCAGATGAAGACAAAGGGAAAGGAAGCTGCACTTGTGATTTCTTCTAAGACTTGGAAGTCCAAGAATAAGAAGAAAAAGAACAAGAAGCAGTTAGGTCCGATAGCCAAGATCAACAAGGGAAGGGGCAAGGCCCCAATGGTTCAAAAGAGCAAAGGGGCCAAGAAAACGGATGTATGCCTCAACTGCGGTGAGCTAGGCCACTGGAAGAGGTATTGTCCAAAGCTTGACCGTAATGCGCCTTCAGGTACGGAACTATTGGTTTTAGAAACAAATTGTTCTGTAACTGTATATTCTACTTCTTGGATACTTGATTCCGGTGCGAGTTCTTACATTTGTACAATAAATCAGGATCTGGAACAAAGTAGGAAGCTGGATTCAGGGGAGGTGATGGTCACCGTCGGAAGTGGGCATAGTGTCGAGGCTTCTGATATCGGATCCCTTATGTTGGATTTAGAATCTGGTTTTATTCTCACTTTAGATGATGTACTTGTTTTGCCCAAGGGGCACAAGAATATTGTATCAATTCCGGTCATGGACCGAAAGGGATTTCACTTCTTTATTGGAGATGGGTCCTGTCGTATTTATTTCAGAAATAAATTGGTTGGTACTCCTACATTATTAAATGGTTTATACCATTTAAATTTAAAGAATAAGACAAGTGTGAACACTATAACTAGGAAGCGTGGTAGGGATGAAACGAACCAAGAACTTAACTGGCATCTTAGACTTGGTCATATCGGTCAGACCAAGGTTCATAAAATGGAGAAAGATGGGCTTACGGGTCCATTGGGATCAGATCCCTATCCAACTTGTGAATCTTGCCTTCAAGGCAAAATGACTAAGTTACCCTTCGCAGGGACTTTTGAAAGAGTCCGAAAAACTTGGATTGATCCATACCGACGTCTGTGGCCCTTTTGAAGTGGCACGAGACGGCTTTCGGATTTCATTACATTCACCGATGACCATACTGTATGGATTCGTGTACTTAATGAAACATAAGTCTGAAGCTTTTGATAAATTCAAGGAATTTAAAGCCCTAGTTGAAAATCAAACAGGTAACCGTGTTAAGACTCTTCGGTTAGACCGGGGTGGTGAGTACATGAGTACCGAATTTGATGAGTTCTTAAAAGAACTAGGAATAGTGTCACAATTCACTCCTCCATCTACTCCACAATTAAATGGTGTATCAGAAAGAAGGAACCGAACCTTGTTGGACATGGTTCGCTCCATGCTTAACTATACTGATCTACCGATTTATCTGTGGGGTTACGCGCTCCTTACTGCTGTGCATATCTTGAATTGATGTCCTTCCAAATCCGTTCCTAAGACTCCCCATGAGATGTGGAGAGGTAGGAAACCAAGTCTTAATCACATTAGGATTTGGGGATGCCCTGCTTATGTCAAGAAGACTAAAGTAGAGAAATTGGAAACTAAGTCTGTGAAAGGTCGTTTCGTAGGATATCCAGGGGATTCCATGGGATATCTATTCTACATGCATGAAGATCATAGGATCATCGTTGCTATACAAGCACACTTCCTGGAAGATCAGTTTATTCAGGAAGGAGGGGCAGGTAGAAATATTTCTTTGGAAGAAATAAAAGAAACACCAAATGAGACACCTATGCAAGATATAAGAACTGAACCTTCTGAAATACAAATACAACCTCTCAAGTCTAGTAGAATTTCTCAATTACCTGAGAGGTATGGCTATCTGCATCAAGAGGAACTGGGTGTCCATGAGATGACAGAAAGTAGTCAAGAGAATGATCCTTCTACATACGACCAAGCGATGGTAGACGTTGACTCCACCAAGTGGCAAGAAGCTATGGAAGATGAGATAGACTCAATGCATGCTAATCAGGTCTGGACTTTAGTAGATCGTCCTAAAGGCATAGTGCCTATTGGAAACAAATGGATCTATAAGAGAAAGACTGATGGAGATGGCAAGGTTGATACCTATAAGGCCACGCTTGTGGCAAAGGGTTATTCCCAAAGAGAAGGAATTGATTACTTCGAGACCTTCTCGCCTGTAGCTATGATTAAGTCTATTCGCATGATTCTTGCTATAGCAGCCCACTTAGATTATGAAATATGGCAAATGGATGTGAAAACGGCATTCCTAAATGGATTCCTCGAGGAGGAGATTTATATGGAACAGCCTAAGGGATTCATATCTCAAACCAATATTCATAAAGTATGCAAACTTCAGCGTGCCATTTATGGACTGAAGCAAGCTTCACGGAGTTGGAATCTTCATTTTAATGAGACAGTCAAAGAGTTTGATTTTGTCCAAAACGAAGAAGAGCCCTGTATTTACAAGAAGGTTAGTGGGAGCAAAATTGCGTTCTTAATACTATATGTAGATGACATTCTACTTATAGGAAACGACGTAGTAATGCTCAGTTCTGTAAAAGCTTGGCTTTCTAAAGAGTTCTCAATGAAAGACTTGGGAGAAGCTACCTATATTCTGGGTATTCGTCTCTACCGGGATAGAGCGAAAAGAATGTTAGGTCTTTCCTAAGCCCTATACATAGAAAAGATCCTGAAGCGATTTAGGATGTAAGATTCTAAAAGAGGGTTTCTACCTATGCAACATGGTGCAAAACTTTCCTTAGAGATGTGTCCTCAAAGTGAGGAAGATAGAAAGGAAATGAGCAAGGTACCTTATGCTTCGGCAGTAGGTAGCCTTATGTATGCAATGATTTGCACTAGACCGGACATTGCCTATGCTGTGAGCGTAGTAAGTCGGTTTCAGTCAAATCCAGGGCAGGAACATTGGACTGCTGTAAAGAACATTCTTAAGTACCCAAGGGGGACTAAAGACTTGGTTCTTACATACGGCGGTGGAGAACTAAGAGTGATGGGTTATACAGACTCAGATTTTTCGGGGGACATGGATGCTCAGATGTCCACATCAGGGTATATCTTTACTCTGAATGGTGGGGCAGTTTCTTGGAGAAGTGCCAAGCAAAGTTTGACTGCTATCTCTACATGTCAAGCCGAATATCTGTAACACCCCCAGATTTAACCGGAAATATTACAGCGCCGTGGGCCCCGAGATGGAACCCACAAGGCTAAAAGAAATTTTCGCAAACATTTACAAATGCCCAAGAGGCCAACGACGGTACTATCTTTAAATATTCACAAAGACTTATAAAATCCATTTATCAAAAACCGTCGTAAAAACTCATTTGAAATCGCGAGGCCAAACAGCCGACACTCAAAAGTTTAGAAAACGACTTCCAAAGCAACCTCAGTTACCAGATACCAAAAGGTCAATTCAAAATACTCACGCGGTGGAAAAAGACCAACCAAAAAGATATTCTAGCAGCGGAATACAAGAACCAATCAAGAAACTCAATGCACACAACATGTCCTAGCCAGTATCCTGCGGGAAGCTCATCTCTTCACGACCGCTACAAGCTCGATACTCCAAAAACCTAAAAAGAAATCCCACGACGGGGTCAGCCATAATATCCAACAATGATATCAATCACATCACATCAATAATACATACCAATGAGAATACAGAATAAGAATACGACCAATGTAATCTTACCGCCATAACTTTACTTACTCAAGTAATTCTCATCAGAATAACCATTTTCACATTTCACATCCTGTACTTGATTAACCAATAAACTCAAACATAAAATCTGTATTGTACCTCGAACAATACTCAAGATCCCCAAACTATCGTAACCAACTCACGATACGGAAATCTACCATTTCTGACCAATACGATCCATCGAATAATATCATCAAATCCCAAGACGATAACCGATCGTCCATCAAAGACAAAGACCAAAGAAAATACGGAACATACCTCGAGATATGAAGTGCCACGACAATCATATCAGTCTAATCCGAGATCAGATCAATGCAATACGGACAAGGTCCTAACACAAGACTTACAAATGCATACTCATATGACAACGTCAATATGCTCAAAAACAATAACAACTATGTATACTCAATGGAAATCCCACGATCCAGCGCCCTCAGCATAGATCCCAAGATGATCCTACAAGATCAACACGAGGTGGATAACCAACAATATACATATGCACAACAATAACACAATACTGGGTAATCCAACGATCCAGCGCCCTCAGCATAGATCCCAAGATGATCCCGTCGGACCAACACGAGGTGGAAAAACCCGTCCAATGATCCAGCGCCCTCAGCATAGATCCCAAGATGATCCCGTCGGACCAACACGAGGTGGACATCCGATCCAGCGCCCTCAGGATAGATCGCGCGATCCCATCGGATCAACACAACATAAACAACACAATATGCATACACATATGCAAAACAATATGTTCATCATCATGAACAACGCAACATGAACGACAATATGACAAATCAATTAAGACGACCTCATGTTCGACAACATGAATGATAATACGCATGATCAAATCACTAACTCTAACTGAATCGATATAAGATACTTGCCCCGAGTCCTTCGGGAGAAATATCGATGTCCAATCATCACCGACGATTATCCTCAATGCTCGGCGATCCAAACGAACAATGAACTATAGATACTCATATCCTCGTCTTTACCATAATGTAACCTTGATACTCGAACATACCAATAACTGAGATAAGCATATACATTATGGTTTATCTCGCAGAATCGAAAGAACGATATGCGATCCGAATACCCAGAGTTCACAATAATAATCATCGCTATATGCATTATAAACGAAATGAAACTGAAACCATTCATTAAATATTATAACTGAGCAAGTAATAACTTGCCTCGATACCGATACCACGAAGCTGCTGCCGAACATATTGCCTTTGTCTACGAGCTCCTCAGCCCCGATCAAAAGCAATACAATGGACATACTCGAACATGACCACAATATCCGGTTATAATCACCGATCAATAATCTCAACCTATTGAAGAAATCAAATAACACATATCCGATAACAATCAATAACCGAAAAACTAACCAACCGAACTCAACGGTTCAACACAACCTCGAATAAACACAGTCAGAACCAACCAAGTCAAACCATCACGAATTCATAATCAAAACACAAAAATACTGCACTGTCTGCCTACTTAGCGCACGTTAATCTTTAACCGTAGCGTACGCTAAGTAGTTCCCGATAGCATGCGCTAGCCAGTAGGCTTAGCGTGCACTAATAACGTGCAGTTACATGTATTTCGGATACCGATCAACATCTGGCGATTATCAAAAACTCTAAGTGATTCTGAATCATGTTCATAGCTATCAAACAACGAAATCCAATATCCTTTAACATATAGGTAATCATCCGACTTTTAATTCAAGTCATATATTCATATTTCATTTCTCTTAATATCAACAACCTAAACACCAAGAACTCATAATCATGCCATGTTCATAATCATATGAAGGAACCAACAATAACAACATCACAGATCCGAATTGAAGGAAGACATTATCCAACATATCTCTTTGAAGATAACAACACATTCAAAACCATCCAATTCATGTCAATATCTTCATATCAACAATAACATTATCATAATCCGGTAATCCAACTCATAATCATACTTATGAACTTGTTTATATGATAATCATCAGCTCAAGAACATCATATACAATCCAAAACGAAATCTCAAAGTCAAGAGTAATTACCTTTTTGAAGGAATGGATTGATTTCCAAGGTTGAATCCATTTCCAAGAATCACCAATGATTTCAAGCTTCAAACGTTGTTATGGATGATTAACTTCACATTAATCCAGTGTTTGGAACCTCAAATATATCCCAACTCACTCTCTCGGCTGAAACAAGGAAGAATGACGAAATGTTTAATAACACCCTTCTGTCCCTTTTTATAATATTCATTATTAGCGTGCGCTAACATCTCATGTTTAGCGTGCGCTACCGCCTTAGCGTGCGCTAACTGACTTTGTTAGCGTGCGCTATCGAGGCCCAGAGGCTACTGTCTTGCTTCGTAAACTAACTTACGTACGTAATGCCTATGCATTAACGTACGTAAATCATCCTGCTTAGCGTACGCAAGTCATTTACCTTAGCGTGCGCTAATACCAGTTGACTTGCTACAGTCTACACCTACCACGAAGATGCTCGCGACCCCACAAGCCGAAATCGGCCAATAAAGCCAAGATTCCCTGTTGACCGATATATAGTTAGCGTGCGCTAATCAACATGCATTAGCGTGCGCTAACACTACATTACAACATCCGTTGACTTATCAGAACGTGCGCCGAAAGTGGCCTGGTCCACGCGTAGATTCCTTCTGATCTGACTGCATTAGCGTGCGCTACATTCTGCCTCTAGCGTGCGCTAACCATGAACGATAGCGTGCGCTATACTTGACCATTAGCGCGCGCTAGTCAGGCTATACTTAGCCATTTCCAACTCTTCTCGTCCAACGTCTCAACATACCGAATACGAACATACGGCATACTGAATACATATACTTCTTAAATGTAATTGTCAACCAAATATGACAATTATACCAATACAGAATGTCTCGAGTCCTTTATTTATTTTATCCCTCGTATGCATTTCATCTTTGTACAATATAACTCGGATAAAATAATATCAAACAACAGTAGTAGAATTTCCGGATATTACAATATCAGGCTGCTAAAGAAGCTTTTTGGATAAAGAAGTTCAATGAGGAACTTCAAGTGGTTCCTAACGCAGAGAAGCCCGTGACACTGTTTTGTGACTACGACGGAGCTGTTGCACAGGCTAAGGAGCCTAGGGCTCACCACAACACCAAACATATTGCGAGAAAATATCATTTTGTTAGAGAAATGGTTCGGGATGGGAATGTTACACTGCAGAGAGTAGACACAGCAAATAACGTTGCTGATCCGCTTACCAAGCCACTACCTCAGAAGGTCTTAGAGAGACATCTGGAGAGTATGGGTATTGGATACCATAGTTTGTGGCATTGAGTGCAAGTGGGAGATTGTTAGGAATATGCCCTCGAATGCCACTCAGAGGATGAGAGAGTGAGAGCAATTGTATTGTAATTATGAATATTATATTTAATAAGGCAATTATTATTTCTATATTATTATATATCACTAGCATTGTGATTTGGTATATAGCATAATAGTCCTTGCATTTTAGAGTGAACATTCTACTCCTTATGGAGATAAGGAGATAGGCACTAGAAGTGTTTAGAGCTCGAATGCTTAACTAGTTCGCAAGTCGATAAAACTTAACAGGACATTAAGTTTTAATAAGACTTGTATAACTGATGCTAGGATGTGTGCACGTCTTGATAGCATAGTTATAAGTATATTGGTGGGACCAGTATACTCGAACATGACTCATACTCGATTCAGTCACACGGTATTCACTCTCGGAGAGTCGATGACGAATCGAAAGGTTGTGATAGTATACGTGAACCTTTGACTTGAGGGTTCAGTAGAAGATGTGTATGTGACGTTAGGTTGTCATTAGAGTAGTTAGACTCATTTGCTTAATTGCTGAGTCGACCTCGAAGTGCGGACTATACGGGCAGGTAGCAGTCTTTACTGAACGCCAAGAAAGGATTCTATCTCCTGTTAGTGAGCAGGCGAATGTCCTATATGGTTAATGGCAAATAAGATCATAAGTCTTTGGACAAAGCATTCTGATATAGTCGTATTAGATACACTATTAATCAGTCGGTTTTGATTTGCATTAACACATGTATAAAGTTTAGTCAACAGTAGGGTTTGACTTTACCGTGACCCGAAGACTTGACCGGGACATCTGATGAAGGGTCTATACGTATATAGTATTCACGATATAATGGTTCTGGAATGATTCGTTCATTCGTTCTCAGTCGGGATTTACTGATGCGGCCGCTAGTGGCTAAGTCTTGCCCGCACTCATTGGTTCCTCCCAATGCCGGTGAGACGAACCTACGAGTCGCAATAGGATCATTGATGGATAAATGTGAATTAATAATCTCTCTTATAATATTAGATATTAGATATCTAATTTTGATTTATCGGATAAATCAAATAGCGGTCTTATGAATTGTAAGTAGGTTACTGGGTGATTACTTTAATTCATAAATTATATTTCTTAGAGAAATATATATTTGTGTTTGATATAATTAATTAATTGGATTAATTAATTAGTCCAAACACATTGGAAATAAAACGGATTCATTTGACGAACATCCAGTACACGAGGGATTCGTTTTGTGAACATCCGATACGAGCCGAGTAAATTCGACCCGTCTTCTTGGAAATTTCCCTTAAGGCCGCCCCCCCTCCATCTCTTGTCTCTTATATACTTATTTTATGTCACTAGGTGACATATGGGAGGTGTATTTGATACCCTCAATCATGTGTTAAAGGTAGACTTTCATTTTTTTTTATAAATAAAAGTCTTTAAAAAGGAGATAGGACAACTTCTTCTTGTAAGAACTCAAAATCACGAATTTGAGTGAGAGAGTAAGGTTGAAAACTTCATCTTGATCTTAGAGACAAGATATAAGAAGAATACATTGAGAGAGAAAATTCCTACAAGCTTCCCTAGCCGCATTCTTGAAGAAAGGAAGCTTGTCGATTTTTCCATCAAGTTCCGGCGTGTGAAGTAGAGGCATCTTGCTTTAGGTGCTTGGAACAAAGGGCTCTTCATCATCATCATCATCATCATCATACGAAGGTTTTTCATAGACATCATAGGTATGGGACTTTGATTCCTTGATCTTCGTATTTTTCTTTTTGTATATACATTACTTGATCGATCCTCTTAGGGATTCCGTTATTCTTCCGCTGTGTTTATTTTCTGTGGAATTCCAACACATTTAACAAAATAAAAACGTAAATTTTAAATTTAGCATTTCCCATTAAAAAAATCAACAAATCAATTCACAAAAAGCCCTCCACTTGCGCAAAATAATTTCATGATGAGTTTCTCTGTAAAATAAATGTTACGGATAGTATAGACATGAGTTTAAGTTTCAAGTATCTTGATGTTGCTATAGCTGGAAATTTCATGACCAGTTTCTCTGTAACATTATGAATTTCTAGGAAAAACAAGAGTTTCTCCAGAGCAGCGGATCTAGCAGCAGCGTCCACTTCTTTACTGGATTTCTTTTTCTTCACAGACGCCATTTTCTTGAGCTTCTCTTTCACATCAATGCCGGATGCATCTTCGTAGGCCTGTTCGGTGCCAGTGGTTTCGTTTGGGCTGTTTAGGGTGTCTGAGCTGTTGGGACGGTCTTCAGCCTCCTTCCCCTCTTTGGAAGCCTTATCCTTCTTTTTCTTTTTCTTGGTGTTTTTAGTTCCGTGGGGGCATTGCTGTCTTTGTCGACATCTCCATTCGATTGTCCCTCTTTACAGTCCTTACCGACATCTGCAAGTGAGATCTCAATCTAATTAATTGTGATTAGCGAGAGTACTTTTACAAAGTTGTTTCACAATTAGTGATTAATGAGAGCAACTGTAAATAAAAAAGTAGGGGTCAAGTTGCAAAAACTACCCGAGTTTATCATAATTGATGGAAACTAGTTATCTTTCGAAATTACAGATATGCCCTTGACATTTGATTCTTTCATAAATTGCACCCTCAACACGAGAGGATATGTGTTGAATTTTTTCTCTCCCCAAACATGATATATAAATAATATATGTACACATATATATATATATATATGTGTGTGTATTTGTATAAAAACATGTTAAGAGTATCATATCCCATATTCGCCAAGTCAGCCACCGAGTTCCCTTCACGATGTATGCGAGAAATATGATATTTCCAATGACGACTCTTTTGAGTATATTAGTTAGATAAACTAAATACGAACCTCAAATGGGGTGTTTGTAAGAAAAGCCACCCTCGAAATCTTTACTGGTTGACGAGTAATAATATTATAGAATAACCAAATATGGGGAAATAATATCTATATAACCAAATGGGGTGTTTACAAGAAAATCATGTGGGGTTGTACTACGTCACAAGGGTGCTTGACATAAATTTCAAAATTAGCTGTTCTTTTTTGTAATTTGACCAAACCTCAAGGGCAGTTTCATAGGTAAAAAATAAAAGGAACCAATGAGCATATTTTATGAATATATGATTAGAATATAACCCCCAGGGATAATTGATTATATATCTAATTGATTATAATCATTCTCTTAAATTTATAACCTTATATAAGGATTCTCAATTAGGTGAAAAAGAAGGTCAATAAAATTCTAAAGTTAATCATCATAGGCTGAGAGGCAAAAACTCAGTCTTGCTGTATGGTTCATTTGAACTCCTTGTTCTAGTTTCTGTTTCTTCATCTTAATTAAATATGTTTCGCTTCTTCCTTTTCGACGCTTGCGCGCTTTACTCCATCATTTTTTTAATAGTCCCTAAATATTGGAACAGTACCTTAATTATTCGAACACTCCTTCAATGAGCATAAGCATATTAGATAATAGTAATACACAAATTTAAAAGTTAATATAGAGGAAGAAACATACTTGCGCAAACCTTCTGGCAACACAAATACTTCTTGCGCCTCTAGATTTTTGAGTAGTTCGTTTTCTGTGATATCCAAGTCCTCGAGAATATCAAAAGAGACCTGAAATATATGTAATACCCCAAGGGGTATTGATTAACAATTCGAGATTTCGAAATATAACTATGGTCTAAAACTCGAATTTAATTTCTTGCAAATTGTCCTTCAGAATAATGAACTTACGATATTGGTCTCCATAGAAGCCAGGTCAACTTTCAATCCTTTGATATTGTTAAGCCCCTCTGAGAGAGATGATGCAAAATGTGTAAAGAGAAACGGAGGTGCGGGTAATATAATATTTTGGAAATGCAACACCATATGGAAAATGATACCTGCCAAGATCTTAGCCTTCTTATGATCACTTTCAAGCTTACCAATATTTTCTTCCAATGCAACTAAACTGGCAGCACATATAACACCAATCTGTCTCATAGCACCACCTAATGTTTTCCGGAGAATCTTTGCCTTACATGTAGTAACCAAAGACAATCAAGTTACTGCATAAACAGAAATGTGAAGTCCAAGGAATAATCGTAAAAATTGTAGTTTACCTTTGCAATGAAATGTTTTGTACCAGCAATAATAGTGCCAGCCGGAGCACCAAGACCTTTTGATAGGCAAGCCAACATCAATAATATATATCCAAACTAAGACAACAACCCATCACAATCAAGCATACATCATGTATACTTGGATAGCCTTATTTTACAATTCAAAAGGATACATATCAAGGACAATGCAGAACAATTTCGAACTTACTGTCACTGAATCAGCAGCCTGTACAAGCCTATGAATAGGAAAATTGTATATTAGTTAGATATACTAAATACAAACCTCAAATGGAGAGTTAATAAGAAAAGCCACCCTCGAAATCTTTACTGGTTGACGAGTAATAATATTATGGAATAACCAAATATGGGGAAAATAATATCTACATATAACCAATAATTATCTACAGAATTAGAAACGCTGAGATAGTTGAAGCAAGCAAATCAAAAATTGCAAGAGACCAGAATCCACACATACTTAATTTCATGGTCTTATCTGGACATCACTCACGAACAATACCAAAACACATTTATTAAATGAAGGAAAAAAGATATCGATAAATATAAATAATCAAAAAAAGTTTCAAATAACTGAAAATACAAGGTCACACGGTACAATCCCATCAACGAAGTGACATCATAAGATATTCTTAGTGCAGCAATTATTAAAACACTTGAGCAATTTTTGTAATAGCTTCAAGGGTTCGGAGAATAAGTACATATGAGATCAGATATACGATGCCTTCTGAAATAACCCCCAAGTGAGATCTCAGCGGTTATAGTCATAGCCTATAAAAACAGAGAACCATGACAAGTTATCATTTTTTCTGGCTAAGCCACCGGTGAAAATTCCTTTCCCTAAATAAAATCAAAAGTTAAAACAGAAACTCTTGTGTTTCCTACAAATTCATCATGTTACAGAGAAACTCGTCATGAAATTTCCAGCTATAGCAACATCAAGATACTTGAAACTTAAACTCATGTCTATACTGTCTGTAATATATATTTAGACATTCAAGTATAATACATATTCACAATTCAACTTAAACTCATGTCTATACTATCAGTAACATTTATTCTAAAACAGCCCTGCACTTGCGCAAAATAATTTGAGCTAGTTGCACTAAATCAAACATTACTCCCAATTCACATGTTTTGTGTATACCATATTCGACAGCCACATGAACAAGGCATAATACAACAACTTTTATTCTTTGACCAACAAGAAATAAGGCACTTAACACTTTCAAAACTATTCCACAAAACAGGACAACCATTCTGGGAATTAAAATGTTACTGTGCACACCGCACTTAAATATTTTTAGTAAATTGAAAAATAATTATCCTATTATGAAAATTTACAGGTTTCTTCTTGGATATGAAGTAAATCTTCCATAAAAATTTAACTTCCAAATAATCTCATTTACCCAACAAACAAACTGGTTATTTCTTAGGACAGAGTATTGAAATTTCTGTGCTTCATTAAAACATTGATATCTCCTTACTCGTATAACGAAATGACTCGAGGCTTTTGCATAAGTAAACTAGAAATAAAATAGAACAACTTTCATCATAAAACTCTCATCAAGAACTGATCATATCCATCTCAAAACAGGCCCTCAAATACAGGTAGCCTGCCAATTCCAGATTCCACCATTCCTTCATCAAAATAACAATCATAATATCCAATCACCTCAAATAGAGGTCAGTGGTAAGTCACCTTCAAACATTTTTACATAAACACCAGCACAATTTCATAGACGAAACCGATTCCCAAAATCACATAACACATAAAACCCCATTTCTTTTAGAAGCAAAATCAGAGCAGTAAGAAAACGAACCTGAATTTTTTTTTTCAGTTGCGACAAACTCAACCCTCGGTCGCGCCGACACCTTCAGTCGCATCTACATAGAGTCATCGTCGAGCCTTGATGGAGACCCTGGCTTCTTCCTCTTCCACCTAGAGTCGAATCTGGGATTTCAGATTCCAAAATCAGGTCCTTGAATCGTGCTGACAAGAGGCTGCCGCTCCGATCTACTCCGATTTAGGACATGGACGCCGCCGAGTTGAGCTGGCCATTGTCGCTGGAGATAGAACGTCCAGCAGCGCAAGTCGACGGAAGAGGATGGGGACCAGGTAGGAGATGCAGGAGAGAGGGAGAGAAATGGGGAACGGGTTGGGGTTGTGAGAAATAAGTCTAGGTTTTGACCGATTAATATCTTTATTCGGTTGGGCCAATGCCTTCTTCAATTTTCGGTCTCAAGACATACACTTTGTTATTGTAAAAAAATTAGCGAAGTTTTTGTAACTTTAAATTTCTAACTAGCTCCTACTTTTTTGTTTGGTACAATTTACTGAAATCTATGTGGGTTTTTACTTCAGTCAATTGAAAAGCGAAGTTGTTGTTTGTTTTTACTTTCCTAATATACATTACCGAAGTGAGACGTACCTAAGTCTTTGATGTTTATTCTACTAGTATATTTATAATGTTAACTCTTCAATTAATATTAATAATCCGTTCAATTTTATGCAATATATTTTTATTTTCATTTTCAGTCATTATATCATAGTATTTTATAATGATTAAAATTATTATTATATGTAGACATTAAATTAGTTATTTTAATTATTTTGTAATTATTCATAGTTATTACAAGCTTTTATTTTTTTAATAATTTTTTTAATTATTTAAATCAAAATTTATTAATTTTCAAATACTAATTTATTTTAAAACCTTTTCAATTTAAATTTATTAAAAATATTTTATCATTTATAAAATATATATAATTCATTATTTTATAGAATAATTTTTTATAAAAATAGATTCAATGTTTTATTAAAATTAATTATTTTTAAAGTTAAAAATTTATTAAATCATTAATTTTATATAAAATTCAAATTTTTTTTATTAATATTTTAACGTAACACATCTAATGGTGTTACTGAGAGTTACACCTTTTATAGCTAGATTAACATATATTTCAGGATTTGGTAACACCATAACCCGAACGTTGTGGTAGGTCCAAAATTTCATAGCTATGGTAACATCCAAGAAAGTAACACCCCCTAAGTGTTGTAGAAAGCCATATATGGCGTAGTGTATGGCCAGTTCGGGATGGTCCTTAGAGGCCTCGAATGGGACCAGTGGCTTCACCCCGGTCCTAGGCAAATTGATTATTGACTATTTGTTTCTGGAAAAGACATGTCTGGTTTTGGTTTTTGAAATAACTTGATGCATGTACTATGAAATGTGAAAGTGAATGGGTTGCCTTTATTACATGTACTAGCGTAATTGCTAACCTCTCTGTGGACCCGTTTTGGGGAAATTCTTGCTATGAATTTCAGGTTATGTTCAGCCGGACGAACGGGCACTGGGATAGTACGAGGTTGCTGGTCAAGGTTGTTGACCTTGTGCAAATGAGTTTCTTTATTTTCCTTGTCCATTTCGATATGGTTGTTTTCCAACTTGTGAACTTATAGATAGTACTCGCGAGTACTTAGGTATTTTAATTGGATTAGGGTTTGTATTATTAAATGCTATTCATGATTGTCAGTGATGTGTGCGTTGCCGGTTATACCGGGCGTTTTATTTAATTGTCGTCCTGGTGATGTGTGTTTTCTCGCTAATTGTGATGGTTAGATGAGTGGTATTTGTTATTTAGCCTGGTGGCTCCCAGGTAGGGGCCTACGGCGCTGTAATATACCCTGAATATCTTGGGGGTGTTACAGAAAATGGTATCAGAGCAAGGTTTATGGATACCTAGGCTTGTCGGTTAATTGGGTCTAGTCGTGTTTTGTTTTTGTTTTGTTTTGCACATCGTCACCCCGATGCCATCATCTTGGTACTTCCAGTGCTCGTAAGTTTTCCTTACTCGATTCCTTGTTTTCTCGTATCGTACTTCCGTTTCTCGAACTGTGACTATTTTTCCTCTCATACTTATCATCGAGTTGCTTTTGCTACCTCTTATCTTCACTATGGATGCTGGAAGAGGTTGTGGTCGTGGTCGTGGATGCAGCCGGGGACGTGGGGCAGCCAGTGGGGCGTCCACGTCACACTCTTCGGGAGCCGGCAGTAATGATGGTCGTCAGGGCCATATTGCCACCCAAGACGATACAGTCGGCAATGGCGTCGATATTGGTGTTTTAGCTATGATGCAACAAATGGTGAATCAAATGGCTATAATAGCCTAGGCGGTTCAGAACCCGGCTCTGGCTCGTGCTGCTCAGGCCGGAATAGATCGATGTCTTCAAGACGTCATCAACATGCATCCTTCTCAGTTCTCAGGGGTTTCCGACCCGATCGACTGGGAGAGGTGGATCAAGGAGATGTCTAAGATCGTCGTGGCCACCAACTGCCCTGAGGATCATAAGGTCCCTATCGCGCAGTATTTTCCCACTGGGGAGGCTGCTGATTGGTGGGAGGCCGTTGAGCCTCGGGATCATGTTGCTCTATGGGCCGAGTTCAGAGAACTTATGGAAGCTGAATACTGTCCGTGGCCGGTTTGTTAGGCCCGAGTCCATGCTTTTTATGATGCTCAGCCTCGAGATATTCCGGTTTCTCAGGCCATCACGGATTTCAACCGGGAATTGGGCTATGTGAAGGCCCAGGTTAAGGAAGAGGATGACAAGATTTGCCACTTTTCTAGGCAGATGAAACCGAAGATTCGTGATTACATGTCTGGGCTCGCCTCAACCACCCTAAAGGACTATCAGAGTAGAGCTCTTGCTTATGATATGTCCTTGGCGGCTCGATAAAGTAAGAAATAGAAGTCTGTCAGTATCTTTTCAGGTCACAAGGGTGGATTTCAGTAGAAATCTTAGTCTGCAAATATTCCTGCGGGCGGTTCGGCTCGTTTCTCTGAGGGCTTTTGAGGTACTGCCATTGCCTCCACTCGTGATGTCAGATGCTTTAACTGCGGCAAGTCGGGCCATAGGAATCGGGAGTGTCCTCGTCTGCCGTTGACTTGTCATACTTGTGGTCAGTCGGTCCACAGGGCTTCTTTTTGTGAGAGGGTAGAGCAGATTCTTGGTGCCCAGGCTTCTTTTCCAGTGCCTAAGGAGCCGAGTGTGAACCAGGGGTCGTTTGATCTGTAGTCTCCGCCGAGTGCCAGCTGAGGGAGAGGTCGGGGTCAGCCCACTAGAGGGGGAGCTTCCAGTGTCATCTCTACTCATCCGCGTGTTTATGAGATGAGGAGGGCCGATGATCCAGCGGCCACCGTGGCTACAGGTACCGTTTATATTCATTCTCATCCTGTCAGTGTGCTTTTTGATTCAGGTGCTACGCATTCATTCATCTCTCTGGAGTGTGTGCGCCGTTTGAGTCTTGACTGTTTGTCGCCTTGTGAGACTTTCACCGTTAAACTTCCTAGCGGTGATAGAATTGTTGGTGATCGAGAGATCCGAGACTGTTCTGTGGTTATTTGTAAGAGGGCTTGGCTCTCTAATCTTATTGTTGTGAATTTTGAGGGTGAGGATTTGATTCTCGGGGATGATTGGCTCGAGCGGCATGGTGTAGTAGGATGGCACCGAGCACTCTTTCGCGAGGCGAAAGAGGGGAAACCAGAAGTTCGTAATTAACGCCTTGAAGGCGATGAGACTCCTATGGAAGGGGTGTACTAGTTATTGGTGCTACGTCCTGAAGGCGGGGGATGGTGGAGTCGAGTTTTCATCGATTCCAGTCGTTAATGAGTTCACTAATGTCTTTCCTGACGAGTTACTGGGGTTGCCACCGGACCGTGAGGTTGAGTTCGCTATCGAGTTAGAGCCAGGTGCGGCTCCAATTTCTAAGGCGCCTTATCGCATGGCACCTTTAGAGATGGATGAGCTGAAGAAGCATTTGAGTGATCTTCTTGAGTCAGGGTATATTCGACCGAGCACTTCACCTTGGGGTGCACCGGTTCTATTTTTGCGGAAGAAGGATGGTTTGCTGCGTTTATGTATCGACTATCGCAAGCTAAATAAAGTAACCATCAAGAACAAGTATCCCTTTCCGAGGATTGATGACTTGTTCGATCAGTTGTAGGGAGCTGCGGTATTCTCAAAGATCGACTTGAGATCGGGGTACTATCAGTTTTGGATGACGGAGTCCGATGTTCCGATAACAGCTTTTCGGACGAGATACGGACATTATGAGTTTGTGGTTATGCCCTTCGGGTTAAATAACGCACCGGAAGTGTTCATGCAGTTTATAAACAAGGTCTTCATCGAATATTTGTATAAGTGTGTCGTCGTCTTCATTGACGATATCCTTTTTTATTCGAAGAATGATGAGGAGCATGCGCATTATCTGCGTGTGGTGTTAGACATTTTGAGGACCGAGCAACTCTATGCGAAGTTCTCAAAATGTGAGTTCTGGCTGAAGGAAGTGATTTTTATGGGTTACGTGATTTCAGCCTAGGGGGTCCGTGTGGATTCACAGAAGATTGAGGCAGTGTTGGATTGGGCACCGCCTAAGAATGTGAAGGAGGTCCGTAGTTTCTTGGGTTTGATTGGCTACTATCTTAAGTTCGTCGAGGGGTTCTTGAAACTAGCTCGGCCACTTACACAGTTGCTCCAGAAATCCGAGAAGTTCGTCTGGAATGACGAAAGGCAGTCGAGTTTATAGGAGTTGAAGAGGCGTTTCACTTCAGCCCAGATTTTAGCGTTGTTGTGTGGCAACGAGGGTTTTGCCGTTTATAGCAATGTTTCGGGTTAGGGTCTTGGGTGCGTGTTGATGCAGCACAACAAGAATGTTGTGTATGCGTCGATACAGGTGAGGCCGTATGATCTTAACTACCCTACTCACGATTTGGAGTTAGCGGCAGTTGTTTTCATGCTCAAGATTTGGCGTCACTATCTTTTTGGCTTTGCATGTCAGATTTTTACTCATCATAAAAGTCTGAAGTATATATTCCCTCAGCGGGAGTTGAATATGAGGCAGAGGAGGTGGTTGGAGTTGATTAAGGATTATGACCTCGAAATCCTTTATCATCCGGGCAAGGCAAACATCGTGGCGGATGCCTTGAGTCACAAACCGGTTGCGTTGCGGGTGCTTGAGATACTTACGTATCAATCTGTGCTTCAACGGGATTTGATCGAGTTGAGTGTTGAGATTGTGTTGCCAGGAGCTGTCGGGCAACTTTGCGCTTTGGAGATTTCGTCGTCGCTGATCGATGAAATTAAACTAAAGCAGTTGGTGGATCTGACGATTACTCAAATCCGAGAGAATGTTCTTAAGGGAAAGTCTCCTGTGTTTGTGATTCACGAGGATGGTGTGTTGAGATTCCAGAGTCGGATTTGTGTACCGAACGACTTGGAATTGAGGCAGAGTATTTTGTGTGAGGCCTATGCCACGCCTTACTCAGTTCATCCTGGTTCGAGTAAGATGTACAAGGACCTAAGGAGGAACTTTTGGTGGAACGACATGAAGGAGGAGATGGCACGGTTTGTAGCAAGATGTTTGACTTGTCAGAAGGTCAAAATCGAGCATCAGCGACCGACCGGGTTATTGCAGTCGCTTCCCATTCCGGAATGGGAATGGGAAGACATTTCAATGGACTTCGTCACGAGCTTGCCGAGATCGAAGTCTGGTATGAATATGGTTTGGATGATTGTGGATCGTCTGACCAAGTCGGCACATTTTCTGGGCATTGAGGATGTTTGGGGTCCGGAGAGGTTGGCTCGTGTGTTTATTGCGCAGATTATGAGGCTTCACGATACCCTGAAGTCTATTATTTCGGATAGGGATGGCTATTTTGTATCGCAGTTTTGGCAGGCAATACATAAGGCGTTGGGTACTCGTTTGCGTCTGAGTACTTCTTTTCATCCTCAGTCGGATGGGCAGTCGGAACGCACTATCCAGACATTTGAGGATATGTTTCGTGCTTGTGCTCTCGATTGGAGCAGTGACTGGGAGGAGCATTTGCAATAGTTGGCACACATCGATCAAGATGGCACCGTATGAGGCACTTTATGGGCGGTGATGTCGATTGCTGATTTGCAAGAACGAGGCGTTCGATTTGGTCGGGACCGAACTGGATAACGCTATGGAGACGAGGTGTGGAATTGATTCGGGAGAGGATGTTGACTTCTCAGAGTCGACATAAATCCTATGCCGACGTTCGTCGTCGACCTTTGGAATTCGAGGTGGGAGACCACGTTTTGCTAAAGGTGTCTCCGATGAGAGGAGTTTTCTGCTTCGGGAAGAAGGGAAAGTTGTGTCCGAGATTTATTGGGCCCTTTGAGATTCTCGAGAGAGTCGGCGAGTTGGCACCGTTTGGCGTTGCCTCCAGCTTTGATCCACGTTCATAGCGTTTTCCATATTTCCCAATTGAGGAAATATGTTCCGGATCTTCGTCACGTTATCGACTATGGTGAGATCGATATCGCTGAGGATATTACCTTCGAGGAGCGTCCCTTGAAGATTTTGGAGCATCGTGAGAAGCGACTGAGGCATAAGACCATTCCTTCGGTCAAGGTGCAGTGGTCGAGGCATGGTGTCGAGGAGGCAACTTGGTAAACCGAGGAGTGCATGCGTGCTAGGTATCCCGAGTTGTTTATTTCTTAAGTTTCGAGACAAAACTTATTGTTAGAGGGGTAGAATGTAATATCCGCACTTTTTCTTTTCTGGTATTTTTCATTTTTTTGTATTTCTCGTTTTTACTGACTCGCTTGTAACCATATTGGTATTTCGAGAATACTTAATACTGGACTTTTTTGTCATCCGAGCTTGTTTCGGACTTGTTTTACTCAATTCCGCGTTTAATGTTGTTTTCGTCGCAATTTGGTTCGATTCTCATAATCGTTGATCGGAACCGCCGTTTCGGGGTTGGCGCAAATCCATCTTATGTTATTATGCATGTTGTGAGCTTTCGTTTGGCATTTCGATCAGGTATCTTGCATTTTGGATGTTTCGGGCCGTTTTGTGATTTTCCAAAGTTATGGGGCAATTATTATCGTTGTCGTTTTTCGAACCTTTGGGTAGTCGAAATCATGTTTTCTTTTAGTACCTCAATTCTGACTCGAACTCATCGTTCATGTGTCTTCTTCTGGCCATTGTTGGATGTCGGTGTGCGTTGCTTTCATCCGGGGAAGAATTCGTCGTTTCCATCTTTAGGGTGCTGTCTGTGCTACTGTCTGCACTCGCTAGCGCACGCTATTTCTGTAGTGTAGCGCACGCTAGTGTCGTTCTGTAGCGCGCGCTAGTGACTCGAGCACAGCAGTGGCAGTAGACTGTTTCTGCTCTCTGCTCTCTGGAGGAGCAACTTAGCGCATGCTAAATTTGTATATTAGTGCAAGCTATTATTGAGACTTAGCGCACGCTGGGTGACCGGTAGCGTGCACTATTTCGGTAATCCAGACTGGGCAGAATGCTTCTGGACTCGGTCTGATGACCAGGTAGCACACGCTATGGCCCGATAGCACGCGCTATCGGGGGACTGTTAGCGCATGTTATTTTCTGCTAGTGCACGCTAACGGGCCAGAACTGCAAGTTCTGGACTAGTTATGGCTGGTTAGCGCGCGCTAACCGTGAGCCGTTAGAACACGCTAAGCCCTCTGGTTATATATACCAGAGAGTTGACCCAGATTCGCCACTTTACTCATTTTCTTCTCCTTCCCCGCGGCCGAGCGATTCCAAGGTGATTTGGAGGCGATTTCTTCTTCCAATCACTTCAGATATCATTTTCCTTGAGTTCCTGGCGTAGATTAACAACATCTATTTGTGTTCTTCATACTTAATCCAAGGTTCGGGTTTCTCGGTTCCTGGCGATCGTGGTTGATTTTCCTTTCCATTCGTGTCGTCGTAAATTACTCAAGGCAAGTATTCTTGGAAACGTTTATGCTTAACATGAAATGGTGATGTATTTGTGTGTGCTTTGCTCAATCTGGGAGGGTCTGACGAGGTCTCGGGGGAATCTGTGACTTCACTCCGGATTCACGAGCTTATTTCGCTACCCAATTCGGGAGAGTCCTTAGAGGCCTCGAATGGGATCAGTGGCTTCACCCCGGTCCTTGGCGATGCCTGTGCGTGATTTGTTTTATGATATGGCCAGTTCGGGAGGGTCCTTAGAGGCCTCAAATGGGACCAGTGGCTTCACTCCGGTCCTCAGCAAATTGATTTTTGACTGTCTGTTTCCGGAAAAGACATGTCAAGTTTTGGTTTTTGAAATAACTTGCTTCATGTACTATGAAATGTGTAAGTGAATGGGTTGCCTTGATTACTTGTACTAGCGTAATTTCTAACCCCTATGGGACCCATTTTGGGGAAATTCTTGCTATGAATTTCAGGTTATGTTCAGCCGGACGAGCGGGCACTGGGACAGTACGAGGATGCTGGCTAGGGTTGTTGACTTGTGCAAATGAGTTTCTTTATTTACGTTGTCCATTTCGATAGGGTTGCTTTCCAACTTGCGAACTTATAGATAGTACTCGCGAGTACTTAGGCATTTTAATTGGATTACGGTTTGTATTATTAAATGCTATTCATGATTGTCAGTGATGTCTGCGTTGCCTATTATATCGGACGTTTGATTTAATTATCGTCGTGGTGATGTGTGTTTTCTCGCTAATTGTGATGGTTAGACGAGTGGTATTTATTATTTAGCCTGGTGGGTCCCAGGTAGGGGCCCATGGTGCTGTAATATACACTGAATATCTTGGGGGTGTTACACGTGTGATCAACTAGCGTACGTTATGATACACCTTTAACGTACGCTATGCTCGTTGACTCGCTTTATCAAAAGTTGTCCAGATTCTCCCGACAAATATCCTTATCTAGATCCACATCCTGATCACACCTTATCTGCCTTGACCGCCCATTATGTACGTTATGTATCAACCGTAACGTACGTTACATGCAGCCTATTACGTACATTATGTACACCATTTAACGTACGTTAATGTCATGCAGAAGCATGTATAAATCGACAAACTCCACATGATATGATCAAGAATATCTGAATACGGATACGGATTAATCGAACTTCGATTATTATACGACATAATCAAACACCACAAGGCTCAAATACAGATGAAAATACACAACAATTATTCGGGTATTACAGAAAATGATAGATAAAAGTATACAGTTGTGAAAGCTTGCGATTACAGATCAAATTAAGATTAAAAATTGACTAATTCTTTGTGGAACCAACCTATCTGATGCCACTTGTTGGTCACGGTATACTTAAATGACAGCTTGGAAGGGGGATTAAATAAGCTATACTCTTTTTTGAAGTTTAAATGCGTAGCTGAAGACAATGCAAGTTGTTATGACTGCATCATTTACGTCTTCTCCTATTAGCTTAATGGTTACATGATTTTTCAAAGTAAGTATAATACAATCATGGGAAGTAGGTAAGTAGTAAGTACATCAAGTAAAAACATAGGGTTTAATGTGGTTTGAGGTAATGTCCTCTACGTCCGCAGGTTCTCCACACAGGAGTAAATGTTTACTAACATCAAGGCGTACACAACTATATGAATTTAATTAAACCTATACTGTATCTTTCAGCCGTTCATACATCTGACTGTAGCTTTAAGCCGTTCATACAAATTGGTTGTAGGCTTTCTTGAACTGACTTTTCCTCACAGAGATTGAAGATTTGTTCCGAACTCTCTTCATCGCGCAAAGGTCATAAAGGTTCCTTCTTATTCCATACAGGGCTAACATACTCAACGATCAAAGTATGGTATGATAAGTATTCCAAACAACAACTGTAATATTTGAGTTCCTTGCTGTAGTGTTCTGCTCACAGTTGAGGATGGAATATTTCTTCAATAAGGATATGCATTATAGGCTTGAGTTCCTTGTTGTAGTGTGCTTCGATTGTTTGTGTGTGCAAGTTGATTAGTACTTAATTTTATTCAGTAAGTGAGCAAGTCTTCTGGATTGGGCTATTTATAACCTTGGAAATAGATCCGTTATAAATATAATCGTAGGCCGATTGGTAAGATGTGGACACTTTATATTAGCGGCTGATGGATTCTTAAACTAATGTGTCTAGCATTAAATGTCTCAGACATTCTTTTGGCCTTCATTAATTCTCTTCGATCCACAGTCGGCGACTGCATTAAATATTGTCCTATCAGCATTAAATTCACTTTAAAAAAACCGTGCTTTCTTTGTGAGTAAAGAATCCTGTTGGATTTGCATTTACTTTTCCTAAGTAAAATGCATACAGCTACTTCACTGTATCTAACAGTCTCTCTTGCTGTAAGCTGAATCCTCATTTATCTGTAGGAATAACTTCTTTTGACGTTGTATGAAGATTGTTATAGGGTGCTGGCTGTAGGATGTATTTATAAAAACACTTAGGGTATTTTAACCCAACATGGATCATTATAAAACATTTAGTTATGAATCTCGTATACGTATAAACCCTTTAATCGTATGTCTCAATCAAGTATTAGGGTCACGACAATGTCAACCCTATTGTAACTTGACACTATGCAATCATTAGCACAAACCAAGATCATTGAGCTCTCGTCTATCTAATACAACTAGGTATAAATCCTTTGGCCAAAGACTTATGATCTGATTTACCACTATCCGCATAGGACATCTACATGTTCATTTACAGATTAAAGAATCATATCTTGGTATTCAATAGACACTGCTACTTGCCCATCAAGTTGCACTTCAAGGTAGACCCTATTGTCGATGATTGGATCAACTACTCTACTGACTAACTTAATGTCACAAGCACATCGCCTAATGAATCCTCAAGTCAAAGGTTCATGTGTACCTATCATAACATTTTGATTCAGTCATTGACTATACCAAAGTGAAATTTATGTGACTGAATCGAGGCGAGTTGAGTATGAATATTTTATTTCCATTAGAATACCTATAATGTGTGCTCCCACTAACTCTCAGTGAAGATAGACACTCAACATGTCAAAATACATGTTATGCAAGTATTGCCTAAACTTAGTGCCCAGTAAGTTTTATCGACTTGTGAACCAGTTAAGTATTTGAACCCTAACACTTCCAGTGCCTATTTCATTATATCATAATGAGTGGTGTGATCTGGGTTGGAGCTCATTGGGGCTGGTCAGATTAGTTTGTCGGCGGTGGAGCAACAACGAAGGATCAGTCAAATCACGGTGGTGATGTACGGCGGTGGGGGACGAGCAGGTTGGTTGCGGCGATGGGGGTTGCAACAATAAGCATTGTCGTCGCAGTAATTCGGGTTGCGGTGGCCGGGCAGCAGGGACGGTGACCTGGGCGGTCTGGATCTTGGCGAGAGTCAGCGCAGCTGACAGTTTACGGCGGAAGGCCAACAGACTGGACCAGGGCTTGATGGAGAATAACCGAGAATGGATGATTGGGACTCGGGTGCGACTGTAGTGTGCGGGGATGGCCGGGCAGATTTGATCAGCACGGCGCTGGAGGCCCGAGCAGGTGATGGTTTTCGGCGGCAGGGTGAAGGGGGGGGTCGGCTAGGGTTTTGGCTGAATGTTCTTTTTTCTCATAATTTGTAAATGTTTTACCTATTAGGGCTACATGCTGGTAACGTGTTTCACTAGATTATAAAAAAGCAGTAATGATGAACAAGTAAATCAATCAATTGTATTCATAATATTGATAGATGGGGTATATAGATTTACAATGAGAGTCTTTTCTTACATTGATACATAAGATTCCTTACAAGGAAAGACACCTAATAAAATCATACTATCCCTAGAAGGATCTAAAACCCTACCATCTATGTATCCTACTCTGAATAGTAATAGACAAGATACATAAGGGAAGGATGAAATCGTAATTCCCATAACATCCACGTACTAAATCATGAATTTTATGGTGTTTTAGATGGAAAAAATGTTGATTCGTTGGCAATGAAATTTTCTCCAATTAAAAATAACATTGGAGATATTCATACTAGTAACTCAAGATCATTAATAATTGGATGGTGTTAATTATTTGTTATCCCTTATCATTTCCAACACATTTCAACATTACAACACTCGACTAAATGATATATTCTTAATTTGAAAATTTTATAATCTTAAATAACTAACTCATTTGAATATATTAGTATTTTTTGTTCACATAAAGGATAACGTAAAATCCAAGAGCAATTGACTAATATTCAAACTTGTTATAAAACTGAAAGATTATAGAGAGATGATAGAGATAAAATAGAGAGAACAAATTCTCAGCTATGATATCATCAATGAGTGAAGTCCTATTTATAGGTAAACTTCAGATGGAAAAATTATAATTACATAATTGCATCAGGGGCAAAATAGTCATTCATCATATAGAAATACATATATGTCTATTTCTCATGAATAGTAACTTTACTATTATTCATGTGACTCTTATAACACTCCCCCTTGAATGACTATATATATAAATATCTAGTGAACTAGTTTGAAGTAAAACCCACTGGGAGCAAAACTTCCAAATTATTTGTAGTCGAGCTTGTAACGATCATTCTTGCTGCACCATAATTTTGCTAGGAATACCATGTGGTATAAAACCTCAGCAATCTATAGTCTCATAAATTTGCTCCCCCTTATCTCGATCATTCTTGCATGAGTATTCATGTGCCGTCTCAGTAAATCTCCTGGGACAAAAACTGAATGATCATGTAATTTTCTATGTATGTAGATTATTCTTATAGAAGTACACATGTGGTGACTCAGTAAAACCTCTTAGGACAAAATCTGAGTGAATAATATGGTTCTCTTTCCACATATATCATTGATTTTATGAGTATTTATCAGCTGCCCCAGTAAAACCTCTTGGGACAAAATTGAGTTCTGTCATACATATCATTTATTATTAGAGTATCCACGTGTTGCCTCTTTAAAACCATGTCAAGAAAACCCTATGGGAAAAGCATGATCAAAGGAAAAAAAGTACAACTCTCCTTCTGTTTTCAAATCGTGGAGGAATAATTTTGATCTTTGTAGTATTCCTCATTATGCCATGAATATGCCTCACTAATACATTATTAGGTAAAAAAACCGAGTGAATAACTCCTATTGAAGGGAGAGAGTACATTATTCATGCTAATACGCTATTCCTATTGCTTCGTTAAAGCCTTGCTAGGAAAACCAAATGGGACAAAACCTCAGTCAAGGGGAAAAGAGTGTAATGCATATTTTATACTAATATGCCCCCAACATTTCAAAAATCCTCCAAGGATTAGTATGAGTACCATATTCAGTGCAATTTGTAATCTCGAACTCATATTCTTATAGTATTGCAATATAATCTGAATCTCTTTGGAGATTCCATATAAGTTGTGATTAAGGTGCCTCGTTAAAAACCTTGCTCAGAAAACTCAGTGGGATAAAACCTCAGTCAAGGAAAGAGTACATCATATAATTTTCCTTCCCAACACCTTATCTTGAATCATTTAATGCACTAATAATATATTTAAAATCTCCCCAAGAGTTTCAATTCATTTTTACTAAGCGCATATGTTATACTTTTATTACAAGGGCATATATTTTAACTTCGATAAATTTCAATATCTTCATTTTTACAAATCATGAATTTCAGTATCCATATTTCACAAGCATATATTTTAATATCCTCATTTTTCACATACAAATTTAACAATCATGGATTTAATATCCACATTTCATGGATTTCAATATTCTCGTTTCATTCAAGGGATATCCTTATTCCTTTCATGGATATTTTCATTTCGTTCATTGACATCCTCAGTTCATGTATATCCCCATATCATTCATAGATATCCTCATTTCATTCATAGATATCCTATTGGATATCCTCATTTCATTCATAACGCTATTATTTGATACTGCATCAACATATTTCAATTTCATTTATTTCCCTGCAGCAACATAAGATATATGACACGCATTGGGTGTAGCTTATCGCAAGTGCACGATATCGTATCAAGCAGTAAAGTTTACTTTTGAGTCCGGTTTATCGATCCCACAAGGAAGTATAGTTATAATGAGCTTCTTAAATTATTTTCTCTAGTTATAGTAAAAAGGATAAGTAAAAACACATAATTTAAGGGTTGGATTTTTATTGTAAGTACTGTAATAATAGCACAAAAAAAATGAGATGGTAAATGATTGCATAAATCAAAGAACTAAAAGATGTAAAAAGAAATAGTTGGTATTACAAACTCAATTTGATCATTAGTTATATAAGATTTATATGAGTTTGCAAGACGCGTCACTTATTTTTTCGCAAATTCGATATTCCTTAAAAATACGGTTCCTCTTTCGAATGTCAAAACGTCCCTTACAAATTGATTCAATCTACTATATTTCTATGTCGAGTGGATAAGTTTATGGAAATAACTCAAGAAATCATCTAAGGTTTAGAGGTACATTTCTATACTCTATAAAAACTTACAGTAAAAATCATTTGATAAAATTAACATGTTTTCCTTCAAAATATATGAAAACCATAGACATCATCATTTATTGGCCAAATAAATAAAGTTCGTAAAACAATGAAAATTACACCCAGTAATAAGCAATCCAAAATGGATTTTTATACAAACTTAAATAACATGATATGAACCTTATTTATAATCCGAACTAGGAGAACTTAGACCATGAAGGCTTTATTCAACAAATTACATTAAATGGTAAATATGATTAGTTGATACAGGGAAAACACGGAAACCAACTCCCTTAGATAAAGGAGAATGAAGCAATAAACTCCCTCCGTAACATCAACACACTTACATAAATTCTCAAGAATACACTTCTTCACACAAAATGAAAATTACAATATGAAATATTGCACTCCAAAAAGAAATGAAAGATGAAAAGATGATAGATGGAATGGATCAAGGGGTCTATTTATATACTCGACGTCATAATAGCTCCAAAACTCCAGTAAAATCACATCAATTTGGATCAAGGGAATCCACCCACTCCATAAAGATCCAAAAATATGAAAGTTATGATAAGATCACACAATCGGACAAAAAATGCGGACATAACATGAAGGAGTTACGACGCCATAATGTTGGAATATTTTATTCCAAATATTCATTATCAAGTTTTGATGATTAGTTGTTAAACAAAGGAAAACAACAAGGAAGAAAAACAAAACAACGAAGAAGTCAAAGACGCTCGGAACGGGAAAAGTTACTTGATCAGATCTGAGATCAAAGTTACCTGATCAGTCAAGAAGGAAAGTTACCTGATCAGACAAGAAGGAAAGTCACCTGACCAGAACTTACCGGACGAATAACGCACACTAGCAGGAAACACTAGCGCACGCTAAGAAAGCTATCTGCAGATCAGATGAGCTAAAAGTTACCTGATGAAGATCGCACACGCTACAGTTGAAGCATAACGCATGCTATCGAAGGAATGTGACCGTTGTGAAGACTTTCAGACACGGAATGACATATGTAGTAACGAGATCATAGTGTATGATACGGTTGAGGAATAGCGCACGCTAAAGTGTTTGAATCCAAAATAATCAATCGGTTGGAAGATTCGGTGGAAATTCAGAAATCAAAATTTACAAACGGATATATGACGCAAGCAATGACACAATATTAATGCATGCTATAAAAAGATATTAGCGCACGCTAACTGATAGAGGCAGTAGCCACTGGACTGAAATTTCAAGCAGATAACGTATATGATCAGCAAATATTAACGTACGCAACAGGCAATAGCGGACGCTAAAAAAGAGCTAGGCACGCTAATAAGTCAGCTCGCAATAACGGGTGATTGAAGGAAAATGGCTATAAATACCAAATCATTTGGTATCAAACCACAAAACAACCTTGAGCAAATCATCTACACTTGTGATATCATTGTAAACATTCTTCTTGTTGTATTTGAGCTTATATTGATAAGTGTTTGAGTGTTTTACACGAAAACATAAACGAGAGGAAAAAGAAAGGATAAGATTAGATTCGGTGTTATTAGGATCAAAGATCCGGCAATATGAGAATCACAATCTATATCCACGTGAGGTTTGTCTAGTCCCATAGAAAGCTTGATAGGTTGATTCCTTGTCTGATAGAAAAGGAAAATGGTTTAACTTGGACCGACAAAAAGACAAGTGTGTGAACGGTTTATCTTGGACCGATAGAAGACGAGAATTGTAATGGTAACCCCTAGACCGATAGAAGAGAGGTGCAGAGGTTGATCTTTAGCCTATTGAAAAATATACGGAGAGAGCACGTAGGCACGTTTGGCCAAACCTCTATAAATCTTGTGTCGTTTATTTTCCGCACCTTTAAATACGCTTCCGCACAATAGCACGTACACCAAATATTGCCCCAACAATTGGTATCAGAGTGGTACCTCCTAGAAGCGGCTTAACATCCAAGGAGAATACGATCCAAATGGCGTTTCAGTAACACCCCAATTCACACATGGGACATTACACGCTGTAGAACCCTTATGAGGTCTACCAGGCTAACACATGACACACATTCCGTACATGAAAATCCCAAAGACACAATCATCAATGTAAAAATGGGGCCGTGGCCTCGGCCAAAATGTTTTAATAGACGCACGTGAAAATATAAGTCGATACCATATCATTGCCCACCCAGGGGACTTTAACCGAATACAATAAAACCAGTCAAATTCCGATACTTAAACAGTATAAATGACCGAACATAAATAAAGACTCTAGCCTCATAATCATGCCAATCCATCCTTTGCGTGCATATCCCGTGCCTGCTCCTCAGCTCTTCCGGTACCTGAAATGCATAAGACGCATTTCCCCTATTTAAGGGGTTCGCATTCGAATAGCTAGTGCAAGTACACAATTACACAACATTATATACAAATAAGATTTTACACAATCATCTCAATCAGAAATCATTAGCCATAAATATTCCGGAATACTACATTGGCAATCAAATCAGTTATCAATTCATCACGATATCACAAAATCACAACTGGTATCCCGTGGCCGTACCCCTTAGTATCGACCCCCAGACATCCCGTCGAACGCTCCGGGTGGGACACCACTTCCGTGGCCATACCCTTTAGTATCGACCCCCAGACATACCGTCGAACGCTCCCGGTGGAAGTTCAACCACACACGCATCCAAATCCACTTCCGCGGCCGTACCCCTTAGTATCGACCCCCAGACATCCCGTCGAACGCTCCGGGTGGAAGGAACACAACTCACGCCCCCGAAAACCACAATTTATCATTTATTTTGAAAACATAACATACATAACGGAATGTAATACATGTACTTGCCTTGGATAAAATGAAGCGAAGGAAACGGCGAAGGAAAAAGGTTCCAGTCCGAACAATCTTCACAAATCCGTTCCTAGCATAATAACGATATGCAACCAATCTCAATATTGTGAAAACGCAGGACTACATCCTAGTTCTACCCGTTGGAACCATTCATCGAACACTACGCGGTCAAAAGGATTCAAATCTATGAACGGTGAAAACCCTCGAAGTTTGATTCGTTAAGCTAAATTGAAATAAGGTATTACGACTATGCAACCATAATCTAACAATTCAACGAATCTAAATCGGGTTAAAAAGGAAGAATCAAGACGAAACCCCAAAATCCCCCAAAACTAGGGTTCTAGAAAAATATACCTCGATTAGAAGATGAACAATGGATGGTTTGATGCTAGAGTGATAATTTGATGACCCAAAATTGCTTCACAACTGAGGTTGGACGGAATCGGACGAACGCTAGGCTAGAGAAATCGCTCCCGTCGCGAAGGAAATGAAATAATGAAAGAAATGAGAAAGAGACCCGCCGTCCAGCCTAATAAACTGGGCAGCGTTACGGCCGTAATATGAGACCCGTTACGGCCGTAATGGTAGTCCAGAACTTACTGGACTGATTTCAACACATCGTTACGGCCGTAACAAAGAAGACATTACAGCCGTAATGTACAGAGGTTTACGGCCGTAATACATGCCACCTTACGACCGTAACCCTGTCCACAAAACTGGGCAGCCTGCCTGCAGCGAAGAATGAGTGGCTCGACAATCACCGAAAATAAAAATACCAGAGTAGAACCACTGGACACCCTCCAATACACTATTGACGAGACAAAGATCACGACCAATACAAATCCCCGGCCACACGAAGATCGGTTAAGAACAAATAATAACAACAATACCCAAAGTAACACGAATTTATAAAAATGGCCCAAACGTCCCAAAGTCACGATACAACGTCGGATTAACAATATGAAACTCACAACATGAGCAACTCATCCATACGAACTCACGGAAACAGAGAAATAATGAAATCGAACGAGTTTTACGAGAACCAAACGTACATGCGACAAGATATAATTCAAGATGAAAATACGTAAAAACATCCTCGAAACTCGTCCAAACGGAAAAACTCCAAGAACAACATAGATTCAGAATTCCAAAATAGTAACAAGCGAGTCATCCGAAATGAACATACACCAAAAATAGAAATTACCAAAAAATAAAAAGTACGGATAATACATTCTCTCCTCCTAAAAAATAAGTTTCGTCCCGAAACTTACAACGCGAATAACTCGGGGTATCTCGACTTCATACTCTCTTCCATCTCTCACGTGGCTTCCTCGGATCCATGCCTCGACCACTGGACTTTAACCAAAGGAATGGTTTTGTGCCTAAGTTGCTTCACCCAACGTTCTAAAATCTGAATCGGCCTCTCCTCGAAGGTAATGTTGGGTCCCAACTCAATCTCTCCAAAATCAATAATATGGCTAGGGTCCGGTAAGTACTTTCTAAGCTAGGAAACATGAAATACGCTATGTATGTGACTCAAGGACGGCGGCAAGCCTAACCGATATGCAAGCTCTCCAACTCTCTCTAAAATCTCGAATGGTCCAATATATCTCGGACTAAGTTTACCCTTCCGGCCGAAGCGGTAAACTCCCTGTGTCGGCGACACCTTAAGCAATACATGGTCCCCCACCTCAAACTCCAACGGCCAGTGACGTGTATCGGCATAAGACTTCTGCCGACTCTGGGCCGTCAACAACCTATCGCGAATCAGAGCAATCTTCTCTCTCGTCTCAACTACTATATCGGGCTCAATGCCAATTAGCTCGGATGCATCATCCCAACATAACGGCGATCTGCACCTCCTACCATACAATGCCTCAAATGGTGCCATTTTGACCGAGGCGTGCCAACTATTGTTGTACGTGAACTCGATCAATGGTGAGTGCGACTCCCAATCATCCTTCTAATCTAAAGCACAAGCTCGCAACATATCCTCCAGCGTCTGTATAGTCCGCTCAGACTGTCCGTCTGTCTGAGGGTGGTATGATGTACTGAGTCTCAACTCAGTCCCCAAGGCTCGATGAATGGCCTGCCAAAAGTGTGATATGAATCGGCCATCTCGATCTGAAACAATACTCTTGGGAGTCCCATGCAACCTCACGATCTCTGCAATGAATACCCGTGCTAGTCTCTCCGGGCCCCAAGTATCCTTAATACCCAGAAAATGAGCTGATTTGGTTAGTCAATCGATAATAACCCAAATCATGTTCATTCCACTCCGAGTCCTAGGCATACTGGTAATAAAATCTATGGAAATGTCCTCCCACTTCCACTCCGGGATGGGAAGTGGTCGCAATAAACCCGCGGGTCACTGATGCTCAATCTTAACCTGCTGACAGGTTAAGCACCTCGATACAAACTCGCTCACGTCCGTCTTCAAATTGCTCCACCAGTAGTTACTCCTTACATCCTTGTACATTTTGCTCGTACCAGGATGTATGGAGTAAGGCGTAGTATGAGCCTCACAAAAAATCTTCTACCTCAACTCAATGTAATTTGGTGCACATAATCTACCGCGAAATCTCAAAACTCCGTCGTCCTGAACCACAAATCCAGGGGCTTTCCCCTTCCTCACATCCTCCCTCAACTGGACCAAAAACAGATCATCATACTATTTCGCCTTGATATCATCAGTCAAGGACAAAGTGATCTCTAACGCACATAACTGACCCTGAACTCTCTGAACCCAAACCTCGATATTCTGACAGATAAAATCCTGTTGGATCCTGCTCTGTGGTGTTAGTACCTCTAACATCTGTAACACCATCGGCTTCCGGCTCAACGCACCAGCCACTACATTAGCCTTACCCAGACGATAAAGTATCTGGAGGTCGTAATCTTTAATTAGCTCCAACCACCTACGCTGTATCATATTCAACTCTTTCTGACTGAAGATATACTCCAGACTGTTGTAATCCGTGTAAATATTACACGACGACCCATAGAGATAATGCCTCCAGATTTTTAAAGCAAAGATGACTGCATCTAACTCTAGATCATGTGTAGGGTAATTTGCTTCGTAAGGTTTCAGCTGTCGGGACGCATATGCAATAACCCTATCTCTCTGCATCAACACACATACGAGCCTGAGGCCCGAAGCATCACTATATACCACGAAATCCTCGCTCCCCTGAGGCAATGCTAAAATGGGTGCGGTAGTCAATCGTCTCTTCAACTCGTCAAAACTATCTTGTCTGTCTGTGGTCCACTCGAACTTCTGAGTTTTCTGGAGTAACTGAGTGAGCGGTCTAGCGATCTTAGAAAATCCCTCAGCGAATCTACGATAATAGCCTGCAAGTCCCAGAGAACTCCTCACTTCCTTCACATTCTTGGGCGGTTCCTATGCCATCACCGCCTCTATCTTCTGTGGATCTTCCCGAACTCCCTCCGCTGAAATCACGTGCCTGAGGAACATCACTTCCTTGAGCCAAAACTCACACTTAGACAACTTCGCATACACATGCTCAGTTCTCAAAGTGTCCAACACAATCCGGAGATGTAAAGCATGCTCCTCTCGGCTCCGGGAATAGATAAGGATGTCGTCGATAAAGACGACTACGAATTTTCCAGATACTCGATAAAAACTTTGTTCATTAACTGCATGAACACTGCTGGGGCATTGGTTATCCCGAAAGGCATAACCGAAAACTCGTAATGGCCATATCTCATCCAAAAGGCAGCTTTCAGTATATCGCTGTCCCGAATCCTCAATTGGTAGTGGCCCGATCGTAAATCAATCTTCGAAAAGACTGACGCTCCCTGAAGCTGATCAAACAAGTCATCAATCCGGGGCAAAGGGTATTTGTTTTTGATGGTTAACTTGTTTAATTCTCGATAATCAATGTATAAACGAAGCGATCCATCCTTATTCTTAACAAAAAGCACAGGCGCACCCCAAGTCGAAGCGCTCGGTCGAATATACCCTTTATCTAGCAACTCCCCCAACTGCTTCTTCAGTTCTAACATCTCCGACGGTGCTATACGGTACGGCGCTCGAGATACAGGGGCCTTATTCGGCTCTAGATCAATAGGAAACTCAACCTCTTGCTGTGATGGTAATCCCGGCAAGTCATCCTGAAATACGTCGGGGTACTCGCTAACAACTGGGATCGACGACATGTCGACTCCACCATCCTCCGCCTTCAGAGCATAACACAAGTAGCCGACACAACCCTGGTTCAGAAGTTTCATCGCCTTCAAGGCGCTAATCACACTCCCCGATCGACCCGGCTTACAACCAACGAGAGTATGCTCGGTGCCGTCCTCGGCAACTATCGAGATGGTACGAGTCCGATAGTTCATGATAGCACCGTGACGATCCAGCCAATCGTCCCCGAGGATCAAATCCTCACCCTTAAGGTCTATAACAATGAGATTCGAGGGCCAATCTCGGCTCTCGATCCTCACTGGACAATCCCTAACTTCCCGGTCCCCAACCATACGATCCCCGCTAGGCGTACCCACTATAAACGTGTAATACCTCCGGTATTCCATGCTTGATTACTTTGTACTGTGTGAATGTTTGGTAATGTGACGTCATTTCTATTCATGTATTCCATTGAGTGCTATATAATTGTACGATGTGAATGAAACGGGGGTGACACGCCTTGATGCCGTGGGACGATCGTCGGTGCGAATATGATGGTGGCCAACATCTTGTTCCCCGATAATTGTTGACGATGTAACACCCCAAACTAGTCGGATATTACAGTGCCGTAGATCCCCAACTGGGACCCACCAGGCAAATGAAAATGAATGAATTACACAAGATAAATGTAGTACCGAACTACATTACAACAATAATTACTTCGATGAGGAGTTTAGTTACAACACACCAGGACAATACCGAATACTTGTGTATTTTATATGAAGATAAAATACACAACACTGAATGAAACGGAGTATTCAAATGAAAGTCTGCAGCGGAAAATAAAGGACAATAACATGAATAACTGAAAGATCGGGGCCCCCTACTAGTATCACTAGGACTCCTCGACATCAACATGCTATTCCCGTGCATTTGCCTTGCCATGACCTGAAAAACAAAATCCCCAAACGGGGTCAGTTAAACAGAACAACAATCCTCAAGAGTTGAAAATACACAATCATGATTATATCTGAAGTTATGAAATATCCTGTCGAAACATACGCAATCAAACATGCTATATGAATAAACTAACAGTACGGCTCAAAGGAAATGGCGCCACACTACGCCCGGGATGGAAATGTGTCCGTGCACAAGCCACCAACGATCAATACACGCGTGGTCTTGTACCTAATCAGTCTCACGAAACAATCAATCTCGTGTGCACAGTCCAATGTGAGGCCATCAACCAACACACGACTATAATGTGCCCGACATGAAAACCCTACACATACCAACCGGCACGCCAGTATGACCCGGAATGCCACGATATAACAAAAGTGACATCAAAAATGAATAATGACTCACCGAGATGGAATGGTAATGAAATAAATGACAGCTCAATGAAAAGATTGGAACCGTCGTTCCTTATGACTGAAATGATTAATTGATAACAACAAGTTTTGATACGGTTAATATAATGATGAATGAGTTATGATTATGAATGAACAACAACAAAAGGGATGAATATCCTTTTAACCGAGTAAGAATTAACTTACACAATACCGGTGGCAATTATCCTTCCACGAACAACGTCCTAATTGAGATATCGGTCGCTCGAACAACCTTGAATTATACAATATCCAACAATCCGTTCAATATACGAATCAAACACGAATATAACGAACTCAAAATGTCGATACGACTAAACCAAGCCCATAGAGGCATTAAATCAAACACATTGTATCCAAACTCCGATTGTTTACAATCAAACCTCGATATACCAATATCAAAGTCCCCAAGAAGTGTTTCAAACCAACAAAACATCTCCACTACGATCAATAATCCGTTATGAATATCCAAAAATGTGATTATAACAACAATTAGTCGAAAATCCCCAATTCCAACTCGATATTCAAGGTGTTCTTGAATAATCCCTCAATAATCCAATGAATCCTTATACAAACTCATAATCATATACATATCCCTTCATATAACATGATTATAACGTCCAAAACATCATATCTCAACACAAAATCGAAGTCCAAAGTGTTGAAGGAATTACCTCTTGAAGATCCAAGTACTTTAATCCGAAGAACACGCGTTTAATCGAGTATCCAAGCTTCCCAAATGATTGAAGGTGATAAAAATACACACTCAAATGATAATTGATGAAGAAAACTCTCCCTCAAGCTTCTCTCTCTCGTAAAAGGTGGAAAAAACTGGAAGGAATGAGCTGAAATGCTCAAAAATGAATTTATAGGGGTTGACTACCCTGCCGGACACGGCCCGTGCCGATCGGCACGGTCGTGTCGCACAGTTGGCCGACAGCTGGCCGACAGGGACTCGACCGTGTCCTGCTTGACACGGTCGCGGCGCGGAGGGCCTTCCTACAGCGACCCGTCCGACAGCGACTCGGCATGACTCGACCGTGCCAGACGACACGGTCGGGCGTGCTGGGCAGTCGGTTCTGGCTTATCCGGAAGAGTTCGACTCGGCCGTGCCAGACGACACGGTCGGGTCCTGAGGCAGAGACTTCGGCATTTTCCGGACGAGTACGGCACGGGCCGTGTCGGACGACACGGCCGAGTTCGTTCGGCAGTGATCGGCCAATAACTGAAAAATGAGCGGTTGAGCTAAAACGACCATAACTCTCTCGTCCGGACTCCGATTGACTCATCGTTTGAACCATTGGAAACCTAACTCGATGCTCTATAATATTGCAAAGATTTAGAATTTTTGGAGTTACCAAAAATTAATGGTGATCTAACAAATCGAACTCATATGAGGAAAGTTGAAACAATGAATAATAACGATACACAACTCGAAGTTTTTCCGAACGGTGAACACGGGGAATGAACATGATTGATGAATGATTATAATTGAGTGAAAATCCACTGGGTGACAATCACCGAATGAAATTACTGAATGATAATGACTGAATTACAACCGGGTATTACATACACCCCCCCTTAAAAGAGTTTCGTCCCCGAAACTAAGGGTCAAACAACTCGGGATAACCCTCCCGCATACTATCCTCGGTTCCCAAGTAGCCTCTTCGACTCCGTGTCTAGACCACTGAATCTTGACCTAAGGAATCGACTTATACCTCAACTGTTTGATTCGCCGCTCCAACACTCGTACAGGACGCTCCTCGTACGAATGCTCATCCGCGATCTCGATTTCGTCGAACTGAAGTATATGACTCGGGTCGGCAACAAACTTTCGCAACTGAGAGACATGGAACACATTATGAATTCGGCTCAAAGCCGGAGGTAAAGCCAATCGATAAGCTAACTCGCCTACTCGATCCAAAATTTCAAATGGTCCAATGAATCTTTGGCTCAACTTCCCCCGTTTTCCGAAACGAAAAAATACCTCGACTCGGGGATACCTTGACCAAAACATGGTCACCCGTCTCGAACTCTAGTGGTCGACGACGATTATCCGCATACGATTTCTGTCGACTCTTGATCAAAGCTACCTTCTCCCGGGCGGCTATAAGCATATCGGGCTCGGTGCCGATGGATTCTGACAAGTCATCCCAACACAAAGGAGATCGACAACGACGACCGTACAAGGCTTCGTAAGGTGCCATCTTAATGGAGGTATGACAACTATTATTATACGTGAACTCGATCAGTGGTAGTTGGGCTTCCAAATCGTCCTTCCAATTGAGGACGCAAGCTCTCAACATGTCCTCTAATGTCTGAATAGTCCTCTCTGATTGTCCGTCGGACTGAGGATGAAAGGCAGTACTGAGATTAAGCTGAGTTCCCATAGCACGATGAACTGATTTCCAAAAATGTGACACAAACCGTCCGTCACGATCGGAAACGATACTTTTTGGAGTACCGTGCAGTCTCACTATCTCTTTGATGAATAACTGGGCAAGTCTCTCGGGACCCCACGTATCCTTGATCTCAAGGAAATGAGCTGATTTAGTTAAGCGGTCCACAATCACCCAGATCGCATTCATGCCACGACGACTCGTCGGCAACTCGTGATGAAATCCATAGTAATGTCTTCCCACTTCCACTCCGGAATAGGGATAGGTTTCAGCATACCCGCCGGTCGCTGATGTTCAATCTTAACTTGTTGACAGGTTAAGCATCTCGAAACAAATTCTGCGACTTCTCGCTTCATATTACTCCACCAGTAATTTTGTTTCAAGTCCTTGTACATCTTGCTGGACCCCGGATGAATAGAATAAGGGGTAGCATGAGCTTCTCTCAAAATAGAGTTTTTCAACTCGTCATTCGCCGGTACGCACAACCGGTTCTTAAACCTCAAAATCCATCCTCGTGGACCACGAATCCAGGGGTTTTCCCCTGAGCCACATCTTCACGTAAGCGCAACAATGAAGGGTATGAACTCTGATTCTCTCTGATTACCTCCTCAAGTGACGATGAAATCTCTAACATACAAAGCTGTCCCTAAATTCGCTGAAGCCAGACCTCGATCTCGGGTCAAAGGAATTTCTGATGAAGCTCCTTCTGAACTGTTAAACGAGCAAGCATCTGCTCCTGAATGGAATTACGACTCAAGGCATCGGCGACAACGTTCGCCTTACCCGGGTGGTAAAGGATCTCGATATCAAAATCTTTGATTAGTTCCAACCACCGCCTCTGTCGCATATTTAACTCCTTGTGAGTAAATATATGCTTCAACTCTTGTGATTGGTGAAGATCTGATAGGTGATTCCATAAAGGTAACGACGCCAAATTTCCAACGCGAAAACCACGATTGCTAGCTCCGTCCGTGGGTTGGATAATTAACCAGCTAATCCGAGGAAACATCGGATTTAATTAATATCTTTCGGAGTTTGCCAATCTCGGATAGTCTCCGACTTCTGAGGGTCGACACGAACTCTGTCAGATGAAATTACATGTCCGAGAAAGTCACTTCAGACCTCCAGAACTAATATTTGGAAAACTTTCCATAAAGTTGCTCTCGTCTCAACACGTCGAGAACCTGATGAAGATGAACCTCGTATTCCTCTCGGCTACGAGAATAAATCAAAATGTCGTCGATGAAGAAAACAACAAACTGATCCAAAAAGTCGATGAAAACCCGATTCATTAACCCCATGAATACCACAGGTGCAATAGTTAGCCCGAACGGCATAACTACGAACTCAAAATGACCATAGCGTGTATGAAACGCTGTCCTCGCGATATCCGACTCTCGAATCCGAATCGGTGATATCCAGATCTTAAGTCGATCTTGGAAAATACTGAAGCTCCCTGAAGTTGATCTAAAAGATCATCAATACGAGGTAAAGGATACTACTCTTGATCATCACCCTGTTCAACTCCTGGTAATCGATACACAAGCGAAAAGAACTATCATTCTTCTTGACAAACAGCACTGGTGCTCCCCACGGGGACGTACTCGATTGAATATAACCTTTCTCGAACAATTCCTCAAGTTGATTCTTCAACTCTCGCATTTCGGTCGGGGCCATCCGATACGGTGCCTTCGATAAAGGGGACGTACCGGCTCCAACTCACTCCTGAATTCCCTTACTCTATGTGAAGGCAACCAGATAACTCGTCTGGAAATACATCGTCAATCGATGACAATGATACCACGAATGATTGAACATTTCGATTGCCCTAGAATGGTCAATCGATAAAAAGAGATACCAATAATGATTGAACAACTCGATTGCCTTAGAAAGGTCAATCGATGAAGATGATACAATGAATGTTTGAATAACTCGATTGTCTTAGAAAGGCCAATCGATGAAAATGATACAATGAATGATTGAATAACTTGATTGCCTTAGAAAGGCCAATCGATGAAAATGATACAATGAATGATTGAATGACTCGATTGTCTTAGAAAAGCCAATCGATGAAAATGATACAATGAATGATTGAATGACTCGATTGTCTTAGAAAAGCCAATCGATGAGATTGATACAATGAATGATTGAATAGTTCGATTGCGGAATTTCTCTGCTTCCGCCATAATAGAAATTCTACTGGAACAACGGGGATTACTTCCCTGAAGCACACATTCAACAACCAACGACGGAAAGATAGCGACCAAACGCTAACAAATACTGAGGATAGTATCAAGACGGTTAAACCAACTAATACCGAAAATTACATCGTCCTAAGATAAGTTCACCACGATTAGATCCATCAACCAATCGCGGTCATTAAGCTTAATTCGATATGATTTCGAAAATTCTTCCATCGTCAGGTAGACCGATGGTATGATGTCCACAAGTAATAGGACTATCCCGAACTAAGTCTATTCAAGCATGATTCGAAAATGAATGAATGCGGTGTACCAGCATCAAAAGGTACACACAAGTTGAAATAAAATTACGAGTATACCTGAAATCGTTCGGACCACCGGATCGTCGATCCTCCTCATCATATGAATCTGGGACTTGCTGGTCCCCGAACCGGATGCTCCCGTCTGATAAATACGAGCTCCAACTCTATTTGCTTCCATTGTCTTAAACGACGATGACAAAGCAGTCTGATTCTGAAACGCTGGTTGCTTCGGGGCTTGGGGTGCCGCCGGAGCCGACTTGGAGTCCTTTCGGCAAAAACGGGCCTTATGCCCAAAATTCCCACAATTATAGCACGTGATAGACGGTTTCAGACACTCAGTGCTGAAATGACCCGGCGTTCCACAATTGAAACAGGTGATGGCCGAACTGGCCGCTCGGGAATGAGATCCCGCACGATTATGCGCCGTAGAAGGTCGCTCAGAAACGATAGGACTCACACGAGGCTTCTTGAAGGTTGACTGACCGCCTTTGGGTTGATTACGCTTCGTTGATTTCTTGCTGAAAGATGAAGGTTGTTGTTCAGCACTTTCCTTAGCAGCTGTCTCATACGGGAGAGTTCTCTCAATTAATCCGGTCAGAGTGGCGCAATGATGATTGAGCAACTGCACATGGGTCATCATAGCCTGCATAAAAGTGAGTGGATCAACCCGAACATCTTCTGATCGAGCCGAGTCCTGGGCACGATTTCCCGGCAGCGAGTGGTTATTTCTCGGGTTTCGGTCCGCACCGCGGCCTCTCCCCGTGCATCCCCTGACAGCTCTCTCCATACTGAAGTAGGAAGGTCGCATAATGATTATATTTCCCGCATGATTAGCACGTTATGATTATGTCATGAGATGATGAAAATGAGTATACATGCTCTAACTTAGTGATTATATGAATGATTTACTGAAGTTACATGATTATCTGATGAAATTCTTGAAATGATTATCTTGAATAACTTAACAAGATTGATAATATGATCATCCAGATTGACAACTGAGTAATGAAATGAATTGAGTAATTAACGAGTTAACATGATCGTCCCGATTATTAATCGAGTAATGAAATGAATTAAGTGATTGATGAGTTAATATGATCGTCCGATCATAATGAATGATGATGTTTGAGGATTGTTAAATGATGAATGATGAATGAATGACTATTGCGTAAATTATACCATGGCGTTAGAAGTCTTACGCTTCTTTCTTGGTCGATTGGCTCGGCATCCACAGTCACACGTGACGCGAAAGTCCAATGATACTAGTCCGATGACGATGATTTCAAATGAGACATGACTTGGAGGGTAGTATTCAAAACCACGCTCCGATACCAACTCTGTAACACCCCAAACTAGGCGGATATTACGGCCGTAGATCCCCAACCAGGACCCACGTGCAAATGAAAATGAATGAATTACACAAGATAAATGTAGTACCGAACTACATTACAACAATAATTACTCCGATGAGGAGTTTAGTTACAACACACCAGGACAATACCGAATACTAGTGTATTTTATATGAAGATAAAATACACAACACTGAATGAAACGGAGTATTCAAATGAAAGTCTGCGGCGGAAAATAAAGGACAATAACATGAATAACTGAAAGATCGGGGCCCCCTACTAGTATCACTAGGACTCCTCGACATCAACATGCTATTCCCGTGCATTTGCCTTGACATGACATGAAAAACAAAATCCCCAAACGGGGTCAGTTAAACAGAACAACAATCCTCAAGAGTTGAAAATACACAATCATGATTATATCTGAAGTTATGAAATATCCTGTCGAAACATACGCAATCAAACATGCTATATGAATCAACTAACAGTACGGCTCAAAGGAAATGGCGCCACACTACGCTCGGGATGGAAATGTGTCCGTGCACAAGCCACCAACGATCAATACACGCGTGGTCTTGTACCTAATCAGTCTCACGAAACAATCAATCTCGTGTGCACAGTCCAATGTGAGGCCATCAACCAACACACGACTATAATGTGCCCGACATGAAAACCCTACACATACCAACCGGCACGCCAGTATGACCCGGAATGCCACGATATAACAAAAGTGACATCGAAAATGAATAATGACTCACCGAGATGGAATGGTAATGAAATAAATGACAGCTCAATGAAAAGATTGGAACCGTCGTTCCTTATGACTGAAATGATTAATTGATAACAACAAGTTTTGATACGGTTAATATAATGATGAATGAGTTATGATTATGAATGAACAACAACAAAATGGATGAATATCCTTTTAACCGAGTAAGAATTAACTTACACAATACCGGTGGCAATTATCCTTCCACGAACAACGTCCTAATTGAGATATCGGTCGCTCGAACAACCTTGAATTATACAATATCCAACAATCCGTTCAATATACGAATCAAACACGAATATAACGAACTCAAAATGTCGATACGACTAAACCAAGTCCATAGAGGCATTAAATCAAACACGTTGTATCCAAACTCCGATTGTTTACAATCAAACCTCGATATACCAATATCAAAGTCCCCAAGAAGTGTTTCAAACCAACAAAACATCTCCAATACGATCTATAATCCGTTATGAATATCCAAAAATGTGATTATAACAACAATTAGTCGAAAATCCCCAATTCCAACTCGATATTCAAGGTGTTCTTGAATAATCCCTCAATAATCAAATGAATCCTTATACAAACTCATAATCATATACATATCCCTTCATATAACATGATTATAACGTCCAAAACATCATATCTCAACACAAAATCGAAGTCCAAAGTGTTGAAGGAATTACCTCTTGAAGATCCAAGTACTTTAATCCGAAGAACACGCGTTTAATCGAGTATCCAAGCTTCCCAAATGATTGAAGGTGATAAAAATACACACTCAAATGATAATTGATGGAGAAAACTCTACCTAAAGCTTCTCTCTCTCGTAAAAGGTGGAAAAAACTGGAAGGAATGAGCTGAAATGCTCAAAAATGAATTTATAAGGGTTGACTACCCTGCCGGACACGGCCCGTGCCGATCGGCACGGTCGTGTCGCACAGTTGGCCGACAGCTGGCCGACAGGGACTCGACCGTGTCCTGCTTGACACGGTTGCGGCGCGGAGGGCCTTTCGACAGTGACCCGTCCGACAGCGACTCGGCATGACTCGACCGTGCCAGACGACACGGTCGGGCGTGGCCGGGCGATGGTTCAGCTTATCCGGAAGAGTTCGACTCGCCGTGCTGCACGACACGGTCGGGTCCCGAGGCGAGACTTCGGCATTTTCCGGACGAGTACGGCACGGGCCGTGTCGGACGACACGGCCGAGTTCGTTCGGCGATGATCGCCAATAACTGAAAAATGAGCGGTTGAGCTAAAACGACCATAACTCTCTCGTCCGGACTCCGATTGACTCACCGTTTGAACCATTGGAAAGATAACTCGATGCTCTATAATATTGCAAAGATTTAGAATTTTTGGAGTTACCAAAAATTAATGGTGATCTAACAAAGTCGAACTCATATGAGGAAAGTTGAAACAATGAATAATAAGGATACACAACTCGAAGTTTTTCCGAACGGTGAACACGGTGAATGAACATGATTGATGAATGATTATAATTGAGTGAAAATCCACTGGGTGACAATCACCGAATGAAATTACTGAATGATAATGACTGAATTACAACCAGGTATTACAGACGAGTGGAAGGGATGGTCACCCCGAGATGGTTAGAATGCGGTATGAGGCTAAAGAGTTTATGTCTAACGCACGTTAAAGTTCTGTCTAATGCGCGCTATAACCCATGCCTAACGTACGCTATATTTCGATTGTTACGTACGTTAGGGTAGCTACATTACGTACGTAACGGGTGGGTCGGTCTCCCGACCAGAATCTTTCTTTTGACACGGACAGAGCTACTTTCGGCGGGCTATAGGACAAACGAGTCAACTATTCTTAACGTACGTTACGTCCCAAATTTAACGTACGTAACACTTGGGCACATTTCGGGCAGTGAGTTCTTTACGTACGTTGTCATTACACTGTTACGTACGTAATACACCTTACGTACGTAACACTCTTATCGTTAACGTACGTTACCAAAACCAAGTTTTATAAAATGGCAATTCCCTTCTTCATTTGCACGACCCAACATCACAAACTATCACCCTTGGAGAAATTCCTAGCCCTATAACTAGTTCTTAAGCCTCTTATACACTTGAATTAACATTGAGGAGGTGGATTCTTGATCTCCAGTGAAGATTATCCAAGTCGTTCAAGTCACTTCTCGTCCTCCTCGTAGTTCTTGTAAATCCACCAACTATCTTCATTATTCTTCTTCCAATAAGGTAATCCACCAATCCCTGGAGTTATATCTTCGATGTTTTCTTATTTATACTTATTAGATTGCGGGTATTGGTTAGATTTTTACTAAACTTCATAGACAATCTTGTCGGATGGAATTGTAGTAACCGGAATTATCGTTTCTCACATGTTTCGTTTCATGCAAATCATACCTATCATACGAAATTCCATTTCAAATCATCGCTAGGAATGTAAAATTTGACGAATCAATTGTGGGAGAATTCGTAGTAATCCGTCACCGTATGTTCCATTGTTCATAGCCACCCTTACCTTGTGATTTTTGACACTTAGAAAACTAAGGAAAACAATTCGATAGTATAATCAATATTGGGTATCAAACCACCAAAGTTATTGTGCAATAGAATCCGTCAATTGTAGTATTCGGAATATAGAATTGAATTAGAAAGCATGAGATTCGATTAAGCCATAATAATTCGTTGACAACCGAAAAATGATAGGATTATCTTCTTGAGTAAATCGATATACCTAATTTTAATTTTAGGATTGAACGGGATAATGGTACACAATACTTAAAAACTTAGAAACGATACTTATATCGACAATCAAAACTACACTAGGAATCCGATTAGGAAAGGGAGACAAGTTTTATTCATCATAATCCGTACGAGGTGTTAGTCGGATATTTCATGGCTAGGTTAAGCTCGAGCGGGCGTGGGGACTCCGTTATCACAAAGCACCTACTGTCGGATCACAGGCAAGTGAAATCTTGCTCGAGAATTTTCTAATATCAATGTTATACTGTATGTGCGTATGTGCCATTTTGATAAATGCCGACGTTTGTCTTTATCTAAAAATGTTATAAATGGGCCGATGTGTTGGGGATAAAACCTGTATGGTACCCGTGTGGAAATGTGTTAGGGGGTAAGACCCGAATTGGGCGCCTATGTTCCGGGGTATTCCCGTGTGGATACTTCTGTGACCCTTGGTTGCGACCTTGGGGCTTATGTGATAAAAGAGGGAGACAACGTCGGTTGAGTGATGAAATATTCCCTGTGATTACTAGATACTGTGATTGTAAAGATGACGTATATCGTTGTTAGTAGCTGTTATTTGGTATGCATTCTCTGACCCTGGTTACCTGGTATGATTCGTCGTACCAGGTAAAATTGTTCATCATGTGCAGGACATTCCCGAGGGGTCCGGTCAGACTTGAGCGGTGTTGGAATTACCTCTAGCCGCTGCTTAAATTGGAATAAATTGTTTTCTTTGGAAAAACTTTTGTTGTGTAATAATTGGACTTCAAATTACATTTTTCCTTAAATCTTTCGACTCACGTTATGTAAACCTTGAATTTAATGTTTTATCGCGATTTTCTTAAAATGCCTATTTTTCTAACTAGCCTTTTGGGTCCCACGTGGGATTCACGGCACTGTAATACCTCGAGATACTTTGGGAGTGTTACAGAAAATGGTATCAGAGCGAAACTCCTGGTTTGAATAAACTTTCTCCTATTTCTTTTTCAAAGTCCAACACCCCAAGCGATCGAAACTCCTCATGGGAATGCAAGTAAGTGATATGAGTGTGTTTCTACTTTTGTACAACATTTAATTGTAAAACGTGCATGGAACTGGCTTTAGATTAATACCGTTAGTGATGGCACGCCGAGGAGCTAGGAGGGTGGTGAATGACGCTCAGGGTTCATCCGCGAACCACAATGAGGACAGGAACACTGCCGAGACCCATCCTGCTGGGGGCCAGCCGCCACCAGTTAATCAAAACGATCAGGAGGCGGAACACCAGAATAACAACCCGGGGGGCATGGACCCAGATTTTGTTCAGGCCCTTGCCCAGGCTATCGCAATGGGAATTTCTCAGGTCAATCAGGCGGAACGGATACCGGTCATCAATGTGGAAGAAAACGCAGGAAGAGATCGATGGTTGGGAGAGATGTTGAAGGCTAGGCCTCCATTATTTAACGGAACAGGAGAGAAACACGTGGACGACTGGATTTCTGAAATGGAGACTGCCTTCGAAGTAATCGGATGCCCAGAGAACAGGAAGGTGCCGCTCGGAATTAATCAACTCCGTGACACTGCTGCACGTTGGTGGAGGACTTACAGGCCAGAGGACCGAGTGGTCGGGTGGACCGAATTTGCCCGACTACTACGGAGCGAGTACGTCCCTGCATCAGCCCGACCGCTCGCGCACGAGACTTTTCGGCCGGGCCTCGTAACATGCCAAGAGAGATCATTCGGGCCTACCGAACTGAGCTAAGTTACATCTCCCAGATGGTTCCATCAGAAGATCAACGAATATGCCATCTTGCACAGAGGTTACCGGAGGATGTACAACGCTATGCCGCCGGATTTCACTGCACGACCCTAAGAGCATACGAAGACGTAGTCACAGCATATGCCGGTACAGTTGTTAATACCGACATCGGGCATAACTCGAAGAAGCAGAAGACATCAGTTCAGCCTGGGAGTAACAACAAAACAAATTCGGGGCCCGCATCTTCTTTTAAGTCGGCAGTCTCGTACCAACAGAAGGGTGTATCTGATCGGCCTTACCGTAGGGACTGTTTCAATTGTGGCATGACCGGGCATACTAAGGATCGGTGTCAGAAGACGGCTACCAAACGTTTCACTTGCGGAAAGAGTGGACACATGTCTCGTTACTGCTGGCGGGCCAATTCCACTCAGAGCCCAGCTCCCCAACCAAGTCAACAAGGCTCTGTGCAATCCCCTAGGACGCCTGCTGTTTCCAACTACCGAGCTCCATCCCACCAGAACCAACCACCACTACACGGTGCCGGACGAGGCCGTGGGCGCGGCGGAGGTACCTCGTCCTTTTCGGAGTCAGTGCCGTCTCGTGTATTTGAGCTGAGGGCTACGGATGGTCAGTCTGCGCCAGCTATCTCAGGTACTCTTCTTGTTAACTCTCAGCCAGTGCATGTACTATTTGATACCGGAGCCACCCATTCGTTTATATCTGTGGAATGTGTTGAACGCTTAAATCTTGTTTGTGTACCTTGTGAGCCCTTTACTGTTAAACTACCCGAGGGTAGTAGATTAAGCGGCGATCAAAAGGTTCGAGACTGTCGGATCTGCATCAACAATCATAGTTGGACCGCTAATCTTATGGTCTTTCCACTCCAGAATGAAGATATCATATTAGGTATGGACTAGATGCCATTGCACAGAACGATCTTGGATACCTACCACTTGACTATTTCCATTTCGGCTCATGACGGTACCACACATGTCATCAGCGGACGTGAACACTTTAGTACAAAAGGGTCTCTCAGCATTATCACATCAGAAGCCTCCTGCAGCTCTCGAAGTGAGTACTATTGGTGTTATGTTCTTCGACAGGACACTTCACAACTTGCAATCACAACCATTCCGGTGGTGAATGAGTTTCCAGACGTTTTTCCTGATGAACTACCAGGGCTGCCATCGCACCGAGAAGTTGACCTTTCCATTGAACTCGAGCCAGGGATGAGACCTATTTCCAAAGCTCCTTACAGGATGGCACCGGCCGAGATGAAGGAATTAAAGATACAGCTCGAATATCTGTTGGAGAAAGGGTTGATCCGCCCAAGCACCTCGCCGTGGGGCGCGCCGGTACTTTTCGTTAAAAAAGAAAGACAACTCTCTACGCTTGTTCATCGACTATAGGGAGCTGAATAAGGTTACTATCAAGAATCGTTATCCACTACCAAGAATTGATGACCTCTTGAATCAGTTACAAGGGGCATTCGTGTTTTCAAAGATCGATTTACGGTCCGGATATCACCAATTGAGGATTCGGGAGGAAGATATACCCAAGACTGCATTTCGGTCGAGGTATGGGCATTACGAGTATATTGTGGTATCATTCGGGTTGACTAATGCCACAGCCGTTTTCATGGAACTGATGAATAGAGTTTTGATTGATTTCCTCGATAAATGCGTGGTGGTTTTTATCGATGACATCCTGATATATTCTCAAAGCCGACAGGATCACGAGGAACATTTGAGGCAAGTGCTGAGCGTGTTAAGGCAACACCAACTTTATGCCAAACTGTCCAAGTGCGAATTCTGGATGCCGGATGTAATTTTCCTCGGACATGTTGTCTCGGCAGAAGGTGTCAAGGTCGACCCACAAAAGATCGAGACAATAACGAGTTGGGAACCGCCGAAAAATGTCAAGGAGGTTAGGAGCTTCCTAGGACTGGCGGGTTACTATCGAAGATTCGTCGAGGCTTTTTCCTGTATCGCCCGATCGTTAACGAACCTACTGAGAAAGAGCACCAAATTTGTATGGACTGCAGACTGCCAGAAGAGCTTCGACGAGCTCAAGAGTAGGCTAACTACTGCCCCAGTACTAGTGTTACCACAGGGTATATAAGGATTCATTATATACACGGATGCATCCAAACATGGACTAGGGTGTGTCTTCATGCAGAATGGCAGAGTCGTTGTGTACGCATCCCAACAACTGAAGCCGTACGAAGTAAATTACCCGACACATGACTTGGAGCTAGCCGCGGTGGTGCATGCCCTCAAGATTTGGAGGCACCATCTCTACGGAGTTACTTGCAAAGTTTTCACGGATCATAAGAGTTTGAAATATATCTTCACGCAGAGAGAATTAAACATGAGACAGAGGCATTGGTTGGAGCTAATCAAGGACTACGATGTGGAAATCTCCTATCATCCCGGAAAAGCCAACATGATAACTGATGCTCTTAGTCGAAAAACTACACAAGAGGTGATGGTATCCAGCATAACAGTCCAGCCCAAACTGCAGCAAGATATCAGGAGAAGCAACACCGAAGTATGGGTACAACATAGGCAAGGACGATTATGCTCAATCAATATACTTTCGTCCTTACTAGACGAGATACGTCTAACACAGATGGAAGATCCTGAATTACGTGCGATTGGTGCAAGAATCGAGGAAGGAGATGTTTCTGACTATAAGATTCAGGATGATTTGGTGAGGTTCAAGAACAGGATATGTATTCCACCGAATGACGGACTGAAGCAAACTATACTAAAGGAGGCGCACTCCACTCCCTATTCTATTCACCCCGAAGAAAGTAAGATGTACAAAGATTTGCGACAGAGTTTTTGGTGGAAGAATATGAAATGGGAAGTTGCTAGGTTCGTCGCTCGATGTATGACGTGCCAATAAGTGAAAATTGAACACCGCATACCAGCCGGAATTATGCAACCCCTACCGATCCCGGAGTGGAAATGGGAGAGCATATCAATGGACTTTGTCACTAAGCTACCTACGGCGGTGGGAGGAAAGGATACGATTTGGGTCATTGTTGATCGATTGACAAAATCAGCACATTTCATTCCTATTCAAGAGACAACCGGGACAGAGCAGTTGGCCATCATTTTCATCAGAGAGATCGTAAGACTACATGGTGTTCCCTCATCCATCATTTCGGATAGGGACACCAGATATGTGTCTCATTTTTGGAAATTCGTCCATAAAGCTATGGGGACCCAAATACACTTTAGCACGGCTTATCACCCTCAGACAAATGGACAGACCGAGCGTACGATTCAAACCTTGGAAGATATGTTGAGGGCATGCGTGCTCGATTGGGGAAAGGATTGGGCTAGACATTTGGGATTAGTGGAGTTCTCGTACAACAACAGCTGGCATGCAAGCATAGGCATGGCACCATTTGAGGCCCTGTATGGGCGAAGATGTAAGTCACCGTTATGCTGGGATGATGCCTCCGACACCGCGGTTACCGAGTTGGATCTTATCCAGGAGTCCATTAAGAAGATCTCTATCGTTCGGAAACACATGCTAGCCGCACAGAGCCGACAGAAATCTTATGCCGAAAACCGACAGCGACCGTTAGAATTTACGATCGGGGATCATGCTTGGGTCAAAGTATCACCTATGCGAGGTATTCGGCGTTTCGGCCAGAAGGGCAAGTTAAGCCCGAGATTTATTGGTCCGTTTGAGATATTGGACCGGGTAGGGAAACTCGCGTATCGATTAGCTCTACCGCCGCATCTGGATGGAGTGCATAATGTTTTTCACGTCTCTCAGTTAAGGAAGTATGTCTATGACCCGAGTCACAAGCTCAATTTCGGAGAAGTGGAAATTTCCGATGACGCTACCTTTAGAGAGATACCGATCGCCATTTTGGATCGGCGTGTGAAGATGTTAAGAAATAAAGCCATACCCCTCGTGAAGATTCAGTGGTCGCACCACGGCACGGAAGAAGCGACTTGGGAAACCGAGTCGAGCATGAAGGAGAGTCATCCCGAGTTATTTTCTTAAGTTTCGTGACGAAACTATTTTTAAGAGGAGTGATATGTAATACCTCCGGTATTCCATGCTTGATTACTTTGTAATGTGTGAATGTTTGGTAATGTGACGTCATTTCTATTTATGTATTCCATTGAGTGCTATATAATTGTACGATGTGAATGAAACGGGGGTGACACGCCTTGACGTCGTGGGACGATCGTCGGTGCGAATATGACGGTGGCCAACGTCTTGTTCCCCGATAATTGTTGACGAGTGGAAGGGATGGTCACCCCGAGATGGTTAGAATGCGGTATGAGGCTAAAGAGTTTATGTCTAACGCACGTTAAAGTTCTGTCTAACGCGCGCTATAACCCATGCCTAACGTACGCTATATTTCGATTGTTATGTACGTTAAGGTAGCTATATTACGTACGTAACGGGTGGGTCGGTCTCCCGACCAGAATCTTTCTTTTGACACGGACAGAGCTACTTTCGGCGGGCTAGAGGACAAACGAGTCAACTATTCGTAACGTAAGTTACGTCCCAAATTTAACGTACGTAACACTTGGGCACATTTCGGGCAGTGAGTTCTTTACGTACGTTGTCATTACACTATTACGTACGTAATACACCTTACGTACGTAACACTCTTATCGTTAACGTACGTTACCAAAACCAAGTTTTATAAAATGGCAATTCCCTTCTTCATTTGCACGACCCAACATCACAAACTATCACCCTTAGAGAAATTCCTAGCCATATACCCGGTTCTTAAGCCTCTTATACACTTGAATTAACATTGAGGAGGTGGATTCATGAGCTCCGGTGAAGATTATCCAAGTCGTTCAAGTCACTTCTCATCCTCCTCGTAGTTCTTGTAAATCCGCCAACTCTCTTCATTATTCTTCTTCCAATAAGGTAAGCCACCAATCCCTGGAGTTATATCTTCGATGTTTTCTTATTTATACTTATTAGATTGCGGGTATTGGTTAGATTTTTACTAAACTTCATAGAAAATCTTGTCGGATGGAATTGTAGTAACCGGAATTATCGTTTCTCACATGTTTCGTTTCATGCAAATCATACCTATCATACGAAATTCCATTTCAAATCATCGCTAGGAATGTAAAATTTGATGAATCAATTGTGGGAGAATTCGTAGTAATCCGTCACCGTCTGTTCCATTGTTCGTAGCCACCCTTACCTTGTGATTTTTGACACTTAGCAAACTAAGGAAAACAATTCGATAGTGTAATCAATATTGGGTATCAAACCACCAAAGTTATTGTGCAATAGAATCCGTCAATTGTAGTATTCGGAATATAGAATTGAATTAGAAAGCATGAGATTCGATTACGCCATAATAATTCGTTGACAACCGAAAAATGATAGGATTATCTTCTTGAGTAAATCGATATACCTAATGTTAATTATAGGATTGAACGGGATAATGGTACACAATACTTATAAACATAGAAACGATACTTATATCGACAATCAAAACTACACTAGGAATCCGATTAGGAAAGGGAGACTAGTTTTATTCATCATAATCTGTACGAGGTGTTAATCGGATATTTCGTGGCTAGGTTAAGCTCGAGCGGGCGTGGGGACTCCGTTATCACAAAGCACCTACTGTCGGATCACAGGCAAGTGAAATCTTGCTCGAGAATTTTCTAATATCAATGTTATACCGTATGTGCGTATGTGCCATTTTGATAAATGCCGACGTTTGTCTTTCTCTAAAAATGTTATAAATGGGCCGATGTGTTAGGGATAAAACCTGTATGGTACCCGTGTGGAAATGTGTTAGGGGGTAAGACCCGAATTGGGCGCCTATGTTCCGGGGTATTCCCGTGTGGATACTTCCGTGACCCTTGGTTGCGACCTTGGGGCTTATGTGATAAAAGAGAGAGACAACGTCGGTTGAGTGATGAAATATTCCCTGTGATTACTAGATACTGTGATTGTAAAGATGACGTATATCGTTGTTACTAGCTGTTATTTGGTATGCATTCTCTGACTCTGGTTACCTAGTATGATTCGTCGTACCAGGTAAAATTGTTCATCATGTGCAGGACATTCCCGAGGGGTCCGGTCAGACTTGAGCGGTGTTGGAATTACCTCTAGCCACTGCTTAAATTGGAATAAATTGTTTTCTTTGGAAAAACTTTTGTTGTGTAATAATTGGACTTCAAATGACATTTTTCCTTAAACCTTTCGACTCACGTTATGTAAACCTTGAATTTAATGTTTTATCGCGATTTTCTTAAAATGCCTATTTTTCTAACTAACCTTGTGGGTCCCACGTGGGATTCACAGCACTGTAATACCTCGAGATACTTTGGGGGTGTTACAAAATGGTTCACACTCGAACAAGCAGTCAATACCAATACGACTCACACAATCCAGAGCAATAAAAGAGTGGGTGGCACCCGAATCGAAAAGCACTGGAACTGGATGAGAAAGGATCTGAGTGGTACCTGATGCCACTGGAACATATGTCTCCTCTGTGCGTCTCATCTGGTACAAATGAGGATGCACTGAGCCTGAACTGGAAGTAGCCCGGCGGTCCCTGGCCTCGACCTCTACCACGACCCATACTCTGCGGGGTCTGAGTGATTGGAGCCTTATGATCCATGTTGTGCTCTCTCTGAATGGAGATGGTAGTCGGAGCTCTGGCATCCCTGGCGGCTCTCTCACAATGCGCTTCTCGGTGTCCGGTCTGCCCGCAAGTAAAGCAAGTAACTGGAGGAGAAGGGCAATCTTTCATCAAATGCTCATATTGGTTGTAGTTAAAACAAACCCTGCCATCAGAAGCAACGGACTGGACTGAACGATTACCCTGAGATCCTCCAGCCTGATGAAACGGCCTCTTCCCAGGTGTAGGGGCAGATTGTGCTCTCGAAAATCGGCCACTCTTGTCGGCTGAAAAACTGCCAGCCGTTTTCTATTTCTTGGCCTTGGTACCCAACTCTGATTCCGGTGCAGCCATCTCGATCGCTAGGGCGTGATCCTGATACTCCTTCAAGGTGACACACATGAGCGGTGCCATACTATGCTTGATATGCGGTTTCATGCGCATATTGAAATAACGGATCTTGTCGGCCTCAGTCCTCACCTGATCTTTTACGAATCCTAATTGCTGATTATAAGTGATGATGGCCTGAGAAATAGGCACATCCTGAGGTGTAGCGGTGAAGAACTCTACAATCCTGCGCTCCTTGACTGGCGGTGGACAATATTCTGCTTCCATAGCAGCCTTAAGTTCCTCCCAAGTGCCTAGACGGTCTCTGGGCGTCACAGCCTCCCACCATTCCGCAGCTTCTTTAATCAGGAGGTACTGAGCAATATGTACCCTCCTGTCATCGGGACAAGCGACGGCATCAAAAGTCCTGGCCAACTGAAATAGCCAATTCTCCCAACCGAGGGAGTCAGAAGAACTAGTGAAACGAGGGGGGTGGGTGCATCTTAGTTACTTTCTGAAGCTATTTACTAGCTTCATCCTCTGGAGTCGGAGGCGGATTCTGGCGTCCACCCTGGGCTATCTGAGTGAGTTGGGCTACCAACTGCTGAAGTACGGCAGTAGCCCCGACATCGGTGTTATTACCCGACGACACTGAATGAGAAGCCGAATCCGCAGAGGACTGAGAAAGTGAACCTTCCTCATTATTAGCACCACGTCCACGGCCTCGGCCGCGCCCCCTAGCTGGTCTACCGCGACATCTCAATATACTGAAGAAAATATGAAAAGGACAAGATCAAAAAAATTCACAATTTACAAGGTTGGTATCACAATTCACAATTCCGAACAACGCAAGAGAACGAATTACAGGAGTATAAGAGTTCGAGGAGACTTACAGCCACGGGTCGCACGAAAAGACGGTAGCATGATGATATTAGGCTCAACGACTGACTCAAACGACTTAACTGACAGACCCAAAATTAACCGACAGCCTAGGCATTCAAAACCTGGCTGCTCCGATACCATAAATGTAACACCCCAATTCATACATGGGACATTACACGCCGTAGAACCCTCATGAGGTCTACCAGGCTAACACATGACACATATTCCGTACATGAAAATCCCGAAGACACAATCATCAATGTAAAAATGGGGCTGTGGCCTCGGCCAAAACGTTTTAATAGACGTACGTGAAAATATAAGTCGATACCATATCATTGCCCACGCAGGGGACTTTAACCGAATACAATAAAACCAGTCAAATTCCGATACTCAAACAGTATAAATGACCGAACATAAATAAAGACTCGAGCCTCATAATCATGCCAATCCATCCTTTGCGTGCATATCCTGTGCCTGCTCCTCAGCTCCTCCGGTACCTGAAATGCATAAGATGCATTTCCCCCATTTAAGGGGTTAGCATTCGAATAGCTAGTGCAAGTATACAATTACACAACATTATATACAAATACGATTTTACACAATCATCTCAATCAGAAATCATTAGCCATAAATATTCCGGAATACTACATTGGCAATCAAATCGGTTATCAATTCATCACGATATCATAAAATCACAACTGGTATCCCGTGGTCGTACCCCTTAGTATCGACCCCCAGACATCCCGTTGAACGCTCCGGGTGGAAGGAACACAACTCACGCCCCCGAAAACCACAATTTATCATTCATTTTGAAAACATAACATACATAACGGAATGTAATACATGTACTTGCCTTGGATAAAATGAAGCGAAGGAAACGGCGAAGGAAAAAGGTTCCAGTCCGAACAATCTTCACAAATCCATTCCTAGCATAATAACGATATGCAACCAATCTCAATATTGTGAAAATGCAGGACTACATCCTAGTTCTACCCATTGGAACCATTCATCGAACACTACGTGGTCAAAAGGATTCAAATCTATGAACGGTGAACACCCTCGAAGTTTGATTCGTTAAGCTAAATTGAAATAAGGTATTACGACTATGCAACCATAATCTAACAATTCAACGAAGCTAAATCGGGTTAAAAAGGAAGAATCAAGACGAAACCCCCAAATCCCCCAAAACTAGGGTTCTAGAAAAATATACCTCGATTAGAAGATGAACAACGGATGGTTTGATGCTAGAGTGATGATATGATGACCCAAAAATTGCTTCACAACTAAGGTTGGACGGAATCGGATGAACCCTAGGCTGGATAAATCGCTCCCGTCACGATGGAAATGAAAGAATGAAAGAAATGAGAAAGAGACCCGATGTCCAGCCTAATAAACTGGGCAGCGTTACGGCCGTAATATGAGACCCGTTACGGCCGTAATTGTAGTCCAAAACTTACTGGACTGATTTCAACACATCTTTATGGCCATAACAAAGAAGACATTACGGCCGTAATGTACAGAGGTTTACGACCGTATTACATGCCACCTTACGGCGTAAGCCAGCCCAGAAAATTGGGCAGCCTGCCTGCAGCGAAGAATGAGTGGCTCGACAATCACCGAAAATAAAAATACCAGAGTAGAACCACTTGACAGCCTCCAATACACTACTGACGAGACAAATATCACGACCAATACAAATCCCCGATCACACGAAGATCGGTTAATAACAAATAATAACAACAATACCCAAAGTAACACGAATTTATAAAAATGGCCCAAACGTCCCAAAGTCACGATACAACGTCAGATTAACAATCTGAAACTCACAACATGAGCAACTCATCCATACGAACTCACGAAAACAGAGAAATAATGAAATCGAACGAGTTTTACGAGATCCGAACGTACATGCGACAAGATATAATTCAAGATGAAAATACGTAAAAACGTCCTCGAAACTCGTCCAAACGGAAAAACTCCAAGAACAACATAGATTGAGAATTCCAAAATAGTAACAAGCGAGTCATCCGAAATGAACATACACCAAAAATAGAAATTACCAAAAATAGAAAGTACAGATATTACAGTTTCAACTTGCCCCGGTCGAAGGTCTTGCTCTAAATCGACCTCCATTCTTTGATGGATCAAACTTCATGACACGGAAAAAGAAGATGTCGATATGCATTCGAGCATACGACATCGATCTATGGAAAGTGATATGTCTTGGTCTGAAAGTTCCAATGAATTCCAACGGTACACTTAAAACTTTCGAAGAGTATGATGATTCCGATTGGAAAAATGACCACTATAATTGCAAAGCCACGCAATTATTATATTGTGCTTTAAATCCGGAAGAACACAACCGGATATCATCGTGTGATCGTGCCAAAGAAATATGGAAGATGCTAGAAGTCACACACGAAGGCACAAATCAAGTCAAGGAGACAAAGATTAACATGCTTCTCCACGACTACGAGCTATTCCAAATGAAAAACTACAAATCCATTACAATCATGCTCAACCGATTTTCGATTATTACGAATGGATTAGCTTGTTATGGAAAACCCCTTTCGAGTAGTGAAAAAGTAAAGAAGATCCTACGATCACTACCTCGAGAATGGGATGGAACAGTTACAACGATTATGGAATCGAAAGATTTGAATAATATTGATTTTAGTACCCTCGTTGGTTTACTAATAAATTATGAGATAGTCCTTAAATCTCGGAATGCCAAGCCGAAGCTAAAGGAAAGATCGATAGCTTTGAAAGCTAAGATGTCTCTCAAAGAAGAAATCATGGTCGATGAAAGTGACGAAGAATCGGCATATTATGCCAAGAATATAAATAAGTTTCAAAACTTATTAAACCGGAGAAAGAAGGACATCAAATCGGGTGAATCTAAGAAATTCGACAACAATTGTCGAATCTGTGGTAAACTAGGCCACTTCGCAAAAAATTGCCAGAACGCAAATCCTAAGAAGGAAGTACTTGTTGCAACATGGAGCGATGAAGATAAAGATGATGATTTCAATCAAAATAATCTCGCTCTTATGGCATGAAGTTCATTCGACAAAAGTGACATCGAAAGTCAGGTAAGTACATCCTCTCAAGATGAACTTTTTGAAGCATTCGAATTATTGCATACAGATTTTCAAAATGCTTTATCTGAAATTAAATCCCTCCAAACGAAAAATAAATTATTGAAAACTGAAATTTCCAAAATTAAAGAAAAAGGGAAATTTATTGAAATCGATCATTCAAATTGCCTTGATATTGAAAATAATTTAAAGAATGATCTTTTGAAAGTTCAAAACGAACTTAAAGTTTTAACAAAGAAATTTTCTCTCAGAAACGAGAAATTTGAAACCATGCTTTCCATTCAAAAATATACTTTGAATAAACAGGGATTAGGATTCAAACCAAATTTTAAAACCGAATTCTTAAATTTGAAAATACCCCGTTGCGATAAATGTTTAAAAATTGGGCATCCTATTTCAAATTGTAAAAGCCCACATCGGACGATTAAAATTAAAAAGATTTGGATTCCAAAAGGAACCATTATTTCGAACATCGTCTATGTTTTGAAAGAAAAACCAACTTTTGGTTGGATCCCCAAAAACCAAAATTAATTTTCATCAATTGGTATTTAACTCAGGAGGAGTTTCTATTTTTTAACGGGAGATTTTTATGAGGGGGAGTTTACCTTTATATATATTTTATCATTATATAGTTAATCATAAATTGGTATCATTTATACACTTTTTGCTGATAACAAAAAGGAGGAGAAGAATGGAATAAAAGAAGAACGATATAAGGGGAGAAAAATGAGAGACAGCGTCATGGAAGAATGACAAGAAAAATAAAAATATATACGACTGATGAAAGAGTCAAAAAGATGAAGAAAGTAAAAAAAGATGCAAAAGAAAAGAAGACGTTAAAAATGAGAAGAAGTTGAAAAGGAGAAAAAGAAAAGATGTGAGTTGGAATCTAACAAAACGGACAAAGTCGAAAACTTTGATCTGTAGAATATACATATATTTTATTTTGCAGGTTTTATCCCATTCAAGGTGTTGTTTTGTAATCATCAAAAAGGGGGAGATTGTTGGAATATCTTATTCCAAATATTCATTATCGAGTTTTGATGATTAGTTGTTAAACAAAAGAAAACAACAATGAAGCAAAACAAAACAAGGAAGAATTCGAAGACGCTCAGAACGGGAAAAGTTACCTGATCAGATCAGAGAGCAAAGTTACCTGATCAGTCAAGAAGGAAAGTTACCTGATGAAAGTTACCTGATCAGACAAGAAGGAAAGTCACCTGACCTGAACTTTCCTGATGAATAACGCACGCTAGCAGGAAACACTACCGCACTCTAAGAAAGCTATCTGCAGATTCGATGAGCTACAAAGTTACCTGATGAAGATAGCGAACGCTACAATTGAAGCATAACGCACGCTATCAAAGGAATGTGACCGTTGTGAAGACTTTCAGATACGGAATGACATATGCAGTAACGAAATCATAGCGCACGTTACGGTTGAGGAATAGCGCACGCTATAGTGTTTGAATCCAATATAATCAATCCGTTGGAAGATTCGGTGGAAGTTCAGGAGTCAAAAGCTACAAACGAATATATGACGCAAGCAATGACACAATATTAATGCACGCTATAAGTAGATGTTAGCGCACGCTAACTGATAGAGGCAGTAGCCACTGGACTGAAGTTGCAAGCAGATAAAGTATGTAATCAGCAAATATTAACGTAAGTAACAGGCAATAGCGCACACTAAAAAAGAGCTAGCGCACGTTAATAAGTCAGCTGGCAGTAACGGCTGATTGAAGGAAAATGGCTATAAATACCAAACCATTTTGGTATCAAACCACACAACAACCATGAGCAAATCATATATACTTGTGATATCATTGTAAACATTCTCGTTGTTGTATTTGAGCTTATATTGATAAGTGTTTGAGTGTTATACACAAAAACATACACGAGAGGAAAAGAAAGGATAAGATTGGATTCGGTATTATTAGGATCAAGGATCTGGCATTATTAGAATCGCAATCTATATCCACATGAGGTTTGTCTAGTACCCATAGAAAGCTAGATAGGTTGATTCCTTGTCCGGTAGAAAAGGAAAACGGTTTAACTTGGACCGATAAAAATACAAGTGTGTGAACAGTTTATCTCGGACCGATAGAAGAGGAGAATTATAACGATAATCCCTCGACCGATAGAAGAGAGGTGCAGAGGTTGATCTTTAGCCTATTGAAAAAGATACGGAGAGAGACGTAGGCACGTTTGGCCGAACCTCTATAAATCTTGTGTCGTTTATTTTCCGCACCTATAAATACGCGTCCGCACAATAGCGCGTATACCAAATATTTCCCAATCACGTAACATACAAACCTTACGGCCGTAACATGTGGTAGTTAAGGCTATAAATTACCCACGTCTTTTATGTTTTGTTTGCTAAGTGAATTACGATCGTAAGGAAGGTTAAGTACGGTCATAGTGGTTCTTCAGCCTTCATTTCTGGCCCAGAATTTCTTGACTCTTGTGTTTTAGCCCCAAATCTTCTTTGGATGATTACTTTTAATATATAACTCTGCTTTTGAATACGGAAAAAGTGCTAGACTCATTTCGTAAAGATCTACAACATGAATACATAAAAACTCAATAAATAGACTCTCTAAAAAATATTATTTCTTGAGCGAATCATTAATTAAATACGATTAAAGCTTAATTTACATCTTCATCCCATAAAAATAAAGTTTTCTAAAACTAATTAAACAGAAGTCAAAACATTTAGACTAGCTCATAAAAATATGGGTGATATCAATACCAAACATGGATAAGTGTATAAATTGACACTTATCACACCCCAATGTTGGTATATTATCGGATATTTGCGCCGTTTTATGCGGAAGCGTAAATAAATTGCGGAAAATAAATCGCACAAGGATTTATAGAGGTTCGGCTATTAACGAAGCCTACGTCCTCTCTCGATGTATATTTTTCTTTAGGATAAGATCAAAACCTCTACGCCTCTCTTCTATCGGTCGAGGGATTACCGTTACAAGCTCGTCTTCTATCGGTCCGAGTAAAACCGTTTTTCGTTTTCTATTGGATAAGGAATCAACCACTCTAGCTTTCTATTGGTACTAGATAAACCCCACTTAAGATAGCGATTGTGATTCTAACAATGCCGGATCCTTGATCCTAATAACACTGAATCAAATCGTATCTTTTCTTTTTCTCACTCGTGTATGATTTTGTGTATAACACTCAATCACTCAATGTAAGCTCAAGATTACAACAACAATGTAAGTATATGATTCTCAGATGAATATCTCGTTTGCTTTGTACTCAAAAAATACCATAGGAATGGTATTTATAGGCATTTTCCTCAAACTAGCCTTTGGTGGCTGTTTTGACTTGCTAGCGTGCGCTAGCCTTCTTTTGTAGCGTGCGCTAGATCTTTCCAGTTTCAGTCCAGTAGCTTCGTTTCTTCTTTAGCGTACGTTATGCCTTCTTCCTTACGTACGTAACCTTCTTGTATTAGCGTGCGTTAATAACACATTGTAGCGTGCGCTAATACAATATATCCGTTGCATGGATTGTCAAAGTATCCGTTTGATATGCTGACTTTGACTTGCTTTTCCCAACGTTCGGATTGACTTGATTCAAACATATTAGCGTGCGCTAATCATACTTTGTAGCGTGCGCTAATGCTGACTTCATTGCATACGTTATTCTGTGTTTGAATTTCTTCACAACGGTAACATGACTTCGATAGCGTGCGTTAATGATAACGTGTAGCGTGCGCTATCTCATCAGCTGACTTCACTGCAGCTTACTTCGAAACTTGGCTGGAATGCAGATTACTCCTCGGTAGCGTGCGCTAACATATATGCCTTAGCGTGCGCTAATGCAGTCCAGATTGCAACTTTCTGCGACTTCGTCTGCTTCATCGTTTTGCTTCGCCTCGATGTTGTTTTGTTGTTTAGCAACTTTAATCATCAAAATACAAATTAAATAATGTGTGGAATAAATATTCCAACAATCTCCCCCTTTTTGATGATTACAAAACAACCCTTGAATTGGATATTCTGTAAAAAATAATATAAGTATATTTCTACGAATCAAAATTTTCGGCTTTGATCGTTTCGTTAGTTTCTCCAATTCTCTTTTCTTTTCGACATCTCCTTTATTTTTCGACTCCGTCGTTTTTCCATTTTTCAACTCCCCCTATTTGTATGCTTTTATTTTCTTTTCGACTTCTTCGATTTTTCTCATTTTTATCTCAATTCATCTCCTTCTCCTTATCTCAATTCATATCTTTCTCCCCCTTTTTGTCTTCATCAAAAAGTATAAAAATATAGAGTATATCAAATGAAATATAAGTATGCATGATACCAATTAATGCATTAATAAGGGTATAAGCTCCCCCTGAAAATATTGTTTCTCCCTCAAAAATATTCCTTCTCCCCCTCTTTAAAATATCACTTGTTAAAATTTATTTTTGGGGATCCAACCGATAGTTGGTTTTTCTTTTGAAACGTAGACGATATTTGAAATGTTTGTTCCTTTAGGAACCCAAATCTTTTTAATTTTTATCGTCCGTCTTGGGCTTTTGCAATTTGAAATGTGATGCCCGATTTTCAAACATTTTTCACATCGGGGTATTTTGAAATTTACAGATTCATTTTTGAAACGTGGTTGAATCCTAACCCCTCTTTATTTAAAGTATATTTTTGAACTGAGAGCATATTTTCAAATTTCTCGTTTCCGAGAGAAAATTTCTTCGTTAAATTCTTGAGCTCGGTTTGAATTTTAGCAAGATCATTTTTTAAAATATTCTCGTTTTCAACGCATTTTGAATGATCGATCTCGACAAATTTCCCTTTTTCAAGTATTTTGGAATTTTCAATTTCCAAAGTTTTATATTTAGACTTGAGGGACATAATTTCATTTAAAGCATTTTTATAATCCGTATGCAATAACTCGAATGCTTCAAAGAGTTCGTCGTAAGAATTACTTACTTGGCTTTCGACGTCGCTATCGTCGAATGAACTCCGGGCCATGAGCGCGAGATTATTTTGTTCAAGAAAATCTTCATCGGGGTCTTCGTCGCTCCATGTTGCGATTAGAACCTCCTTTTGCTTTACTCGACAGTTCTTAGCAAAGTGGCCTGGTTTGCCACATAATCGACAAGTGTTGTCGAATTTCTTAGGTTCGCCCGCTTGAATGTGCTTCTTCCTCCGGTTTAATAAGTGTTGTAACTTATTAATATTTTTGGCATAATATGCCATTTCTTCGTCGCTTTCGTCCACCGGGGTTTCTTCTTTCTTCTTCGACATTTTAGCCTTGAAGGCTATCGACCTCTCCTTCGGTTTCGGTTTGGCATTCCGAGATTTTAGAACAATCTCGTAGTTGATAAGAGAACCAACGAGAGCACTAAAATCGAGAGTATTTAGATCTTTGGATTCCATTATTGCCGTAACCGTACCGTCCCATTCTCGAGGTAGTGATCGGAGAATTTTCTTTACTTTCTCACTACTCGAAAGTGGTTTTCCGAAACATGCTAATCCATTAGTGATAACTGAAAATCGGTCAAGCATAATCGAGATGGATTCGTCGTCCTTCATTTGGAATAATTCATAATCGTGAAGGAGCATGTTTATCTTCGTCTCCTTGACTTGAGACGTACCTTCGTGTGTTACCTCAAGCATTTTACAGATTTCTTTGGCACTATCACACGATGATATCCGGTTGTGTTCTTCCGGATTTAAAGCACAGTATAATAATTGCGTCGCTTTGCAATTATAATGGTCGTTTTTCCAATCCGCATCGTCATACTCTTCAAAGGTTTTGAGAGTTCCGTTTGAGTTCGTCGGAATTTTGGGACCAAGACAAATCACCTTCCAAAGTTCGATGTCGTAAGCTCGAATGAATATCGACATCTTCTTCTTCCAAGTCATGAAGTTCGCGCCATCAAAAAATGGTGGTCGATTGAGAGCAAGGCCTTCGACTGGAGAGATTTGAAACGCCATTTTGGATCTTCTCCTCGGATGTTAAGCCGCGTATTGGAGTACCGCTCCGATACCAATTGTTGGTATATTATCGGATATTTGTGCCGTTTTATACGGAAGCGTAAATAAATTGCGGAAAATAAATCGCACAAGGATTTATAGAGGTTCGGCTATTAACGATGCCTACGTCCTCTCTCGATGTATCTTTTTCTTTAGGATAAGATCAAAACCTCTACGCCTCTCTTCTATCGGTCGAGGGATTACCGTTACAGGCTCGTCTTCTATCGGTCCGAGTAAAACCGTTTTTCCTTTTCTATTGGATAAGGAATCAACCACTCTAGCTTTCTATTGGTACTAGATAAACCTCACTAAAGATAGCGATTGTGATTCTAACAATGCCGGATCCTTGATCCTAATAACACCGAATCAAATCGTATCTTTTCTTTTTCTCACTCGTGTATGATTTTGTGTATAACACTCAATCACTCAATGTAAGCTCAAGATTACAACAACAATGTAAGTATATGATTCTCAGATGAATATCTCGTTTGCTTGAAGTTGTTGTACTCAAACAATACCATAGGAATGGTATTTATAGGCATTTTCCTCAAACTAGCCGTTGCTGGCTGTTTTGACTTGCTAGCGTGCGCTAGCCTTCTTTTGTAGCGTGCGCTAGATCTTTCGATTTGATCCGGTAACCCGTTTCTTCTTTAGCGTACGTTATGCCTTCTGCCTTACGTACGTAACCTTCTTGTATTAGCGTGCGTTAATAACACATTGTAGCGTGCGCTAATACAACATATCCGTTGCATGGATTGTCAAAGTATCCGTTTGATATGCTGACTTTGACTTGCTTTTCCCAACGTTCGGATTGACTTGATTCAAACATCTTAGCATGCGCTAATCATACTTTGTAGCGTGCGCTAATGCTGACTTCATTGCATACGTTATTCTGTGTTTGAATTTCTTCACAACGGTAACATGACTTCGATAGCGTGCGTTAATGATAACGTGTAGCGTGTGCTATCTCATCAGCTGACTTCACTGCAGCTTACTTCGAAACTTGGCTGGAATGCAGATTACTCCTCGTTAGCGTGCGCTAACATATATGCCTTAGCGTGCGCTAATGCAGTCCAGATTGCAACTTTTTGCGACTTCGTCTCCTTCGTCGTTTTGCTTCGCCTCGATGTTGTTTTGTTGTTTAGCAACTTTAATCATCAAAATACAAATTAAATAATGTGTGGAATAAATATTCCAACACCCAAAACTTGAGTTCTTGCTAGTCCTGAGCAAGACTGTTTTGTTAGAAAATAATAAAGAAAATAAAACACACATGAATTAAAGAAAAATGCATATTCATATATATATATATATATATATATATATATAGAGAGAGAGAGAGAGAGAGAGAGAGAGAGAGAGATCAAACTGCCATTATTACACAATAACCAACTATATACTGCAGATAGAAATGAATCAAGATTCAAAATAAATCTACTTTTATTTTGAAGTTAAAACTCGATTTTATATGTAATTTCCAAAATGCAGTTTTATTCCACCCAAGAAGGTTCCCTATTTTCTTTCCACTCGTGACTCACACGATTCTCGTAAATGGTTATTCTCGATCACTCATTCAATTATAGGGAGAATTCATCGGTGTCATCAAATATTGTGATAGTTCACGAAATTGAGTGTAACATTAACAGCCACCAAATAATTCAAAATCTGCTCATAATCTACATCCCTTTATTTAAGCAATATAAGATAATTATTCGACAAAAATACAATGTTCCAAATTGTCAAGCTTTCTAATTAGTCCATGTAGCAAGTGTTTAGTCGACGACTCCCTAACTCATCACTCAAAGCATCAGGTTAAAAACCCTTAAAGAATTAATAACTCAAACTATCGAACAAAATTAGATACCCATTTTTTTTTTCATATTTTTATATATTTATGTAAAACCCCCTAAATTCGATAACTTATCACATGTACAATGTATCAAATCATGATGTAATTTAATAATAGTTATTTTATGTCATGATATAACCTACATCTATTTTATTTTATTTCACTCTTTAACTTTGTAATTTACTTAATAAACCAAATAATAAAAATTAAAATAGTGTGTTGATTCAACTATTGGGCTAATTGTCAACACTATGTGGACTCACTAATGGACTCAACCCAACTTATTAAAAATCATAAGATGTAACACCCCGAGATATTCAGAGTATATTACAGCGCCGTGGACCCCTACATGGGACCCACCAGGTTACAACAAGAAAACCCCACTCGACTAACCATCTCGGTTAGCGAGGAGACACGTTTTAATAATATGACATATAAAGATGCGCCCGGAGCAACCGGCAATATAAGCATCATCCAACAATGTAACAATTTAAGGTGATACAATACGGAATTTGAAATGAAAACCTAAGTACTCGCGAGTACAATCTATAAGTTTAAAATTGTGGGAACAACCATATCGAAATGGACAAAATAAATAAGAAGACCCAAGTGCACATGTCAACGACCCTGGCCAACATCCTCGTACTGTCCCGGTGCTCGCTCGTCCGGATAAGCATAACCTGAAATCCATAACAAGAATTTCCCCAAAACGGGTCCCCCAAAGGGGTTAGCAATTACGCTAGTACAAGTAATCAAGGCAAACCAATCGCTTACACAATTCATAGCACATGCACCAATATCATTTCAAAAACCAAAACCAGACATGTCTTTTCCGGAAACAAACAGTCAAACAATTTGCCTTGGGAACAGAGTAATATCATAGATCCCTTGAGGCCTCTAAGGACCCTCCCGTGGCCACATTATAAAAATAAAACACGCACATGCATCGCCTTGGGAGCAGTAATATCATTGATCCCTTGAGGCCTCTAAGGACCCTCCCGAGCTGGCTAGCTATACAAACTCATGAATCCAGGACTCAACCCTTTGGATTCCCTCCGTGATCCCGTCGGACCAACCCGAGGTGAGCAAATCACACACAAAGTACATTACCATTCCATGTTAAGCATAAAGGTTTCCAAAAATACTTGCCTTGAGTAATTGATGACGCAACGAACGGAGAGGATAATCACCGACGAACGCTAAGAACCAACGGAAACGAACCTAACGATTTGAAGAACGTAATCACAACCAACTCTAGACGAATATGGAAATGGAATACCCCCGAGAACCCGCCTACGATTCATGTATATTCGTACAAAAATAACAACGAGGGCGGACCACAACCAAACCTTCTCGATTCCGTAAAAACCACAAAATATACCATGAATCTGTAGGAAAGTTAATGATACTAACAATATTAATCGTATTCATCAAGAATCCACCAAAAAAATGGAAAGAATCGGACAAAAACCCCAAAATCCCCAATTATCCAAAAGGTAGGGTTCCAAGAGATATTACCTTTGAAGATTCAAGTCTTAAGATCCGTAGAACACGCGTTAGATTGATTATCTGGGCTTCACAACCGAAGAAGAATGATGAAAATCAACCCCCAATTGATGAATGATGAGAAGCTCTCCTCCTATCTCACTCTCTCACGTAAATGGAAGAAAAAGAAAGAAAATGAGCTGCTCTAGCTCAAAACAACACAATTATAGGGTTGACCGCATTGTGTGCCGCGGCTCAGCCGAGGTGTGCCACGGCACAAGCCCAAAAACTGCTCCCAGGGTTCGGCAATGTGCCGCGGCTCAGCCGGTGTGTGCCGCGGCACCCGGTACAGTCGGGTTTTGGCCGAAAATGCCACACGAGTGTGCCGCGGCCCCGGATAGGTACGCCGCGGCACACAGTAGAGTCCGCTCGGCCAACAACTGGAGAAATGTGTGTGCCGCGGCGCACACACCTTGTGCCGCGGCCCACACCCCCTTTTGGGTCCTAAATGATGAAAAAATGATCCGGGAAGAGAATAAAAGCAATAGGAATCAATATTTGGGAACCAATAACACGAAATGGGTCCACGGCAACCCCTAAATGGCGGTTCCGCACAACAATAACGAGAATACAGTTCAACAGATGACAGGAAGGATACACTGAAAGATACACGAGGGTCACTACGATCGAGAAATACACCAAAAATGGAAATACAAGGGAAAGAAAAATACGGATATTACATTCTACCCCTCTAAAAACAAGTTTCATCCCGAAACTTAAGAAACAAACAACTCAGGGTACCTAGCACGCATGCTATCCTCGGTTTCCCAAGTTGCCTCCTCGACACCGTGTCTCGACCACTGCACCTTGACTAAGGGAATGGTCTTGTGCCTCAGTCGTTTCTCACGATGCTCCAAAATCTTTAAGGGACGTTCCTCGAAGGTAAAATCTTCGGCAATATCGATCTCACCATAATCGATGATATGACTAGGATCCGGGACATATTTCCTCAGTTGAGAAACATGGAAGACGTTATGAACACGACTCAAGGCTGGAGGTAGCGCCAAACGATATGCCAAATCACAGACTCGCTCAAGAATCTCGAAGGGTCCAAAAAATCTCGGACTCAACTTCCATTTCTTCCCGAAGAGAAAAACTCCTCTCGTCGGTGACACCTTTAGCAAAACGTGGTCTCCCACCTCGAATTCTAAAGGTCGACGACGGACATCGGCATATGACTTCTGTCGACTCTGGGCAGTCAACATCCATTCCCGAATTAATTCTATCTTCCGCCTCGTCTCTAAAACGACATCCGGCTCGGTCCCGACTAAATCGGATGCCTCATTCCAACAAATCGGTGATCGACATCGCCGCCCATAGAGTGCCTCATATGGTGCCATCTGAATCGACGCGTGCCAACTATTGTTGTACGTGAATTCGATTAATGGCAAATGCTCCTCCCAGTTGCTACTCCAGTCGAGAGCACAAGCATGCAACATATCCTCGAATGTCTGGATAGTGCGTTCCGACTGTCCATCTGATTGGGGATGAAAAGAGGTACTCAAATGCAAATGGGTACCCAACGCCTTATGCACCGCCTGCCAAAAGTGCGATACAAAACGGCCATCACGATCCGAAACAATAGACTTCGGAGTACCGTGAAGCTTCACAATCTGTGCAATAAACACACGAGCCAACTTTTCTGGACCCCAAGTGTCCTTGATGCCCAGAAAATGTGCCGACTTGGTTAGACGATCAACAATCACCCATACCATATTCATGCCTGACCTCGATCTCGGCAAACTCGTAACAAAATCCATCGATATATCTTCCCATTTCCATTCTGGAACGGGAAGTGACTGTAATAACCCAGCCGGTCGCTGATGCTCGATTTTGACCTGCTGACAAGTCAAGCATCTCACTACAAACTGTGCGACCTCCTCCTTCATATCATTACACCAGAAATTCCTCCTTAGGTCCTTGTACATCTTCCTCGAACCAGGATGAACGGAATAAGGTGTAGCATGGGCTTCTCGCAAAATACTCTGTCTCAACTCTGAGTCGTTCGGCACACAAAGCCGACTCTGAAATCTCAAAACACCATCCTCGTGAATCACAAACCCAGGAGACTTTCCCTTAAGAACGTTCTCTCGGATTTGAGTAATCATCGGATCCTCTAATTGCTTCAGCTTAATTTCATCGATCAAAGACCAAGAAATATCTAAAGCACAAAGTTGCCTGACAGCTCCAGGCAACAAAACCTCAACATCTAATTCGATCAAAGCCCGCCGAAGCTCGGACTGAGATGTAAGGACCTCAAGCGTTCGCAACGCAATCGGTTTCTGACTCAAGGCGTCGGCCACGACGTTCGCCTTGCCCGGATGATAAAGGATTTCGAGGTCATAATCCTGAATCAGCTCTAACCACCTCCTTTGTCTCATATTCAACTCCCGCTGAGTAAATATGTATTTCAGACTTTTATGATCGGTAAAAATCTGACATGTAGAGCCGAAAAGATAGTGACGCCAAATCTTGAGCGCAAAAACAACTGCCGCTAACTCCAAATCATGAGTAGGGTAGTTCAGCTCATACGGCCTCAACTGTCTCGACGCATAAGCGATGGTCTTACCGTGCTGCATCAATACGCACCCAAGACCCTGACCCGAAGCATCGCTATAAACGGCAAAACCCTCCTTGCCACATGGCAACGCTAAAACCGGGGCTGAGGTCAAACGCTTCTTCAGCTCCTCAAAACTGGACTGCCTCTCGTCATTCCAGACGAATTTCTCGGATTTTTGGAGCAACTGTGTAAGTGGCCGAGCTAGTTTCGAGAAACCCTCGACGAACCTACGGTAGTAGCCAGCCAATCCCAAGAAACTACGGACCTCCTTCACACTTGTGGGCGGTGCCCAATCCAACACTGCCTCAATTTTCTGCGGATCTACACGAACTCCCTCGGCTGAAATCACGTGACCCAAAAACATCACTTCCTTCAGCCAGAACTCACATTTCGAGAACTTCGCATAGAGTTGCTCGGTCCTCAAAATGTCTAACACTATCCGCAAATGATGGGCATGCTCTTCCTCATTCCTCGAATAGATAAGAATATCGTCAATGAAGACGACGACACACTTATCCCAATACTCGATAAAAACTTTGTTCATCAATTGCATGAACACCGCCGGCGCATTAGTTAACCCGAAAGGCATAACTACAAACTCATAATGTCCGTATCTCGTCCAAAAAGCTGTTTTCGGCACATCGGACTCCCTTACCCGGAGCTGATAGTACCCCGATCTCAAATCAATCTTCGAGAATACCGCAGCTCCCTGCAACTGATCGAACAAGTCATCAATTCTCGGCAAAGGATACTTGTTCTTGATGGTCACCTTGTTTAGTTCGCGATAGTCGATACACAAACGCAGTGAACCATCCTTCTTCCGCACAAACAGGACCGGTGCGCCCCAAGGTGAGGCGCTCGGTCGAACATATCCCGACTCAAGAAGCTCACTCAACTACTTCTTCAACTCTGACATCTCTGAAGGTGCCATGCGATACGGCGCCTTAGAAATAGGAGTCGCGCCCGGCTCTAACTCTATAGCAAACTCGACCTCACGATCCGGTGGCAATCCCGGTAACTCGTCAGGAAATACATCAGGAAACTCACTAACGACTGGAATCGATGAAAGCTCGACTCCACCATCCTACGCCTTCAGGGCGTAACACCAATAACCAGTACACCCCTTTCACAGGAAAGTCATCGCCTTCAAGGCATTAATAACGAACTTCTGGTTTCCCCTCTTTCGCCCTGCGAAAGAGTGCTCGGTGCCATCCTCGGCTAACATAGTAATGATTCTCGTGCGGTAGTTCATGATTGCGCCATGCCGCTCGAGCCAATCATTCCCGAGAATCAAATCCTCACCCTCAATATTAACGACAATAAGATTAGAGAGCCAAGCTCTCTCACAAATAAACACAAAGCAGTCTCGGACCTCTCGATCACCGACAATTCTATCACCGCTAGGAAGTTTAACGACGAAAGGCTCGCAAGGTAACAAGCAGTCGAGACTCAAATGGCGTACACACTCTAGAGAAATGAGTGAATGCGTAGCACCCGAATCAAAAAGCACACCGACAGGATGAGAATGGATATAAACGGTACCTGTCGCCACAGTAGCTGCTGGGTCATTGGCCCTCCTCATCTCGTATATATGCGGCTGGGCAGAGCCGACACTGGAAGCTCCTCCTCTAGCGGGTTGACCCCAACCTCTACCATGGCCGACACTAGGTGGAGGTGGCGGATCAAATGAGCCCTGGCTCACACTCGGTTCCATAGGTGCTGGGTGAATAACGGGCGCCGCGAAGCTGTTTGATCTGTTCACAAAAGAGGGCCTTGTGGCCCAACTGTCCACAAGTATGACAAGTAAACTTCGTAAGAGAGCACTGTCGGTTCCTATGGCCCTGTACACCACAGTTAAAGCATGTGGGTTCACGAGCAAAGGTTCCGGCAGCACCCCGAAAGCTCCCAGAGAAACGAGCCGAACCGCCCGTAGAAATATTTGCAGCTTGAGATTTCTGCTGGCCTCCACTCTTAGGACCAGAAAAATTTCTGACCGACTTCTCCTTCTTGCTCTCACGAGCCAAATCACTAGCCGTCACTGACATATCATAAGCGAGGGCCCTACTCTGATAATCCTTCAAGGTAGTGCAGACGAGTCCAGACATATAGTCCCGAATGGACAGTTTCATTCTCCTGGAAAAATGGAAAATTTTGTCGCTCTCTTCGACAACTTGGGTTTTCACAAAACCCAACTCCTTGTTAAAATCGGCAATAGCTTGGGATACGGGAATATCCCGTGGTTGAGCATCATAGAAAGCATGCACTCGAGCCTGTCTGACTGGCCATGGACAATATTCGGTCTCCATCAATTCCTGGAATTCGGCCCACGAAGCAACATGGTCTTTGGGCCCAACGGCCTCCCACCAATCCATAGCATCCCCAGTGAGAAAGTACTGGGCAATAGGGACCTTACGATCCTCGGGACAGTTGGTGGCAACGAAGACTTTAGATATCTCCTTGATCCATCCCTCCCAGCCGATCGGGTGCGAAGCTCCCGAGAACTGAGGAGGATGCATCTTGATGACATCCTGAAGCCAGCGATCCGCCCCGCCCCGATTAGCATGGGTCGGATCCAGATTCTGAACCGCCTGAGCTATTTCCGCCATCTGGTTAACCATTTGCTGCATAACAGCCGCAATACCAAGATCGGCGCGCTCCTGAGAAGAAGCATGACTGTGACGGTCGCCGGTACTGCCGGCTCCTAAAGAATGCGATGTGGCCGCCCCACCGGCTGCCGCACGTCCACGACCACGTCCACGACCACGACCACGACCAAGACCACGGTTTCCTCCGGCATCCATACTGGTGTTAAGAGATAACAGAAGTATATCGAGGATGAGTAAGGAAGGAAAAAAGCAACTACGATGATAAGCAAAGGAGGGAGAATAACCACAGTTCAAGAAACGGAATAGAATACGAGAAAGTAAAGAATCGAGTAAGGAAACTTATGAACACTGGAAGTACTGAGATGCCGGCAGCGGTGTGACAATGTGCAAAACAAAACACGACTAGACCCAAATAACTGACAAGCCTAGGTATCCATAAACCTAGATCTCCCATACCATTTTTTGTAACACCCCGAGATATTCGGAGTATATTACAGCGCCGTGGACCCCTACATGGGACCTACCAGGCTACAACAAGAAAACCCCACTCGACTAACCATCTCGGTTAGCGAGGACACACGTTTTAATAATATGACATATAAAGAGACGCCCGGAGCAACCGGCAATATAAGCATCATCCAACAATGTAACAATTTAAGGTGATACAATACGGAGTTTGAAATGAAAACCTAAGTACTCGCGAGTACAATCTATATGTTTAAAACTGTGGGAACAACCATATCGAAATGGACAAAAGAAATAAGAAGACCCAAGTGCACATGTCAACGACCCTGGCCAACATCCTCGTACTTTCCCGGTGCTCGCTCGTCCGGATAAGCATAACCTGAAATCCATAACAAGAATTTCCCCAAAACGGGTCCCCCAAAGGGGTTAGCAATTACGCTAGTACAAGTAATCAAGGCAAGCCAATCGCTTACACAATTCATAACACATGCACCAATATCATTTCAAAAACCAAAACCAGACATGTCTTTTCCGAAAACAAACAGTCAAACAATTTGCCTTGGGAACAGAGTAATATCATAGATCATGCCCGAGGCCTCTAAGGACCCTCCCGAGCTGGCCACATTATATAAATAAAACATGCACATGCATCGCCTTGGGAACAGAGTAATATCATTGATCCCGCCCGAGGCCTCTAAGGACCCTCCCGAGCTGGCTAGCTATACAAACTCATGAATCCAGGACTCAACCCTTTGGATTCCCTCCGTGATCCCGTCGGACCAACCCAAGGTAAGCAAATCACACACAAAGTACATTACCATTCCATGTTAAGCATAAAGGTTTCCAAAAATACTTGCCTTGAGTAATTGATGACGCAACGAACGGAAAGGATAATCACCGACGAACGCTAAGAACCAACAGAACCGAACCTAACGATTTGAAGAACGTAATCACAACCAACTCTAGATAAATACGGAAATGGAATACCCCCGAGAACCCGCCTACGATTCATGTATATTCGTACAAAAATAACAACGAGGGCGGACCACAACCAAACCTTCTCGATTCCGTAAAAACCACAAAATATGACTAACAATATTAATCGTATTCATCAAGAATCTACCAACAAAACGGAAAGAATCGGACAAAAACCCCAAAATCCCCAATTATCCAAAAGGTAGGGTTCCAAGAGATATTACCTATGAAGATTCATGTCTTAAGATCCGTAGAACACGCGTTAGATTGATTATCCGGGCTTCACAACCGAAGAAGAATGATGAAAATCAACCCCCAATTGATGAATGATGAGAAGCTCTCCTCCTCTCTTACTCTCTCTCGCGTAAATGGAAGAAAAAGAAAGAAAATGAGCTGCTCTCCCTCAAAACAACACAATTATAGGGTTGACCGCATTGTGTGCCGCGGCTCAGCCGAGGTGTGCCGCGGCACAAGCTCAAAAACTGCTCCCAAGGTTCGGCAGTGTGCCGCGGCTCAGCCGGCGTGTGCCGCGGCACCCGGTACGGTCAGGTTTTGGCCGAAAATGCCACACGAGTGTGCCGCGGCCCGGACGGGTGTGCCGCGGCACTGACTCGGCACTGACTCGGCAGTGTGCCGTGGCCCCGGATGGGTGCGCCGCGGCACACAGTACAGTCCGCTCGGCCAACAACCGGAGAAATGTGTGTGCCGCGGCGCACACACCTTGTGCCGTGGCCCACACCCCCTTTTGGGTCCTAAATGATGAAAAAATGATCCGGGAAGAGAATAAAAGCAATAGGAATCAATATTTGGGAACCAATAACACGAAATGGGTCCACGACAACCCCTAAATGGCGGTTCCGCACAACAATAACGAGAATACAGTTCAACAGATGACAGGAAGGATACACTGAAAGATACACAAGGGTCACTACGATCGAGAAATACACCAAAAATGGAAATACAAGGGAAAGAAAAATGCGGATATTACATAAGACTTGAAGTTACACTTCAAAGCCCAACCCAACTAATTAAATCCTTTACCATTTTAATTATACTCTTAATTTAACAAAAGATATACCCACGGAGCATTTCACTAGCAACGCCTCAACTCAAAGAACATAGCTCTCCACTACAATGTTCTGCCCAAAGAAACGACCGCCTCACCGTGCTTGCCCGACCACCTAGGTTATCGAACACTCACGTACCGGTACGTCGCTCCCTCGAGCTACCCAGACGGCTAAGCGAAATCTCGGTCGAATAATTACTAGGAAATGCCCACAAGCGATGGGGCACCGCTTTACCGAACCCACCGAGCAATTTCCGAACATGCATCTAATCGCAGAACATGGCAGCCCACTACGATGTTTTGCCCCAACAAGCGACCACCTCACCATGCTCGTCCGATGACCCAATAAGTTATCAAACGCTCACGTACCGGTACGTCGCTCAGTGAGACTGCCCACCCAAGCAGCTTACCAAACTCCCGTTCGAGACAATGCCAGAAAAAGCCCACGAGCGGCGGAGGTTACCGCTCGACCGAACCAACCAACTCACGGACAGCATCTCAAATACAAAATCTAGCTTCTCTACTGCGATGTTAGCACAAGAAAGCAACACCCGCACCATGGTCGCCCGACTACCAGGTTGGTTATCGAATGCCCATGTTAGAGAATGCCGCTCGCCCACACTACCCACCGGAGCAAGTCGCCGGAATCTTGTTCTCGACACTGCCGGAAAACTTTCTTGTGTGTTTCTTTAGAGGGCGGCTGCTGCACTCGGCCCTTGGAAGTTACTCGCAAGTAAGCAGCCAGCTCGCTGACACCCTCTCACACAATGCAAGAAATATCATACTCCAATAATCAAAACCACAAATCCGAATAATACAGAGTTTGAATACAGATAAAATACACCGTAATAAATCCGGATATTACATACTCTCCTACTAAAAAGGAGTTTCGTCCCGAAACTCAAGACGAAAATAACTCGGGATATCTGGACTTCATATCAGCTTCCGTTTCCCAGGTGGCTTCTTCCATTCCGTGACGTGACCATTGAACTTTGACCAAAATGATTGGTTTGTTCCTCAGCTGCTTAACTCGACTCTCGAGTATCTTGACCGGTCTTTCTTCAATCATCCCATCTGCGACTTGATCTCGCGAAATCAATGATATGGTAGGATCTGGTATATACCTCGTGGCGGGATACGTGGAACACGTTATGAACATGGCACAATGACGGCGGTAATGCCAATCTGTATGCCAACTCCCCAACTCTCTCGAGGATCTCAAATGGTCCGATATATCTCGGACTCAGCTTTCCTGTCCTTCCGAAACGAAAGATTCCCCGAGTAGGAGAAACCTTCAAAAGTATGTGGTCTCCAGTACTGAACAACAATGGGCGACGACGTACGTCTGCGTAAGATTTCTGGCGACTATGGGCGGTTAACAGCCTTTCACGAATCAAGGCTATCTTCTCTCGAGTCTGCATGATCAACTTTGGTTCTGTTCCGATCAAGTCTGACGAATCATCCCAACATAGGGGCGATCTACATCTCCTCCCGTATAATGCCTCAAACGGTGCCATCTTAATGGAAGCATGCCAACTATTATTGTAGGTAAATTCAATCAGTGGTAGATGAACTTCCCGATCGTTTGACCAATATAAGGCACAGGCCCTTAGCATGTCTTCCACCGTTTATATAGTCCTCTCGGATTGTCCGTCAGTCTGCGGGTGATAAGCTGTGCTGAAGTTCAATTCGGTCCCCAAGGCCTTATGAACTGCTTTCCAAAAGTGAGACACAAAACGGCCGTCCCGATCAGAAACAATGGTCTTCGGCGTACCATGCAATCGAACCGGGGGCCTTTCTTTTGATCACTTCATCATGTAACCGAATCATCAAAGGATCATCTGCCTGTCTAGATTTGATTCCTTCGGTTAATGATGAAGTTATCTCCATCACGCACAGTTGTCCTTGGACTCTTTGTAACCACACTTCAATTCCTTCTCGAATCATCTCTCGTTGAAGGCTAAGTTGGGAGGTCAGTGTCTCCAGAATCTGAATAGAAACAGGCTTGCGGCTGAGTGCATCGGCCACTACATTCGCTTTGTCTGGATGATACAAAATCTCCAAGTCATAGCCCTTGATCAGCTCTAACCATCTTCTTTGCCGCATGTTCAATTCTTTCTGACTGAATATGTACTTGAGACTCTTGTGATCCGTAAAGATCTGACAGTGAGTCCTGTACAGATAATGCCTCCAGATCTTCAAAGCAAAAACCACTGCTGCTAGCTCCAAATCATGTGTTGGGTAATTCACTTCATAAGGTTTCAGCTGTCGCGACGCATAAGCGATCACCTTATCATTCTGCATCAATACGCACCCTAGTCCTTGGTTCGAAGCATCACTGTAAACTATAAATCCTCCAGTTCCCTGTGGAAGTGATAGAATCAGTGCCGTCGTCAATCTCTTCTTTAATTCATCAAAGCTAACCTGACAAAACTCATTCCACTCAAACTTTTGAGTTTTCTGCAGGAGTCGAGTATGTGGGCGGGAAATTTTAGAAAACCCTTCCACGAATCGATGATAATATCCAGCAAGTCCTAAGAAGCTTCGGACTTCTTTCACGTTCTTTGGAGGCTTCTAATCCATAATTGCTTCAATCTTCTGAGGATCTACTCGGACTCCTTTAGCTGACACAACATGGCCTAGGAACATTACTTCCTTTAGCCAGAATTCACACTTCGAAAGTTTGGCGTACAATTGCTCGCTTCTCAAAAGTTCCAATACAATCCGCAAATGATGCGCATGTTCTTCCGGGCTCTTAGAATACCCCAGAATGTCATCAATGAACACGACCACAAATTTATCCAAAAATTCAATGAACACTCGGTTCATCAATTGCATAAATACAGCAGGTGCGTTAGTGAGACCAAACGGCATCACTACAAACTCATAATGTCCGTAGCGAGTTCTGAATGCTGATTTTGGAACATCAGATTCCTTAATCCTCAGCTGATGATATCCTGATCTCAGATCAATTTTAGAGAATACTGTTGCCCCTTGCAACTGGTCAAACAGATTATCAATCCGTGGCAACGGATACTTGTTCTTAATCGTCATTTTGTTCAGCTCTCGGTAGTCAATACACAGTCGAAGTGATCCATCCTTCTTTCGGACAAAAAGAACTGGCGCTCCCCAGGGTGAAACGCTTGGCTGAATATAGCCTTTGTCCAGTAACTCCTCCAGCTGCTTCTTCAGTTCGTACATCTCAGTAGGTGCCATACGATACGGCGCCTTAGAAATTGGTGTAGCTCCGGGTTCCAGCTCAATGGTAAATTCTACATCCCTTCGTGGAGGTAGTCCAGGTAACTCGTCAGGAAATACATCTGGAAATTCATTCACAACAGGAATGGATGAAAGTTCCACAATTTCGTCTTCTTTCTTCATTGCATAGCACCAATATCCAGTACAGCCCTGTTTCAACAATTTGACAGCTTTCATCGCCTTGATCAATTTTCCTGAGCTTCCCGGTTTCCACCCCTCGAACAATATTTCGGAACCATCGTTAGCGATCAGCGAGATATTCCTCCTTCGGTAGTTTATAATTGCTCCATATCGATTAAGCCAATCGTCTCCGAGTATCAGGTCGTCTCCTTACATTTCTATCACGATCAGATTTGAGAGCCACTCTCTGCCTCCGAATGATACAGGGAAATTTCTAGTTTCTAAGTTTCCGACAATCCTCTCTCCACTCGGTAAACCAACAACATAAGGTTCACAAGTATGAAAACTGGAAATATTCAAACGATTTACACAAGACAAAGATATAAAAGAATGCGTAGCTCCTGTATTGAATAAAACGCTAACTGGTTGGGAAAGGATGCGGGCCGATTGCACGATGCGACGGCGGCATCTGATCGTCTGTCCTCCTCATCTCGTCTGCACGTGTGGGAGCGAGATCCGGCTCTCGATGTCCCCTTTCGGTCCCATTGTCCTCTGCCTCGTCGCGGCCAAAATTGCAGGCATCGAACACTTTCTTTGCGTCTGTTGGATACTGACTTCCTTATGGACTGGCTGTGGTGTACGGGCTCTAAAAGACTTTGCCGCCTCTTCACAAAACACTGCCCGATGTCCCTCACGTCCACAATCGAAACAAGTCACGGCAGGAAGGGGGCAATTCCATCGATAGTGCCCCGTATGGGCGCAGTTAAAGCATTTCCTGGTAACATCAGTAATATTTGATGTCGCTCCGAAGTTTTTTTCGCTCCTAACTGGGTGCGGAGGTTTCTTGAAAGAGTGAAAGGATGACTGGGCCTTACGGGGCCCGCTGTTCTTGTGCTCTGTAAAAGTACCAGAGACTTTCTGTTTCTTGGTTTCCGAAAATTTCTCCATAGCTGCTTCCTTGATCTCATACGCCAACGCCTTATCCTGGTATTGACAGAGTGTAGTACATTCAAATCCGGACATGTACCTCTGGATTTCTGGTTTCATCCTCATATCGAAATGGATCATCATTTCTGCATCTGTTCTGACCAGATGTCGAACAAATGCCAGCTGCTGGTTAAACGTCTTAATTGCCTGGGATACTGGGACATCTGAAGGTTGAGCGGAGAAAAACTCCCGAACTTTGGCTTCCATCACAGGACGAGGGCAATACTGAGCTTCCATCATTAATCTAAACTCTGTCCAATTAGCATCATTGTCTACAGGCCGGATGGCTTCCCACCATTCGGACGCTTCCCCTATCAGAAAATATTGAGCGATAGAGGCTCTCGGTCAAATGCAGGCGATTAATTAGGAAATATTTTCTCCAGTTCCTTCAACCAATGGTCCCAGGTGGGAGTCTCAGAAATACCGTCGAATTTGGGTGGTTGCATCTTCGCCACCTCTTGCAGCCACCGGTCACCTCGATTTCCCATGTCTGGGATCCCTTGCTATCTCTCTCCCTGCTGTAGTCCCACCGCCACTTGCATTCGGTCCACGACTTGGGCGAACTGAGTCATCTGGTTCACCACTTGACGAAGGATCTCTGGTACAGCAGGATCTGGTTTGTTATTAATAGATTGTTGCGGATCGCCTGAGCTATGACTGGCCTGGTTAGAAGGCGACGCTTCTCTTTCATCATTTCTTCGTCCGCGTCCACGACCGCGACCACGTCCACGTCCGCCTCTCAACATACTGTAAGAATAAATACTCAATATACAGGAAACAACATCATTCTAATATTCGAGTATAAAGAGACACAACATGTAAAGAACGAGATAGAGTTTAGGAACTTACATCCACCGTTCGCATGAAGACGTAGGCAGTGCAGTGATGTCATTCACGGCCGGTTACCTCAAAAGACATAAATGACCCCTATTTTAACCCAACGGCCAAGATATCCATAATCTTAGCTCCGATACCATATTCTGTAACACCCCCGATATATTCAGGAATATTACAGCGCCGTAAATCCTTTACATAAGGATTTACAAGGCTGAAGAATTTAAACAAACATTAAAAGGTACTAACGAATGGAAATAACGAAATTACGATACAACAGTTCTGACCAAGTACGAAAAATAATACAATTGTTCAATAGGAACTTAATAATACATCACCAAATTCAAATTCATCATAAATGACTTCGTACTCGAGTACTTATTGAAATAACCAATAAACAACAGACAAATAAACCCGGTCGGGACATCACTCTGCACCCTCGTCGTCATGCAGCTCCAGTGGTTGTTTTCCCGCTCTCCTGGATCCTGAACATAAACAAAATGTTCACCCCCGAAGGGGTTAGCACAACGATGCTAGTACAAGTACCACAACATATTATTCAACGTCACACGAAGAATAATAATAATAACGTAAATGATAAAATGTCAAACGAGTCTTCTCCTGCGAGAAACTCAAACATAACATACACAATTGATAATCACAACATGATATCATAACATACACATGGTAATTCTGTCGATCCAGCGTTCACTGCCTAGAACCCACGATGATCCCGTCATACCAACCCGTGGTGGAAAAATCCGTTCGATGATCCAGCGCACGCTAGCATAGATCCCCGGATGATCCCGTCGGACCAACACGAGGTGGACATACAACAACGACATACATGCACAACAATATTTATAACATCAATACATAAAACAAATAAAGTACTTGCCTCGATTTGAAGACAAGAACAATACTTCCACGAAAACGAACACTCGAAGGTCCTCCTCCTCAATCAATCACGTAACAAGATCAAACCTTAACAAAAGAAATGATATAAGATTTATCTCACGTCGTACGAATGTTTAACAATTCGATTTACGGCCAAAAGTTCATAAAATGTAATGCTGAAGCGCTTAGCGCACGCTAAGTACTCGTGTAGCGTCGTTAAGTGCGCTTTCGATAGCGCCGCGCAAACAACAAAGCCTAGCGTCGCTAACTATGCATGGTCGATACTTCAGCGATCGATCGATAAATCGTCTGATGGCCTAGCATACGTTACGTACCAAACGTAGCGTACGCTAACTCGTGCTCGATAGCGCACGTTAATCTATATAGCTTAGCGTGCGCTAACTCTGCATGGCAGTTTACTGCTGGGCAGTAAACTGTTCTTATCATGATCAAAACAATGAAATCTTCCGTGATAATTCATGTTACCTCCATGAATATCATGTACATATGATTATGAATGATCTTACGGATAACAACAACTTCGGATTCAAGGATATGCATACCATTATAAAACCATATTCCATTTCGACTACAATTCTTCATATGACGATTCGAAAGGCTTAACGGTTGATATCAACACCTTATATCCATCGAAATTATCATGCTGTAGTTGTTTAACATTCCATCTATACTAGATAAATCCTTCCATGATCAATCCCTTAGATTCATCTAATAATAATGATGTTAAAGTCAAGTCCATGATTGTTATGAAGTCATCTACTAGATTCGGATTACCAATGATAGAAGCTTCCTTTACTTGTTCAATGTAATAAGATTCAAATCATGATGATCATAATCAAGGTACTTAAGGCTTATTCATCTCAATATTCCAAACATGATGTACTTTGGATAATTCACTTATGAAAATCAATATCTCGTTAATATGATCATCCAATTCTTTAGAATCCAACTATAAGTCTGGAGATAGGTTGAACATACCTTAATATGGTGAAAATCATTGAACCGTAAGATAGAAATGATTACTCCCAAGTGATAACCAATATACAAAGACCAACAAGGTGTGTTCTAAGTGTGTAGAAGGATTATTACAGCTCTCTGGCCTCTCAAGAAAGAAGAATGGATGAATGAAATGTAAGCCAAAACGGGTTGTTGTCCCATTTATAATATTCTGCATTTTAACAAGTTAGCGCACGCTACTAAGCTTTCCTTAGCACGCGCTAATAAGAGTTGACTTCAGAACTGTCCAGGTTCATCCGCGGGAATCTTATCCGGACCCATGTCCCGGCTGGCGCATGTGATAGCCGTCCCGCTCAATAATTGAGTTCTTAGCGCACGCAACTCCTACATGCATAGCGTGCGCTAGTAGTAGCCCGATAGCGCGCGTTAAGCTACATTCTTAGCGTGCGCTATCACGAGTTTGCATGAGAAATTTTGCATGTTTCTATACTTATGTACAATGATATCAATGCAAGAAATATCATACTCCAATAATCAAAACCACAAATCCGAATAATACAGGGTTTGAATACAGATGAAATACACCGTAATAAATCCGGATATTACATTGGATGTACCACGAGAAAATAATTCATTTTAAAAGTACGTCTCGAAATTTATTTTCTAAGATACTCAACGTTTTCAAAGATAATTCAATGGGCTAGAATGCCCAAAAATTTCAGGTAATTACACGGAACATTATAATGTCGTGGGGCCCACGCCAGAACCCACCAGGCTAAAAACCATTTACAAAAACGTCAAAAAGGCCGATGACGGTAATATTTCAAAAACTTACAAAAGCCATTTACAAAATACTAAATACCGTCATAAGAATTTCGCCAAAACGATCAAGGCCATTATGCCACAAACTCAGTTAAGGGTATCGGTTTTCGAAATAAAACTCAGTCGGTAAAATACCGAAAGCCATTACAAAAGAACTCACGCAGCGGATAAAGGAAATAAAGTCAAATATGCACAATCCAACAACACTACTCCTCATATGAACGAAATATGAGGGTCAAATAACCACATATCAAGAAATCAAAATCCATAAGAGGATTCCGTCACTTAACAAATAATCATAAAAATAGCTCGTGTCACACGAGGCACAACACAAAGAAGGGAGACCTACATCCACAGGTCGCACGAAGATGATGATCGCCCCACGATACTAATCACGACCAACAAACTCAGACGACGCATCGCGACACGACTCAGTCAGACAAAATCCGACGAGACAAAAACTCAACAGACACCACTAAATCCGACAGTCTAGGTTTCCACAACCTATGCTCCGATACCATTTATGTAACACCCCAAAATCCGCTCAGGGATATTAAACACCGTAGAACCTTTCCTCAAGGATCTACCAGGCTGGTAACGACATTGAACATCTCGACAATGCCTTCAAGGCTAAAATGACTCAGTAGACCAATTTGGTCTTTCAATAAATACATACAACTCAACCAAAACACATGCCCACGCAGGGGTCGAGTACAACACACTCCCGTACAATGGGGAAAGAATACTGCAGCGGAAAATAAAATACATCTAAACCAATATGACATCAATGGGTCCTCGTGTTATTAGTATCGTTCATATTTCATCATCCTTCATGTCGACCCTGTGCTATGCTCCAAAACCTGAATGCAATACAGACATCCACCCCCCGATTACTCGGGGGTTAGCAAAATTCCACTATTTTGCTAGTGCAAGTACAAAGTGCAAATACGAGCCATACAATTCAAGTTCCAAGAATAATAACAATCAAGAATCCTCAAAGATTCCAACATAACAAGAAAGTACTTCCCGAGGCAAGAGTTTGAGTAAGGCTTTCTAAAAACCGAGAGAATCACCAATCAAGGGAAAATAGTTTACAAATTAGTTTGATATGCCTTCGGGAGTTTTAATAGAAAACAATTTAGGATTATCGAATCCTTCTCTTTTCAAAACTCGAAATACAAGTGGGGTCACCGCCCCGAAGGTTTGTTTTCCGTAAAATGACCTTTACGAAACTGTTGGGATTTTAGCCCCAAATTACATCAAATCACAGTACACGAGAACGATATCAAGGTTCGTTTTACAACATCAAAACCCCACAATTAAACGAGTAAAACACATACGACATAATACCCTAGTGCCATCCTAGCCAAATAAGCCAAACGAACAACTTACCTCTTACACACTTAATCGATGCATGCAATCATGAAAACCGTTCAAAAGCACTCATTTCTGGAAATGCCATAATCAAATCACATTTGTGAAATACACCACAATTAACCGTGGATCCACCCCTCCGTGAACCCCTACCGAGACCCCGTCGGATCTAACCCATACTTGTTAATAACAAGCTCGCGGATCCACCCCTCTGTGGACCCCTACTGAGACCCCGTCGGATCTAACCCATAGTGAGCATACACACACACACGTTACTCATGCAATACTAATATGCTAAGAATGTAAGTTCATCAAGAATACTTACTAGAGATGGCCACTTATCCGACACCATTATCAAACTCTTCAGAACACAAACGACACAATTAACACGGAATACATGATTCCATAACTTTAAACAACAGGGGTATCACCAAAGCCCTCAATGTTTTAAACAATCAAATCATAATCAATTCCCCAAAACACACTGTTCACAAAACACACGCGTTTTGAAAGTGAGCCCTTAACGAGGCTAAACCGAATCTTTTGAACTTCAAATAAAACGATCAAACAAACACATACAGACGATCACTAATTATCATATCCACAAAACAAGAATAATATGGACAAGGTACTTGCCTAGGATCCACGTTCGTAACAAGATGACGGATAGAATGCGGTCGAACAGCCCCGAACGCCCGAATACTATCAAGAACACGATAGCACCGAAATTACTACGGGAAAACACCACACGAATCATCAATCACCAACGAGATTCAACATCGGAATCCTCGAGCACCTATAATCCTCCGTAAGGAACAATAAAACATGATTACGACGAGAATCAAGGCCGAAAACAACGAAAATCCCAACAAACTATCGAAGGGAACTCATTCGAGCATTTAATCGAACATTAAATGTTCGAGACCCTCCAAGAACAAAGAAATCACCCCTCGGGTCGAACGAATCAAAGATACGAGTATCCAAACCATAGAACATGTTCAAAATAATGTTTATACAACAATTAATTGAACAAAAATAGATTGGAATTGAAATCAAAAGGAAAATCCCCAAAATCTTTAAAAACAAGGGTTCAAGTCAAAATACATTGATTCGACGAAAAACAAGGATTAGATGTTGTTAAACACATGAATAATACTAAGATTAATCATACCCATCATGGATTAATCAACAATACGGAACGAATCGGACAAAAACCCAAAAACCCCAAAATTCAAGAAACTAGGGTTCTAAGAAGAGATTACCTTGATTCGCTGGATCAAAGGATGATATAGGATGATCAATCAATGATATGAACTCAAGAACTTCATGGATTTGTTGTTTAACAACATGGCTTCGACCTCTCCAAGCTTCCAGCCGTGGAAGGAGAATAATGAAATGAAAAACAGGTGAAGAAGTAGTCTGCCCGACCATATATCTTGCCAGCCCGACGCCTTGCGAGTACGCACGCCGGCCGGCGTCGTGCGCTGATCGTGCGCGCCCTTGTCGGCAAGCTGGGGCCTTACGAGCAGGCACGAGCACTCGCTTCGTGCGTATGCGATCAGTCGCCGCAGTACCGGATCGTGCGCGCAGCTCGTGCGCGCCTGGCAGGTCCCTGCCGCACGTGGCTGGCCAGTGCCTACCCGCCAAGACTCGACGACTCGAATTCCCAAAAACGCACGAAACGAACACGACAAAATGCTCTCGGACAACAACATCGATCCGAAAAGAAATACCATGCAACAATTTATCGCACGCGACCATGAAAAAGGTCAAAACAACAAATATGAATGTGGATACCCACAACTTTGGGTAAATTACAAAATGGCCCAAAACGCCCGAAAATCACGATAAGTGATCGAATAACCAAACCGAAGTGCACAACATGTATAACAAAGTTAAACGGACTTACGGGAAACTCGAAACAGCAGTTTCGAACGAGATTCGCAAGAATCAAACTCAAGTGCGGAAAAGTCGCCAAAAAGCACGGAACTCAACAAAACGACACCGAAACAAACTCAGATGACAAAAAGTGCAGAATTAATCATTCTCGGAATGACGAAACGGTCATGAGCGATTCTTCAAAACGGACTTTCACCGAAAAAAAGAAATTATCGAAAATCGAAATTACGGGTATTACAAAGCATACACTACAACCTTTCATATAATTTATCTAATAATTATATAGGTTGTGAACTATTGTATTATTTTATAAGGCACCGATAATGTGATCTTTCGTGTGACACCAAAACGCCACATTATCTATAATATAAAATAATTAGATATTTCATTTGCATAACTATAACGTGAATAAATATGCAAAATATGTAATTAAATGTAATTAATATTCTCATAGGTAGTTATACGGAAATATGGTAATACAAGCATAAAGTATGCTTTGCAGTATACAACCCTAACAATCTCCCACTTATACTCAAAGCATGCTTTTAAGTATACTACTCTATTACATAATCTCTAATTTCTCCCACTTATACTCAAAGCAATGCTGCCATGCATCGTAATCTCATTCCTTCCACATGCCTTTCAAAAATTTTTGAAGCTAGGCCTTTTGTGAAAGGATCATCAAGATTATCTTTCGATGCAACCCTGGCTACAACTACGTTTTCTTTCTTTACGAAGTGTCGTATGATGTGGTACTTGCAGTTGATATGTTTACTTGCTTTGTGGACTCGTGGTTCCCTCGAATTTGCGACTGCACCGGTATTATCACAATAAAGTGTAATACCCTTTGGCAAATCGGGAATCACATCTAAGTCCTGCAGGAAGTACTTGAGCCATACCTTCCTTGGCTGCCTCAGAGGCCACCACGTACTCGGCTTCCGTGGTGGAGTACGAGATGCATTTCTACTTCACACTCCTCCAACTAATGGCTCCACCTCCCAGGCTAAACACATAACCTGAAGTAGACTTGGACTTTTCTTTGTCTGATGAAAAATCTGAGTCAGTATAACCCACTGGACACAGGTCGTCTGATTGATATACTAACATATACTCCCTAGTCCTTCTCAGGTACTTGAGTATGTGCTTGACAGAAATCCAGTGTCCTGGTCCTGGGTTCGACTGATATCTAGCACCAATGCCTACGGCATGACATATATTTGTTCTAGTGCAAAGCATAGCATACATGAGGCTTCCGACAGCCGACGCATAAGGGATCAGCTTCATGTCATCTATCTCCTTTTGTGTCTTGGGACACATATCTTTAGATAGTTGAGTTCCATGTCTGTAAGGTATAAAACCTTTCTTGAAATTCTCCATGCTAAACCGCTTTATCACTGTATCGATATAGGATGCCTGAGATAACCACAACATCCTTTTCTTTGGATCACAAAAGATCCTGATTCCAAGGATGTGTCCTGCTTATCCCAAACCCTTCATATCGAACTGCTCAGATAGCCATACCCGTACGCCCGATAATTCCTTCATATTATTTCCAATCAGAAGGATATCATCTACATACAGTACAAGAAACACCAACACATTTTCATCGCATTTCTTATACACACAACTCTCACTCGGACATTCGACGAATCCATATGACTGGACAACCTCGTCAAATTGAGTATTCCAAGATCTAGATGCTTGCTTAAGTCTATAAATGGATCTCTTAAGCTTGCACACTAAGTGCTCTTCTCCTTCAGCAATGAATCCCTCTGGCTGGCGCATGTAGATTTCCTTGTCTAGACTCCCATTCAAGAATGTAGTCTTGACATCCATTTGCCAAATCTCTAGATCCAAATGCACAGCTATAGCTAAAAGAATCCAGATTGACTTAAGCATGGCTACCGGCGAAAAGGTTTCATCATAATCGATACCCTCTCTCTGAGTGTAACCTTTCACAACAGGCCTCTCTTTAAAGGTTTCAACCTTTTTTTCACCTCCTTTCTTCTGCTTATAGACTTACTTACTCCCAATGGCTTATACCCCATCAGGTAGTTCTACTAGCTCCCACTTGATTGGAATCCATAGAACTCATTTCTGATTCCATTGCTACTTGCCAGGAGTCGGCATCTTTATCTTGGATTGCCGCTTTGTAGGTCCATTGATCTGATTCATATTCGCCTGGGATTGAGTCCAAAGACTGTCCCACGCCTATGAATCATTCCGGTTGACGAACAACCCTACCACTACGACGAGGCAGATCCTGAGTTGGTGTAAAAATCTCAAAATCGATACGTGGTGCAGTCTTAGTTGGCGATTGTATGATTGGTATAGACGGAGTCTCGCCCCTCAACTCTTCCAGAATAATTTCTCTCCTGGGCTTGTGACTAATCATATAATCCTCTTTCAGGAATCGGGCATTGGTGCTAACAATGACCTTATGATCCTGGGGACTATAGAACAAGTCACCCTTCGTTCCCTCAGGATATCCTACAAACACTCGTACTTCTGTATGAGATGCCAACTTATCAGCTTCCTTATTTAGCACATGTGCTAGAGTACCCAAAATCCGAACATGTCCTAGAGTGGGCTTTCGCCCACTCCACAGTTCTGTAGGTGCTTTGGAACTGATTTCAAAGGCACCAAGTTTAGAATGTACGCCCTGTTTCTATGGCGTATTCCCAAAACGAAATAGGTAAATCCGAATAACTCATCATTGAGCTAACCATTTCTAAAAGAGTTATGTACCTTCTCTCAGCAACACCATTTTGTTGTGGAGTTATCGGTGCAGTGGTTTGGGACGAAATCCCCTCATTTGCCAAGAAATCCAAAAACTCTCTACTAAGGTATTCGCCACCACGACCAAATCACAGTGACTTGATACTCTTCCCATGACGCTTCTCTGTTTCAGCCTTGAAGTCTCTGAACTTGTCAAAGGCTTCAGACTTACGTCATGTCAAATAGATGTATTCATATCTCGAATAATCATCTATAAACGTGATGAAGTATTCAAAACCACCCCTAGCCTGGATATTCATTGGACCACAGACATCCGTATGAACCAATTCCAACACATCTGAGCACGGTTTCCCTTGATCTTAAAGACCCTTTTTGTCATCTTACCTTCGAGACAGGATTCACAAATTGGAAATGACTCAACTTGGAGGTCATCCAATTGGCCATCATCCACCAATCTTTGAATTCTCCTAAGGTTTACATGACCTTACCGTAAATGCCACAGATATGTTTGGTTTATGCTCGGAGGTTCTTTTCTCTTTTTAGGTTTAGACAAAGAGTTAAGTGATTTGTGTTTATACATTGGAGTTTGTGCAGCATTAATAACATACAGTAAAATACCTATGCAAATATATTCACTGTTTCTTCTTCTAATAATAGCATCATCATCAAAAGAAACTGAATAACCATCACATTTTAATTTAAAAACCAAAATTAAAATGATATTAAAATCTGGTACTAATAATACATTATTGAGGACTAATATTTTATCATTAATTTTCAACTGCACGACTCCCACTGCAACAACCATAAGCCTGGAATAATCACCCCAGTTGATGGTGATCTCGCCCGCACTAAGCTGCTTGGTTACCTGAAAACCATGCGAGTCAAAGCAAACATGATCAGTGGAGCCTGAATCAACTATCCACAAAGTGGAAGAACAAGCTGCCAAACATATTTTGACTACTAGTGCACGAGACATACCTTTCTTAAGAGCAAGGCAGTCCGCTTTAAAATGTCATTTCTGACCACACTTGTAGCACTTTCCTTTGGGATTTTTGTTCGTCTCAGGATGAGGAGCCTTGCTCTTTACCTTGAGAGTTGCTACTTTATTTTGGCTCACTTGTTTCTTCTTCTTCCCCCACTTGGGTTTAGAAGTCAAAACACCAGTAGCTGCAAGAACTTGATACCCTTGCCTAAAGAGACCTTCTGCATCTTGAAGCTCTGTCAGCAATTCCGCCAAGGTACACTCCCTACGATTGATATTGTAGTTTAGGTGGAACTGCTCAAAGCTCCTAGGTAAGCTGCATAAGATGATATCGACCTGCCTTTCCGCATCGATAGTATCCCCTAAGATATCGTGTTCATTTAGATGAGAAATCATCTTTAAAACATGATATCTTACTGGGGTTCCTTTAGGAATTTGGGTCGTCATCAAGACCCTCATAGAATTTTGCCTAGCCGCCCAGTTTTGATGACCAAACATCTCACCGAGATTTTTCATCATTTCCGCGGCCGTGCCCATACTCTGATGCTCATGCTGCAACGCATTTGCTAAAGAAGTCAAGATGTAACAGTGAGCCATCTCATCAGATTTCATCCATCTGCAATATTCTTTCACCTCATCGGGTGTCGAATCCGCATCTGGTTCCAATGGAAATTCCTCAGTTAGAACAAACTTGTGTTCTTCAGTAGTCAGGACAATATTAAGATTACGTTTCCAATCAGCAAAGTTAGTGCCATCTAGTTTTTTTTCTTTGAGAATTACAGCAAGTGGATTGAAAGACATCTTGAGATAAAAATTAAAAATATTCATCACATAGTCCATAGCAAAATATATTGAAAAACCTCAAAAACACAATATATATGCTAGCAACCAACACCTAGAGAAACCCATATGGCCACGATCGTGTGGACGTTTGCACACACATTTTTAAAGTAGAGTTTTACGTCTTTAGTTTTACTATCTAGTCAATTTACGTTATGACAAGTAAAATTAATAGTTGGTTTATTAATTAATACACCTAAGTGAACACCATAATTTAACAATCTTAAAATATTATCTTTTAAATAATAATCCTACAGATGGAGAGGTCCTATCATTAAAAATAATATTTACATTTTGTTATCATTTGAAATTTAAAACTAGTGAACCTATAATTAGCACATCCGATATGGAGGAAGACCCTAATGTCAACGCGCATGCTAATTACTTCACAATTTAAATCAATTATGGAGACCAATTTGATTTTATTTAAAAAATAAATTAATTTAATCACTTAGTTATATTAGCCTTAATGTTTTTAATTTCTCGTAACATGCAAGAAACATATCACGCGTATATTCATACATGCTGTAATATCCGAAATTTCTATTACTATTGTTTAATGTTATCCGAGTTATGTTGTACAGCGTGGAATCTGTACAGTATGGGTAAAATAATTGAAGGACCGAGACATCTGTATTTGTATAATTGTCGTACTTGGTCGACAATTGGATGTAAGAAGTATATGTATTCAGTATTCCGTATGTTCGTATTCTGTATGTTGAGACGTTGGACAAGAATAGCTGAAAATGGCCAAGTGTAACATTATTAGCGCACGCTAATAATCATGAGTAGTGCACGCTATCGTGCAGGTTTAGCGCACGCTACGGATATAAGATAACGCACGCTAATGCAGTCAGATCGGAAGGAATCTGCGTGTGGATCAGGCCACTTTCGACGCACGTTCTGATAAGTCAACGGATGTTGTAATGTAGTGATAGCGCACGCTAATGCATGTTGATTAGCGCACGCTAACTGTATATCGGACAAAAAGGAATATTATCCCCATCAGCACTTTCGGCGTGTGGACCTGTCTTCGGAAGCATACAGACAAACGAGTCAACTATGAGTAGCGCACGCTAAGGTAGGACACTTGCATACGCTAAATAGAGGCATTTACGTACGCTATTGCATGGGCATTGCGTACGTAAATCACTTCATGCAGTAAGATAGTTGCCTCTGGACTTCGATAGCGCACGCTAACAAAGACAGTTAGCGCACGCTAAGTGTGTAACGTACGTTAACTGAAGATGTTAGCATACGTTAGTAATGTACAGTATATATATAAGTGCAGTTGGCCATTATTCGTCATTTCCATCCATTTCTTCATGTGAACCAATAGAGAGAGGTCTTAGAGAGAAGTTGAGGTCCCAAACACTTGAGTTGATCATTCCTAACAATATTTGAAGCTTGGAAGTGATTGAAAACGGATTCAACCTTGGGATTCAATCCATTCCTTCAAAGAGGTAATTACTCTCCACTTTGGGATTTCATTTTGGATTATATATGATGTTCTTGAGTTGATGATCGTCATGTTTATGAGTTGATGAGTATGGTTATGAGATGGATTACTGAGTTATGTTGATAATATGGTTGATATGCGGATATTGATATGATTCGTGTGGTTTTGAACGGTGTTGTTTTTCTTCAAGAGATATGTTGGTTAATATCTCCCTTCATTTCGGGTTTTTAATGTTGTTGTTATTGTTTACTTCGTATGATGATGAACATGCAAGTGATTATGATTCTTGGTGTATATGATATGAAACATAATAGTATAATAGAGCATCGAGTTAGCTTTCTAATGGTTCAAACGGTGAGTTAATCGGAGTCCGGATGAGTGAGTTATGCTCAAAATGGCAAAAACTATAATGTCTGTATTCTGGGAACAGGTAGCGCATACTATTGATGAAGCTAGCGTACGCTAACATGCCTGGGCGTATAAAAACGTAAAGCAGTTGGTAATTTCATTTTCCAACCCATCCTACACGATCCCCTTTCGTCCCAAATCACCCAAACTCGGTTTTTAACCCCTAAACCTCAGCTTTTGAGTTGGTTTATCAAGTGATAACATCTAGGAAAGCTTGGAACAAGGATTATAACATCATTATTGATTCTTTCGCCGGATTGAAGGTAATTGGCTTGAACTCTAATATTTTGGGATGTTTGAGATTTTTGATATATTTTGGTGGTTTAGTTCGTATCGATGGCTAGAATCATGTAATGTTGAAGGATATATATGTTTGTGATTATGTTCTTCGTGTTCTTGATGTGGTTGGTGTTTGTTGATTGATGATTCGAATATACCTTTGAATTCCACCTTCAAGGTGTTTGATTGAAGTCTTGAAAGAGAAATTGATTGGAATATTTTGGTTAAGTTTGTATACTCGCCTTATCGAATCGATATATGGGCTTTGTGGAATCATGGGAATGAATTCGTTATTGTTTGAGTTAGATTGTTCGGACTTGTGTTTAATCGAGATATTTTGGAATCGTTGGGTTTGTGGATTAGTTATATCGATTGTTGATTGTTATCGAATGTATGTTAAATCGATTATTGTAATAGGTTGATATTATTGATCGATGTTTAGAACCATGCTTTGCGGTCGTATTCAAGAATGTTCGTAGATTGCTTTGATCAGGGCCGAGGGACTTGTAGACGACGGCAAGGAATTGGTAACGGCTTCATTGGTATCGAGGCAAGTTAATACTTGCTCAGTTTATAATATTTAATGAATGGTTTCAGTTTCATTCGTTTATAATTCGTATAGCAATGTATAATCGTAATCACAGGAGATTTGGAATTATAGGTTGTATTCGAGTTTTGGGAATTTAAATCATAATGTATATGATTTACAATTGTCGTTGGTATATTTGTTATCGAGGATACATCATGGTATTGACGAAAACATGAATTATCTATCGTCCGTGATGTTTTGGATCGGTGAATATTCAGAATAATGGTTGGTGATGGTTTAGATATCGAGATTGCTCTCGAAGGACTCGGAGCAAGTATTTTAATCATTTCTGTCATTTGTGTCGATCATGTCGTGATACATTCGTGTATCGTTGTTGTCATGCATTTGTGCATTATTGTTGTCGTGTATTGTGCACTGTTGTTTTGTGTAGTTGTGCATTGTTGTCATATGTCCACCATGCGTTGGTCCGACGGGATCATCATGGGAATCTATAGTTGTGTCTTGTTGGATCATTTGGGCCGATGTAATGCCACCATGCGTTGGTCCGATGGGATCATCATTGGAATCTATAGCTGTGTGCATTGGATCGTTGGATTACCATATGTTGTTGTTATTGTGCATATGTATATTATGGGTGGCCATAAGTATACATTGTCATTATTGTTGTGATCATATTGACGTTGTCATATGAGTATGCATTTGTAGGTCTTGTGTTAGGACCATGTCCGTATGTTGTGTTGATCTGATCTCGGATTAGACTGACGTGATGGTAATGGTATTTCGTATCTTGAGGTATGTTCCGTATTTCCTTGATACTTGTCTTTGATGGACAATCGATTATCGTATTGGAATTGTCGATGTTATCCGATGGATTGAATTGGCCAGAGTTGGTATAATTTCCGTATCGCGAGTTATGATAATATTTTGAGAACCTTGAGTATTGTTGAGATACCATACAGATATTTCGGTATTATTTTAATGTGTTGTTAAGGATACGAATCGTGGATTCTCGTAAAGTTACGATGGTAATATTACATTGGTCGTATTCTTACTTAGTATTTCCATTGATATGTAATTATTGACGAGATGTGATGGTTATCATTGTTGGATATTATGGCTGACCCCGTCGTGGGCTTTCTTTTTAGGTTCTTGGATTATCAAGCTTGTAGCGGTCGTGGAGAGATGAACTTCCCGGAGGATACTGGCAAGGGCATGTATTTGTGTTTTGAGTTTCTGATCAGTTGTTATATTCTGCTGCTAGAGTATTTTAATTGTTTGTCTTTATCCGCTGCGTGAGTATTTTTAAATGACCTTTTTGGTATCTGGTAACTTAGGTTACTTTGGCAATTATTTTCTAAATCTATTCTGTCGGTACGTGTAAGCGATAGCTTAACGTATGTGTTTTTAAACTGTTGAGTTTTGGCATTTTGGGCCTTGTGGTTTGAAATGAGTTTTTACGACGGTTTGATAAATGTGTTTTATAAATCTTCGAATGTTTTTAATAGATAATACCGTCGTTAGCCTCTTGGGCGTTTGTAAATGTTTGCGAAAATTTCCTTCAGCCTTGTGGGTTCCATCTCGGGGCCCACGGCGCTGTAATATTCCCGTTCGGATCTGGGGGTGTTACAGAATATGGTATCGGAGAATAAACATATTGGATGACTTTGACGTTTTGTGATTGAGCGTTCATACGCCCGAGGGGTATGTTCGACAGTCATGTTTGTTTCTTTGAGATCTGTATTGTGATGATTTATAGCTTCGGGCTGTTCGGCTTTCAGGCCATCGTGATATTTTGGCAGCTTCGGGCTGTTTGGCTTTTAGGCCATCGTGATATTTTGGCAGCTTCGGCTGAGGGCTTTCAGGCCATTGTGATGTATCGGTATTTCCGTTGGAGCCTTCGGGCATTGTGATCCTTATTTATTTCAGCGTTGGTTTGATTTACCTTCGGGTAATGTATAATTTATTAGGATTACGTACGTTACGCCCTGAGGTTACGTACGTAATGCGTGGTAGGTGGTGGAAACCTTCCTCGTGGTCAACTTTCGGGGCAAGGGTATCTTTGGGGTATCATTTATATATATATATATATATATAATATTATCACCTCCCTCACGTTACCTACCTTGTGATTCTTCCCTCACCTTCCCTCATTATATAGATATATATATATATATATATATATATATATCTTATATATCATTCTCTCTCTTGTCCTCTCTCTCTCGTTCCCTCTCTCATTTTTTTTCTTGCCATCTCTCTCTCCGTCATCTCTCCCTCTCGTCCTCTCTCTCTTCTCTCCATCTCTCCCATTTCTTTTTCCGGCGAGGTAGAGTTAAGGACGGGCAGTGGCTTCTCCATTTTCCGGCGACGGACTGGAGTTGACGACCAGAGGTAGGGCTGACGTCACCGGCGATGACTGAAGCTCGGCGGCGGCAGGCGGCTCGCGACCAGAGCTCGGCGGCGGCCGATCGAAATTTCCGGATCGGGAGGCATTACAAATCCGGTCGAGCTGTTCCGGCATTTTTTTTCTTCCGGCGAGGCGGAGCAGGCGCCGGTTCTTCATGGTTTCCGGCCATGGACGCTTCTCCATTGTTTCCGGCGACCGGAGGTGGTTTTTGTCCGGAACAAACGGCGGAACGGAGGCTTGACATATTTCCGGCGAGGAGTTGCAGGCGGAGAGTTGGGTGAAAACCGGCCATAGACGGAAACGGGCTGGAGTTGGGCCGAGGTCCCGTGGTCGATTTTCCGGCGAGTTTTGTTTTCCAATAGGATTCCGGCGAAGGTTGCCCGGCCGATCGATTTTTCCGGGTAAGTCCTTGTGTTGTGTGTTCTGTGTATATATATATAATTATATACAGATGTGTGTTATATATATATATATGTAACGTGCGGTGTGTGTGTGTTGTATATATATAATGTGCAGTGGTGTGTGCGTGTTGTATATATATATATAATGTGCAGTGGTGTGTGTGTGTGTTGTATAAGAATATATATATATATATATATATATGTGTTGTGTATATATATATAAATTGTGAAGTGTGTTCATGTGCAGTATATATATATATATATATATATACATATATATATATATATTATGTAGTGAGTGTGTGTTAGTAATGTGTGTACCGTATGTATATTATACACACACACACACACACACACACATATATATATATATATATATATTATATATATATATGTGTGTGTATACGGATAAATACGAGTATAGTATGTGTTCGTGTTGGAATCGGAATTATCTATTGTGTTGTTTTCGATCGATATCGTGTTATCGAATGAATTGTATTTCATTCAAGGTTGTTCGAGTGCTTGTGATTGTCGGAGGACGCCGTTGATCTATTCGTGGTAGGACGTTGATCGTGGAAGAACTTTCTCGCCTTCGGTTTGAGGCAAGTTTTATACTTGTACTGGTCAATGAGATTAATGTTATCATGTATGTGTATGAATGTGTGTATCATTTCGAGACTTGATCTCTTTATGATTTTGTTGATATCAGGGGATTGTTTGATACGATACCCTTCGGAAAATTATGCCAAATATTATTGTTGTTCGTAAATGGCCGATTTAAGGCATTGCGATACTTGTTGGTAATATTGTTGTCGATAGCCGGTTCGCGGTATCGACGTATCGATTGTTATTGTTGATTGATGTTTCTTTGAGATATTGTTGTCGATAGCCGGTTCGCGGCATCGACGTATCGATTGTTATTATTGATTGATGTTCCATCAAGATATTTTTTTGTGAATCGTCGTTATTGATATCAGTGTTTTTCTATTGATGTCGTTTTGGCCGATTGAAGGCATTGACGTATTCGATTATCATCTTCGTTCTCGGTAACCGATTAAAGGTGTCGAGACGTCCGTTGTATAATTATTATCGATTGTCCGCTCTAAAGGTAATCGATATATTGAATTGGGATTATCAAAGATAATTCCCATCCGTTGTCAAAAAGATAATTCCCATCCGTTGTCAAAAAGATAATTCCCATCCGTTGTCAAAAAGATAATTCCCATCCGTTGTCAAAAAGATAATTCCCATCCGTTGTATAATTGTTATCGATTGGCCGTTCTACGGTAATCGAAGTATTGAATTGGGACTGTCGAGGATAGTTCCCATCCGTTGAATTATTATTGTCGTGTTGACCGATTCAAGGCAGCACACTATTTTTCTTGTGAACTCGGTAATTTTGTGATCTTTGAAGGTTGAGGATTTCCCGAACTGTTGTGTTGTGATCGTTGCTCGTGTTAATCGGTCCTTAGGGATTTTGATCCCAGGATGGTTGTTTTGAATATTGTTGGTCGTGTCGATCTTTCATTATTCGTGTGTCATCGTTCACTTGGTGAGTCGTATGATTTTTATTGGATCTGTTATCCTTTGAGTTTCGTTGTCATGTTGTATCGTGACATATCCGGAATCATATCTGCGTTCCGATTGGTTATTGTGTAGGATTTTTAGCCAGGCACATATATAGTCATTGGTGGAAATTATTCCGCATTGGACTGTGCACACGAGACGTAGTTTCGTGAGGCTAATTAGGTACATTGTCCCACGTATATTCTGTATTCCATATACGGGGCGGACATGTGCACGGACACATTTCCGGATCGGGCGTACTGTGATGTCCATCTTTGAGCCGTACAACTTTGATCGTCCATAGTATTGGATGAGTTTGACGTTTTGTGATTGAGCTTTCATACGCCCGAGGGGTATGCTCGACAATCGGGTTTGTTTCTTTGAGATCTGTATTGTGATGATTTACAGCTTCGGGCTGTTCGGCTTTCAGGCCATCGTGATATTTTGGCAGCTTCGGGTTGTTCGGCTTTCAGGCCATCGTGATATTTTGGCAGCTTCGGCTGAGGGCTTTCAGGCCATTGTGATGTATCGGTATTTCCGTTGGAGCCTTCGGGCATTGTGATCCTTATTTATTTCAGCGTTGGTTTGATTTACCTTCGGGTAATGTATTGTTGTGTTCTATATTGATGATTTGCCATTGGGCACTCATGTTCTAGCCTATTGAGAAGGTATTCATCGTATGCCATGGGCATAGTATTCCACGAATGCTCGATTCTTACTTTGGTTTGTGAGCATCTCGTACTACCATTGTTGTACTGTTTATTCTGCCTTTGGATGCATATCATGTTGTGCATGTATTTGATATTCATTATTCTGGATGACTGACCCCGTGGGGGCGGAACATGTTTTCATGTTTTAGGTGCTTACGAGGAGAGAGTTGAGACACAGGGGCATGACGATGGCGACGAGGCATTCGAGCGATACTAGTCCGAGATACTTTGGTGTTCATGTTGGTCAGACAGTTTGGAGTACTCCAATTTTGTTCAGTCGTTGTCGTTTTGTATTATCCGAGCAAGGCTCGTGTATGTTGTTGTATTTTATTTTGGCCATGTAGGCCCATCCTTGTCGTTGAAATTCCATATTGGAATAGTATGTCAGACATCATAGTAGGGTCTGTGAATTCCTATTTTGGTTGATTAAAAGAAAAGACAATAACAGATACCGCTTTATGAAATTGCTGAAGTAAAATACAACCGTCTGGTTCAAAAACCGAAATACAAATATCCAATGAAGAGTTATCATTACATCACTAAAATCCAAACATTATAAACGGACGACGTACTCGAATACTTATTGAAATAACCAACAAATAACAGACAGTAAACTCGGCCGGAACATCACTTTGCACCCTCGTCGTCATGCATCTCCAGTGGTTGTTTCCCCGTTCTCCTGGATCCTGAACAAACACAATGTTCACCCCCGAAGGGGTTAGCACAACGATGCTAGTACAAGTACAATAATCATACAACGGTGATATAATCAACAATTATATCATAACAAGTTTCTCCAACGAGAATATCCACAACACATATCATATCATAACAGTTTCAACATCTTGGTGGTATTCCAACGATCCAGTAGCACACGGCTATAGATTCCCATGATGATCCGTCGGACCAACACATGGTGGAACTACATCCAACGATCCAGCACACGACTATAGATTCCCATGATGATTCCCGTCGGATCAACGCATGGTGGACATATATTCACAACATATTTACACGATACAATCACATCATAATTGTCATAATATAAACAATTCTAATTAGAGTACTTGCCTCGATTAGAAGACAGAACAATACTTCCACGAAAACGAGACACTCGAAGGTTGCCCCTCTCGATCAATCACGCAACAAGATCAAACCTTAACAAAAGAAATGATATAGGATTTATCTCACGTCGTACGAATGTTTAATAATTCGATTCACGGCCTGTAACACCCCCGATATATTCAGGGATATTACAGCACCGTAAATCCTTTACATAAGAATTTACAAGGCTAAATAAAGGAAATGACAATAACAGATACCAGTTTAAGAAATTTCTGAAATAAAATTCAACCGACTGATTCAAAACCGAAAATTACAAATATTCCAAGAAGAGTTATTATTACATCACTAAAATCCAAACATTATAAATCGACGACGTACTCGAGTACTTATTAAAATAACCAACAATTAACAGACAGTAAACCCGGTCGGAACATCACTCTGCACCCTCGTCATCATGCATCTCCAGTGGTTGTTTCCCCGCTCTCCTAGATCCTGAACATACACAAATGTTCACCCCCGAAGGGGTTAGCACAACGATGTTAGTACAAGTACAATAATCATACAATAGTGATATAATCAACAATTATATCATAACAAATTTCTCCAACGAGAATACCCACAACACATATCATATCATAACAGTTTCAACATACTGATGGTATTCCAACGATCCAGCGCACACAGCTATAGATTCCCATGATGATCCCGTCGGACCAACACATGGTGGAACTACTGTCAGCGATCCAGTAGCACCACGGCTATAGATTCCCATGATGATTCCCGTCGGATCAACGCATGGTGGACATATATTCACAACATATTTACACGATACAATCACATCATAATTGTCATAACATAAACAATTCTAATTAGAGTACTTGCCTCGGTTTGTTGATTTTATTATGTCTCTACCGGTGGCGTCGTATTGGTCGTCGTGGGGCGTGTTTTCACGCTGTATGTTCTTTCGCGTTGCTTGTAACGTTTCACCATTGGGCGCGATTTTTTTTTTCGGTTCTTGTGTATCTCGTTGAGTTTTCCTGGAAGGATATTGCTTCTCCCTACTTGATTTAAGTTTCGGGACGAAACTTCTTTTAAGGAGGGTAGAATGTAATATCCGCAATTTCGGATTTCCGGTAATTTTCTTTTTTCGGCGGAGGCCCGTTTAGACAACTCGCTTTTGACCGTTTCGTCATTCGGAGAATATTTAATTCTGCACTTTTTGTCATCCGAGTTCGTTTCGGTGCTGCTTTGTTGAGTTCCGTGCTTTTTAGCGACTTTTCCGCGCTTGAGTTCGGTTCTTGCGAATCTCGTTCGAAACTGTCATTTGGGGTTTTTCGTAAGTTCATTTAACGTTGTTATACGTGTTGTGAGCTTCGGTTTGATTATTCGTTGTCGTATGGTGATTTTCGGGCATTTGGGCCATTTTCGTAATTTCCCAAAGTTTGAGGTAATTACCTTCCGTTGTCGAATTTCGAGCCTTCGGGTGGTCGGAATCATGTGTTCTACTAGCTCTTAGATTCGTCTTTGTGAGTACTTCATAACCGTATCTTCGGTTCGTATTCAGGTTCGGGTTTCGGTGTCGTTTTGTTGAGTTCAGGATTACTAAACGACTTTTCTAAGTATGAGTTCGGCTTTGTAAAAATCACCATAAATTATTGGAAACTCCAAAAAAATTCTGAATCTTTGCAATATTATAAAGCATCAAGTTAGCTTTCCAATGGTTCAAACGGTTAGTCAATCGGAGTCCGGACGAGAGAGTTATGGTCGTTTTAGCTCACCCGCTCATTTTTTCAGTTATTGGCCGATCACTGCCGGCCGAACTCGGCCGTGTCGTCCGACACGGCCCGTGCCGTACTCGTCCGGAAATGCCGAAGTCTCTGCCTCAGGACCCGACCGTGTCGTGCAGCGCGGCCAGTCGAACTCTTCCGGATAGGCGAGCCGACGCCCGGGCCCGGCCGTGTTCGGGACACGGTCGAGTCGTCGAAGTCGCCGAGACGGGTCACTATCGAAGGCCCCTCGCGCCGCGACCGTGTGTAGCGAGACACGGTCGAGTCCTGCCGGCCAGTGCGCGCCACGACCGTGTCGAGGCGGACACGGTCGAGTCTGTCGGCTATTTAAGGCCAAAGATCGTTTTTTCGCCATTTTTTCTCCTTCTTCTACTTCTCTTCATGGTAGGTTGTTTCTATCATGGAGAGATGTTGTTGTTCAATAAATCCATGAAGTCTTGGAGTTCATATCATCAATCATCCATCCTATAACATCCTTTGATCGAAGCGAATCGAATTGATTTTCTAGAAATCTAATTTTGGGGATTTTGGGTATTTTGTTCGATTTTCCAGTTTAATCCGATTTAACTTAGGATTGTGATGGATTGATGATTATTTAGATGTATTGTATCATTTCCCTTGTTATCCCATGGTTGGATCGTATCGATTCGTTGTTTTGGTCGAGTTCTTGACCGACGCCTTGAAGGTGTCCGGTAAAATGTCATAGAGGGGTTTTCGGGCGTTCTGCGATTATTCTTCCTCGTATGATCGATGATTTATTGAATTTATGTTGTTAGGGTCGAATTCTTGTGAAGAACTCGATTCGAAACCCTTCCGTTCATTGTCTTCTTCGGGGTCCGAGCTTCCCGTTCGAACCGTGTTCTTCGGAGCGTTTGGTAGCGGTTATTAAGGCAAGTATCTTACTATACGACTTGTATCTTGCGACTAGTAATTACGTATGAGATGTATAATGACTTTTCTTGCCTTCGTAAATATGTTCCGTTTGAGTTGGTTGTGTTATTTGCGTGCAATGTACGATTTTGTGGTGATCAAGGTGATTGATTAATGGTGCTCGTTGTTGTATGTAATGTGAATGTGAATATGTGTGTGACCGCTAAGTTCACTCGTGTTGGTTCGACGGGACCTACGAGGATTCGTGGCAGTGGACTACGGGATCAGAACTTAGTGAGTGCGAGGTCCAATCGTCTTTGGTCCGACGAGGCCTACGATAACGCATGGCGGTGGACCATGAGTTTCGGACACGGTCGTCAACCGGGTGAGCTCGACGGGGCTTACGGTGACACGTGGCAGTGGACTACGGTGTCAGGACTGTGTGTGTGATTGTTGTGATTGATATAGTCCGTGCGGGTTGTTATGCCTACGGAGACACGTGACAGTGGATCACGGTGTCGGAATTGGTTATGTTTGGTTAATAGTCCGTGTGGGTTGTTGAACCTACGGAGACACGTGACAATGGATCACGGTGTCGGAATTGGTTATGTTTGGTTAATAGTCCGTGTGGGTTGTTGAACCTACGGAGACACGTGACAGTGGATCACGGTGTCAGAATTGATTATGTTTGTTTAATTGTGCGTGATGTAGTCCGTGCGGGTTGTTGAACCTACGGAGACACGTGACAGTGGATCACGGTGTCATGAGCATGATACTTTTCAAATCAAAGTTTTTACAGGAAAAGTTTTAAGAAAGAATGTTGGGCCGAGCCCCACGAGATTTATGGAAATGTTTCCGGTATTGTAAACTGTTGAATTATTAAACAAGTTTTGGGTTAAGGCCCTTAAGTTTTTCGAAAGGTTTTGTGAATAAGGACTTGAGGTCTTAAGGTTTTGAAATTCTAAAAATTCCCGAGATGATAATCTTATTTTCGAATGCTTCATAGCTTATCTTCTCTTGTGAAAACCTCCCGGGAATATTTGATACTTGATTAATATATTTGATCACGATTATTAATTGCTTGTTACATTTCGTATGATTTGATACTTGCACTAGTAAAACAGTGGAGTTTTACTAACCCCCGAGTAATCGGGGGGTGGATGTCTGTTTTGCGTCCAGTGCAGGTAGATTCGGGAGCATCCACAGGATTGGCACAAGTGGATGACGAGTGCGATACTAATCATGAGTCGAGAGTTATTTTGATTTTTGTTGTGTTGTCGAGTTGATTTCAGTCTTCCGCTGTATTGTATTTCGACCCCTGTGTGGGTAATGTTATTTAAGTCAGTTTTATCGATTGGGTTGTGTGACCTCATCGGTCTGTGTATTCACGTGTAAGTGACCATATCGGTCTGTATCATTATATTGTTTGACCCTGGTCGGGCAAGCACTTGGTTGTTTATGGATGCTTAGCCTGGTAGATCCTTGTGGAAAGGGTCTACGGCGTGTAATATTCCCATACGGTTTTGGGGTTGTTACAATTATGGTATCAGAGCTTAGGTTGCGGAAACCTAGGCTGTCGGGTCGAGTCAAGTCGTGATTTGTCGAGTAATGTGTTGTCATGTCGTTTGAGTCATCAGGTGACAAGTTGAGTTGTGCGTAGTCACAACGTGTCGGTTATGTTGTCGGACGAGATTAGTATCGTGGGCGACCGTCACCTCCGTGCGACCTGTGGATGTAAGTCTCCTCTTTTATGCGAAGTACCTGTGTATCTCGATTTTATCTTAGTGAGTTAATTGTGGTGCATGATTTTCTTTACACAGTATTGTGTAATATAATTGTGTTTAGTACTTGTGGCATATAGTATGTGTATAGAACTGGGCACATTATTGTTTTATCTTTGAACCACCGGGTGGTGTGGTATGGTGTGGAAGTTGTAAACCTTGATGGATTTCGAAAAGGTATCGGCGACTGAGTTCGTGGGAAACTCCGAGGAATGGTTTTGTTATATGTTTAAACTAGATGCTGTGAGACGTATTCAATTGGATTGTGCATGTTGGACTGTATTTTTTTTTTATCCGCTGCGTGAGTTCTTTTGTAATGGCTTTCAGTATTTTACCGACTGAGTTTTATTTTGAAAATCGATTCCCTTAACCGAGTTTTGACATTATGGCCTTGATCGTTTTGGCGAAATTCTTATGACGGTATTTAGTATTTTGTAAATGGCTTTTGTGAGTTTTTGAAATATTACCGTCATCGGCCCTTTTGGCGTTTTTGTAAATAGTTTTTATCCTGGTGGGTTCCGGCGCGGGACCCACAACGCTATAATGTTCCGTGTAATTACCTGAGATTTTTGGGCATTCTAGCCCATTGAATTATCTTTGAAAATCTTGAGTATCCTAGAAATAAATTTCGAGACGTACGTTTAAAATGAATTGTTTTCTCATGGTACTTCCAAGGTGCCACGATATGTTTTCGAATTCTTCTACCTCGAGGACCAAAATGTTTTGAGATATTTTTCAATGTTTTATAAACACTTTTACTTAGACCCGAGGGTCGAATATTCTGAAAGTTTTCCACTAAGAGAAAGTGTCCTCATTTTTCTCAAATGCGAAATGCTTTTCCAAAGTCTCGATAACGATGTTTCACGTTTGTACTTTTTTTTTAAAGGTGATACTCAAGATCAACCGGTGTTTTTCTAAATTATTTTCAAAAGGTGGTTTTTATTTCTTGTTTTTTTTTTAAAACCTATCAATTCCCGTTTGCGTTTGGGAATGTATGTATGATTTTTGCTTTGTCGTTTTGATGTTCCTCCCGAGTATGATCGAATTGGTGGCATGAACGTCGAGGCATTGCCACGCAATTATTGTACTAGCCCTCTGTGAGGGGTGTGAACTGGTGTTTTCTGTTTATCACCTCGTGGCGATTTGCGTGTTGTCGCACGAGTGTGAGATGTTGAAGCTTGGGTTTGTACGTTTGTGTACATGTGTGATTGTTTCATAATGTTTGTAATTATGTGCTGATTATCGTTCGGGCCGTTGATGTCGCCGAACGATACTGTTGTTGTTGTAGTGTTTGTGTGTGTATTACTTTACGATGGTAATCGTTGTATATGATATGTGTTATGATTCTTTATTATCTTTGAGTTGGCATCTCCGGTATGTTGTTTTGCGGTGTTATTTTCCTTTGTATCTAGCATCTGTATTTTCGATATGCCGAGCCGAGGCATTTTGAGCGTATTGTGCGGGGCATGTACGTGCCAATTGTCCTTCTCGTCGATGCGCTTTTCAAGTGTGGACCCGAGAGATACAGGATCCGGTTTTGCGAGTTGGGTTCCGAGTCTTTCGGGTCGCGAACTTCGATAAAGATATGAGGATCGGATCTCGAGAGGCCCATGGGAGATATTTACGCGTTTGCTTTTGTGTTGTCACCTTACTCCGGTTGTTGTGAGTTGCGGGAACGACATTTCTTTTATAAGAGGTCGAATGTAATGCCTGTATCGTTTTGACTTCTGCATTTCCTCTTTCTCAGGTCTATCGACTCGTCGTATTCGTTGATACTTTATGAACTTGTTCTGTATTTCGGTTTCATCATTCGAACGAGCTGTGATCTTATTTTGGGTCGATCTGGTTATCATTGTGACTTTTCAATTTCTATTCCCTTTCCTGTGGATCTTATGTGAAGGCACATGTTGTTTTCACCAGATCATATATTGTCTCGAGTCGAGATGTGGACCTTGGAGTTGTTGTCTGAATTTTATTGTCCTTTGTGATTCGAACGTGATTGTTCGATTTTTGTTGTCTCGATCGTTGTGATTCGATCGTTTGATTGATCGGTTTTTGTTGATCTCGTTTCGTGATTGTTGAACGTTCAGACTCCTTCGTAATTCCCTTAAGTTTGAGAAATTAGTCTCGTTTCGATCTTCCAACCCTTGGGCGGTGGAATTCCGTATTTGTTCAGCGTTTGGCTCGCGTTTTGATTGATGAACCGTTGGGTTGGTCAATCGTATTGATTTTTGTTCGTTGTGTTTTGTGATTGTTCAGATAATCGACTCGATTGTATTATCTGTTTGATGACGCTTGTCACTTGTTGATTTTATTATGTCTCTACCGGTGGCGTCGTATTGGTCGTCGTGGGGCGTGTTTTCACGCTGTATGTTCTTTCGCGTTGCTTGTAACGTTTCACCGTTGGGCGCGATTTTTTTTTTCGGTTCTTGTGTATCTCGTTGAGTTTTCCTGGAAGGATATTGCTTCTCCCTACTTGATTTAAGTTTCGGGACGAAACTTCTTTTAAGGAGGGTAGAATGTAATATCCGCAATTTCGGATTTCCGGTAATTTTCTTTTTTCGGCGGAGGCCCGTTTAGACAACTCGCTTTTGACCGTTTCGTCATTCGGAGAATATTTAATTCTGCACTTTTTGTCATCCGAGTTCGTTTCGGTGCTGCTTTGTTGAGTTCCGTGCTTTTTAGCGACTTTTCCGCGCTTGAGTTCGGTTCTTGCGAATCTCGTTCGAAACTATCGTTTGGGGTTTTTCGTAAGTTCATTTAACGTTGTTATACGTGTTGTGAGCTTCGGTTTGATTATTCGTTGTCGTATGGTGATTTTCGGGCATTTGGGCCATTTTCGTAATTTCCCAAAGTTTGGGGTAATTACCTTCCGTTGTCGAATTTCGAGCCTTCGGGTGGTCGAAATCGTGTGTTCTACTAGCTCTTAGATTCGTCTTTGTGAGTACTTCGTAACCGTATCTTCGGTTCGTATTCAGGTTCGGGTTTCGGTGTCGTTTTGTTGAGTTCAGGATTACTAAACGACTTTTCTAAGTATGAGTTCGGCTTTGTAAAAATCACCATAAATTATTGGAAACTCCAAAAAATTCTGAATCTTTGCAATATTATAAAGCATCAAGTTAGCTTTCCAATGGTTCAAACGGTTAGTCAATCGGAGTCCCGACGAGAGAGTTATGGTCGTCTTAGCTCACCCGCTCATTTTTTGATTATTGGCGATCACGCCGGCCGAACTCGGCCGTGTCGTCCGACACGGCCCGTGCCGCACTCGTCCGGAAATGCCGAAGTCTCGCCTCGAGACCCGACCGTGTTATGCAGCACGGCCGAGTCGGACTCTTCGGATAGGCGAGAAGCGCCCAGGGCCCGACCGTGTTCCAGACACGGTCGAGTCGTGCCAGTCGGCTCGGACGGGTCACTATCAGAAGGCCCCTCCGCGCCGCGACCGTGTCTAGCAGGACACGGTCGAGTCCCTGCCGTCCAGCTGCGCGCCACGACCGTGTCAGGCGGACACGGTCGAGTCTGTCAGCCTATTTAAGGCCCAGCAATGCGTTTTTCGCCATTTTTTCTCCTTCTTCTACTTCTCTTCCGCGGCTGGGGTTGTTTCTATCATGGAGAGATGTTGTTGTTCAATAAATCCATGAAGTCTTGGAGTTCATATCATCAATCATTCATCCTTTAACATCCTTTGATCGAGCGAATCAGGTCAGATTTTCTAGAAATCTAATTTTGGGGATTTTGGGTATTTTGTTCGATTTCGTCCGTTTAATCCGATTTAACTTAGGATTGTGATGGATCGATGATTATTTAGATGTATTGTATCATTTCCCTTGTTATCCCATGGTTGGATCGTATCGATTCGTTGTTTTGGTCGAGTTCTTGACCGACGCCTTGAAGGTGTCCGGTAAAATGTCATAGAGGGGTTTTCGGGCGTTCTGCGATTATTCTTCCTCGTATGATCGATGATTTATTGAATTTATGTTGTTAGGGTCGAATTCTTGTGAAGAACTCGAGTCGAAACCCTTCCGTTCATTGTCTTCTTCGGGGTCCGAGCTTCCAGGTCGAACCGTGTTCTTCGGAGCGTTTGGTAGCGGTTATTAAGGCAAGTATCTTACTATACGACTTGTATCTTGCGACTAGTAATTACGTATGAGATGTATAATGACTTTTCTTGCCTTCGTAAATATGTTCCGTTTGAGTTGGTTGTGTTATTTGCGTGCAATGTACGATTTTGTGGTGATCAAGGTGATTGATTAATGGTGCTCGTTGTTGTATGTAATGTGAATGTGAATATGTGTATGACCGCTAAGTTCACTCGTGTTGGTTCGACGGGACCTACGAGGATTCGTGGCAGTGGACTACGGGATCAGAACTTAGTGAGTGCGAGGTCCAATCGTCTTTGATGCAGCGAGGCCTACGATAACGCATGGCAGTGGACCATGAGTTTCGGACACAGTGCGTCCAACCGGGTGAGCTCGACGGGGCTTACGGTGACACGTGGCAGTGGACTACGGTGTCAGGACTGTGTGTGTGATTGTTGTGATTGATATAGTCCGTGCGGGTTGTTATGCCTACGGAGACACGTGACAGTGGATCACGGTGTCGGAATTGGTTATGTTTGGTTAATAGTCCGTGTGGGTTGTTGAACCTACGGAGACACGTGACAGTGGATCACGGTGTCGGAATTGGTTATGTTTGGTTAATAGTCCGTGTGGGTTGTTGAACCTACGGAGACACGTGACAGTGGATCACGGTGTCGTAATTGATTATGTTTGTTTAATTGTGCGTGATGTAGTCCGTGCGGGTTGTTGAACCTACGGAGACACGTGACAGTGGATCACGGTGTCATGAGCATGATACTTTTCAAATCAAAGTTTTTACAGGAAAAGTTTTAAGAAAGAATGTTGGGCCGAGCCCCACGAGATTTATGGAAATGTTTAGGTATTGTAAATCTGTTGAATTATTAAACAAGTTTTGGGTTAAGGCCCTTAAGTTTTCGAAAGGTTTTGTGAATAAGGACTTGAGGTCTTAAGGTTTTGAAATTTAAAATTCCCGAGATGATAATCTTATTTTCGAATGCTTCATAGCTTATCTTCTCTTGTGAAAACCTCCAGGAATATTTGATACTTGATTAATATATTTGATCACGATTATTAATTGCTTGTTACATTTCGTATGATTTGATACTTGCACTAGTAAAAGCAGTGGAGTTTACTAACCCCAGTGTCGGGGGTGGATGTCTGTTTGCGTCAGTGCAGGTAGATTCGGAGGCGATCACGGGATTGGCACAAGAGGATGACGAGTGCGATACTAATCATGAGTCGAGAGTTATTTTGATTTTTGTTGTGTTGTCGAGTTGATTTCGGTCTTATTGTATTGTATTTCGACCCCTGTGTGGGTAATGTTATTTAAGTCAGTTTTATCGATTGGGTTGTGTGACCTCATCGGTCTGTGTATTCACGTGTAAGTGACCATATCGGTCTGTATCATTATATTGTTTGACCCTGGTCGGGCAAGCACTTGGTTGTTTATGGATGCTTAGCCTGGTAGATCCTTGTGGAAAGGGTCTACGGCGTGTAATATTCCCATACGGTTTTGGGGTTGTTACAATTATGGTATCAGAGCTTAGGTTGCGGAAACCTAGGCTGTCGGGTCGAGTCAAGTCGTGATTTGTCGAGTAATGTGTTGTCATGTCGTTTGAGTCATCAGGTGACAAGTTGAGTTGTGCGTAGTCACAACGTGTCGGTTATGTTGTCGGACGAGATTAGTATCGTGGGCGACCGTCACCTCCGTGCGACCTGTGGATGTAAGTCTCCTCTTTTATGCGAAGTACCTGTGTATCTCGATTTTATCTTAGTGAGTTAATTGTGGTGCATGATTTTCTTTACACAGTATTGTGTAATATAATTGTGTTTAGTACTTGTGGCATATAGTATGTGTATAGAACTGGGCACATTATTGTTTTATCTTTGAACCACCGGGTGGTGTGGTATGGTGTGGAAGTTGTAAACCTTGATGGATTTCGAAAAGGTATCGGCGACTGAGTTCGTGGGAAACTCCGAGGAATGGTTTTGTTATATGTTTAAACTAGATGCTGTGAGACGTATTCAATTGGATTGTGCATGTTGGATCGTATTTTTTTATCCGCTGCGTGAGTTCTTTTGTAATGGCTTTCAGTATTTTACCGACTGAGTTTTATTTTGAAAATCGATTCCCTTAACCGAGTTTTGACATTATGGCCTTGATCGTTTTGGCGAAATTCTTATGACGGTATTTAGTATTTTGTAAATGGCTTTTGTGAGTTTTTGAAATATTACCGTCATCGGCCCTTTTGGCATTTTTGTAAATAGTTTTTATCCTGGTGGGTTCCGGCGCGGGACCCACAACGCTATAATGTTCCGTGTAATTACCTGAGATTTTTGGGCATTCTAGCCCATTGAATTATCTTTGAAAATCTTGAGTATCCTAGAAATAAATTTCGAGACGTACGTTTAAAATGAATTGTTTTCTCATGGTACTTCCAAGGTGCCACGATATGTTTCCGAATTCTTCTACCTCGAGGACCAAAATGTTTTGAGATATTTTTCAATGTTTTATAAACACTTTTACTTAGACCCGAGGGTCGAATATTCTGAAAGTTTTCCACTAAGAGAAAGTGTCCTCATTTTTCTCAAATGCGAAATGCTTTTCCAAAGTCTCGATAACGATGTTTCACGTTTGTACTTTTTTTTTAAAGGTGATACTCAAGATCAACCGGTGTTTTTCTAAATTATTTTCAAAAGGTGGTTTTTATTTCTTTTTTTTTTTAAAACCTATCAATTCCCGTTTGCGTTTGGGAATGTATGTATGATTTTTGCTTTGTCGTTTTGATGTTCCTCCCGAGTATGATCGAATTGGTGGCATGAACGTCGAGGCATTGCCACGCAATTATTGTACTAGCCCTCTGTGAGGGGTGTGAACTGGTGTTTTCTGTTTATCACCTCGTGCCGATTTGCGTGTTGTCGCACGAGTGTGAGATGTTGAAGCTTGGGTTTGTACGTTTGTGTACATGTGTGATTGTTTCATAATGTTTGTAATTATGTGCTGATTATCGTTCGGGCCGTTGATGTCGCCGAACGATACTGTTGTTGTTGTAGTGTTTGTGTGTGTATTACTTTACGATGGTAATCGTTGTATATGATATGTGTTATGATTCTTTATTATGCTGAGTTGGCATCTCCGGTATGTTGTTTTGCGGTGTTATGTTCCATTGTATCTAGCATCTGTATTTTCGATATGCCGAGCCGAGGCATTTCGAACGTATTGTGCCGGGGGCATGTACGTGCCAATTGTCCTTCTCGTCAGTAACGCTTTTCAAGTGTGGACCCGAGAGATACAGGATCCAGTTTTGCGAGTTGGGTTCCGAGTCTTTCGGGGCGCGAACTTCAGTAAAGATATGAGGATCGGATCTGAGAGGCCCATGGGAGATATTTCTGTCGTTTGCTTTTTGTGTTGTCACCTTACTCCAGTTGTTGTGAGTTGCGGGAACGACATTTCTTTTATAAGAGGTCGAATGTAATGCCTGTATCGTTTTGACTTCTGCATTTCCTCTTTCTCAGGTCTATCGACTCGTCGTATTCGTTGATACTTTATGAACTTGTTCTGTATTTCGGTTTCATCATTCGAACGAGCTGTGATCTTATTTTGGGTCGATCTGGTTATCATTGTGACTTTTCAATTTCTATTCCCTTTCCTGTGGATCTTATGTGAAGGCACATGTTGTTTTCACCAGATCATATATTGTCTCGAGTCGAGATGTGGACCTTGGAGTTGTTGTCTGAATTTTATTGTCCTTTGTGATTCGAACGTGATTGTTCGATTTTTGTTGTCTCGATCGTTGTGATTCGATCGTTTGATTGATCGGTTTTTGTTGATCTCGTTTCGTGATTGTTGAGCGCCGCACTCCTTCGTAATTCCCTTAAGTTTGAGAAATTAGTCTCGTTTCGATCTTCCAACCTTGGGCGGTGGAATTCGTATTTGTTCGGGCCGTTTGGCTCGCGTTTTGATTGATGAACCGTTGGGTTGGTCAATCGTATTGATTTTTGTTCGTTGTGTTTTGTGATTGTTCGGATAATCGACTCGATTGTATTATCTCGCTTGATGACGCTTGTCACTTGTTGATTTTATTATGTCTCTAGGTGGCGTCGTATTGGTCGTCGTGGGCGTGTTTTCACGCCGTATGTTCTTTCGCGTTGCTTGTAACGTTTCACCGTTAGGCGCGATTTTTTTCGGTTCTTGTGTATCTCGTTGAGTTTTCTGGAAGGATATTGCTTCTCCTACTTGATTTAAGTTTCGGACGAAACTTCTTTTAAGGAGGGTAGAATGTAATATCCGCAATTTCGGATTTCCGGTAATTTTCTTTTTTCGGCGGAGGCCCGTTTAGACAACTCGCTTTTGACCGTTTCGTCATTCGGAGAATATTTAATTCTGCACTTTTTGTCATCCGAGTTCGTTTGGTCTTTGCTTTGTTGAGTTCCGTGCTTTAAGCGACTTTTCCGCGCTTGAGTTCGGTTCTTGCGAATCTCGTTCGAAACTATCGTTTGGGGTTTTTCGTAAGTTCATTTAACGTTGTTATACGTGTTGTGAGCTTCGGTTTGATTATTCGTTGTCGTATGGTGATTTTCGGGCATTTGGGCCATTTTCGTAATTTCCCAAAGTTTGGGGTAATTACCTTCCGTTGTCGAATTTCGAGCCTTCGGGTGGTCGAAATCGTGTGCTCTACTAGCTCTTAGATTCGTCTTTGTGAGTACTTCGTAACCGTATCTTCGGTTCGTATTCAGGTTCGGGTTTCGGTGTCGTTTTGTTGAGTTCAGGATTACTAAACGACTTTTCTAAGTATGAGTTCGGCTTTGTAAAAATCACCATAAATTATTGGAAACTCCAAAAAAATTCTGAATCTTTGCAATATTATAAAGCATCAAGTTAGCTTTCCAATGGTTCAAACGGTTAGTCAATCGGAGTCCGGACGAGAGAGTTATGGTCGTCTTAGCTCACCCGCTCATTTTTTCAGTTATTGGCCGATCACTGCCGGCCGAACTCGGCCGTGTCGTCCGACACGGCCCGTGCCGTACTCGTCCGGAAATGCCGGGTCTCGCCTCGTGACCCGACCGTGTTATGCAGCACGGCCGAAGTCGGACTCTTCCGGATAGGCCGTAACCGATCGCCAGACGCCCGACCGTGTTCCAGACACGGCCGAGTCGTGCGAGCCGCCGCTTGACGGGTCACTATCGAAGGCCCCGCCGCGCCGCGACCGTGTCGAGCAGGACACGGTCGAGTCCTCGCTGGCCAACAGCGCCACGACCGTGTCGGGCGGACACGGTCGAGTCTGTCGGCTATTTAAGGCCCAGCAATGCTTTTTTCGCCATTTTTCTCCTTCTTCTACTTCTCTTCCGCGGCTGGGGTTGTTTCTATCATGGAGAGATGTTGTTGTTCAATAAATCCATGAAGTCTTGGAGTTCATATCATCAATCATCCATCCTATAACATCCTTTGATCGAGCGAATCAATTCGATTTTCTAGAAATCTAATTTTGGGGATTTTGGGTATTTTGTTCGATTTCGTCCGTTTAATCCGATTTAACTTAGGATTGTGATGGATCGATGATTATTTAGATGTATTGTATCATTTCCCTTGTTATCCCATGGTTGGATCGTATCGATTCGTTGTTTTGGTCGAGTTCTTGACCGACGCCTTGAAGGTGTCCGGTAAAATGTCATAGAGGGGTTTTCGGGCGTTCTGCGATTATTCTTCCTCGTATGATCGATGATTTATTGAATTTATGTTGTTAGGGTCGAATTCTTGTGAAGAACTCGAGTCGAAACCCTTCCGTTCATTGTCTTCTTCGGGGTCCGAGCTTCCCGGTCGAACCGTGTTCTTCGGAGCGTTTGGTAGCGGTTATTAAGGCAAGTATCTTACTATACGACTTGTATCTTGCGACTAGTAATTACGTATGAGATGTATAATGACTTTGCTTGCCTTCGTAAATATGTTCCGTTTGAGTTGGTTGTGTTATTTGCGTGCAATGTACGATTTTGTGGTGATCAAGGTGATTGATTAATGGTGCTCGTTGTTGTATGTAATGTGAATGTGAATATGTGTGTGACCGCTAAGTTCACTCGTGTTGGTTCGACGGGACCTACGAGGATTCGTGGCAGTGGACTACGGGATCAGAACTTAGTGAGGTGCGAGGTCCAATCGCGGCCGGGTCCGACGAGGCCTACGATAACGCATGGCGATGGACCATGAGTTTCGCATACGCGCGGCCCAACCGGGTGAGCTCGACGGGGCTTACGGTGACACGTGGCAGTGGACTACGGTGTCAGGACTGTGTGTGTGATTGTTGTGATTGATATAGTCCGTGCGGGTTGTTATGCCTACGGAGACACGTGACGGTGGATCACGGTGTCGGAATTGGTTATGTTTGGTTAATAGTCCGTGTGGGTTGTTGAACCTACGGAGACACGTGACAATGGATCACGGTGTCGGAATTGGTTATGTTTGGTTAATAGTCCGTGTGGGTTGTTGAACCTACGGAGACACGTGACAGTGGATCACGGTGTCGGAATTGATTATGTTTGTTTAATTGTGCGTGATGTAGTCCGTGCGGGTTGTTGAACCTACGGAGACACGTGACAGTGGATCACGGTGTCATGAGCATGATACTTTTCAAATCAAAGTTTTTACAGGAAAAGTTTTAAGAAAGAATGTTGGGCCGAGCCCCACGAGATTTATGGAAATGTTTCCGGTATTGTAAACTGTTGAATTATGAAACAAGTTTTGGGTTAAGGCCCTTAAGTTTTTCGAAAGGTTTTGTGAATAAGGACTTGAGGTCTTAAGGTTTTGAAATTCTAAAAATTCCCGAGATGATAATCTTATTTTCGAATGCTTCATAGCTTATCTTCTCTTGTGAAAACCTCCCGGGAATATTTGATACTTGATTAATATATTTGATCACGATTATTAATTGCTTGTTACATTTCGTATGATTTGATACTTGCACTAGTAAAACAGTGGAGTTTTACTAACCCCCGAGTAATCGGGGGGTGGATGTCTGTTTTGCGTCCAGGTACAAGTAGATTCAGGGGAGCAGTCACAGGATTGGCACAAGAGGATGACGAGCTGCGATACTAATCATGAGTCGAGAGTTATTTTGATTTTTGTTGTGTTGTCAGAGTTGATTTCAGTCTTTCGATGTATTGTATTTCGACCCATGTGTGGGTAATGTTATTTAAGTCAGTTTTATCGATTGGGTTGTGTGACCTCATCGGTCTGTGTATTCACGTGTAAGTGACCATATCGGTCTGTATCATTTTATTGTTTGACCCTGGTCGGGCAAGCACTTGGTTGTTTATGGATGCTTAGCCTGGTAGATCCTTGTGGAAAGGGTCTACGGCGTGTAATATTCCCATACGGTTTTGGGGATGTTACATAAACCATCACCAACCATTATTCTGAATATTCACCGATCCAAAACATCACGGACGGTAGATAATTCATGTTTTCGTCAATACCATGATGTATCCTCGATAACAAATATACCAACGACAATTGTAAATCATATACATTATGATTTAAATTCCCAAAACTCGAATACAACCTATAATTCCAAATCTCCTGTGATTACGATTATACATTGCTATACGAATTATAAACGAATGAAACTGAAACCATTCATTAAATATTATAAACTGAGCAAGTATTAACTTGCCTCGATACCAATGAAGCCGTTACCAATTCCTTGCCGTCGTCTACAAGTCCCTCGGCCCTGATCAAAGCAATCTGCGAACATTCTTGAATACGACCGCAAAGCATGGTTCTAAACATCGATCAATAATCTCAACCTATTACAATAATCAATTTAACATACATTCGATAACAATCAACAATCGATATAACTAATCCACAAGCCCAACGATTCCAAAATATCTCGATTAAACACAAGTCCGAACAATCTAACTCAAACAATTACGAATTCATTCCCATGATTCCACAAAGCCCATATATCGATTCGATAAGGCGAGTATACAAACTTAACCAAAATATTCCAATCAATTTCTCTTTCAAGACTTCAATCAAACACCTTGAAGGTGGAATTCAAAGGTATATTCGAATCATCAATCAACAAACACCAACCACATCAAGAACACGAAGAACATAATCACAAACATATATATCTTTCAACATTACATGATTCTAGCCATCGATACGAACTAAACCACCAAAATATATCAAAAATCTCAAACATCCCAAAATATTAAAGTTCAAGCCAATTACCTTCAATCCGGCGAAAGAATCAATAATGTTGTTATAATCCTTGTTCCAAGCTTTCCTAGATGTTATCACTTGATAAACCAACTCAAAAGCTGAGGTTTAGGGGTTAAAAACTGAGTTTGGGTGATTTGGGACGAACGGGGATCGTGTAGGATGGGTTGGGAAATGAAATTCCCGACTGCTTTACGGTTTTATACGCCCAGGCATGTTAGCGTACGCTAACTTCATCAATAGCGTGCGCTACCTGCTCCTGCAATACGCATAAAGATAGTTTTTGCCATTTTGAGCATAACTCACTCATCCGGACTCCGATTAACTCACCGTTTGAACCATTAGAAAGCTAACTCGATGCTCTATTATACTATTATGTTTCATAAATTTTGGAGTTTTCAAGAATCGGTGGTGATTTTACAAAGTCGAACCTTATCCACATTACTTTCCAAACAAGTGTCCAAATCTTATTTCCACTAACATTTCAACATATAGTCTTCTTAATCATATCATATACACCAAGAATCATAATCACTTGCATGTTCATCATCATACGAAGTAAACAATAACAATAACATTAAAAACCCGAAATGAAGGGAGATATTAACCAACATATCTCTTGAAGAAAAACAACACCGTTCAAAACCACACGAATCATATCAATATCCGCATATCAACCATGTTATCAACATAACTCAGTAATCCATCACATAACCATACTCATAAACTCATAAACATGACGATCATCAACTCAAGAACATCATATACAATCCAAAATGAAATCCCAAAGTGGAGAGTAATTACCTCTTTGAAGGAATGGATTGAATCCCAAGGTTGAATCCATTTTCAATCACTTCCAAGCTTCAAATGTTGTTAGGAATGATCAACTCAAGTGTTTGGGACCTCAACTTATCTCTAAGACCTCTCTCTATCGGTTCACATAAAGAAATGGATGGAAATGACGAATAATGGCCAACTGCACTTATATATATACTGTACATTACTAACGTACGCTAACATCTTCAGTTAACGTACGTTACACACTTAGCGTGCGCTATCGAAGTCCAGAGGCAACTATATTACTGCATGAAGTGATTTACGTACGCAATGCCCATGCAATAGCGTACGTAAATGCCTCTATTTAGCGTACGCAAGTGTCCTACCTTAGCGTGCGCTACTCATAGTTGACTCGTTTGTCTGTATGCTTCCTATTCTGTAACACCCCCAGATCCGACCGGGAATATTACAGCGCCGTGGGTCCCGAGATTGAACCCACAAGGCTGAAGGAAATTTTCGCAAACATTTATCAATGCCCAATAGGCTAACGACGGTACTGTCTTCTAAAAATATTTGAAGACTCAATAAAATCCGTTTAACAAACCGTCGTAAAATCTCATTTGAAACCACAAGGCCCGAAATGCCAAAACTCAACAGTTTAAAAACATACGTTAAGCTATTGCTTACATGTACCGACATAATAGATTTAGAAAATGATTGCCAAAGTGACCTAAGTTACCAGATACCAAAGGCCACTTAAAAATACTCACGCAGCGGAAAAAGACAAACAATTACAAATACTCTAACAACAGAAATACAACAACTGATCAGAAACTCAATACACAAATACATGTCCTAGCTAGTATCCTCCGGGAAGTTCATCTCTTCACGACCGCTACAAGCTTGATAATCCAAGAACCCAAAAAGAAAGCCCACGATGGGGTCAGCCATAATATCCAACAATGATAACCATCACATCTCGTCAATAATTACATATCAATGGAAATACTAAGTAAGAATACAACCAATGTAATCTTACCGTTGTAACTTTACGAGAATCCACAATTCGTATCCTTAACAACATAATAAGATAATACCGAAATATCTGTACGGTATCTCAACAATACCCAAGGTTCTCAAAACATTATCATAATTCGCGATACGGAAATTATACCAACTCTGTCCAATTCAATCAATCGGATAACGTCGACATTTCCAATGCGATAATCGATTGTCCATCAAAGACAAGTACCAAGGAAATAGGGAACATACCTCAAGATACGAAATACCATTACCATCACGTCAGTCTAATCCGAGATTAGATCAACACAACATACGAACATGGTCCTAACACAAGACCTACAAATGCATACTCATATGACAACGTCATATGATCACAACAATAACAACAATGTATACTTATGGCAAACCCATAACATACATATGCACAATAACAACACATATGGTAATCCAACGATCCAGCGCACACAGCTATAGATTCCCATGATGATCCCGTCGGACCAACGCATGGTGGCATTACCTGTCCAGCGATCCAGCGCACACAGCTATAGATTCCCATGATGATCCCATCGGACCAACGCATGGTGGACATACGACAACAATGCACGACTGCACAAGACAATAGTACACAATGCACGACAACAACCGTGCACAAATACATGACAACAATGATACACGAATGTATCATAACATGATCGACACAAAATGACAAAAATGATTAGAGTACTTGTCCCGAGTCCTTCGAGTGCAATCTCGATGTCCAAACCATCACGGACAATTATCCTCAATACTCGATGGTACAAATTACCACGGATGGTAAATAATTCACGTTTTCGTCTATACCACAATGTATCCTCGATACCAAGTATACCAACAATAAATGTAAATCATATACCTTATGATTTAATTCCCAAAACTCAAATACAACCTATAATCCCAAATCCACTCTGATTACGATTATAAACATTGCTATACGAATTATAAACGAATGAAACTGAAACCATTCATTAAATATTATAAAGTGAGCAAGTAATAACTTGCCTTAATACCGATGAAGGAGTTATCAATTCCATTGCCGTCATCTACAAGTCCCTCGGTCACGACCAAAGTAATTCACAAACATACTCGTACACGACCGCAGCATACGGTTATAACCACCGATCAATAATCTCAACCTATTACAATAATCGATAAACAACAAGTTCGACAACAATCAACAATCGATAAAACCAATTCACAAACCCAACGGCTCAACAATATCTCGATTAACCACTAGTCTGAACAATCCAGCTTAAACAATTACGAATTCGTTCCCATGATTCCACAAACTTAACCAAAATATTTCAATCAATTTCTCTTTCAAAACTTCAATCAAACACCTTGAAGGCGGAATTCAAAGGTATATTCGAATCATCAATCAACAAATACCAACCACATCAAGAACACGAAGAACATAATCACAAACATATATATCCTTCAACATTATATGACTCTAGCCATCGATACGAACTATACCACCAAAATATATCAAGAATCTCAAACATCCCAAAATATCATAACTCAATACAAAATCGAAATCCAAGATGTTGAAGAAATTACCTCTTGAAGATCCAAGCACTTTGATCCGAAGAACACGTGTTAGATCCACAATCCGAGCTTCACGATCGAAAGGAGATGAAGAAAATCACACAATCAAGTGATAGATGAAGGAAAATCTCCCCTACAAGCCTCTCTCTCTCGTACGGTTGAAAAAAAAGGAAAAATGAGCTGAACTTGCTGAAAAAAACGCAATTATAGTGCTGACTGCACAGTGTGCCGCGGCCCAGCCGAAGTGTGCCGCGGCACAGGGCCGAATCTGCCCCCAGTGATCGGCAGCATGCCGCGGCCCGGACGAGTGTGCCGCGGCAGTGACTCGACAGTGTGCCGCGGCTCACGGTACAGAGGGGTTGGCCGATAATTGAAACATGAGTGTGCCGCGGCCCGAACGGGTGTGCCGCGGCAGTGACTCGGCAGTGTGCCGCAGCCCTGCCGGCATGTGCCGCGGCTCACGGTACAGGCAGCTCGGCCAAAACTGGAAAATGAGTGTCTGAGCTATTTCGACCATAACTCTCTTGTCCGGACTCCGATTGACTCACCGTTTGAACCATTGGAAAGCTAACTCGATGCTCTAATATACTGTTATGTTTCAGAATTTTTGGAGTTTTCAAGAATCGGTGGCGATTTTCCAAAGTCCAACCTTATACACATTACTTTCCAAACAAGTGTCCAAATCTTATTTCCACTAACATTTCAACATATCGTCTTCTTAATCATATCATATACACCAAGAATCATAATCACTTGCATGTTCATCATCATACGAAGTAAACAATAACAACAACATTGAAAAAAAAACGAAATGAAGGGAGATATTAACCAACATATCTCTTGAAGAAAAACAACACCGTTCAAAACCACACGAATCATATCAATATCCGCATATCAACCATATTATCAACGTAACTCAGTAATCCATCTCATAACCATACTCATCAACTCATAAACATGACGATCATCAACTCAAGAACATCATATACAATACAAAATGAAATCCCAAAGTGAAGAGTAATTACCTCTTTGAAGGAATGGATTGAATCACAAGGTTGAATCCGCTTTCAATCACTTCCAAGCTTCAAATGTTGTTAGGAATGATCAACTCAAGTGTTTGGAACCTCAACTTCTCTCTAAGACCTCTCTCTATTGGTTCACATGAAGAAATGTACGGAAATGACGAATGATGGCCAACTGCACTTATATATATACTGTACATTATTAACGTACGCTAACATCTTCAGTTAACGTACGTTACACACTTAGCGTGCGCTAACTGTCTTTGTTAGCGTGCGCTATCGAAGTCCAGAGGCAACTGTCTTACTGCATGAAGTGATTTACGTACGCAATGCCCATGCAATAGCGTACGTAAATGCCTCTATTTAGCGTACGCAAGTGTCCTACCTTAGCGTGCGCTACTCATGATTATTAGCGTGCGCTAATAATGTTACACTTAGTCATTTTCAGCTATTCTTATCCAATGTCTCAACATACAGAATAAGAATATACGACATACTGAATACATATACTCCTTCCAACAATATTCTCAAATACAATTGTCGACCAACTACGACAATTATACTAATAGAGATGTCTCAGTCCTTCAATTGTTTTATCCATACTGTACAGATTCCACGATGTACAACATAACTCAGATAAAATAACATTAAACAATAGTAGTACAAATTCCGGATATTACATACTACACCACTTAAAATAAGTTCCGTCCTCGAAACTTGCAATCCGTCATAGAAAAACAAACAAACCGTTCAACTGAAATATTCCGACACCATCACGACAACGATCAATACAGAACCCCAGAGACAGATATACGGACGAATAAAATTCTCAAAACGTTACACGAATCACATACAGTGGATCTCAAAGAAACGCACCCGAATGTTGAACATACCCTTCGGCATATGAACAACTAATCACAAACCGACGAACATACCCAATCATACCTGGAGTGGGAACGACCAATCAATATCCAAAACAACCATCCTGGAGTCACCATCCCCAAGTCTACACTTAAAATAAAATCATTCAAAAATCACTATGGTAAAATCGCACTACTACCACACCAATAGAGTCACATAGCACATATGCTCCAGTTTCACAAAACTCAAAATTCCAAAATTACATCCTGTACATGAATCTACAACACGCAGTATATTTCTCTTATCTGATCAATCAACCGATCATTCCTGGATAACCAAATTACCATACCAAAGTTCGAATCCCTTTTCATCGTACCAAACTGATGTACTATCCAGTTCGTGACTCTCGCTCAGAACTTTGCCATGATATGCACTATGCACTAAATGCACATGTATATTAATCTTATTTTCAAAACCAGTTTGAAATCATACAGTCTCGTCAAGAAGACAAATTTTCGAAAGCTCTTTCAAAAATTTCAAAACTCAAAACAAAAATTTTGGTAAGATCACGAAATCAATTTTTGAAAAGTTAAACTGGCTCGCTAATGCCAAGTTCTCGATAAAAAATTCTTTTCGAATACACACGATTAAATAAAATGGAATTCATGCAAATGCTTGTCCATATCCATACTCCTGTATACCAATTCAGCTCGTCACCAAATTCACTGATATTCCATCGAAAAACCACACGATGAACTTCCAAAATCTCAATATATAGACTCTGATAAAAACTCCTTCTCCACATACTACTCGCAACGTCAATCCTTAATACATCCTGATCACCTCAAATGTGATATGACAAAACATTGAAACAAATCAACAAATCAAACACAGTGAAAGACTTCCCGAGAAGTTTCATTTGAACAAATAAATCAAAACCCCGAAAGGTAGCAATAAAATGCATAAACGATTAGTATAGTGTTTTAAAAATCTCGGGAGTTTTAAGGAAACAGAAAAGCCTTTTGAAACATTATGGTCTCAGAGCTTAGGTTGTGAAAACCTAGGCAGTCGGGTCGAGTTGGGTCGTGTTTTTGTCGCGTCATTCGAGTTGTCGATTGACTAATACTAGAGCCGTGAGTTTTTGTTGTTCACTCAGGCTTGTGCGTTATGTGATTTACCAGTGTAGTACTGGGGTTGTTGTAAACTTTTTCAAATGGTGTCAACGTGTTTCTTCAGATAGAGCTGTGTTGTGTTCTCGAGTTGCATTGAGTTTGCAAAATGTGTGTTTTGAAAATATCTGTGTCGAGTATTTTCTTGAGTCGAGACATGTGCCAGTATCACGGGGAATCGTCGGCTTCACGATCTGTAAGTTTTTGGATTTTTGAATTGCATTAAGATTTATTGCCGTTCTATGTTTATACATTTTGAGATTCAGCAGATATTATGCATTACAGTATAAGGTGACAGAGTTGGGACAGGATTGATGATCTTGAGGAGTTATGATTTTGAGAATCAGTATGTTGGTTAGATTTTGGAACGGAATTGTGTATTCGGAAGAAGGACTGTGGATTGTTGAGAAGAACATGTAGTCATGTTAGTTCATTAAGCCATCAGGGGATTAAGACGAGGGCAATACTGTCGTGGACGCGGACGAAGGAATGCTGAAAGGGAGGCGTCGCCTTCTAATCAGGCTAGTCATAGCTCAGGCGAGCCGCAGCAATCCATCAATAACGAACCGGAACCTGGTGTACCAGAAATCCTTCGTCAAGTCGTGAACCAGATGACTCAGTTCGCACAGGTCGTGGACCGAATGCAAGTGGCGGCAGGAATTCAGCAGGGAGATGGACAACAAAGGATTCCAGAAATGGGAAATCGAGGTGACCGATGGTTACAAGAGGTGGCAAAGATGCAACCACCAAAATTTGACGGCTTTTCCGAGATTCCCACTTGGGACCATTGGTTGAAGGAACTGGAGAAAATTTTTGCTGGAATTAATTGCCCGAATGACAGGAGAGCTCCTATTGCCCAGTACTTTCTGATAGGAGAAGCATCCGAATGGTGGGAAGCTATCCGACCCGCAGATCATGATGCCGATTGGGCGGAATTTAAAATGATGATGGAAGCTCAGTATTGCCCTCGTCCTGTGAGGGAAGCCAAAATTCGAGAATTTTTCTCTGCTCGACCATCGGATGAACCCGTATCCCGACGATTAAGGCGTTTAACCGAATTAGCATTTGTTCGACATCCGGTGAGCAGATGCGGAGATGATGATTCATTTTGAAATGAGAATGAAACCGAGAAATCCAGTACATGTCCGGTTTTGAATGTACCACTCTCATGATACGGGATAAGGCGTTGGCGTATGAAATTAAAGAAGCGGCAATGGAGAAGTTTATGGAGTCGAAGAAGCAGAAAGTCTGCGGTACTTTTCTGAGCACAATAGCAGTGGGCCCCATAAGGCCCAGTCTTCTTTTTCTTTCAAGAAACCTCCGCACCCATCTAAGAACGGAAAGAATTACGGAACAATGTCAGTCACGACGGATACAGCTAGGAAGTGCTTTAATTGTGGTCGCCCAGGCCACCTTTGGCGCGATTGTTTGCGCACCCCAGTTACATGTTTTGACTGCGGACAGGAAGGGCACCGTGTGACGTTCTGCAAAGACGCCACCAAATACAAAGGAACCCGTTCATCACAGCCAGTTCAAAAGGAAGCTAGTGTCCAACAGATGCAGCAAAGTGTTCAGATGCCTCAAAATTTTGGCTGTGGACGAGGCAGAGGACAATGGGACCAAAAGGGGGCATCGAGTGCCGGATCTGTTCCCCCACGCCTGTATGAGATGAGGAGGACAGACGATCAGGATGCTTTCTTGTCGCATCAGTGCTTGTCAGATTCTTTCCCAACCAGTTAGCGTTTTATTCGATACAGGAGCTACGCATTCTTTTATATCTTTGTCTTGTGTAAATCGTTTGAATATTTCTGGTTTTCTTACTTGTGAACCTTATGTTGTTGGTTTACCGAGTGGAGAGAGGATTGTTGGGAACTTAGAGACTAGAGATTTTCCTGTATTATTTGGGGGTAGGAAATGGCTCTCAAACCTAATTGTGATAGAAATGCAAGGAGATGACCTAATACTCGGAGACGATTGGCTTAATCGATATGGAGCAATTGTAAATTACCGAAGGAGGAATATTTCGCTGATCGGCGATGATGGCTCAAGTCTTGTTTGACGGATGGAAACCAGGAAGCTCAGGAAAGTTGATCAAAGCAATGAAAGCTGTCAAAATGTTGAAATAGGGATGTATCGGGTACTGGTGTTATGCAATGAAGAAAGAAGATGAAATTGTGGAACTTTCATCCATTCCTATTGTGAACGAATTCCCATATGTATTTCCTGACGAGTTACCTGGACTACCTCCACGACGGGACGTAGAATTCACGATTGAGCTGGAACTCGGAGCTACACCAATTTCTAAGGCGCCGTATCGCATGGCACCTACGGAGATGTACGAACTGAAGAAGCAACTGGAAGAATTACTGGACAAAGGCTATATTCAGCCAAGCGTTTCACCTTGGGGAGCGCCAGTCTTTTTGTTCGAAAGAAGGATGGATCGCTTCGACTGTGTATTGACTACCGAGAGCTGAACAAGATGATGATTAAGAACAAGTATCCGTTGCCACGGATTGGTGATCTATTTGACCAGTTGCAAGGAGCAACAGTGTTTTCAAAAATCGATCTAAGATCAGGATACCATCAGCTGAAGATTAAGGAATCTGATGTTCCAAAGTCAGCATTCAGAACTCGCTACGGACACTATGAGTTTGTAGTGATGCCATTTGGTCTCACTAATGCGCCTGCTGTATTCATGCAGTTGATGAACCGAGTGTTCATCGAATATTTGGATAAATTTGTGGTCGTGTTCATTGATGATATTCTGGTATATTCTAAGAACCCGGAAGAACATGCGCAACATTTGCGGATTGTATTGGAACTTTTGAGAAATGAGCAATTGTACGCCAAACTTTCTAAGTGTGAATTCTGGCTAAAGGAAGTAATGTTCCTCGGCCATGTGGTGTCATCTAAAGGAGTCCGAGTAGATCCTTAGAAGATCGAAGCAATTATGGATTGGAAGCCTCCAAAGAACGTGAAAGAAGTCCGAAGCTTCTTAGGACTTGCTGGATATTATCGACGATTCGTGGAAGGGTTTTCTAAAATCTCCCGCCCACTTACTCGACTCTGAGAAAACTCAAAAGTTTGAGTGGAATGAATTGTGTCGATTAGCTTTGATGAATTGAAGAAGAGATTGGCGGCACCGATTCTATCACTTCCACAGGAAGGCTGGAGGATTTATAGTATACAGTGATGCTTGAACCAAGGACTTGGGTGCGTATTGATGCGAGAATGATAAGGTGATCGCTTATGCATCGCGGCAGTGAAACCTTATGAAGTGAATTACCCAACACATGATTTGGAGCTAGCAAGGGTGGTTTTGCCTTGAAGATGCGGAGGCATTATGCATGCGGGACTCACCTTTGCCGGATCTTTACGGATCATAAGAGTCTCAAGTACATATTCATCAGAAAGAGTTGAACATGCGGCAAAGAAGATGGTTAGAGCTGATTAAGGACTATGACTTGGAGATTTTGTATCATCCAGCAAAGCAAATGTAGTGGCCGATGCACTTAGCCGCAAGCCTGTTTCTATTCGAATCTGGAGACGCTAACCTCCCAACTTAGCCTTCAACGAGAGATGATTCGTGAAGGAATTGAAGTGTGGTTACAAAGAGTCCAAGGACAATGTGCGTGATGGAGATAACTTCATCATTAACCGAAGGAATCAAATCTAGGCAGGCGGATGACCCTTTGATGATTCGGTTACGTGATGAAGTGATCAAAGGAAAGGCCCGGATTTATAATTCATGATGATGGAGTTTTGAGATTTCAGAACCGACTCTGTGTTCCCGATGATGATGTTTTGAAACAGACGATTATGAAGGAAGCTCACGATTCGCCCTATTCTATCCACCCGGGTACCAGTAAAATGTATAAGGACTTGAAGCAGAATTTCTGGTGGGGAAACATGAAGAAAGATGTAGCGGACTATGTTTCTAAATGCTTGACTTGTCAGCAGGTTAAGATCGAGCATCAACGGCCTGCCGGAATGTTGAAGCCACTCCCGATTCCTGAATGGAAGTAGGAGGACATATCGATGGACTTTATCACTAATATGCCGAGAACCAGGACAGGAATGAACATGATTTGGGTGATAGTTGATCGTTTAACCAAATCAGCTCATTTTCTAGGCATTAAGGATACGTGGGGACCAGAGAGGTTCGCACGAGTATTTATTTCGGAGATAGTTCGATTGCATGGTACGCCGAAGACCATTGTTTCTGATCGAGACGGCCGTTTTGTGTCTCACTTTTGGAAAGCAGTTCATAAGGCCTTGGGGACCGAATTGAACTTCAGTACAGCTTACCACCCGCAGACTGACGAACAATCTGAGAGAACTATACAAATGGTGGAAGACATGCTGAGGGCCTGTGCCTTAGATTGAATTTACCTACAACAATAGTTGGCATGCTTCCATTAAGATGGCACCGTTTGAGGCATTATACGGAAGGAGATGCAGATCGCCCCTATGCTGGGACGATTCATCGGACTTGATCGGAACAGAACCAGAGTTGATCGTGCAGACTCGGGAGAAGATAGACTTGATTCGTGAAAGGCTGTTGACCGCCCAGAGTCGTCAGAAATCTTACGCAGATGTACGCCGCCGCCCATTGGAGTTCAGTACTGGAGACCACGTACTTTTGAAGGTTTCTCCTACTCGGGGAATCTTTCGTTTCGGAAGGAAAGGAAAGCTGAGTCCGAGGTATATCGGACCATTTGAGATCCTCGAAAGAGTTGGGGAGTTGGCATACAAATTAGCATTGCCGCCGTCACAGTGCCATGTTCATAACATGTTCCACGTATCCCAGTTACGGAGGTATATACCAGATCCCAATCATATCATTGATTTCGGCGAGATCGAAGTTGCGCAGGATGGGACGTTTGAAGAAAGACCGGTTATGATACTCGAGAGTCGAGTTAAGCAGCTGAGGAACAAACTAATCGTTTTGGTCAAAGTTCAATGGTCACGTCACGGAATGGAAGAAGCCACTTGGGAAACGGAAGCTGATATGAAGTCTAGATATCCCGAGTTATTTTCGTCTTGAGTTTCGGGACGAAACTCCTTTTTAGTAGGAGAGTATGTAATATCCGAATTTATTACGGTGTATTTCATCTGTATTCAAACCCTGTATTATTCGGATTGGTGATTTTGATTATTGGAGTATGATATTTCTTACATTAATATCATTGTGCATAAGTATAGAAGCATGCAAAATTTCTCATGCAAACTCGTGTTAGCGCACGCTAAGAATGTATCTTAACGCGCGCTATTGGGCTACTATTAGCGCACGCTATGCAGATACGGGTTGCGTGCGCTAAGAACTCAATTATTGAGCGGGACGACTAGCACATGCGCCAGCCGGGACATGGGTCCGGATAAGATTCCCGCGGACGCCTTGGACAATTACGAAGTCAACCATTATTAGCGCACGCTAAGGAATGCTTAGTAGCGTGCGCTAACTTGTTAAAATGCAGAATATTATAAATAGGACAACAACTCGTTTTGGCTTACATTTTACTCGTTCCTTCTGCATACTTGAGAGGCCAGAGAGCTGAGATATCCTACTACATACTTAGAACACATATTGTTGGTGTTTATATATTGGCTATCACTTGGGAGTAATCATTGAAGAGGAATAACACCTTGGAGTGGCATACAACCAACCGGAGTTGGATTCTACCTTACGGTTCAGTGATTTTCATCATATTAAGGTATGTTCAATCTATCTCAAGACTTAGAGTTGGATTCTAACGATTTGGATGATCATGTTAACAAGATATGGATTTTCATAGATGAATTATCCAAGTATATCATGTTTGGAATAGTGAGATGAATAAGCCTTAAGTATCTTGATTATAATCATCATGATTCGAATCTTATTACACTGAATATGTAAAGAGAAGCTTCTATCATTGGTAATTCGAATCTAGTAGATGACTTCATAATAATCATGGACTTGACTTTAACAATCATTATTGTTGGATAAATCTAAAGGATGGATCACGGAAGGATTTATCTAGTATAGATGGAACGTTTAATAACTTCAGCATGATAATATTGATTGATATGAGATGTTGATATCAACCGTTAAGTCTTTTGAGTTGTCGTATAAAGATTTGTAGTCGAAATGGAATATGGTTTTATAATGGTATGCATATCCTCGAATCCGAAGATGTTATTATCCGTAAGATCATTCATAATCGTGTGTACATGATATTCATGGAGGTAACATGAAGTATCACGGAAGATTTCATTGTTTCGATCATGGCGAGAACAGTTTACTGCTCAGCAGTAAACTGCCATGCATAGATAGCGCACGCTATGCTATGAATATTAACGTGCGCTATCGAGCACGAGTTAGCGTGCGCTACGTTTAGTACGTAACGTACGCTAGACCATCAGACGAGTCAGTTGGCTGGTCAGTGAAGTACTGACCATGCATAGTTAGCGTACGCTAGGCTTTGTTGTTTGCGTGCGCTATCGAGCAGACTTAACGCACGCTACACAGAGTACTTAGCGTGCGCTAAGCAGTTCAGCGGTGCATTTTATGAACTTTTGGCCATGAATCGAATTATTAAACATTAAATGCAGCGTGAGATAAATCCTATTTCATTTATTTTGTTAATGTTTGATATTTTTTCGTTATTGATCGAGAGGCGACCTTCGAGTGTCTCGTTTTCGTGGAAGTATTGTTCTGTCTTCTAATCGAGGCAAGTACTCTAATTAGAATTGTTTATATTATGACAATTATGATGTGATTGTATTGTGTAAATATGTTGTGAATATATGTCCACCATGCGTTGATCCGACGGGAATCATCATGGGAATCTATAGCTGTGTGCGCTGGATCGTTGGACAGGTAGTTCCACCATGTGTTGGTCCGACGGGATCATCATGGGAATCTATAGTGTGTCTTGTTGGATCGTTGGAATACCACCAGTATGTTGAAACTGTTATGATATGATATGTGTTGTGGATATTCTCGTTGGAGAAACTTGTTATGATATAATTGTTGATTATATCACTGTTGTATGATTATTGTACTTGTACTAGCATCGTTGTGCTAACCCCTTCGGGGGTGAACATTGTGTTTGTTCAGGATCCAGGAGAACGAGGAAACAACCACTGGAGATGCATGACGATGAGGGTGCAAAGTGATGTTCCGGCCCGGTTTACTGTCTGTTATTTGTTGGTTATTTCAATAAGTACTCGAGTACGTCATCCGTTTATAATGTTTGGATTTTAGTGATGTAATAATAACTCTTCATTGGATATTTGTATTTCGGTTTTTGAACCAGACGGTTGTATTTTACTTCAGCAATTTCATAAAGCGGTATCAGTATTGCCCTCGTCCTGTGAAGACTAGTATCGCCATCAGGGGATTGTTGATATCACTTGAACTGTGTTTTCAAAACGTGTGTCTTGAAAATATCTGTGTCGAGTATTTTTCTTGAGTCGAGACATGTGCCAGTATCACGGGGAATCATCGACTTCACGATTTGTAAGTATTTGGATTTTGGATTTCATTGAGATTTATTGTCGTTCTAAGTTGATATGTTTTGAGATTCAGAAAGATATTATGCATTACAGAATGAGATGACATAATTGGGACAGGAATGATGATTTGAGAAACTATGATTTTGGAAATCAGTATGTTGAGTAGATTTTTGAAACGGAATTTTGCATTTGGGAGAATGTTGTAGATAGTTGAGAAGAACATGTAGTCATGTTAGTTCATTTCGTGATATATGAACTGTTTTTTTTAGCATTTGAAAATTATACTTTTTCAAAATGAATGTTTCACGAATGTTTTACCGTAAATGATTTTTGGGCCGAGACCCAATAGATTTTTGAAATTGTTTTATAACTCGGGACTTGGGGTCCGAAAAAGAGTTTCCTACTTTGTAAACTTATTGTAATGCAGAACGAGATACGGGCTGAGACCCTAATGTTTCAAAATGCTTTTTTGTTTTCTTAAAACTCCCGGGATTTGTAAAACGCTTCACCAATCATTTATCTATTTTCCTACTGCGGGTTTTGGATTACTTGATCAAAAGAACTTCTCGGGAAGTCTTTCGCTGTGTTGATTTGTTTCAATGTTTTGTCATAGCATATTTGAGGTGATCCAGGATGGGATAATGGTTGATGTTGCGAGTCATGTGTGGAAAAAGGACTTTTTGGTCGGAGTTTAAATACTGAGAATTTGGAACTCGATCATGTGGTTTTCTGATGTAGTATAAGTGGATATTGGTGATGAATCGAATTGGTATACAGGAGTATCGATGTAGTCGAACATTTGCATACTTTTCATTTTAAACTTCGAAATCGTGTGGATTCGAAGGAAAACTGTTATCGAATACTTGGCACCAGCGAGCCGATTTAATTTTTCAAAAATTGATTTCGTGGTCTTACGAAAAATCTATGTTTTGAGTGTTGAAATTTTTGAAAGAACTTTCGGAAATTTGTCTTTTATGATTTCAAACTGGTTTTGAAAATATGATCGATATAAATATGCATTTAGTGCATAATGCATATAATGCTGTAATTATGAGTGTGACTCACAAACTGGATAAGGCATCAGTACGGTACGATGAATAAAGATTCGAACTTCAGTATGGTAGTTGGTTATCTAGGGATGATCGGTCGATTGATCGGATAAGAAGAATATGCTACATGATGTAGAATTCATGCACAGGATGTAATTTTGGAACTGTGGGTTTTGTGAAACTGAGACATTAGAGATGGTGACCCCATGCTGGTTGCTTTGAATATTGAGTGGTCGTTCCCACTCCATATAGGATTGGATATGTTCGCCAGTCGGGTATGTTTATTGAGATCTACTGTACGTGATTGGTGTGTCATTTTGAGAATGTTATTCTTTCGTATATCTGTTTCCGTGGTTCTGTGTTGACCATGTTGGAGCTTACCGTGTGAAAGTATTCTCGAAGTGTGTTTTGACCTTTGGATGGTCGAATTAGAGTTTATCATGTCGACGATATTCTTGGGTAATTTGTTGATTGATCATCGTTAACGATCGTATGAGCGTTCGGACGTTATGTCGATATTTCGGGGTATGTTGTCATTGTTTTGGACAGTTGTTTCACAGTTGTATTGTGTATTATTGATTTGTATCCGGATTGGGATTTGATTGTGCGATCAGGCAGACAAGATCTGACACGGATAGATTATTTCATCAGACGATAATATATCTAGTTGAGACTTATGGAATTGTTATTGTAAGCGTGTTGAGGCTTTTCAGTGAAATCACTTGCTAGTATCTCAGGAGATCGTCGACTTGGCGTATATGTAAGTATGCTATTTTGGTTATTCAGTAATAATGATGATTAATCGTTGTCGTGATTATTTCGGGATATTTTGGTTGAATGGTTTATTTGTTTTTATGACGGATTGCAAGTTTCGAGGACAAAACTTATTTTAAGTGGTGTAGTATGTAATATCCGAAATTTCTATTACTATTGTTTAATGTTATCCGAGTTATGTTGTACAGCGTGGAATCTGTACAGTATGGGTAAAATAATTGAAGGACCGAGACATCTGTATTTGTATAATTGTTGTACTTGGTCGACAATTGGATGTAAGAAGTATATGTATTCAGTATGCCGTATGTTCGTATTCTGTATGTTGAGACGTTGGACAAGAATAGCTGAAAATGGCCAAATGTAACATTATTAGCGCACGCTAATAATCATGAGTAGCGCACGCTATCGTGCAGGTTTAGCGCATGCTACGGATATAAGATAACACAGGCTAATGCAGTCAGATCGGAAGGAATCTGCGTGTGGACCAGGCCACTTTCGACGCACATTCTGATAAGTCAACGGATGTTGTAATGTAGTGATAGCGCACGCTAGTGCATGTTGATTAGCGCACGCTAACTGTATATCAGACAAAAAGGAATCTTATCCCCATCAGCACTTTCGGCGTGTGGACCTGTCTTCGGAAGCATACAAACAAACGAGTCAACTATGAGTAGCGCACGCTAAGGTAGGACACTTGCGTATGCTAAATAGAGGCATTTACGTACGCTATTGCATGGGCATTGCGTACGTAAATCACTTCATGCAGTAAGATAGTTGCCTCTGGACTTCGATAGCGCACGCTAACAAAGATAGTTAGCGCACGCTAAGTGTGTAACGTACGTTAACTGAAGATGTTAGCGTACGTTAGTAATGTACAGTATATATATAAGTGCAGTTGGCCATTATTCGTCATTTCCATCCATTTCTTCATGTGAACCGATAGAGAGAGGTCTTAGAGAGAAGTTGAGGTCCCAAACACTTGAGTTGATCATTCCTAACAACATTTGAAGCTTGGAAGTGATTGAAAACGGATTCAACCTTGGGATTCAATCCATTCCTTCAAAGAGGTAATTACTCTCCACTTTGGGATTTCATTTTGGATTGTATATGATGTTAAGGTTGATGATCGTCATGTTTATGAGTTGATGAGTATGGTTATGAGATGGATTACTGAGTTATGTTGATAATATGGTTGATATGCGGATATTGATATGATTCGTGTGGTTTTGAACGGTGTTGTTTTTCTTCAAGAGATATGTTGGTTAATATCTCCCTTCATTTCGGGTTTTTAATGTTGTTGTTATTGTTTACTTTGTATGATGATGAACATGCAAGTGATTATGATTCTTGGTGTATATGATATGATTAAGAAGACTATATGTTGAAATGTTAGTGGAAATAAGATTTGGACACTTGTTTGGAAAGTAATGTGTATAAGGTTCGACTTTGTAAAATCACCACCGATTCTTGAAAACTCCAAAATTTCTGAAACATAATAGTATAATAGAGCATCGAGTTAGATTTCTAATGGTTCAAACGGTGAGTTAATCGGAGTCCGGATGAGTGAGTTATGCTCAAAATGGCAAAAAGTATACTGTTTGTATTAAGGAGCAGTAGCGCACGCTATTGATGAAGTTAGCGTACGCTAACATGCCTGGGCGTATAAAAACGTAAAGCAGTCGGGAATTTCATTTCCCAACCCATCCTACACGATCCCCTTGTGTCCCAAATCACCCAAACTCGGTTTTTAACCCCTAAACCTCAGCTTTTGAGTTGGTTTATCAAGTGATAACATCTAGGAAAGCTTGGAACAAGGATTATAACATCATTATTGATTCTTTCGCCGGATTGAAGGTAATTGGCTTGAACTCTAATATTTTGGGATGTTTGATATTTTTGATATATTTTGGTGGTTTAGTTCGTATCGATGGCTAGAATCATGTAATGTTGAAGGATATATATGTTTGTGATTATGTTCTTCGTGTTCTTGATGTGGTTGGTGTTTGTTGATTGATGATTCGAATATACCTTTGAATTCCACCTTCAAGGTGTTTGATTGAAGTCTTGAAAGAGAAATTGATTGGAATATTTTGGTTAAGTTTGTATACTCACCTTATCGAATCGATCTATGGGCTTTGTGGAATCATGGGAATGAATTCGTAATTGTTTGAGTTAGATTGTTCGGACTTGTGTTTAATCGAGATATTTTGGAATCGTTGGGTTTGTAGATTAGTTATATTGATTGTTGATTGTTATCGAATGTATGTTAAATCGATTATTGTAATAGGTTGAGATTATTGATCGATGTTTAAAACCATGCTTTGCGGTCGTATTCAAGAATGTTCGTAGATTGCTTTGATGAGGGCCGAGGGACATGTAGACGACGGCAAGGAATTGGTAACGTCTTCATTGGTATCGAGGCAAGTTAATACTTGCTCAGTTTATAATATTTAATGAATGGTTTCAGTTTCATTAGTTTATAATTCGTATAGCAATGTATAATCGTAATCACAGGAGATTTGGAATTATAGGTTGTATTCGAGTTTTGGGAATTTAAATCATAATGTATATGATTTACAATTGTCGTTGGTATATTTGTTATCGAGGATACATCATGGTATTGACGAAAACATGAATTATCTACCATCCGTGATGTTTTGGATCGGTGAATATTCAGAATAATGGTTGGTGATGGTTTAGATATCGAGATTGCTCTCGAAGGACTCAGAGCAAGTATTTTAATAATTTCTGTCATTTGTGTCGATCATGTCGTGATACATTCGTGTATCATTGTTGTCATGCATTTGTGCATTATTGTTGTCATGTATTGTGCACTGTTGTTTTGTGCAGTTGTGCATTGTTGTCATATGTCCACCATGTGTTGGTCCGACGGGATCATCATGGGAATCTATAGCTGTGTGCGCTGGATCGCTGGACAGGTAATGCCACCATGCGTTGGTCCGATGGGATCATCATGGGAATCTATAGCTGTGTGTGTTGCATCGTTGGATTACCATATGTTGATGTTATTGTGCATATGTATATTATGGGTGGCCATAAGTATACATTGTCGTTATTGTTGTGATCATATTGACGTTGTCATATGAGTATGCATTTGTAGGTCTTGTGTTAGGACCATGTCCGTATGTTGTGTTGATCTGATCTCGGATTAGACTGACGTGATGGTAATGGTATTTCGTATCTTGAGGTATGTTCCGTATTTCCTTGATACTTGTCTTTGATGGACAATCGATTATCGTATTGGAATTGTCGATGTTATCCGATGGATTGAATTGGCCAGAGTTGGTATAATTTCCGTATCGCGAGTTATGATAATATTTTGAGAACCTTGAGTATTGTTGAGATACCATACAGATATTTCGGTATTATTTTAATGTGTTGTTAAGGATACGAATCGTGGATTCTCGTAAAGTTACGATGGTAAGATTACATTGGTCGTATTCTTAGTTAGTATTTCCATTGATATGTAATTATTGACGAGATGTGATGGTTATCATTGTTGGATATTATGGCTGACCCCGTCGTGGGCTTTCTTTTTAGGTTCTTGGATTATCAAGCTTGTAGCGGTCGTGTAGAGATGAACTTCCGGGAGGATACTGGCAAGGGCATGTATTTGTGTTTTGAGTTTCTGATCAGTTGTTATATTCCGCTCCTAGAGTATTTAAATTGTTTGTCTTTATCCGCTGCGTGAGTATTTTTAAATGACCTTTTTGGTATCTGGTAACTTAGGTTACTTTGGCAATCATTTTCTAAATCTATTCTGTCGGTACCTGTAAGCGATAGCTTAACGTATGTGTTTTTAAACTGTTGAGTTTTGGCATTTTGGGCCTTGTGGTTTCAAATGAGTTTTTACGACGGTTTGATAAATGAGTTTTATAAATCTTCGAATGTTTTTAATAGATAATACCGTCGTTAGCCTCTTGGGCGTTTGTAAATGTTTGCGAAAATTTCCTTCAGCCTTGTGGGTTCCATCTCGGGGCCCACGGCGCTGTAATATTCCCGTTCGGATCTGGGGGTGTTACACATGCCATATCCAAAACAGTAAAAACTAAATAACGCATGGATAAGTAAATTATCCAATTATCATGATCTTCTTCCTTGATTTGAATCCGAGAAAATCTTCAACTTGATTTCTCCCACTAGATCAAGCATCTCGTCACTCTTCCCCAGCCGGGCCGTGAATTTCCAAAATTAAAGTTTCACTTTTATCCAAAATTAATTACATAGAAAAAATTTTAATTTTAAATTCCGACTCTCCAGCGGACGCAACGAACAGTGGTGAAATGAACTGGACCAAAAACTGGACGACCCGACCCGAACCGGCGAACCAACTCAAAAACAGCCGCATGACCCTTGGCAGCGAGCCCGGCGCTTTCGACGACCCACGTCGCTATTCGCCACGGCTCTGGCAGATCCGGTGTCCCGGTTCTGCTCTATTTTTTCATGACTTCGTCTTCTCCGAATTCGATTATACTTTTACACAAAATAAAGTACATTGAATTTACAGCAAGATTACACGAAAAAATAAGATCCTAGATCTACCCGTGGATTTTGTCATGGGAAAAACCATTACATGCCTCAAAACCGGGACAAACCAACAATTACATAATTAATAAAAATAAATAAAAACCATTCACATAACCATGATAATTGGATCATATTCCATACAAGAACACATCTAGCAAAATACTCCAAATTTTATGGGCTTGAGTATTTTTGTAGAAAAATTGATTTTTGAAAATATTCTGATGGTGCGTTAAACAACGATTTTGTATGGATTTTGAAATCGATTGAACTTTGACGAGTTAGTCATGTATTTTCAAATGACACCTTCAGACGGTATCTGAAATATGTGTTTTAATGTACTTCGGACATTGCAAACTGATACCGTTATTTTTGGATATGATCGAAAATATTTTGGAAAATTTTTATGTTGCAAAACGACTTTGATTTTCGGAATTTAAAACGTTAGGTGTTTGTGTGTTGGGGCTAATTCGTCGCGACAAGTTTATGATAAGTGTCAGTTTTATACACTTATCCATGGTTTGTATCAATAAATTTCACCCATAATTGAGCTAGTCTACTCGTTTTTGCTTTTAATTAATTAGTTTTTAATAATTTTATTTTTATCGGATGAAGATGTAAATCTAGTCTTAATCGGATTGAATTACTGATTTACTCAAGAAATAACATGTTTATAAAATATTCTCTTTATAGAATTTTGATGTATTCATGTTGTAGGGCTTTCCGAGACGAGTTCGGCAGTCTTTCCGGATTCAAAATCCGAGTTATATATCAAAAGATATCATCCGAAGAAGATTTGGGGCAAAACGCAAAGTCTAAGAAATTCTGGGCTGAAAATAAAGTCTGAAACTCCATACGGGCGTGTACGGGCGTAACTCACACAAAGTAAAAAGCCATAGCCATGTTACGGCCGTAACTCCTCAATGTTATGGCCGTAATTCATTAAAGTTACGGCCGTAACTCCTCAATGTTACGGCCGTAACTCTTGGTAGATTGTGATCATTTGTTTAATTTTTTATACTTTTAGTGTATTATTGAGGGGATGGCTGGCATTGATCCGATCTAATGTAATAATGCTGGAGTTTTGGAGCTATTAGATGACTTTAGGTGTATAAATAGACCCCTTAGATCCATCATCATTCATCTTATTATTTTCTCACTTTGTAATACTTTTTCTCTTTGTGTGAAGAACACACTTGTGTTCTTGAGTGATTTGTGTAAGTATAGTTCAGCTTATGTTGTTTAGGGAGTTTATTGTTTCTTTCTCCTTTATCTACTAAAGGAGTTAGGATCAATTGTTTCCCTTTTTCAACTATTAATGACCACTCAAGCTTCTATTATGTTTATTAAACCCTTCATGGGCTAAGTTACTTAAGTTGGGATTATAAACAAGGTTAGTCATGTTATTTAAGTTTGTATGAAGATCTATTATGAATTACTTATTATTGTGTGTGATTTTCATTGTTTTAACAATCTTTATTTATTTGGCCAATAAATGACGATATTTATGGTCTTCATATGTTTCGAAAGAAAATATGTTTGATTAGATCAAATGATCTTCACTCTAAGTTGTTCTAGGGGATAGAAATATAACTCTAGACCTTAGATGATTCTTTGAGTTATTTTCATAAAACCCAATGCTATGTATTGAAGCCAATCAACATAGAAATATAGTGGATTGATTCAATATATAAGGGGCGTTTTATAGTTCGAAAGAGAAACCGTCTTTTTAAGGAAAATCGAATCTACACAACAGAATAAGTAAATTCATCTTATGATCTCATATACAAAAGAAGGGGAGAAAGATATCTATAAACTTGCTCGAATGAGAGAGAAGAAGACGCGAGATATTGGAAAAGTTAAATGTGTAAAAGATACTGATCAAAAAGTTTTGGTTCAAGATAAAGAGATAAAAGAGAGATGGAGGTCATACTTTGATACCCTATTGAATGGCCATCAAGAACAAGATATTGGGAATTTAAACATCCCCTCAAGTATGGTTAACCGAGAGTTTAAGAGAAGAATCCAAAAGGGTGAAGTGACAATTGCATTGAAGAAGATGGGGTCAAAGAAAGCAGAAGGACCAGATGGTATACCTATTGAAGTTTGGAGGTGTTTGGGGGAGAGAGGGATCGAATGGGTAACTATGCTTTTCAATAAGATTTGGAGAAGCAATAAGATGCCATCAACATGGAGGAAAAGTATTCTCGTCCCTTTGTATAAGAACAAAGGTGATGTTCAAGATTGTTCTAATTATCGCGGAATTAAACTAATGAGTCATACCATGAAGTTGTGGGAGCAGTGATTGAACAAAGGATCGGGAAATGTGTGAAGATAACGGAAAATCGGTTTGGATTTATGCGGAAGATCGACCATGGAAGCAATTTATCTTATCCGGATTGATGGAACATTATCGAGATAAAAAGAAAGATCTGCATATGGTTTTATTGATTTAGAGAAGGCATATGATAAAGTACCAAGAGAAGTACTTTGGTGGGCCTTAGCAAAGAAGGGTGTATCGCGGAAATATATTGACATTATAAAGGACATGTATGAGGGAGCTACTACAAGTGTACGTACTAATGTTGGGAGGACAGAAGAATTCCCTATTACGATTGGCGTGCATCAAGGATCTGCTCTTAGTCCTTTTCTCTTTGCCATAGTCATGGACGAATTGACAAGAGAAATTCAAAATGACGTTCCGTGGTGTATGATGTTCGCAGATGATATTGTGTTGATTGATGAAACGAAGGTTGGAGTGCAACGAAATTGGAACTTTGGAGGGATACTTTGGAAGCTCGAGGCTTTAGGCCGAGCGAAGTAAGGCGAATATATGGAGTGTAGGTTTAGCAACTTGAGTGATAGAGAGGCGGGGATGATCACATTTGATGGGAAAGTTGTTCATGGATCCACTTTCTTTCGGTATCTTGGATCTATTATCCAAAAGGATGGAGAGCTAGATGGCGATGTGGCTCACGAGAATAAAGGCGGGGTGGTTGAAGTGGAAGAGTGCCACGGGGGTTTTATGTGATCCGGCATGCCTCATAGATTAAAGGGTAAATTTTACCGCACGGCAATTAGGCTGCTTGTTGTTATATGGCACCGAGTGTTGGGTCAGAAACAGTGTCACGTTCAAAAGATGAATGTGGCGAGATGCGTATGCTACGATGGATGTGTGGTCATACAAAAAGGATCGGCTCAGAATTGAGGTGATCCGTGCGAAGGTAGGAGTTGCGTCTATAGAAGACAAGATGATGGAGAATCGATTTCGTTGGTTTGGTCATGTGAGAAGAGGACCTATTGATGCCCCGGTGGGGAGGCTAGAAAGTTGGGGAGCAAGTAATGTTGTGAAAGGTAGAGGAAGACCCAAGAAAACTTGGATAAAGATGATTGAAAATGATATGCGGTTTCTTGGAATTGGAGAAAGTATGGCGTTGGAGAGGCAAATGTGGCGGGAAAGAATACGGATGGTGGATGGAGTCTGATTCTTTTTTTTTTTTTTTTTTTTTTAAATTCCTATTTTCTTTTATTTCATGTTATCTTTTTTTCTTTTTTTTCTATTTTTTTTTTTTTTTTTTTTTTTCATTCATTCTCTTTTTTTATTTGCTTTTTTCTCTACTTTTTCCCTCTTTTTTCCTTTTATGTTATTTATGTAACGATTATTGACGGTTTCAAAGTTTGATTCATGTTAGCCGACCCCAAATCATTTTGGGACTAAGGCTTAGATGTTGTTGTTGTTGTTGTATCTCATATACATCTTCTATAACTAATGATGAACTAAGTTTGTAATCCCAACTATTTCATTTTATCTTTTATTAATCTATTATTAGTGCAATCTTTCATTTCCTTGAATATTAGAACTATTATTGCAACTTTCTTTGCAATTATCAAACCAAACTCTTAAATTGTGTGTTTCAATCTTATAAATATCTATAACAAATAGTTAAATAGTGTATAATTCAATATATAACCTAACTTTCTCGTGGGATCGATAAACCGCACTCAAAAAGTCCACTTACTACTTGATACGATATCGTGCACTTGCGATAGTTACACTAAAGACGTTTCAAGTTTTTGGCGCCGTTGCCGGGGAAGTATAAGTGTTATATTTGAAATCTTACATTGTGAACTATTGTTATAGGAGACATTTTCTCGAAGTTGTAACTTAGTACTCAATTGTGTTTGTCCGGTCAAGTGGCGGATAACGGTACTCCGTGACTATTAAAGTCGGATTTTTCAGTTTCCCACAAAAACTGATATTTGTAGATATTTTATCCTTTTTCATTTTTTTTTGTCATGGATGAAACTTTGAATAATATTGAAAAAAGATTTCCCTTTCTAAGCAAAAAAGTAATTTTAAAAATCTACAAAGCAACAATTGAAAGGATGAGGTTGCTTATGAATAAAAGCATACCTTTTGATATTAGATTCATAATTGAAGCCAAAGTAAGAATAGCAGGTGAATTCAGAAAAAAAAACCGACTAGATTTTTACCAGGGCTTGGAAAAAGTTCATATGCCAAGAAACGACGAGCAAAGATGATAGCCGTTTGCTATAAATGTGCTAGATGGAACTGTAATTTAAAATGTCGATCTTTAGGAATTCCATCTATAAACAGAGAAGATAAAATTCAGTTCATTAAGGATGATCTGAATAAAGAGAATTTAGATAATATCGAAATTTCTCTTGACACGCATCATAGTGGACTCGTACATTACGGAATTCGATGTTTGTGGAATAAATTCAAACCAGAATATGAACAACGTCTTGGGAATCTGACGTTAAAAGACCCTGTTTGCCAATTTGTAAGAAAATTGGATGGGAAGCTTCTCCCCGACTCATAGAAGGCGTTTAGGCCGTTTCTGAACGTAAAATCAGAGGAAGATGTGAGCCACAATCACAACTACTGTACATACACGTGAGTATCTTTTATTTTTGTCGTAAGGTGAGATTTTTTTGAATAAAAAAAGGGAGTGATACGCAATAAATGCATTCATTATTCTATTAAGTAGTTGAAGCGCAATCAACGCAATCACAAACTTGTTAAACAATTTTTACCTTCTTTTTCTTCTATAAATAAACATTGTGCTTATTTTTTTTATTCACCCCTCAAACTTGTACTTTTCTCTTTTTCTCTCTAAAACATTTCTTTTCCAAAATGGAGTCATCATCTTCATCAAAAAAATTTAGCACAGTCTGCATTTTTGGTGGAGCTAGTTATGGAAAAGAGGCATGCTTTACTGAAGCAGCCCACAACTTGGGTCGTACCTTAGGAGAAAAATGCATTCATGTAGTTTACGGAGGAGGAAGTCTAGGATTAATGGGACGAGCTGCTACTTCTGCCTATATGGAAGGAGTAAAAGTGTTGGGAATAATTCCAAAACCTCTGGCTGAAAGTAAAATCACCGTGGCAACTATTGGAGATGAGTTTAGATATGTAAATATGCAAGATCGCATAACTCACATGATAAATAATTCTGGCGCCTTTATCACCCTTCCTGGTGGTTTTGGCACCCTTGAGGAACTTTTTCATGTGGTTACCAGAGCCCAGCTAAATGTTCATCAAAAGCCAATAGGTCTGCTTAATGTCAATGGTTTCTTTGATGGTTTACTATCTTTCATCGACTACTCTGCTGAAAAGGGTTTTATTTCCGAGCGTGCTAAACGAATCATAGTCGTTGCAACAACACCAGAAGAACTAATCAAAAAACTCATTGAATTTGTTCCTCAACCAGATCCAGCTCTAGCTAAAATTGTCTGGATGGAAGATTTTACCGTGAGAAAACGAAAAGTGGATTCATTCCTCTCCCTTTGATAACCCATGTCGGACCTCTTGTATTTTTACTTTCTGTTGTGTGTAAAAATCGTGCTAAATAATGGCAGCTTAAGGAGTTTTTTCTTGATCTCTTGACGTGCATCTATTCGCGATTTATGTATTGTTATTTTATTGCTGTAATTTTTTTTTGCATTGATGGCAGCGTAAGGCAACTCTTCGGACTTTCTTGAAGCGCATCTTAAAAATTGCGTCATACTTCCGAGTATATTTTATTTTCTTTTGTTGTGTGCCTCGTATATTTATTCTCTTGCAGATTCTAAAAGGCATTAGCGCAAGCATCAACTTTCATAACAGAGAGTATTCTGCTTTTCTCCATTGCTTTTTATTTTATTTTTTCTATTTTTTTTTTAAACTGAGGACAGTTTTATTTTCAAGTTTGGGGGTGTTATGTTTTCATTATTTTGGTGTGTTGGTATTTTGGTATGTTTTGAATATTTTGGTTATTTGCCTTAAATTTTTTTTAGTATATATATATATATATATATATATATATATATATATATATAGTATTTTGATTTATGAGATTTCTAGATCTGGCCATAACACCAATAAGTTAGCTATATACAAGTTTCTAAAATCGTTTTAACCAGTTAAAAATTGTATATTTCAAAAAAATTTGATCCTTAATCTCTCTTTCCAAGCCTTGTAGTTATTATTTAAAATCGAGTCATTCGTTACCTTGAGAAAAGAAGAATCATTCGGTTGATGAAAAATAGAACTGAAATTTACTTAATTTGTGGAGTTTTTGATTTTTCATGCTTAGCTAATAAATGATTTTCGGCAAAAATTCTATTCCCTAAAAATAATAAAAAAGAGGTTGTTGGTGAAAAGAGCTTCACGTTAGCAAATAACGGTGTGAAAGCTATCACCTAAAAAAAAGAGAGATGGAAAAAGATGTGTTGGTGAAAAGAGCTACACGTTAGCAAATAATGGTGTGAAAGCTATCACCTAAAAAAAGCTGGAAAAAGATGTGTTGGTGAAAAGAGCTACACGTTAGCAAATAACGGTGTGAAAGCTATCACCTAAAAAAATGGAAATTGTGTTGGTGAAAAGAGCTACACGTTAGCAAATAACGGTGTGAAAGCTATCACTAAAAGGGATGTAGTTTATGAGCATATTTGAATTAATTAGTGGCTGAATTTCAATACACTCAATTTCGTGAACAATCACAATATTTGATGACGCCGATGAAATTCTTCTTCATATTGAGTCGAAAAATAAACGAGTGATCGAGAGCAACCATTAAAGGGAGTCGTGTGTATCACGAGTGGGAAAGAAATAATCAACCTTTTGGGGGAAAACCTTGAATTTGGAATTACAAAATAAAACCGTGTTTTAACTTCAAAATCATTAGTAGATTTATTTTGAATCTTGATTCATTTCTATCTACTGTATAAAGCTGGTTGTTGTGTATTAATGGCATTTTGATCTCCTTTTCTCTTTTTATATTTGTAACACCCCGAGATATTCAGAGTATATTACAGCGCCGTGGACCCCTACATGGGACCCACCAGGCTACAAACAAGAAAACTCCACTCGACTAACCATCTCGGTTAGCGAGAACACACATTTAAATGATATGACATAAAAAGGTACGCCCGGGAGCAACCGGCGAAATAAGCATAAACCGACAATGTAACAATTCTAAAGTAATACAATACGGAGATTGAAATGAAAAGCCTAAGTACTCGCGAGTACAATCTATAAGTTTATAATTGTGAGAACACCCAAATCGAAATGGACAAAAGAAATAAAAAGACCCAAATGCACATGTCAACGACCCTGACCAACGTCCTCATACTGTCCCGGTGCCCGCTCGTCCGGATAATCATAACCTGAAATCCAAAACAAGAATTTCCCCAAAAACGGGTCCCCAAAGGGGTTAGCAATTACGCTAGTACAAGTAATCAAGGCAAACCAATCGCTTACACATTTCATAGTACATGCACCAATATCATTTCAGAAACAAAACCAGACATGTCTTTTCCGGAAACAAACAGTCGCAATCAATTTGCCTAGGACCGGGACGAAGCCACGAATCCCACTCGAGGCCTCTAAGGACCCTCCCGAGCTGGCCACATTCATAAAACAAATCAAGCACCACACGTCACCTAGGACCGGGACGAATCCACGAATCCCACTCGAGGCCTCTAAGGACCCTCCCGAGCTGGTTAGCGAATCAAACTCATGAATCCAGGACGAAGCCATAGATTCCCTCGAGGCCCCATCGGACCCTCCCGAGGTGAGTAAAGCACACACAATATACATTACCATTTCATGTTAAGCATAAAGGTTTCCAAGAATTACTTGCCTTGAATAAAAGACGGCGCAACGAACGGAAGGAAAACACCGACGACCGTTAGGAGCCGATAATCACGAACCTAACGATATGAAGAACACAATCACCACCAATTCCAACTGAATACGGAATTGGAAAACACCCGAAAACCCGCCTACGATTTATGTGTATTCGTATCAAACAACGACGAGGGCGGATCGCAACCAAACCCTCTCGAATATGCAAATATCACGAAATACACCATGAGTTCATAGGAGAACAAGAACAATGACGCGATTAATCATAATCATCAAGGATTAATCAACAACACGAAGCAAAACGAACATTACACCTGAAATCCCCCAAATCCCCCAAGGTAGGTTATAAGAGATTTACCTTGATTCGAAGATGAACGATGGATGATTAGTGATAGGTGGATGGTATGATACTTGAGTATGCCCTTACAATGGAGTTTGGATCGAAATCGGACGAACCCTAGCCTCAGTCGTCGCTCCCATCGCGAAAAGAAAAGAGAGATGTGAGAAATGAGGAAAAACTGGGTCGCTGCCAGTTTATATACTGGCAGGTGTTACGGCCGTAACACACCACACATACGGCCGTAACACAGGAACATTACGGCCGTAACCTGACTCTCTTACGGCCGTAGCTGGCATCTGGAAAGAACTGGGCAAAATTGACGAATGACACATACAGCCGTATCAAGAATACCATTACTGCCGTATCGTTACTTACGGCCGTAACTCGGGCATGATACGCCCGTAACTCGGAACTGGACCAGGGGGGGTAAGAAACGAAGTCTTGTTACGGCTGTATGAAGGAAGCTTACGGCCGTAACTCTCGATTATTACGGCCGTAACATATACGGCTTACGGCCGTAACATGGCCTATGACAAGAGCGATCAAAACTTGCTCGACGAGGAGACGATCGAAAAGAGAAAATAACAAGGTGTATCCGTGACCACTGGATACACTCCCCACGGATTTAAGTCAGAAATCAAAACGTTACGATGAAGCGTGATTCCGAATTCCCGAAGGTTCAGGAACAACAAAGATAACAAGAATACCCTAAACTTAGGAAAATTACGAAATGGCCCAAACGTTCAAAAACCGCGATACGACGTTGGATTAACAAACCGAAACTCACAATACGAACAACTCAACTATACGAACTCGTGAAACCAAAGGAATTACAAAAGAGAACGAGTTCTACGAGAATCGAACGTCCATGCCATAATAAATGACATAAAACGGAATAATATCAAAACATCACCAAGATCATCCCCGATGGAGAAACTCCAAGAATAACATAGATTCAAAATGTCGACATGGTTACAAGCGAGCTATAACAAAAATGAAAATACACTAAAACAGGAATATCAGAAAAGAAGAAAAAAATGCGGATATTACATTATACCCCTCTAGAAATAAGTTTCGTCCCGAAACTTAAGAAACAAACAACTCGGGATATCTAGCACGCATGCTATCCTCGGTTTCCCAAGTTGCCTCCTCGACACCATGTCTCGACCACTGCACCTTGACCAAAGAGATGGTCTTATGTCTTAGTCGTTTATCACGGTGCTCTAAAATCTTCAAGGGACGCTCCTAGAAGGTAAAGTCCTCGGCAATATCGATCTCACTATAGTCGATAATATGACTAGGATCCGGGACATATTTCCTTAGCTGGGAAACATGGAAAACGCTATGCACGCGACTCAAGGCCGGAGGTAACGCCAAACGGTATGCTAACTCACCGACTCTCTCGAGAATCTCGAAGGGTCCAATAAATCTCGGACTCAGCTTCCCCTTCTTCCCGAAACGGAAAACTCCTCTTGTCGGCGACACCTTCAGCAACACTTGGTCTCCCACCTCGAATTCTAAAGGTCGACGATGGACATCGGCATATGACTTCTGTCGACTCTGGGCAGTCAACATCCGTTCCCGAATTAAGTCTATCTTCCGCCTCGTCTCCAAAACGACATCCGGCTCAGTCCCGACCAAATCGGACGCCTCATTCCAACAAATCGGCAATCGACATCGCCGCCCATAAAGTGCCTCGTACGGTGCCATCCGAATCGACGCGTGCCAACTGTTGTTGTACGTGAATTCGATCAATGGCAAATGCTCCTCCCAGTCATTGCTCCAATCGAGAGCACAAGCATGCAACATATCCTCAAATGTCTGGATGGTGCGCTCCGACTGCCCATCTGACTGGGGGTGAAAAGAGCTACTCAGACGCAAACGAGTACCCAACGCCTTATGCACCGCCAGTCAAAAGTGTGATACAAAACGGCCATCACGATGCGAAACAATAGACTTCGGAGTACCGTGAAGCCTCACAATCTGCGCGATAAATATACGAGCCAACTTCTCCGGGCCCCAAGTGTCCTTGATGCCCAGAAAATGTGCCGACTTGGTCAGACGATCAACAATCACCCAAACCATATTCATGCCCGATCTCGATCTCGGCAAACTCGTAATGAAATCCATCGATATATCTTCCCATTTCCATTCGGAGCGAAGTGGCTGATAACCAAATGTCGCTGATGCTCGATTTTGACCTGCTGACAAGTCAAACATTTCGCTACAAACCGCGCGACCTCCTTCTTCATATCATTCCACCAGAAATTCCTCCTCAGGTCCTTGTACATCTTACTCGAACCAGGATGAACGGAGTAAGGTGTAGCATTGGCCTCGCGCAGAATACTCTGTCTCAACTCTAAGTCGTTCGGCACACAAAGCCGACTCTGGAATCTCAGAACACCATCCTCATGAATCACAAAGCCAGGAGACTTTCCCTTAAGAATGTTCTCTCGGATTTGAGTAATCATTGGATCCTCCAACTGTTTCGGCTTAATTTCATCGATCAAAGACGACGAAATCTCTAAAGCACAAAGTTGCCCGACAACTCCAGGCAACAAAACCTCGACATCTAGCTCGATCAAAATTTGTCGAAGCTCAGACTGGGACGTAAGGATCTCAAGCGTTCGCAACGCAACCGGTTTCCGACTCAAGGCATCGGCCACGACGTTCGCCTTTCCCGGATGATAAAGGATTTCGAGGTCATAATCCTTAATCAGCTCTAACCACCCCCTCTGTCTCATATTCAACTCCCGCTGAGTAAATATGTATTTCAGACTTTTATGATCGGTAAAAATCTGACATGCAGAGCCGAAAAGGTAGTGACGCCAAATCTTGAGCGCAAAAACAACTGCCGCTAACTCCAAATCATGAGTAGGGTAGTTAAGCTCATACGGCCTCAACTGTCTCGACGCATAGGCAATGGTCTTGCCGTGCTGCATCAATACGCACCCAAGACCCTGACCCGAAGAATCACTATAAACGGCAAAACTCTCGTTGCCACATGGCAATGCCAAAATCGGGGCTGAGGTCAAACGCCTCTTCAGTTCCTCAAAACTCGATCGCCTCTCGTCATTCCAGACGAACTTCTCGGATTTCTGGAGCAACTATGTAAGTGGCCGAGCTAGTTTCGAGAAACCCTCGACGAACCTACGATAGTAGCCGGCCAGGCCCAAGAAACTACGGATCTCCTTCACATTCTTGGGCGGTGCCCAATCCAACACTGCCTCAATCTTCTGCGGGTCCACTCGAACTCCCTAGGCTGAAATCACGTGACCCAAAAACATCACTTCCCTCAGCTAGAACTCACATTTCGATAATTTCGCATAGAGTTGCTCGGCCCTCAAAATGTCTAACACTATCCGCAATTGATGGGCATGCTCTTCCTCATTCCTAGAATAGATAAGAATATCGTCAATGAAGACGACGACACACTTATCCAGATACTCGATAAAGACTTTGTTCATCAACTGCATGAACACCGCCGGCGCATTAGTTAACCCGAAAGGCATAACTACAAACTCATAATGTCCGTATCTCGTCCGAAAAGCTGTTTTCGGCACATCGGACTCCCTCACCCGGAGCTGATAATACCCCGATCTCAAATCAATCTTTGAGAATACCGCCGCTCCCTGTAACTGATCGAACAAGTCATCAATCCTCGGCAAAGGATACTTGTTCTTGATGGTCACCTTGTTCAGTTCGCGATAGTCGATACACAAACGCAGTGAACCATCCTTCTTACGCACAAACAGGACCGGTGCGCCCCAAGGCGAGGCGCTCGGTCGAACATACCCCGACTCAAGAAGTTCACTCAACTGTTTCTTCAACTCGGCCATCTCTGAAGGCACCATGCGATACGGCGCCTTCGAAATTGGAGCCGCGCCTGGATCTAACTCTATAGCAAACTCGACCTCACGATCCGGTGGCAATCCCGGTAACTCGTCAGGAAATACATCAGGAAACTAACTAACGATTGGAATCAACGAAAGCTCGACCCCACCATTCTCCACCTTCAAGGCGTAGCACCAACAACCAGTACACCCCTTTCGCAGGAGTTTCATCGCCTTCAAGGCGTTAATAACGAGCTTCTGGTTTCTCTTTCGCCCCGCGAAAGAATGTTCGGTGCTGTCTTCGGCTAGCATGGTAATGATCCTCGTGCGGTAGTTCATGATCGCACCATGCCGCTCGAGCCAATCATCCCCGAGAATCAAATCCTCACCTTCGATACCCACAACAATAAGATTAGCGAGCCAAGCCCTCTCACAAATAGACACAGAACAGTCCCGGACTTCTCGATCACCGACAATTCTATCACCGCTAGGAAGTTTAACGATGAAAGGCTCGCAAGGTGACAAGCATTCGAGACTCAAACGGCATACACACTCTAGGGAAATGAATGAATGCGTAGCACCCGAATCAAAAAGTACACTGACAGGATGAGAATGGATATGAGCGGTACCTGTCGCCACAGTAGCTGCTGGATCATCGGCCCTCCTCATCTCATAGATACGCGGCTGGGCAGAGCCGACACTGGAAGCTCCTCCTCTAGCGGGCTGACCCCGACCCCTACCTCGGCCGGCACTCGGCGGTGGCGGCGGAGCGAATGAGCCCTGGTTCACACTCGGCTCCATAGGTGCTGGGTGAGAAGAACGGCGCCCATGGCTTATCGAGCTTCTCGCAAAAAGAAGCTTTGTGGCCCGACTGACCACAAGTATGACAAGTCAAGGGTGGACGAAGACAATCCCGGTTCACGTGGCCTGGCTTGCCACAGTTAAAGCATCTGGGGTCCCGGACGAAGGTTCCGGCGGCACTTCGGAAACTCCCAGAGAAACGAGCCGAACCACCCGTAGAAATGTTTACAGGTTGAGATTTCTGATGGCCTCCAGTCTTGGGACCATAGAAATTTCTGGCCGACTTCTGCTTCTTGCTCTCACGAGCCACATCACTAGCCGTCACGGACATATCATAATCAAGAGCTCGACTCTGATAATCGTTCAAAGTAGTGCAAACGAGTCCAGACATATAGTCCCGAATGGACAGCTTCATCCTCCTGGAAAAATGAAAAATTTTGTCGCTCTCTTCGACAACTTGGGTCTTCACATAGCCCAATTCCTTGTTAAAATCAGCAATGGCTTGAGATACGGGGATATCCCGTGGTTGAGCATCATAGAAAGCATGTACCCGAGCCTGTCTCACCGGCCACGGGCAATATTCGGTCTCCATCAATTCCTGAAATTCGGCCCACGAAGCAACATGATCTTTGGGCCCCACGGCATCCCACCAATCCATAGCGTCCCCAGTGAGAAAGTACTGGGCAATAGGGACTTTGCGGTCCTCAGGACAGTTGGTGGCAACAAAGACTTTAGATATCTCCTTGATCCACCCTTCCCAGCCGATCGGGTCCGAAGCCCCCGAAAACTAAGGAGGATGCATCTTGATGACATCCTGAAGCCAGCGATCCGCTCCGCCCCGATTAGCATGGGCCTGATCGGGGTTCTGGACCACCTGAGCTATAGCCGCCATTTGGTTAACCATTTGCTGCATAACGGCCGCAATACCAAGGTCGGCACGCTCCTGAGAAGAAGCATGACTGTGATGGTCACCGGCACTGCCGGCTCCCGAAGAATGTGACGTGGCCGCCCCACCGGCTGCCCCACATCCTCGGTCGCGTCCACGACCGCGACCACGACCACGGTTTCCTCCAGCATCCATACTGGTGTTAAGAGATAACAGAAGTATATTGATGATGAGTAAGGGAGGAAAAGCAACTACAATTCGAAAAGCGGAAATACAATGTAAGAAAACAAAGGACCGAGTAAGAAAACTTACGAGCACTGGAAGTACCGAGATGCTGGCAGAGGTGTGACAATGTGCAAACAAAACATGACTAGACCTAAATAACCAACAAGCCTAGGTATCCATAAATCTAGAGCTCCGATACCATTTTTTGTAACACCCTGAGATATTCAGAGTATATTACAGCGCCGTGGACCCCTACATGGGACCCACCAGGCTACAAACAAGAAAACTCCACTCGACTAACCATATCGGTTAGCGAGAACACACATTTAAATGATATGACATAAAAAGGTACGCCCGGGAGCAACCGGCGAAATAAGCATAAACCGACAATGTAACAATTCTAAAGTAATACAATACGGAGTTTGAAATGAAAAGCCTAAGTACTCGCGAGTACAATCTATAAGTTTATAATTGTGAGAACAACCAAATCGAAATGGACAAAAGAAATAAAAAGACCCAAATGCACATGTCAACGACCCTGACCAACGTCCTCGTACTGTCCCAGTGCCCGCTCGTCCGGATAATCATAACCTGAAATCTATAACAAGAATTTCCCCAAAAACGGGTCCCCAAAGGGGTTAGCAATTACCCTAGTACAAGTAATCAAGGCAAACCAATCGCTTACACATTTCATAGTACATGCACCAATATCATTTCAGAACAAAACCAGACATGTCTTTTCCGGAAACAAACAGTCACAATCAATTTGCCTAGGACCGGGACGAAGCTACGAATCCCACTCGAGGCCTCTAAGGACCCTCCCGAGCTGGCCACATTCATAAAACAAATCAAGCACCACAAGTCACCTAGGACCGGGACGAAGCCACGAATCCCACTCGAGGCCTCTAAGGACCCTCCCGAGCTGGCTAGCGAATCAAACTCATGAATCCAGGATGAAGCCATAGATTCCCTCGAGGCCCCGTCGGACCCTCCCGAGGTGAGTAAAGCACACACAATATACATTACCATTTCATGTTAAGCATAAAGGTTTCCAAGAATTACTTGCCTTGAATAAAAGACGGCGCAACGAACGGAAGGAAAACACCGACGACCGTTAGGAGCCGATAATCACGAACCTAACGATACGAAGAACACAATCACCACCAATTCTAACGGAATACGGAATTGGAAAACACCCGAAAACCCGCCTACAATTTATGTGTATTCGTATCAAACAACGACGAGGGCGGATCGCAACCGAACCCTCTCGATTATGCAAATATCACAAAATACACCATGAGTTCATAGGAGAACAAGAACAATGACGAGATTAATCATAATCATCAAGGATTAATCAACAACACGAAGCAAAACGAACATTACACCCGAAATCCCCCAAATCCCCCAAGGTAGGTTATAAGAGATTTTACCTTGATTCGAAGATGAACGATGGATGATTAGTGATAGGTGGATGGTATGATACTTGAATATGCCCTTACAATGGAGTTTGGATCGAAATCCGACGAACCCTAGCCTCAGTCATCGCTCCCGTCGCGAAAAGAAAAGAGAGATGTGAGAAATGAGGAAAAACTGGGCCGCTGCCAGTTTATATACTGGCAGGTGTTACGGCCGTAACACACCCCACATACAGCCGTAACACAGGAACATTATGGCCGTAACCTGACTCTCTTACGGCCGTAACTGGCCTCTGGAAAGAACTGGGCAAAATTGACGAATGACACATACGGCCGTATCATGAATACCATTACGGCCGTATCGTTACTTACGGCCGTAACTCGGGCATGATACGCCCGTAACTCGGAACTGGACCAGGGGGGGTAAGAAACAAAGCCTTGTTACGGCCGTATGAAGGAAGCTTACGGCCGTAACTCTCGATTATTACAGCCGTAACATATACGGCTTACGGCCGTAACATGGCCTATGACAGCAGGCCAGTCTGAAACACTGCTCGACGAGGAGACGATCGAAAATAGAAAATAACAAGGTGTATCCATGACCACCGGATACACTCCCCATGGATTTAAGTCAGAAATCAAAACGTTACGATGAAGCGTGATTCCGAATGCTCGAAGGTTCAGGAACAACAAAGATAACAAGAATACCCTAAACTTAGGAAAATTACGAAATGGCCCAAACGTTCAAAAACCGCGATACGACGTCGGATTAACAAACCGAAACTCACAATACGAACAACTCAACTATACGAACTCGTGAAACCAAAGGAATTACAAAAGCGAACGAGTTGTACGAGAATCGAACGTCCATGCCATAATACATGACATAAAACGGAATAATATCAAAACATCACCAAGATCATCCCCGATGGAGAAACTCCAAGAATAACATAGATTCAAAATGTCGACATGGTTACAAGCGAGCTATAACAAAAATGAAAATACACTAAAACAGGAATATCAGAAAAGAAGAAAAAATGCGGATATTACAATATTTTAATTTATGTGTGTATTATTTTTCTTATTTTTGTCTTATTTTTATTTTTATTTTTGGAGCGTGAATAATAAAGAGTCTTGCTCGGGACTAGCAAGAATTCAAGTTTGGGGGTGTGATAAGTGTCAGTTTTATACACTTATCCATGATTTGTATCGATAAATTTCACCCATAATTGAGCTAGTCTACTCGTTTTTGCTTTTAATTAATTAGTTTTTAATAATTTTATTTTTATCGGGTGAAGATGTAAATCTAGTCTTAATCGGATTGAATTACTGATTTACTCAAGAAATAACATGTTTATAAAATATTCTCTTTGTTGAATTTTGATGTATTCATGTTGTAGAGCTTTCCGAGACGAGTTCGGCAGTCTTTCCGCTCCATATGGGCGTGTACGGGCGTAACTCACACAAAGCAAAAAGCCGTAGCCATGTTACGGCCGTAACTCCTCAATGTTACGTCCGTAAGTCATCAAAGTTACGGCCGTAACTCCTCAATGTTACGGCCGTAACTCTTGGCAGATTGTGATCATTTGTTTAATTTTTTATACTTTTAATATATTATTGAGGGGATGACTGGCATTGATCCGATCTAATATAATAATGCTGGAGTTTTGGAGCTATTAGATGACTTTAGGTGTATAAATAGACCCCTTAGATCCATCATCATTCATCATTCATCTTATTATTTTCTCACTTTGTAATACTTTTTCTTTTTGTGTGAAGAACACACTTGTGTTCTTGAGTAATTTGTGTAAGTGTGGTTTAGCTTATGTTGTTTAGGGAGTTTATTGTTTCTTTCTCCTTTATCTACTAAGGTAGTTAGGATCAATTCTTTCCCTTTTTCAACTATTAATGACCACTCAAGCTTGTATTATGTTTATTAAACCCTTCATGGGCTAAGTTACTTAAGTTGGGATTATAAACAAGGTTAGTCATGTTATTTAAGTTTGTATAAAGATCTATTATGATTTACTTATTATTGTGTGTGATTTTCATTGTTTTAACAATCTTTATTTATTTGGCCAATAAATGATGATATTTATGGTCTTCATATGTTTCGAAAGAAAATATGTTTGATTAGATCAAATGATCTTCACTCTAAGTTGTTCTAGGGGATGGAAATATACCTCTAGACCTTAGATGATTCTTTGAGTTATTTTCATAAAACCTAATGCTATGTATTGCAGTCAATCAACATAGAAATATAGTGGATTGATTCAATATATAAGGGGCGTTTTATAGTTCGAAAGAGAATCCGTCTTTTTAAGGAAAATCGAATCTACACAACATAATAAGTAAATTCATCTTATGATCTCATATACATCTTATATAACTAATGATGAACTAAGTTTGTAATCCCAACTATTTCATTTTATCTTTTATTAATCTATTATTAGTGCAATCTTTCATTTCCTTGAATATTAGAACTATTATTGCAACTTTCTTTGCAATTATCAAACCAAACTCTAAAATTGTGTGTTTCAATCTTATAAATCTCTATAACAAATAGTTAAATAGTGTATAATTCAATATATTACCTAACTTCCTCGTGGGATCGATAAACCGCACTCAAAAAGTTCACTTACTACTTGATACGATATCGTGCACTTGCGATAGTTACACTAAAGACGTGTCAAGTTTTTGGCGCCGTTGTCGGGGAAGTATAAGTGTTATATTTGAAATCTTACATTGTGAACTATTGTTATAGGATACATTTTCTCGACGTTGTAACTTAGTACTCAATTGTGTTTGTCCGGTCAAGTGGCGGATAACGGTACTCCGTGACTATTAAAGTCGGATTTTTCAGTTTCCCACAACAACTGATATTTGTAGATATTTTATCCTTTTTCATTTTTTTTTGTCATGGATGAAACTTTGAATAATATTGAAAAAAATTTTCCCTTTCTAAGCAAAAAAGTAATTTTAAAAATCTACAAAGCAAGAATTGAAGGGATGAGGTTGCTTATGAATAAAAGCATACCTTTTGATATTAGATTCATAATTGAAGCCAAAGTAAGAATAGCAGGTGAATTCACAGAAATACCGACTAGATTTTTACCAGGGCTTGAAAAAAGTTCATATGCCAAGAAACGACGAGCAAAGATGATAGCCGTTTGCCATAAATGTGCTAGATGGAACTGTAATTTAAAATGTCGATCTTTAGGAATTCCATCTACAAACAGAGAAGATAAAATTCAGTTCATTAAGGATGGTCTGAATAAAGAGAATTTAGATAATATCGAAATTTCTCTTGACACGCATCCTAGTGGACTCGTACATTACGGAATTCGATGTTTGTGGAATAAATTCAAACCAGAATATGAACAACGTCTTGGGAATCTGACGTTAAAAGACCCTGTTTGCCAATTTGTAAGAAAATTAGATGGGAAGCTTCTCCCCGACTCATAGAAGGCGTTTAGGCCGTTTCTGAACGTAAAATCAGAGTAAGATGTGATCCACAATCACAACTACTGTACATACACGTGATTATCTTTTATTTTTGTCGTAAGGTGAGATTTTCTTGAATAAAAAAAGGGAGTGATACGCAATAAATGCATTCATTATTCTATTGAGTAGTTGAAGCGCAATCAACGCAATCACAAACTTGTTAAACAATTTTTACCTTCTTTTTCTTCTATAAATAAACATTGTGCTTGTTTTTTTTATTCATCCCTAAAACTTGTACTTTTCTCTTTTTCTCTCTAAAAAAATTTCTTTTCAAAAATGAAGTCATCATCTTCATCAAAAAAATTTAGCACAGTCTGCATTTTTGGTGGAGCTGGGTTATGGAAAAGAGGCATGCTTTACTGAAGCAGCCCACAACTTGGGTCGTACCTTAGGAGAAAAATGCATTCATGTAGTTTACGGAGGAGGAAGTCTAGGATTAATGGGACGAGCTGCTGCTTCTGCATATATGGAAGGAGTAAAAGTGTTGGGAATAATTCCAAAACCTCTGGCTGAAAGTAAAATCACCGGGGCAACTATTGGAGATGAGTTTAGATCTGTAAATATGCAAAATCGCATAACTCACAATATAAATAATTCTGGCTCCTTTATCACCCTTCCTGGTGGTTTTGGCACCCTTCAGGAACTTTTTCATGTGGTTACCAGAGCCCAGCTAAATGTTCATCAAAAACCAATAGGTCTTCTTAATGTTAATGGTTTCTTTGATGGTTTACTATCTTTCATCGACTACTCTGCTGAAAAGGGTTTTATTTCCGAGCGTGCTAAACGAATCATAGTCGTTGTAACAACACCAGAAGAACTAATCAAAAAACTCATTGAATTTGTTCCTCAACCAGATCCAGCTCTAGCTAAAATTATCTGGATGGAAGATTTTACCGTGAGAAAACGAAAAGTGGATTCATTCCTCTCCCTTTGATAACCCATGTCGGACCTCTTGTATTTTTACTTTCTGTTGTGTGTAAAAATCGTGCTAAATAATGGCAGCTTAAGGAGTTTTTTCTTGATCTCTTGTCGCGCATCTATTCGCGATTTATGTATTGTTATTTTATTGCTGTAATTTTTTTTTGCATTGATGGCAGCGTAAGGCGACTCTTCGGACTTTCTTGAAGCGCATCTTAAAAATTGTGTCATACTTCCGAGTATATTTTATTTTCTTTTGTTGTGTGCCTCGTGTAATATCCGACTGTAACTTTTCGTTTTTTACCTGTCATTATATTATTCGGATAATCTGATTATCATGAATCATTGCATTTAGTATTATGTTGAGGTATTATAGATTTGAATTTCATATCGTTGTTATTTCATTTCATATGTGAGGATTCGATGTTAATTAGAGAGTTGCATTTTCGATTTTTTCTGTTGATGTAGCGTACGCTACATAGTATGATTAACTTACGCTAATCCTGTGCCTTAGCGTGCGTAATGTTTCCTCTGTTGCGTACGCTAAGAGGGAATCTGGCATCAGTTGACTTCAGCACGTGAACTCCTTAGCCGTTGGCATGCATCTGAGTAAGGTCTGAGCTGTCATGTCGGCCAGAGTCAACTTTTATTAGCGTGCGTAACCCCTTTTTCATTAGCGTGCGCTAACGACCTGCGAATTCAAGACAGTAGCCACTGTAAGCCGCTTACGTACGTAATATTAACCAGTTAGCGCACATAAGCCGCTTAGCGTACAAGAAACACCAACACATTTTCATCGCATTTCTTATACACACAACTCTCACTCGGACATTCGACGAATCCATATGACTGGACAACCTCGTCAAATTGAGTATTCCAAGATCTAGATGCTTGCTTAAGTCCATAAATGGATCTCTTAAGCTTGCACACTAAGTGCTCTTCTCCTTCAGCAATGAATCCCTCTAGCTGGCGCATGTAGATTTCCTTGTCTAGACTCCCATTCAAGAATGTAGTCTAGACATCCATTTGCCAAATCTCCAGATCCAAATGCACAGCTATAGATAAAAGAATCCAGATTGACTTAAGCATGGCTACCGGCGAAAAGGTTTCATCATAATCGATACCCTCTCTCTGAGTGTAACCTTTCACAACAAGCCTCTCTTTAAAGGTTTCAACCATTTCGTCACCTCCTTTCTTTTGCTTATAGACTTACTTACTCCCAATGGCTTATACCCCATCAGGTAGTTCTACTAGCTCCCACTTGATTGGAATCCATAGAACCCATTTCTGATTCCATTGCTACTTGCCAGGAGTCGGCATCTTTATCTTGGATTGCCTCTTTGTAGGTCCATGGATCTGATTCATATTCACCTGGGATTGAGTCCAAAGACTTTCCCACGCCTATGAATCATTCCGGTTGACAAACAACCCTCCCACTACGACGAGGCGGATCCTGAGTTGGTGTAAAAGTCTCAAAATCGATACGTGGTGCAGTCTTAGTTGGCGATTGTACGATTGGTATAGACGGAGTCTCGCCCCTCAACTCTTCCAGAATTATTTCGCTCCTGGGCTTGTGACTAATCATATAATCCTCTTTCAGGAATCGGGCATTGGTGCTAACAATGACCTTATGATCCTGGGGACTATAGAACAAGTCACCCTTCGTTCCCTTAGGATATCCTACAAACACTCGTACTTCTGTATGAGATGCCAACTTATCAGCTTCCTTATTTAGCACATGTGCTAGAGTACCCAAAATCCGAACATGTCCTAGAGTGGGCTTTCGCCCACTCCACAGTTCTATAGGTGCTTTGGAACTGATTTCAAAGGCACCAAGTTTAGAATGTACGCCCTGTTTCTATGGCGTATTCCCAAAACCAAATAGGTAAATCCGAATAACTCATCATTGATCTAACCATTTCTAAAAGAGTTATGTTCCTTCTCTCAGCTGTAACACCCTCAAGATATTCGAGGTATATTACAGCGCCGTGAATCCTTATATGGGACCCACCAGGCTGGACGACATCATACTCATCGACTCGCATAAACGACAGAACAATACCATGTCATAAAGACGCAAAACAGAATAATCCACCCGGTTCAACCGGTCAATATAACATCATCATCCAACACAACATAATAAGTAACAATACAATCCGAACGAACAAGAACCCCTTAAGTACTCGAGTACAACTATTAGTCCAAAACCACATAAGATGAAAAGGTAAAAGACACTAAAACATCACTCGTGCACAATCATCACGCACGGCCATCATCCGTGTACTGGTCCAGCGCCCGCTCGTCTCGATGAACTTGACCTGAAATTCATAAAACGAATTTCCCCAAAACGGGTCCCCAGAGGGGTTAGCAATTACGCTAGTACAAGTAACCAGATGAACAACTTACATCTTACACATATAGTAATGCATGCAATAGAGAAAACCGTTCGAGAACACTCATTTCCGGAAATGCCAATATCAAATCACATTTATAAAATTCACCACAATTAACCGTCGATCCACACCTCCGTGGACCCCTACCGAGACCCCGTCGGATCTAACCCGTAGTGGTTAAAAGCAAAGCTCGTCGATCCACACCTCCGTGGACCCCTACCGAGACCCCGTCGAGTCTAACCCGTAGTGAGCATACACACGCACACAATTTCTCATACAAAACTACTATGTCAAGATTGTATGTTCATAAGGATACTTGCCTCGATTAATTAGACGATGACACGAACGGAACGGAAGAGTTGAACACGACCGCAAGGAACCGGCGGAAATGAACCTAACGATTTGAATAGCACAATCACAACCACTTCTAAACGATTATGGAAATGGAATACTCCCGGAAACCCGCCTACGATTCATGTATATTCGTATATAAACAACAACGAGGGCGGACCACAACCGAACCCTCTCGATTCCGTAAAAATCACGAAATATACTATGAATCCGTAGGGAAACTAAGAATACCAACAAGATTAATCATATTCATCATGAATCCATCAACGAAACGGAACGGATCGGAAGAAAATCCCAAAACCCCCAAATTATCCAAAAGTAGGGTTCTAAGAGATTACCTTGGATTTAGGATGAGAAACACAAGTGGATGATGTTAGTCTTACACCAAGAACTCAAGCACAAGAATCTCTGAAGTGATTGGAAGAAGAAAATCGCCTCAAATCGTCTCTGGAGTCGCTCGGCCGCGGAAAGAGGAAGAAATGAGATTTTGTGATTATCTCGGTCAACTCCCTGGTTTATATAGCCAGGGAGTGTTAGCGCACGCTAAAACCTCAAGGTTAGCATGCGCTAACGGGATAGGATTACAAACTCTCCTGTTAGCGTCGCAGTCCAGCAGTCGGGTTTTTGGCCGTTAGCGTGCGCTACCATACATGCGTAGCGTGCGCTAATAACCTCTCGGTAGCGCGCTATCGACCAATAGCGTGCGCTACCCGAACATCACCGAGTCCGGAGCCAAATGCCCAAACTCACCTGACCCGTTAGCGTGCGCTACCATACAAGCGTAGCGTGCGCTAACTAGCATCTGATTGAGTTCAGTAGTAAACTGCCCAGTACTGGACAGTCACACTAGCGCGCGCTACTGAACAACTTAACGTGCGCTAGTCTCCCGACATTAGCGTGCGCTAGACAAGATAGCGTGCGCTAATCCGATAGTCCGCAGGGTCGAGCTGAATCGCCACTCCCGTGGCTAAATCGTTAGCGTGCGCTATTTAATTAAACGTAGCGTGCGATACTAATTGATTTCTAGCGTGCGCTATACAGGAAATTTAGCGTGCGCTAGATACATAATATAAACGACCCAAAATACCGGATTATGAACGAAACGTCAAACGGAACACCTCAAAACGCATCATAGCATAGAATGAATCCACGGCAACCCCGAAACGGCGGTTCCGCACAACAATTACGAGAATCAGATCAAAAGATAACGGAAAAGTTACACTGAAGGATACTCGAGAGTCACTAAAATCGAGAATTACACCGGAAATACAATTACAAGGGAAAGAAAAATGCGGATATTACATTCTACCCCTCTAAAAATAAGTTTCGTCCCGAAACTTAAGGAACAAACAACTCGGGGTACCTAGCACGCATGCTATCCTCGGTTTCCCAAGTTGCCTCCTCGACACCGTGTCTCGACCACTGCACCTTGACCAAAGGTATGGTCTTATGCCTCAATCGTTTCTCACGATGCTCCAAAATCTTCAAAGGGCGCTCTTCGAAAGTAACATCTTCGGCGACATCAATCTCTCCATAATCGATGATGTGACTAGGATCCGGGACATATTTCCTCAACTGGGAAACATGGAAAACGCTATGAACATGACTCAAGGCCGGAGGTAACGCCAAACAGTATGCCAACCCACCTACTCGCTCGAGGATCTCGAAGGGGCCGATAAATCTCGGACTCAACTTCCCTTTCTTCCCGAAACGAAAAACTCCCTTCGTCGGCGACACCTTTAGCAAAACATGGTCTCCCACCTCGAATTCCAAAGGTCGACGACGGACGTCGGCATACGACTGGTCGACTGGGCAGTCAACATCCGTTCCCGAATTAACTCTATCTTCCGCCTCGTCTCTAAAACGACATCTGGCTCGGTCCCGACCAAATCGGACGCCTCATTCCAACAAATCGGTGATCGACATCGCCGCCCGTAAAGTGCTTCATACGGTGCCATCCGAATCGACGCGTGCCAACTGTTGTTGTACGTGAATTCGATCAGCGGCAAATGTTCCTCCCAGTCACTACTCCAATCGAGAGCACAGGCACGCAACAAGTCCTCGAACGTCTGGATAGTGCGTTCCGATTGTCCATCTGACTGGGGATGAAAAGAGGTACTCAAATGTAAACGGATACCCAACGCCTTATGCACCGCCTGCGAGAAGTGCGATACAAAACGGTCGTCACGATCCGAAACAATAGACTTCGGAGTACCGTGAAGTCTTACAATCTGCGCGATAAACACACGAGCTAACTTCTCCGGGCCCCAAGTGTTCTTGATGCCCAGAAAATGTGCCGACTTGGTCAGACGATCAACAATCACCCATACCATATTCATGCCCGACCTCGATCTCGGCAAACTCGTAACGAAATCCATCGATATATCTTCCTATTTCCATTCCGGAATGGGAAGTGATTGCAATAACCCAGCCGGTCTCTGATGCTCGATTTTGACCTGCTGACAAGTCAAACATCTCGCTACAAACTGTGCGACCTCATCCTTCATATCATTCCACCAGAAATTTCTTCTCAGGTCCTTGTACATCTTACTCGAACCAGGATGAACGGAATAAGGTGTAGCATGGGCCTCCCGTAAAATACTCTGCCTCAACTCTGAGTCGTTCGGCACACAAAGCCGACTCTGGAATCTCAAAATACCATCCTCGTGAATCACAAACCCAAGAGACTTTCCCTTAAGAACGTTCTCTCGGATTTGAGTAATCATCGGATCCTCTGATTGCTTCAGCTTAATTTCGTCGATCAAGGATGACGAAATCTCTAAAGCACAAAGTTGCCCGACAGCTCCCGGCAACGAGACCTCAATATCTAACTCGATCAAGGCCCTCCGAAGCTCAGACTGAGACGTAAGGATCTCAAGCGTTCGCAACGCAACTGGTTTCCGACTCAAGGCGTCGGCCACGACGTTCGCCTTGCCCGGATGATAAAGGATTTCGAGGTCATAATCCTTAATCGACTCTAACCACCTCCTCTGCCTCATATTTAACTCTCGCTGAGTAAATATGTATTTCAGACTTTTATGATCGGTAAAAATCTGACATGTGGAGCCGAAAAGATAGTGACGCCAAATCTTGAGCGCAAAAACGACTGCCGCTAACTCCAAATCATGAGTAGGGTAGTTCAGCTCATACGGCCTCAACTGTCTCGACGCATAGGCAATGGTCTTTCCGTGCTGCATTAATACACACCCAAGACCCTGACCCGAAGCATCGCTATAAACGGCAAAACCCTCGTTGCCACATGGCAATGTAAAAACTGGGGCTGAAGTCAAACGCTTCTTCGATCTCAAAACTCGATCGCCTCGTCATTCCAGACGAACCTCTCGGATTTCTGGAGCAACTGCGTAAGTGGCCGGGCCAGTTTCGAGAAACCCTCGACGAACCTACGGTAGTAGCCAGCCAAACCCAAGAAACTACGGAGCTCCTTCACATTCTTGGGCGTTGCCTAATCCAATACGGCCTCAATCTTCTGTGGATCCACACGAACCCCCTCGGCTGAAATCACGTGACCTAAAAACATCACTTCCTTCAGCCAGAACTCACATTTCGAGAACTTTGCATAGAGTTGCTCGGTCCTTAAAATGTCTAATACTATCCGCAAATGATGGGCATGCTCTTCCTCATTCCTCGAATAAATAAGAATATCGTCAATAAAGACGACGACGCACTTATCCAAATACTCGATAAAAACTTTGTTCATCAATTGCATGAACACCGCCGGCGCATTAGTTAACCCGAAAGGCATGACTACGAACTCATAATGTCCGTACCTCGTCCGAAAGGCTGTTTTCGGCACATCGGACTCTCTCACCCGGAGCTGATAGTATCCCGATTTCAAATCAATTTTCGAGAATACCGCAGCTCCCTGCAACTGATCGAACAAGTCATCAATTCTCGGCAAAGGATACTTGTTCTTGATGGTCACCTTGTTTAGTTCGCGATAGTCGATACACAAACGTAGTGAACCATCCTTCTTCCGCACAAACAGGACCGGTGCGCCCCAAGGCGAGGCGCTCGGTCGAACATACCCCGACTCAAGAAGCTCACTCAACTGCTTCTTCAACTCGGACATCTCTGAAGGTGCCATGCGATAGGGCGCCTTCGAAATAGGAGCCGCGCCCGGCTCTAACTCTATGGCAAACTCTACCTCACGATCCGGTGGCAATCCCGGTAACTCGTCAGGAAAAAATCAGGAAACTCATTAACGACTGGAATCGATGAAAGCTCGACTCCACCATCCTCCGCCTTCAAGGCATAGCACCAATAACCAGTACACCCCTTTCGCAGGAGACTCATCGCCTTCAAGGCATTAATAACGAATTTCTGGTTTCCTCTCTTTCGCCCCGCGAAAGAGTGCTCGGTGCCGTCCTCGGCTAACATAGTGATGATTCTCGTGCGGTAGTTCATGATCGCACCATGCCGCTCGAGCCAATCATCACCAAGAATTAAATCCTCACCCTCGATACTCACAACAATAAGATTAGAGGGCCAAGTCCTCTCACAAATAAGTACAGAGCAGTCTTGAACCTCCTGATCACCAACGATCCTATCGCCGCTAGGAAGCTTAACGATGAAGGGCTCACAAGGCGTCAAACGGTCGAGACTCAAACGACGCACACAATCCAGAGATATGAACGAATGCGTAGCACCTAATCGAAAAGCACACTGATAGGATGAGAAAGAATATAAACGGTACTGCCGCCACGGTAGCCACTGGATCATCGGCTCTTCGCATCTCATAGACACGCGGGTGGGCCGAGCCGACACCGGAAGCTCCCCTTAGAGGGCTGACCCGACCTCTCCCGACTAGCACTCGGCGGAGATTGAGGAGTAAACGATCCTCGATTCACACTTGGTTCCCTAGGCGCTGGAATGGAAGCCCGGGCACCAATAATTTTCTCCCTCAAGACAGAAGCACCTTGTGGCCCTACCGCCACACTGATTACACGTCGACAAAGGGCTCAAACAAGTACGACTGATGTGGCCCGTACGACCACAATTGAAACACTTCACATCACGAAAAGGAGCACCGGTAGTTCCACGAGGACCCCCAGTGAACGAGCTGGACCACCGCCGGCGGGGAAGTTAGCAGATTGGGATCTCTCGCCGACCCCCACTCTTGTGGCCCGAAAAGTTCCTGCGGACTTCGCTTCTTACTCGCGGCCGCCTCACTCGCCGCTGCACATATCATAAGCAAGGGCCCTACTCGATAATCCTTCAATGTAGTGCATACGAGCCCCGACATATAGTCCCGAATGGGCAACTACATCCGCCAGCAGAAAAGGAAAATCATCTCACTCTCCACGACAACATGGGTCTACACATAACCCAACGCTATGTTAAAATCAGCACTAGCTTGAGCAACGGGGATAGCCCGTGGTAGAGAATCATAAAAGCATGTACCCGAGCTCATCTCGATCGCCACGGCAATATTCTGTCTCCATCAACTCTTGAAACTCAGCCCACGAAGCAGCATGGTCTTTGGGCCCAACGGCCTCCCACCAGTCCGTAGCGTCCCCAGTGAGAAAATATTGAGCAATAGGGACTTTATGGTCCTCGGGACAGTTAGTGGCAACGAAGACTTTAGATATCTCCTTGATCCACCCTTCCCAGCCAATCGGGTCTGAAGCATCCCGAAAACTGAGGAGGATGCATCTTGATGACATCTTGGAGCCATCGGTCCGCTCCGCCCCGATTAGCATGGGCCTGATCCGGGTTCTGAACCGCCTGAGCTATTGCCGCCATTTGGTTCACCATCTGTTGCATAACGGCCGCAATACCAAGATCGGCACGCTCCTGAGAAGAAGCATGGCTATGACGGTCGCCGATCTGCGGCCTCAAGATCGTGACGTGGCCGCCCCACCGGCCGCCCACGTCCCCGGCCGTCCACGACCACGACCGCGACCACGACCTCTTCCGGATCCATACCGGAGTTAAATAAGTAGCAAAAGCCATACGAGGATCAGTACAAGAAAAGAACAATCACAAGTCGAGAATCAAGGGTACGATACAAGGAATTAATGAACAGAGGAAGGAAAACTTACGGACACTGGTAGTACCGGAATCATGGCAGCGTGACGATGATGTGCAAAACAAAACACCACAAGACCCAATAAACCGACAAGCCTAGGTATCCATAAACCTAGTGCTCTGATACCATTTTCTGTAACACCCTCAAGATATTCGAGGTATATTACAGCGCCGTGAATCCCTATATGGGACCCACCAGGCTGGACGGCATCATACTCATCGACTCGCATAAACGACAGAACAATACCATGTCATAAAGACGCAAAACAGAATAATCCACCTAGTTCAACCGGTCAATATAACATCATCATCCAACACAACATAATAAGTAACAATACAATCCGAACGAACAAGAACCCCTTAAGTACTCGAGTACAACTATTAGTCCAAAACCACATAAGATGAAAAGGTAAAAGACACTAAAACGTCACTCGTGCACAATCATCACGCACGGCCATCATCCGTATCTTGGTCAGCATTGCCTCGATAAACTTGACCTGAAATTCATAAAACGAATTTCCCCAAAACGGGTCCCCAGAGGGGTTAGCAATTACGCTAGTACAAGTAACCAGATGAACAACTTACATCTTACACATATAGTAATGCATGCAATAGAGAAAACCGTTCGAGAACACTCATTTCCGGAAATGCCAATATCAAATCACATTTATAAAATTCACCACAATTAACCGTCGATCCACACCTCCGTGGACCCCTACCGAGACCCCGTCGGATCTAACCCGTAGTGGTTAAAAGCAAAGCTCGTCGATCCACACCTCCGTGGACCCCTACCGAGACCCCGTCGAGTCTAACCCGTAGTGAGCATACACACGCACACAATTTCTCATACAAAACTACTATGTCAAGATTGTAAGTTCATAAGGATACTTGCCTCGATTAATTAGACGATGACACGAACGGAACGAAAGAGTTGAACACGACCGCAAGGAACCGGCGGAAATGAACCTAACGATTTGAATAGCACAATCACAACCACTTCTAAACGATTATGGAAATGGAATACTCCCGGAAACCCGCCTACGATTCATGTATATTCGTATATAAACAACAACGAGGGCGGACCACAACCGAACCCTCTCGATTCCGTAAAAATCACGAAATATACCATGAATCCGTAGGGAAACTAAGAATACCAACAAGATTAATCATATTCATCATGAATCCATCAACGAAACGGAACGGATCGGAAGAAAATCCCAAAACCCCCAAATTATCCAAAAGTAGGGTTCTAAGAGATTACCTTGGATTTAGGATGAGAAACACAAGTGGATGATGTTAGTCTTACACCAAGAACTCAAGCACAAGAATCTCTGAAGTGATTGGAAGAAGAAAATCGCCTCAAATCGTCTCTGGAGTCGCTCGGCCGCGGAAAGAGGAAGAAATGAGATTTTGTGATTATCTCGGTCAACTCCTTGGTTTATATAGCCAGGGAGTGTTAGCGCACGCTAAACCCTCAAGGTTAGCGTGCGCTAATGGGATAGGATTACAAACCCTCCTGTTAGCGTCCCAGTCCAGCAGTCGGGTTTTTGGCCGTTAGCGTGCGCTACCATACATGCGTAGCGTGCGCTAAAAACCTCTCGGTAGCGCGCGCTATCGACCAATAGCGTGCGCTAACTGAACATCAGCCGAGTCCAGTAGCCAAATGCCCAAACTCACCTGACCCGTTAGCGTGCGCTACCATACAAGCGTAGCGTGCACTAACTAGCATCTTATTGAGTTCGAGTAAATCGCCCAAGATCGATAATACACTAGCGCTGCCATCAACAACTTAACGCGGCGCTAGTCTCCCGACATTAGCGTGCGCTAGACAAGATAGCGTGCGCTAATCCGATAGTCCGGAGGGCCGAGCCGAATCGCCACTCCTGTGGCTAAATCGTTAGCGTGCGCTATTTAATTAAACGTAGCGTGCGCTACTAATGGATTTCTAGCGTGCGCTATACAGGAAATTTAGCGTGCGCTAGATACAGAATATAAACGACCCAAAATACCGGATTATGAACGAAACGTCAAACGGAACACCTCAAAACGCATCATAGCATAGAATGAATCCACGGCAACCCCGAAACGGCGGTTCCGCACAACAATTACGAGAATCAGATCAAAAGATAATGGAAAAGTTACACTGAAGGATACTCGAGTGTCACTAAAATCGAGAATTACACCGGAAATACAATTAAAAGGGAAAGAAAAATGCGGATATTACATCAGCAACACCATTTTGTTGTGGAGTTATCGGTGCAGTGGTTTGGGACGAAATCCCCTCATTTGCCAAGAAATCCAAAAACTCTCTACTAAGGTATTCGCCACCACGACCAAATCGTAGTGACTTGATACTCTTCCCATGATGCTTCTCTGTTTCAGCCTTGAAGTCTCTGAACTTGTCAAAGGCTTCAGACTTACGTCGCGTCAAATAGATGTATTCATATCTCGAATAATCATCTATAAACGTGATGAAGTATTCAAAACCACCTCTAGCCTGGATATTCATTGGACCACAAACATCCGTATGAACCAATTCCAACACATCTGAGCACGGTTTCCCTTGATCTTAAAGACCTTTTTTGTCATCTTACCTTCTTTAACACCCCAAAACCATTCGGGATATTACAGCGCCGTGGGTCCCGCGCCGGAACCCACCAGGCTAAAAACTAATTCAAAAACGTTCAAAGATGCCAAAAGACCAATGCCGGTAATATTTTAAATACTCAAATATTTTCAAAAACATAGTTCTCAAATACCGTCATAAAATACCATTTGAAAATACAAGGCGGAATGCCAAATCTCGACAGTTTAAAATGTACGTTAAGCCACCCCTTAAACGTACCGATAAAACAGCTAGGAAAAAGGGTTTAACGAAATAACCCAAGTTCGCAAAATGCCAAAAGACCATTTGAAAATACACACGAGTTGGTAAAGATACCGAAAAGCCATTTTAAAATACACACACGCAGCGGATAAAACACAGTTCAAAATACACATTTGCAGCGGAAATGAATAACCAGAAAAGAAATACTCGATACTCCAAAACATGCCACCGCCAGTATCACATCGGGAAGCTCATCCCTTCACGACCGCTACTAGCTCGATCTCCGAGTACCTAAAAATAAAGCCCACGACGGGGTCAGCCATAATACTCGATAATGATAACGATCACATCATCATAAATAATTACATACCAATGTAATAATACTGTAAGAATACTACCAATGTAAGCTTACCGTCATAACCTTACCAATCCATGGCAATCCATAGCAAATCGATCCTTACCATAATTCACATTTCGCATTCTCAAATGACGAAAAGAACTCAACAACAATTATACTGTACTGTATTCAAACAATACCAAGTGTCCTCAAATCGTCCTCATAACTCATAAGTGCGAAAATAATCCAATATGTGCCAAATCCTGTCCGCCGGATTACACAATCAAATCTCAACCTAGATAAACCAATAATACACAACATATCTGTAGATCAACTACCACATGATAATGATAACAAATCCCGAACATCGACGTACAGTCCGAATGCTCATACAATTAATAACAATGATCAACCAATACATCACTGAGAATATCATCGATATGATGAGTTCCAATATGACCAACCCAAGGTCAAAGTACAACCGAAATTATCATCAACATGATGAATTCCAATACGATCGACAAGGATCAACAATAACCGAGAATACCCTCAACATGGTAAACTCCAAACACGATCAACAAAGATCAACAATAACCGAGAATTCCCTCAACGAGGTAAACTCCAAATGATCAACAAAGGACCAACAATAACCGAGAATTCCCTCAACGAGATAAACTCCAAATGATCAACAAAGGACCAACAATAACCGAGAATACCCTCAACAAGGTAGACTCCAAATGATCAACAAGGACCAACAATAACCAAGAATACCCTCAACAAGGTAGACTCCAAATGATCAACAAAGGACCAACAATAACCGAGAATACCCTCAACAAGGTAGACTCCAAATGATCAACAATAATTGATATCAAAGAAATAACTCTGGCTGTCGAACATACCCCTCGGGCGTATGAACAACCAGTCGCAAACCATCGAACATATCCAATCATACTTGGAAGTATGAATGACCAGATGGTATGGCTCAAAGATGGACATCATAGTATGCCCGATCCGGAAATGTGTCCGTGCACAAGCCACCCCGGGTATCGATCAAATACACGTGTGGTCTTGTACCTAATTAGCCTCACGAAACTACGTCTCGTGTGCACGGTTCAATGCGCAATAATATCAACACATAACCACAGTGTGCCCAGCTAAAAATCCTACACAATAACCAATCGGAACGCAGATATGATTCCAGATATGTCACGATGCAACATGACAACGAAACTCAAAGAATCACATATCCAATAAGGATCAAAAGACTCACCGAAGTGAACAACGACAATCTGACAATGAAAAGTCGACACGACTAATCAATAATCAAAACAAAAATCTTGGGATCACAAACCCCAAAGGATAATCCATACGATCAACAATCTCAGACAACAGTTCTGGGATCAACATCCCTCAATGAGGCGATCAACACGACCATTAATACCAACAATAGTCCTGGGATCAACACCCCCAACGAACAACCAATATGAATCTCAATACACGAAGCCTCAACGTACAACATATACAACAACTCAACATAATAATTATCTCATAAGTGAACATAAATTACCTCAAAGCCGAAGACAATATCCTTTCCACGAACAACATCCCTGAACGAATACAGAGTTATACGAATAATCTCAAATAAGGTATCATCCATTCAATACCAATAAACCTTTATCCCGATACTTACATCGTCACGATAATTATCCTCGATATCCGATATTCTATATCCCGGACCAAAGACAACTCACGTCTTCCTTGAACACAATTAAATCATATACCTTATGATTTAATACAAACCAGAGCACGATATACAACTCATTATCCGACAACTTACATTTCTAACAACATTGCTATACGGATTATAAATGAAATGAAACGAAACCATTCATCAAGTATTATAAACTGAACAAGTATAAACTTGCCTCGATACCGATACCACGAAGCTGTTACCAGAATCCATTGCCTTCGTCTCCGAGCCCCTCAGCCCCGACCAAAAGCAACCTATGAACTCTCCAACCTTGACCGCAACACAACGGCCATAATCAACGCTCAATTATCGCGACCTAATGCAATAATCAAATGACAACATATCCGATAAAAATCAATAATCGGTATAACCAACCAATCAAACTCAACGGTTCAACAATACCTCGATCATTTACAAAACCGAACAATACAACTCAAACAATTACGAACTCATATCAACAATACAAGCCTAAATCCGATAATTCATAATTATCAATCAATAACCGATCAATAACCCAACAGTTCCACAATATCTCAATTAAACACAGTCTTATACAATCCAGTTCAAACCATCACGAATTCATAATCTCAACACGAAAATACTACACTGACTGCCTACTTAGCGCGCGTTAAACGCATAACGTAGCGTGCGCTAAGTTGTTCCCGTTAGCGTGCGCTATCCAGTAAGCTTAGCGTGCGCTAATGCTGTACAGTGGCATGCATTCCAAGCATCGACTAACACCTTGCGACTACGAATTCGAATGAAAAAGAAATCTTACTCCAAGATTAACAATAACTTTCCACATCAAAACTCATCATCATGATCCATATCTTATCATACGAACTCAATCACTACAATCAACATAATGTTTAGTTTCAATTATCTTATCCATGTTAATAATCAAACCAACATATATCCTTCCTCTTTGATGATATATATACCAAGAACACTAAAAGTACCATGATTCCATAATCACGTTCATGACAACCATCATAATCCGATATGCTAACATGTAATTAATCACCTAAGTGATATATATCCGTATATCATATTAACATCAAATCCGAAATGAAGGGAGACATAAATCGACATATCTCCTGAACACCATTCAAAACCATACAAAACATATCAATATCCGCATACCAACAATAACATCAACGTTACCCGGGAAGCCATCTCGAAGTCATACTTATCAACTCATTAATATGATAAGCATCAACTCAAGAACACCAATATTCAATCCCCAAAACGAAATCCAAAGTGAAGATTAATTACCTCTTTGAAGAAAAGGATGGATTATCAAGGTTGAATCCGTTCCCAATCATTTCCAAGCTCCAAATGTTGATAAGGACGCTCAACTCCATCATAATCCAGTATTTGGAACCTCAAGACTCTCTCTATGAACTCCATTCCAAGACTCATTAATAATTTCAAGAACAAAGCTTTGAATCCATGCTCTCCATCTTAATCTCGTTAAAGATCATCATCTCAGAGTGTTTTAGGAACTCAAGTACCTCCCAAAGCTCTCTCTATCGAGTGAAAGGAAAGAAATGGACGAGAATGCTTCATAACACCCGTCTGTCCCCTTTTTATAAAGTGTATTACTAGCGTGCGCTAAACCTTATGTTTGGCGTGCGCTATGGCCTTAGCGTGCGCTAACCGACCTTGTTAGCGTGCGCTATCGCAGCCCAGAGGCCACTGTCTTGCCTCGAACATGAGATTACGTACGTAATGCCCATGCATTAGCGTACATATTTCACACTATTTAGCGTACGCAAGTCCTTACATTTAGCGTGCGCTAATATCAGTTGACTTGCTACAGTCTACGTACCGCATGTGCCCCACAGGCCGATCTAACAAGGATAAGATTCCCTTTGACCGATCTACAATTAGCGTGCGCTAAGCCTCATGCTTTAGCGTGCGCTAATACTTCAGGACAACAACCGTTGACTTACGAGAACGTGCGCCGAAAGCAGCCAGGTCCACACGCAGATTCCTTCCGATCTGACTGCATTCAGCGTGCGCTACATTCCGAATCTAGCGTGCACTAACCATGAACGATAGCGTGCGCTATACTTGAACATTAGCGCGCGCTAATCAGGCTATACTAAGCCATTTTCCAGTTCTCCTCGTCCGTCTTGACATATCAAAATACGAACATACTGCATACTGAATACATGTACTGAATCCAATAACATCATCATACGATATATCCAATATCAAAAGTACGATAACCTGATACACGGTATCCTCAAAATAATTGTCGAACCACTACGACAGTTATACGAGTACAAATACAGCTGTCTCAGTTCTCAATTTATTTTATCCATACTGTATAGACACCAAGCCATCCAGTATATCTTAGATAAAATAACGCGAAAAATTCATACTGAAAATTCGGGTATTACATACTACCCCCCTTAAAATAAGTTTCATCCTCGAAACTTGCAACCTGCCACCAACAACAGATAAATCCAAAACTTTCCAACTCATCACAAAACAATCAAGTGTCGCCACAAGCGAATAACCAAACCAATATACTTACAGGTGCGTGAAGCCGATGATCTCCCGTGATACTAGCACACGACTCCCACACGACGTCTCAAAACAATACCAACACACGCCAATATCACAAATAACAATTGGAAAATATCTCAAAAATTTTGGAAACTCCAAAATCGGTTTGACTCAAAAGTCAGAAAAAAAAATCATTTTCAAAAGTCACGCTACTACCGTCCCGGTAGAGCAACATAACACACACGCCCGGGTTTGACAAAACCCAAGCTCCGATACCATCTTCTGTAACACCCCAAAACCATCCGGGATATTACAACGCCATGGGTCCCGCGCCGGAACCCACTAGGCCAAAAACTAATTCAAAAACGTTCAAAGATGCCAAAAGACTAATGACGGTAATATTTTAAATACTCAAATATTTTCAAAAACATAGTTCTCAAATACCGTCATAAAATACCATTTGAAAATACAAGGTGGAATGCCAAATCTCGACAGTTTAAAATGTACGTTAAACCACCCCTTAAACGTACAGATAAAACAGCTAGGAAAAAGGGTTTAACGAAATAACCCAAGTTCGCAAAATGCCAAAAGACCATTTGAAAATACACACGAGTTGGTAAAGATACCGAAAAACCATTTTAAAATACACACACGCAGCGGATAAAACACAGTTCAAAATACACATTTGCAGTGGAAATGAATAACCAGAAAAGAAATACTCGATACTCCAAAACATGCCACCGCCAGTATCACATCGGGAAGCTCATCCCTTCACGACCGCTACTAGCTCGATCTCCAAGTACCTAAAAATAAAGCCCATGACGGGGTCAGCCACAATACTCGATAATGATAACGATCATATCATCATAAATAATTACATACCAATGTAATAATACTGTAAGAATACTACCAATGTAAACTTACCGTCATAACCTTACCAATCCATGACAATCCATACCAAATCTATCCTTACCATAATTCACATTTCGCATTCTCAAATGACGAAAAGAACTCAACAACAATTATACTGTACTGTATTCAAATAATACCAAGTGTCCTCAAATCGTCCTCATAACTCATAAGTGCGGAAATAATCCAATCTGTGCCAAATCCTGTCCGCCGGATTACACAATCAAATCTCAACCTAGATAAACCAATAATACACAACATATCTGTAGATCAACTACCACATGATAATGATAACAAATCCCGAACATCGACGTACAGTCCAAATGCTCATACAATTAATAACAATGATCAACCAATACATCACTGAGAATATCATCGATATGATGAGTTCCAATATGACCAACCCAAGGTCAAAGTACAACCCAAATTGTCATCAACATGATGAATTCCAATACGATCGACAAGGATCAACAATATCCGAGAATACCCTCAACATGGTAAACTCCAAACACGATCAACAAAGATCAACAATAACCGAGAATTCCCTCAATGAGGTAAACTCCAAATGATCAACAAAGGACCAACAATAACCGAGAATTCCCTCAACGAGATAAACTCCAAATGATCAACAAAGGACCAACAATAACCGAGAATACCCTCAACAAGGTAGACTCCAAATGATCAACAAGGACGAACAATAACCGAGAATACCCTCAACAAGGTAGACTCCAAATGATCAACAAAGGACCAACAATAACCGAGAATACCCTCAACAAGGTAGACTCCAAATGATCAACAATAATGGATCTCAAAGAAATAACTCTGGCTGTCGAACATACCCCTCGGGCGTATGAACAACCAGTCGCAAACCGTCGAACATATCCAATCATACATGGAAGTATGAACGACCAGACGGTATGGCTCAAAGATGGATATCACAGTACGCCCGATCCGGAAATGTGTCCGTGCACAAGTCACCCAGGGTATCGATCAAATACACGTGTGGTCTTGTACCTAATTAGCCTCACGAAACTATGTCTTGTGTGCACGGTTCAATGCGGAATAATATCAACACATAACCATAGTGTGCCCAGCTAAAAAACCTACACAATAACCAATCGGAACGCAGATATGATTCCAGATATGTCACGATGCAACATGACAACGAAACTCAAAGAATCACATATCCAATAAGGATCAAAAGACTCACCGAAGTGAACAACGACAATCTGACAATGAAAAGTCGACACGACTAATCAATAATCAAAACAACAATCTTGGGATCACAAACCCCAAAGGATAATCCATACGATCAACAATCTCAGACAACAGTTCTGGGATCAACATCCCTCAATGAGGCGATCAACACGACCATTAATACCAACAATAGTCCTGGGATCAACACCCCTAAACGAGCAACCAATATGAATCTCAATACACGAAGCCTCAATGTACAACATATACAACAACTCAACATAATAATTATCTCATAATTGAACATAAATTACCTCAAAGCCGAAGACAATATCCTTTCCACGAACATCCCTGAACGAATACACAGTTATACGAATAATCTCAAATAAGGTATCATCCATTCAATACCAATAAACCTTTATCCCGATACTTACGTCATCACGATAATTATCCTCGATATCCGATATTCTATATCCCGGACCAAAGACAACTCACATCTTCCTTGAACACAATTAAATCATATACCTTATGATTTAATACAAACCAGAGCACGATATACAACTCATTATCCGACAACTTACATTTCTAACAACATTGTTATACGAATTATAAATGAAATGAAACGAAACCATTCATCAAGTATTATAAACTGAACAAGTATAAACTTGCCTCGATACCGATACCACGAAGCTGTTACCAGAATCCATTGCCTTCATCTCCGAGCTCCTCAGCCCTGACCAAAAGCAACCTACGAACTCTCCAACCTTGACCGCAACACAACGGCCATAATCAACGCTCAATTATCGCGACCTAATGCAATAATCAAATGACAACATATCCGATAATAATCAATAACCGGTATAACCAACCAATCAAACTCAACGGTTCAACAATACCTCGATCATTTACAAAACCGAACAATACAACTCAAATAATTACGAACTCATATCAACAATACAAGCCGAAATCCGATAAATCATAATTATCAATCAATAACCGATCAATAACCCAACAGTTCCACAATATCTCAATTAAACACAGTCTTAAACAATCCAGTTCAAACCATCACGAATTCATAATCTCAACACGAAAATACTACACTGACTGCCTACTTAGCGCGCGTTAAACGCATAACGTAGCGTGCGCTAAGTTGTTCCCGTTAGCGTGCGCTATCCAGTAAGCTTAGCGTGCGCTAATGCTGTACAGTGGCATGCATTCCAAGCATCGACTAACACCTTGCGACTACGAATTCGAATGAAAAGGAAATCTTACTCCAAGATTAACAATAACTTTCCAGATCAAAACTCATCATCATGATCCATATCTTATCATACGAACTCAATCACTACAATCAACATAATGTTTCGTTTCAATTATCTTATCCATGTTAATAATCAAACCAACATATATCCTTCCTCTTTGATGATATATATACCAAGAACACTAAAAGTACCATGATTCCATAATCACGTTCATGACAACCATCATAATCCGATATGCTAACATGTAATTAATCACCTAAGTGATATATATCCGTATATCATATTAACATCAAATTCGAAATGAAGGGAGACATAAATCGACATATCTCCTTAACACCATTCAAAACCATACAAAACATATCAATATCCGCATACCAACAATAACATCAACGTTACCCGGGAAGCCATCTCGAAGTCATACTTATCAACTCATTAATATGATAAGCATCAACTCAAGAACACCAATATTCAATCCCCAAAACGAAATCCAAAGTGAAGATTAATTACCTCTTTGAATAAAAGGATGGATTATCAAGGTTGAATCCGTTCCCAATCATTTCCAAGCTCCAAATGTTGATAAGGACGCTCAACTCCATCATAATCCAGTATTTGGAACCTCAAGACTCTCTCTATGAACTCCATTCCAAGACTCATTAATAATTTCAAGAACAAAGCTTTGAATACATGCTCTCCATCTTAATCTCGTTAAAGATCATCATCTCAGAGTGTTTTAGGAACTCAAGTACCTCCCAAAGCTCTCCCTATCGAGTGAAAGGAAAGAAATGGAGGAGAATGCTTCATAACACCCGTCGGTCCCCTTTTTATAAAGTGTATTACTAGCATGCGCTAAACCTTATGTTTGGCGTGCGCTACGGCCTTAGCGTGCGCTAACCGACTTTGTTAGCGTGCGCTATCGCAGCCCAGAGGCCACTGTCTTGCCTCGAACATGAGCTTACGTACGGAATGCCCATGCATTAGCGTACGTATTTCACACTGTTTAGCGTACGCAAGTCCTTACATTTAGCGTGCGCTAATATCAGTTGACTTGCTACAGTCTACGTACCGCATGTGCCCCACATGCCGATCTAACAAGGATAAGATTCCCTTTGACCGATCTACAATTAGCGTGCGCTAAGCCTCATGCTTTAGCGTGTGCTAATACTTCAGGACAACAACCGTTAACTTACGAGAACATGCGCCGAAAGCAGCCGGGTCCACACGCAGATTCCTTCCGATCTGACTGCATTCAGCGTGCGCTACATTCCGCCTCTAGCGTGCGCTAACCATGAACGATAGCGTGCGCTATACTTGAACATTAGCGCGCGCTAATCAGGCTATACTTAGCCATTTTCCAGTTCTCCTCGTCCGTCTTGACATATCAAAATACGAACATATGGCATACTGAATACATGTACTGAATCCAATAACATCATCATACGATATATCTAATATCAAAAGTACGATAACCTGATACACGGTATCCTCAAAATAATTGTCGAACCACTACGACAGTTATACGAGTACAAATACAGCTGTCTCAGTTCTCAATTTATTTTATCCATACTGTATAGACACCAAGCCATCCAGTATATCTTAGATAAAATAACGCGAAAAATTCATACTGAAAGTTCGGGTATTACACCTTCGAGACAGGATTCACAAATTGGAAATGACTCAACTTGGAGGTCATCCAATTGGCCATCATCCACCAATCTTTGAATTCTCCTAAGGTTTACATGACCTTACCATAAATGCCACAGATATGTTTGGTTTATGCTCGGAGGTTCTTTTCTCTTTTTAGGTTTAGACAAAGAGTTAAGTGATTTGTGTTTATACATTGGAGTTTGTGCAGCATTAATAACATACAGTCCATTAGTAAAAATACCTTTGCAAATATATTCACTGTTTCTTCTTCTAATAATAGCATCATCATCAAAAGAAACTGAATAACCATCACATTTTAATTTAAAAACCAAAATTAAAATGATATTAAAATCTGGTACTAATAATATATTATTGAGGACTAATATTTTATCATTAATTTTCAACTGCATGACTCCCACTGCAACAGCCATAAGCCTGGAATAATCACCCTAGTTGATGGTGATCTCGCCCGCACTAAGCTGCTTGGTTACCTGAAAACCATGCGAGTCAAAGCAAACATGATCAGTGGAGCCTGAATCAACTATCCACAAAGTGGAAGAACAAGCTGCCAAACATATTTTGACTACTAGTGCACGAGACATACCTTTCTTAAGAGCAAGACAGTCCGCTTTAAAATGTCATTTCTGACCACACTTGTAGCACTTTCCTTTTGGATTTTTGTTCGTCTCAGGATGAGGAGCCCTCCTCTTTACCTTGAGAGTTGCTACTGGATTCTGGCTCACTTGTTTCTTCTTCTTCCCCCACTTGGGTTTAGAAGTCAAAACACCAGTAGCTGCAAAAACTTGATACCCTTGCCTAAAGAGACCTTCTGCAGCTTGAAGCTCTGTCAGCAATTCCGCCAAGGTACACTCCCTACGATTGATATTGTAGTTTAGGTGGAACTGCTCAAAGCTCCTAGGTAAGCTGCATAAGATGATATCAACCTGCCTTTCCGCATCGATAGTAGCCCCTAAGATATCGCGTTCGTTTAGATGAGAAATCATCTTTAAAACATGATATCTTACTGGGGTTCCTTTAGGAATTTGGGTCGTCATCAAGACCCTCATAGAATTTTGCCTAGCCGCACAGTTTTGATGACCAAACATCTCACCGAGATTTTTCATCATTTCCGCGGTCGTGCCCATACTCTGATGCTGATGCTGCAACGCATTTGCTAGAGAAGTCAAGATGTAACAGCGAGCCATCTCATCAGATTTCATCCATCTGCAATATTCTTTCACCTCATCGGGTGTCGAATCCGCATCTGGTTCCAATGGAAATTCCTCAGTTAGAACAAACTTGTGTTCTTCAGCAGTCAGGACAATATTAAGATTACGTTTCCAATCAGCAAAGTTAGTGCCATCTAGTTTTTTTTTCTTTGAGAATTACAGCAAGTTGATTGAAAGACATCTTGAGATAAAAATTAAAAATATTCATCACATAGTCCATATCAAAATATATTGAAAAACCTCAAAAACACAATATATATATGCTAGCAACCAACACCTAGAAAAACCCATATGGCCACGATCGTGTGGACGTTTGCACACACATTTTTCAAGTAGAGTTTTACGTCTTTAGTTTTACTATCTAGTCAATTTACGTTATGACAAGTAAAATTAATAGTTGGTTTATTAATTAATACACCTAAGTGAACACCATAATTTAACAATCTTAAAATATTATCTTTTAAATAATAATCCTACAGATGGAGAGGTCCTATCATTAAAAATAATATTTACATTTTGTTATCATTTGAAATTTAAAACTAGTGAACCTATAATTAGCACATCCGATATGGAGGAAGACCCTAATGTCAACGCGCATGCTAATTACTTCACAATTTAAATCAATTATGGAGACCAATTTGATTTTATTTAAAAAATAAATTAATTTAATCACTTAGTTATATTAGCCTTAATGTTTTTAATTTCTCGTAACATGCAAGAAACATATCACGCGTATATTCATACATGCCATATCCAAAACAGTAAAACTAAAATAAAGCATGGATAATTAAATTATCCAATTATCATGGTCTTCTTCCTTGATTTGAATCCGAGAAAATCTTCGACTCGATTTCTCCCACTAGATCAAGCACCTCGTCACTCTTCCCCAGCCGGGCCGTGAATTTCCAAAATTAAAGTTTCACTTTTATCCAAAATTAATTACATAGAAAAAATTTTAATTTTAAATTCCGACTCTCCAGCGGACGCAACGAACAGTGGTGAAATGAACTGGACCAAAAACTGGACGACCCGACCCGAACCGGCGAACCAACTCAAAACAGGCTGCCCGCAGCCCTTGGCAGCAGGCCCGGCGCTGCTCGACAGCACCCACGTGCTGCTATTCGGCCACGGCTCTACAGCAGTCCCGGTGTCCCGGTTCTGCTCTATTTTTTCATGACTTCGTCTTCTCCGAATTCGATTATAATTTTACACAAAATAAAGTACATTGAATTTATAGCAAGATTACATGAAAAAATAAGATCCTAGATCTACCCATGGATTTTCTCACGGGAAAAACCATTACATGCCTCAAAACCGGGCCAAACCAACAATTGCATAATTAATAAAAATAAATAAAAACCATTCACATAACCATGATAATTGGATCATATTCCATACAAGAACACATCTAGCAAAATACTCCAAATTTTATGGGCTTGAGTATTTTTGTAGAAAAATTGATTTTTGAAAATATTCTGATGGTGCGTTAAACAACGATTTTGTATGGATTTTGAAATCGGTTGAACTTTGACGAGTTAGTCATGTATTTTCAAATGACACCTTCGGACGGTATCTGAAAGATGTGTTTTAAAGTACTTCGGACATTGCAAACTGATACCGTTATTTTTGGATATGATCGAAAAGATTTTGGTAAATTTTTATGTTGCAAAACGACTTTGATTTTCGGAATTTAAAACGTTAGGTGTTTGTGTGTTGGGGCTAAGTCGTCGCGACAAGTTTGTGATAAGTGTCAGTTTTATACACTTATCCATGGTTTGTATCAATAAATTTCACCCATAATTGAGCTAGTCTACTCGTTTTTGCTTTTAATTAATTAGTTTTTAATAATTTTATTTTTATCGGATGAAGATGTAAATCTAGTCTTAATCGGATTGAATTACTGATTTACTCAAGAAATAACATGTTTATAAAATATTCTCTTTATTGAATTTTGATGTATTCATGTTGTAGGGCTTTCCGAGACGAGTTCGGCAGTCTTTGTGGATTCAAAATCCGAGTTATATATCAAAAGTTATCATCCGAAGAAGATTTGGGGCAAAACGCAAAGTCTAAGAAATTATGGGCTGAAAATAAAGTCTGAAACTCCATACGGGCGTGTACGGGCGTAACTCACACAAATTAAAAAGCTGTAGCCATGTTACGGCCGTAACTCCTCAATGTTACGGCCGTAATTCATCAAAGTTACGGCCGTAACTCCTCAATGTTACGGCCGTAACTCTTGGCAGATTGTGATCATTTGTTTAATTTTTTATACTTTTAGTGTATTATTGAGGAGATGGCTGATATTGATCCGATCTAATTAATGCTGGAGTTTTGGAGCTATTAGATGACTTTAGGTGTATAAATAGACCCCTTAGATCCATCATCATTCATCATTCATCTTATTATTTTCTCACTTTGTAATACTTTTTCTTTTTGTGTGAAGAACACACTTGTGTTCTTGAGTGATTTGTGTAAGTGTGGTTTAGCTTATGTTGTTTAGGGAGTTTATTGTTTCTTTCTCCTTTATCTACTACGGGAGTTAGGATCAATTCTTTCCCTTTTTCAACTATTAATGACCACTCAAGCTTGTATTATGTTTATTAAACCCTTCATGGGCTAAGTTACTTAAGTTGGGATTATAAACAAGGTTAGTCATGTTATTTAAGTTTGTATGAGGATCTATTATGAATTACTTATTATTCTGTGTGATTTTCATTGTTTTAACAATCTTTATTTATTTGGCCAATAAATGACGATATTTATGGTCTTCATATGTTTCGAAAGAAAATATGTTTGATTAGATCAAATGATCTTCACTCTAAGTTGTTCTAGGGGATAGAAATATACCTCTAGACCTTAGATGATTCTTTGAGTTATTTTCATAAAACCTAATGTTATGTATTGAAGCCAATCAACATAGAAATATAGTGGATTGATTCAATATATAAGGGGCGTTTTATAGTTCGAAAGAGAAACCGTCTTTTTAAGGAAAATTGAATCTACACAACATAATAAGTAAATTCATCTTATGATCTCATATACATCTTCTATAACTAATGATGAACTAAGTTTGTAATCCCAACTATTTCATTTTATCTTTTATTAATCTATTATTAGTGTAATCTTTCATTTCCTTGAATATTAGAACTATTATTGCAACTTTCTTTGCAATTATCAAACCAAACTCTTAAATTGTGTGTTTCAATCTTATAAATCTCTATAACAAATAGTTAAAGAGTGTATAATTCAATATATAACCTAACTTCCTCGTGGGATCGATAAACCGCACTCAAAAAGTCCACTTACTACTTGATACGATATCATGCACTTGCGATAGTTACACTAAAGACGTTTCAAGTTTTTGGCGCCGTTGCCGGGGAAGTATAAGTGTTATATTTGAAATCTTACATTGTGAACTATTGTTATAGGAGACATTTTCTCGACGTTGTAACTTAGTACTCAATTGTGTTTGTCCGGTCAAGTGGCGGATAACGGTACTCCGTGACTATTAAAGTCGGATTTTTCAGTTTCCCAGAAAAACTGATATTTGTAGATATTTTATCATTTTTCATTTTTTTTTGTCAGGGATGAAACTTTGAATAATTTTGAAAAAAGATTTCCCTTTCTAAGCAAAAAAGTAATTTTAAAAATCTACAAAGCAAGAATTGAAAGGATGAGGTTGCTTATGAATAAAAGCATACCTTTTGATATTAGATTCATAATTGAAGCCAAAGTAATAATAGCAGGTGAATTCACAAAAAAAAAACCGACTAGATTTTTACCAGGGCTTGGAAAAAGTTCATATGCCAAGAAACGACGAGCAAAGATGATAGCCGTTTGCTATAAATGTGCTAGATGGAACTGTAATTTAAAATGTTGATCTTTAGGAATTCCATCTACAAACAGAGAAGATAAAATTCAGTTCATTAAGGATGATTTGAATAAAGAGAATTTAGATAATATCGAAATTTCTCTTGACACGCAACCTAGTGGAATCGTACATTACGGAATTCGATGTTTGTGGAATAAATTCAAACCAGAATATGAACAACGTCTTGGGAATCTGACGTTAAAAGACCCTGTTTGCCAATTTGTAAGAAAATTGGATGGGAAGCTTCTCCCCGACTCATAGAAGGCGTTTAGGCCGTTTCTGAACGTAAAATCAGAGGAAGATGTGAGCCACAATCACAACTACTGTACATACACATGAGTGTCTTTTATTTTTGTCGTAAGGTGAGATTTTTTTGAATAAAAAAGGGAGTGATACGCAATAAATGAATTCATTATTCTATTAAGTAGTTGAACCGCAATCAACGCAATCACAAACTTGTTAAACAATTTTTACCTTCTTTTTCTTCTATAAATAAACATTGTGCTTGTTTTTTTTATTCATCCCTCAAACTTGTACTTTTCTCTTTTTCTCTCTAAAACATTTCTTTCCCAAAATGGAGTCATCATCTTCATCAAAAAAATTTAGCACAGTCTGCATTTTTGGTGGAGCTAGTTATGGAAAAGATGCATGCTTTACTGAAGCAGCCCACAACTTGGGTCGTACCTTAGGAGAAAAATTCATTCATGTAGTTTACGAAGGAGGAAGTCTAGGATTAATGGGACGAGCTGCTGCTTCTGCCTATATGGAAGGAGTAAAAGTGTTGGGAATAATTCCAAAACCTCTGGCTGAAAGTAAAATCACCGTGGCAACTATTGGAGATGAGTTTAGATCTGTAAATATGCAAGATCGCATAACTCACATGATAAATAATTCTGGCGCCTTTATCACCCTTCCTGGTGGTTTTGGCACCCTTGAGGAACTTTTTCATGTGGTTACCAGAGCCCAGCTAAATGTTCATCAAAACTAATAGGTCTGCTTAACGTCAATGGTTTCTTTGATGGTTTACTATCTTTCATCGACTACTCTGCTGAAAAAGGTTTTATTTCCGAGCGTGCTAAACGAATCATAGTCGTTGCAACAACACCAGAAGAACTAATCAAAAAACTCATTGAATTTGTTCCTCAACCAGATCCAGCTCTAGCTAAAATTGTCTGGATGGAAGATTTTACCATGAGAAAACGAAAAGTGGATTCATTCCTCTCCCTTTGATAACCCATTTCGGACCTCTTGTATTTTTACTTTCTGTTGTGTGTAAAAATCGTGCTAAATAATGGCAGCTTAAGGAGTTTTTTCTTGATCTCTTGACGCGCATCTATTCGCGATTTATGTATTGTTATTTTATTGCTGTAATTTATTTTTTCATTGATGGCAGCGTAAGGCAACTCTTCGGACTTTCTTGAAGCGCATCTTAAAAATTGTGTCATACTTCCGAGTATATTTTATTTTCTTTTGTTGTGTGCCTCGTATATTTATTCTCTTGCATATTCTAAAAGGCATTAGCTCAAGCATCAACTTTCATAACAGAGAGTATTCTGCTTTTCTCCATTGCTTTTTATTTTGTTTTTTCTATTTTTTTTTTAAAACTGAGGACAGTTTTATTTTCAAGTTTGGGGGTGTTATGTTTTCATTATTTTGGTGTGTTGGTATTTTGGTGTGTTTTGATTATTTTGGTTATTTGCCTTAAAATTTTTTTAGTATATATATATATAGTATTTTGATTTATGAGATTTCTAGATCTGGCCATAACACCAATAAGTTAGCTATATACAAGTTTCTAAAATCGTTTTAACCGGTTAAAAAATTGTATATTTCAAAAAATTTTGATCCTTAATCTCTCTTTCCAAGCCTTGTAGTTATCATTTAAAATCGAGTCATTCGTTACCTTGAGAAAATAAGAATCATTCGGTTGATGAAAAATAGAACTGAAATTTACTTAATTTGTGGAGTTTTTGATTTTTCATGCTTAGCTAATAAATGATTTTCGGCAAAAATTCTATTCCCTAAAAATAATAAAAAAGAGGTTGTTGGTGAAAAGAGCTACACGTTAGCAAATAACGGTGTGAAAGCTATCACCTAAAAAAAAGAGAGATGGAAAAAGATGTGTTGGTGAAAAGAGCTACACGTTAGCAAATAACGGTGTGAAAGCTATCGCCTAAAGAAAAAGCTGGAAAAAGATGTGTTGGTGAAAAGAGCTACACGTTAGCAAATAACGGTGTGAAAGCTATCACCTAAAAAAATGGAAATTGTGTTGGTGAAAAGAGCTACACGTTAGCAAATAACGGTGTGAAAGCTATCACTAAAAGGGATGTAGTTTATTGTAACACCCCCAATCCGCTCAGGGATATTACACGCCGTAGAACCCTTCCTCAAGGATCTACCAGGCTGGTAACAACATATAACAACTCAACCATGCCTTTAAGGATAAAATGACTCAGTAGACCGATTTGGTCTTTCAATAAATACATACAACTCAAATACAAATCATGCCCATGCAGGGGTCAAAATACAACCACGCCCGTACAACGAGAAAAGTATAGCAGCGGAAAATAAAGTACAACTGAACCAATAAACAATATACGGTTCCTCATGTGATTAGTATCGATCATCTTTCATCATCCTTCGTGCCGACCCTGTGTTATGCTCCAAAACCTGAATGCAAAAATAGACATCCACCCCTCGAATACTCGGGGGTTAGCAAAACTCCACTGTTTTGCTAGTGCAAGAAAAAAGTGCAAATACGAGCCATACAATTCACATTCCACGAACGATAATAATTCGGAATCCTCAAAGGTTCAAATACAATAAGATGAACACTTCCCGAGGCGAGAGTTTGAGTAAAGACTTCCCAAAATTTCAAGATCAAAATATCAAGGGAAACAATCTATAAAATGATTTGAAATACCATCGGGAGTTTTAATAGAAAACAATTTAGGATTATCAAATCCCACTTTTCAAAACCCAAAAGACGAAAGGGGTCACCGCCCCAAAGGTTAATTTTCCGAAAAATGACCTTTACCAAACCGTTGGGATTTTAGCCCCAAATCCGTAAAATGACTTTTACAAAACCATTGGGATTTTAGCCCCAAATCTCATCAACTCACAGTACACAAGAACGACCACAAGGTTCGTCTCCCAACATCAAAATCCAAAAATAAAGGATTTAACACGAACAACAAAATACTCTAGTGCCATCCTAGCCAAGTAAGCCAAACGAACACTTACCTCTTACACACTTAGTCGATGCATGCAATCATGAAAACATAGTTCCAAAGCACTCATTTCCGGAAATGCAATAATCAAATCACATTTGTAAAATGCACCACAATTAACCGTGGATCCACCCCTCCGTGGACCCCTACCGAGACCCCGTCGGATATAACCCATAGTGGTTAAAAGCAAGCTCGCGGATCCACCCCTCAGTGGACCCCTACCGAGACCCCTTCGGATCTAACCCATAGTGAGCATACATACACACACGTTACTCATGCAATACTAATATGCTAAGAATGTAAGTTCATCAAGAATACTTACTAGAGATGACCACTAATCTGACACCATTATCAAACTCTTCACAACACAACACGGTTAACGCGGAATACATGATTCCAAAACTTTAAACAACAGGGGTATCACCAAAGCCCTCAACGTTCAAAACAATCAAATCATAATCAATTCCCCAAAACACACCGTTCACAAAACACACGCGTTTTGAAAGTGAGCCCTTAACGAGGCTAAACCGAATCTTTTGAAAGTTTAAAACAGCGATCAAACAAACACATAGAGACAATCACTAATTATCATATCCACAAAACAAGAATTGTATGGACAAGGTACTTGCCTCGATATCACGAGCAATGGAAAAATGAACGGATACGGCCGGGTAGCCCTCAAATTCCCGAACACTATCTAGAATGCGATAGCACCGAAATTACTACGGGAAAACACCACATGAATCATCAATCACCAACGGAATTCAACATCGGAATCATCGAGCACCTATAATCCTCCGTAAGGAATAATAAAACATGATTACTGTAATATCCACATTTTTCTTTCCCTTGTATCTTCATTTTTTGGTGTATTTCTCGGTTGTAGTGACCCTCGTGTATCTTTCAGTGTATCTTTCCCGTCATCTATTGATCTGATTCTCGTTATCGTTGTACGAAACCGCTATTCGGGGTTGCCGTGGATCCATTCCATGTTTCGATGCGTCTTGAGATGTTCTGTTTAACGTTTCTTTCATATTCCAGTGTTTTGGGTCGTTTATATTCTGTATCTAGCGCACGCTAAATTTCCTGCATAGCGCACGCTAGAGATCCCTTAGTTACGCACGCTACGTTTACTTCGTAGCGCGCGCTAGCGAATTAGCCCTGGGAGTGGCAGTGCTGTTTCCAACCCTCTGGACTGGCGGATTAGCGTACGCTACATAGTCTAGCGCACGCTAATGTCGGGGGCTAGCGCACGCTGAGATTTCCAGGTAACGTGCGCTAGCGTGAGTGTCTAGTACTGGACAGTTTACTACTGAACTCGGTCAGGTGCCAGTTAGCGAACGCTACGCTTGTATGATAGCGCACGCTAACGGGTCAGGTGAGTTTTGGGCAGTTAGCTTTTGGACTCGGCTGATGTCCGGGTGGCGCACGCTATTGGTCGATAGCGCGCGCTACCGTGTGGTTATTAGCGCACGCTACGTTTCGGGTAGCACACGCTAACGCCGTAAACTGCTCTTTGGTCGGGACGCTAACTGTATGGATTGGAATTTTATCCCGTTAGCGCACGCTAACCTTGAGGGATTAGCGCGCGCTAACACTCCCTGGCTATATAAACCAGGGAGTTGACTGAGATAAACATAAATTCTCATTTCTTCCTCTCTCCCCGGTGAAGACGATTCCGGGGCGATTTCTTCCTCCAGTCATCTCAACCAACATCTTTCTTGAGTTCTTGGAGTATTATAACAACATCAACACGAATCTTTCATCCTAATCCACAGTAAATCTCTTAGAACCCTACTTTTGGATAATTTGGGGGTTTTGGGATTTTCTTCCGATCCGTTCCGTTTGTTGATGGATTCATGATGAATATGATTAATCTTGTTGGTATAATTAGTTTTCCTACGTATTCATGGTATATTTTCATGGTTTTGCGAAATCGAGAGGGTTTGGTTGTGGTCCGCCCTCGTTGTTATTTTTGTACGAATATATATGAATCGTAGGCGGGTTTTCGGGTGTATTCCATTTCCGTAATCGTTTAGGAGTGGTTATGATTGTGTTATTCGAATCGTTAGGTTCATTCGTCGGTTCCTCGCGGTCGTGCTTGATTCTTCCGTTCCGTTCGTGTCACCGTCTATTAATCGAGGCAAGTATCCTTATGAACTTACAATCTTGACATAGTAGTATTGTATGAGAAATGGTGTCTGTGTGTGTATGCTCACTACGGGTTAGATCCGACGGGGTCTCGGTAGGGGTCCACAGAGACGTAGATCGACGAGCTTGCTTTTAACCACTACGGGTTAGATCCGACGGGGTCTCAGTAGGGGACCACAGAGACGTGGATCGGCGGTTAATTGTGGTGCATTTTACAAATGTGATTTGATTATGGCATTTCTGGAAATGAGTGTTTTGGAACTATGCTTTTCATGATTGTATGCATTTACTATATGTGTAAGATGTAAGTTGTTCATTTGGTTACTTGTACTAGCGAAATTTCTAACCCCTCTGGGGACCCGTTTTGGGGAAATTCGTTTTATGAACTTCAGGTCAGGTTCATCGAGACGAACGGGCGCTGGACCAGTATGCGGATGATGGCCGTGCGTGATGATTGTGCACGAGTGATGTCTTAGTGTCTTCTACGTTTTCATCTTTTGTGGTTTTGTTTGAACTAATAGAAGTACTCGAGTACTTAAGAATTTTTACTCGTCTGGATTGTATTGTTGTTTATCGTGTTTATGTCGAATTATGATGTTATGTTGACCGGTTGAACCAGGTGGATTATTTTGTTGGGCGTCTTTATGACGAGGTGTTATTCTGTTGTTCTGTGAGTCGATGAGTATGATGTTTGGCCAGCCTGGTGGGTCCTATGTAGGGATTCACGGTGCTGTAATATACCTCGAATATCTTGGGGGTGTTACAGAAAATGGTATCGGAGCTCTAGGTTATGGATACCTAGGCTTGTCGATTTATTGGGTCTTGTTGTGTTTTGTTTTTCACATCATCGTCACGCTGCCATGATTCCGGTACTACCAGTGTCCGTAAGTTTTTCCTTCCTCTGTTCCTTATTCCCTTGTATCGTACCTTTGATTCTCGATTTGTGATTGTTCTTTTCTTGTACTTACCATCGTATGGCTTTTGCTACTTATTAACGCCAGTATGGATGCTGGAAGAGGCCGTGGTCGTGGACGTGGTCGTGGACGCGTCCGAGGACGTGGGGCAGCCGGTGGGGCGGCCACGTCGCAGTCTTCGGGAGCCGGCAGTACCGGCGACCGTCATAGCCATGCTTCTTCTCAGGAGCGTGCCGACCTTGGTATTGCGGCCGTTATGCAGCAAATGGTGAACCAAATGGCGGCGATAGCTCAGGCGGTTCAGAACCCGGATTAGGCCCACGCTAATCGGGGCGGAGCGGGTCGTTGGCTCCAAGATGTTATCAAGATGCATCCTCCTCAGTTTTCGGGAGCTTCAGACCCGATCGGCTGGGAAGGGTGGATCAAGGAGATATCTAAGGTCTTCATTGTCACTAACTGTCCCGAGGACCGTAAAGTCCCTATTGCTCAATACTTTCTCACAGGGGACGGTACGGACTTGTGGGAGGCCGTTGGGCCCAAAGATCATGCTGCTTCGTGGGCTGAGTTTCAAGAATTGATGGAGACTGAATATTGCCCGTGGCCAGTCAGACAGGCTCGGGTACATGCTTTTTATGATGCTCAACCGTGGGATATCCCCGTATCTCAAGCTATTGCTGATTTTAACAAGGAGTTGGGTTATGTGAAGACCCAAATTGTCGAGGAGAGCAACAAAATCTTCCATTTTTCCAGGCGGATGAAATTGTCTAAGTCGGGGCTTGTCTGTACTACCTTCAAAGATTACCAGAGTAGGGCCCTTGCTTACGATATGTCGGTGACGGCTAGCGAAGCAGCCCGCGAGAGCAAGAAACATAAGTCCGCTGGGAATTTTTCGGGCCACAAGGGAGGGGGTCAACATTAATCTCAAGCTGCTAACTTCCCCGCCGGCGGTGGTCCAGCTCGTTCTGCTGGGGGTCCTCGTGGAACTACCAGTACTCCTTTCCGTGACGTGAAGTGTTTCAATTGTGGCCGTACAGGCCACGTCAGTCGTACTTGTTTGAGCCCTTTACTGACGTGTAATCAGTGTGGCCAACCGGGCCACAAGGCTGCTTTCTGTGCTGAGAGAGAGAGAATTCTTGGTGCCTGGGCTTCCGTTCCAGCGCCTAGGGAACCAAGCGTGAATCAAGGATCGTTTGCTTCTCAGACCCCACCGAGTGCCAGTAGAGGGAGGGGTCGGGGTCAGACCGCCAGAGGGGGAGCTTCTAGTGTCGGCTCCGCCCATCCGCGGGTTTATGAGATGCGGAAAGCCGATGACCCAGCAGCTACTGTGGCGACAGGTACCATTCATATTCTTTCTCATCCTGTCAGTGTGCTTTTCGATTCCGGTGCTACGCATTCATTCATATCTCTGGAGTGTGTGCGCCGTTTGAGTCTCGACTGTTTGATGCCTTGTGAACCATTCATCGTTAAGCTTCCTAGCGGTGATAGGATCGTTGGTGATCAGGAGGTTCGAGACTTTTCTGTGCTTATTTGTGAGAGGGATTGGCCCTCTAATCTTATTGTTGTGGGTATCGAGGGTGAGGATTTGATTGTTGGGGATGATTGGCTCGAGCGGCATGGTGCGATCATGAACTACCGCACGAGAATCATCACTATGTTAGCCGAGGACGGCACCGAGCACTCTTTCGCGGGGCGAAAGAGGGGAAACCAGAAGTTCGTTATTAACGCCTTGAAGGCGATGAGACTCGTGCGAAAGGGGTGTACTGGCTATTGGTGCTATGCCTTGAAGGCGGAGGGTGGTGGAGTCGAGCTTTCGTCGATTCCAATCGTTAGTGAGTTTCCTGATGTATTTCCTGACGAGTTACCGGGATTGCCACCGGATCGTGAGGTCGAGTTTGCTATAGAGTTAGAGCCGGGCGCGGCTCCTATTTCGAAGGCGCCGTATCGTATGGCACCATCAGAGATGTCCGAGTTGAAGAAGCAGTTGAGTGAGCTTCTTGAGTCGGGGTATGTTCGACCGAGCGCCTCGCCATGGAGCGCACTGGTCCTGTTTGTGCGGAAGAAGGATGGTTCGCTACGTTTGTGTATCGACTATCGCGAACTAAACAAGGTGACCATCAAGAACAAGTATCCTTTGCCGAGAATTGATGACTTGTTCGATCAGTTGCAGGGAGCTGGGGTGTTCTCGAAAATTGATTTGAAATCGGGGTACTATCAGCTCCGGGTGAGAGAGTTCGATGTGCCGAAGACAGCTTTTCGGATGATATACGAACATTATGAGTTCGTAGTTATGCCTTTCGGGTTAACTAATGCGCCGGCGGTGTTCATGTAGTTGATGAACAAGGTCTTTATCGAGTATTTGGATAAGTGTGTTGTCGTCTTCATTGACGATATTCTTATTTATTCGAGGAGCGAGGAGGAGCATGCCCATCATTTGCAAGTAGTGTTAGACATTTTGAGGACCGAGCAACTCTATGCAAAGTTCTCGAAATGTGAGTTCTGGATGAAGGAAGTGATGTTTTTAGGACACGTGATTTCAGCCGAGGGGGTTCGTGTGGACCCGCAGAAGGTCGATGCAGTGTTGGAATGCGCACCGCCCAAGAATGTGAGGGAACTCCGTAGTTTCTTGGGTTTGGCTGGCTACTATCGTAGGTTCATCGAGGGTTTCTCGAAACTAGATCGGCCACTTACGCACCGCCCGTAACCGAGAAGTTCGCCCGGAATGACGAGAGGCCGAGTTTTGAGGAGCTGAAGAAGCGTTTGACTTCAGCTCCGCTTTGGCGCCATGTGGGAACGAGGGTTTTGCCGTTTATAGCGATGCTTCGGTCGTGGTCTTGGGTGCGTATTAATGCAAAGACGGCAAGACCATTGCTTATGCATCGAGACGCTTGAGGCCAGAGAGCTTAACTACCCTACTCATGATTTGGAGTTAGCGGCAGTTGTTTTTGCGCTCAAGATTTGGCGTCACTATCTTTTCGGCTCTGCATGTCAGATTTTTACCGATCATAAAAGTCTGAAATACATATTTACTCAGCGGGAGTTGAATATGAGGCAGAGGAGGTGGTTAGAGCTGATTAAGGATTATGACCTCGAAATCCTTTATCATCCGGGCAAGGCGAACGTCGTGGCTGACGCCTTGAGTCGGAAACCAGTTGCGTTGCGAATGCTTGAGATCCTTACATCTCAGTCTGAGCTTCCGAGGGCTTTGATCGAGTTAGATGTTGAGGTCTTGTTGCCTGGAGCTGTCGGGCAACTTTGTGCTTTAGAGATTTCGTCATCTTTGATCGATGAAATTAAGTCAAGCGATCGGAGGATCCGATGATTACTCAAATCCGAGAGAACGTTCTTAAGGGAAAGTCTCCTGGGTTTGTGATTCACGAGGATGGTATTTTGAGATTCCAGAGTCGGCTTTGTGTGCCGAACGACTCAGAGTTGAGACAGAGTATTTTGCGGGAGGCCCATGCTACACCTTACTCCATTCATCCTGGTTCGAGTAAGATGTACAAGGACTTGAGAAGGAATTTCTGGTGGAATGATATGAAGGAGGAGGTCGCACAGTTTGTAGCGAGATGTTTGACTTGTCAGCAGGTCAAAATCGAGCATCAGACCATTTGGGTTATTGCAGTCACTTCCCGTTCCGGAATGGAAATGGGAAGATATATCGATGGATTTCATTACGAGTTTGCTGAGATCGAGGTCGGGCATGAATATGGTATGGGTGATTGTTGATCGTCTGACCAAGTCGGCACATTTTCTGGGCATCAAGGACACTTGGGGTCCAGAGAAGTTGGCTCGTGTGTTTATTGCGCAGATTGTGAGGCTTCACGGTACTCCAAAGTCTATTTTTTCGGATCGTGATGGCCGTTTCGTATCACACTTTTGGCAGGCGGTGCATAAGGCGTTGGGTACCCGTTTGCACTTGAGTACCTCTTTTCATCCCCAGTCAGATGGACAGTCGGAACGCACTATCCAGACATTCGAGGATATATTGCGTGCTTGTGCCCTCGATTGGAGTAGCGATTGGGAGGAACATTTGCCATTGATCGAATTCACGTACAACAACAGTTGGCACGCGTCGATTCGGATGGCACCGTATGAGGCACTTTATGGGCGGCGATGTCGATCACCAATTTGTTTGAATGAGACGTCCGATTTGGTCGGGACCGAGCCGGATGTCGTTTTAGAGACGAGGCGGAAGATAGAATTGATTCGGGAACGGATGCTGACTGCCCAGAGTCGACAGAAGTCGTATGCCGATGTCCGTCGTCGACCTTTGGAATTCGAGGTGGGAGACCACGTTTTGCTTAAGGTGTCGCCGATGAAGGGAGTTTTTCGTTTCGGGAAGAAGGGGAAGTTGAGTCCGAGATTTATTGGACCCTTTGAGATTCTCGAGCGAGTTGGTGAGTTGGCATACCGTTTGGCGTTACCTCCGGCCTTGAGTCATGTTCATAGCGTTTTTCATGTTTCCCAGTTGAGGAAATATGTCCCGGATCCTAGTCACGTCATCGATTATGGTGAGATTGATGTCACCGAGGATATTACTTTCGAGGAGCGTCCTTTGATGATTTTGGAGCATCGTGAGAAATGACTGAGGCATAAGACCATCCCTTTGGTCAAAGTGCAGTGGTCGAGACACGGTGTCGAGGAGGCAACTTGGGAGACCGAGGATAGCATGCGTGCTAGCTACCCTGAGTTGTTTGTTTCTTAAGTTTCGGGACGAAACTTATTTTTAGAGGGGTAGAATGTAATATCCGCATTTTTCTTTCCCTTGTATCTTCATTTTTCAGTGTATTTCTCGGTTGTAGTGACCCTCGTGTATCTTTTAGTGTATCTTTCCCATCATCTATTAATCTGATTCTCGTTATCGTTGTACGAAACTGCTATTCGGGGTTGCCGTGGATCCATTCCATGTTTCGATGCGTCTTGAGATGTTCTGTTTAACGTTTCGTTCATATTCCGGTGTTTTGGGCCGTTTATATTCTGTATCTAGCGCACGCTAAATTTCCTGCATAGCGCACGCTAGAGATCCCTTAGTAGCGCACGCTACGTTTACTTCGTAGCGCGCGCTAGCGAATTAGCCCTGGGAGTGGCAGTGCTGTTTCCAACCCTCTGGACTGGCGGATTAGCGTATGCTACATAGTCTAGCGCACGCTAATGTCGGGGGCTAGCGCACGCTGAGATTTCCAGGTAACGTGCACTAGCGTGAGTGTCCAGTACTGGACAGTTTACTACTGAACTCGGTCAGGTGCCAGTTAGCGCACGCTACGCTTGTCTGGTAGCGCACGCTAACGGGTCATGTGAGTTTTGGGAAGTTAGCTTCTGGACTCGGCTGATGTCCGGGTGGCGCACGCTATTGGTCGATAGCACACGCTACCGTGTGGTTATTAGCGCACGCTACGTTTCGGGTAGCGCACGCTAACGGCCAGAAATCTGGCTACTGGACGGGGACGCTAACTGTATGGATTGGAATTTTATCCCGTTAGCGCACGCTAACCTTGAGGGATTAGCGCGCGCTAACACTCCCTGGATATATAAACCACGGAGTTGACCGAGATAAACATAAATTCTCATTTCTTCCTCTCTCCGCGGCGAAGACGATTCCGGGGCGATTTCCTTGGCGATTTCTTCCTCCAATCATCTCAACCAACATCTTTCTTGAGTTCTTGGAGTATTATAAAAACATCAACACGAATCTTTCATCCTAATCGACGGTAAATCTCTTAGAACCCTACTTTTGGATAATTTGGGGGTTTTGGGATTTTCTTCCGATCCGTTCCGTTTTGTTGATGGATTCATGATGAATATGATTAATCTTGTTGGTATAATTAGTTTTCCTACGGATTCATGGTATATTTTCATGGTTTTTTGAAATCAAGAGGGTTTGGTTGTGGTCCGCCCTCGTTGTTATTTTTGTACGAATATACATGAATCGTAGGCGGGTTTTCGGGTGTATTCCATTTCCGTAATCGTTTAGGAGTGGTTATGATTGTGTTATTCGAATCGTTAGGTTCAGTCGTCGGTTCCTCGTGGTCATGCTTGATTCTTCCGTTCCGTTCGTGTCACCGTCTATTAATCGAGGCAAGTATCCTTATGAACTTACAATCTTGACATAGTAGTATTGTATGAGAAATGGTGTGTGTGTATGCTCACTACGGGTTAGATCCGACGGGGTCTCAGTAGGGGTCCACAGAGACGTGGATCGACGAGCTTGCTTTTAACCACTACGGGTTAGATCCGACGGGGTCTCGGTAGAGGTCCACAGAGACGTGGATCGACGGTTAATTGTGGTGCATTTTACAAATGTGATTTGATTATGGCATTTCCGGAAATCAGTGTTTTGGAACTATGCTTTTCTTGATTGTATGCATTTGCTATATGTGTAAGATGTAAGTTGTTCATTTGGTTACTTGTACTAGCGTAATTGGTAACCCCTCTGGGGACCCGTTTTGGGGAAATTCGTTTTATAAATTTCAGGTCAGGTTCATCGAGACGAACGGGCACTGGACCAGTATGCGGATGATGGCCGTGCGTGATGATTGTGCACAAGTGATGTCTTAGTGTCTTCTACCTTTTCATCTTTTGTGGTTTTGTTTGAACTAATAGAAGTACTCGAGTACTTAAGAATTTTTACTCGTCTGGATTGTATCGTTCTTTATCGTGTTTGTGTCGAATTATGATGTTATGTTGACCGGTTGAACCGGGTGGATTATTTTGTTGGGCATCTTTATGACGAGGTGTTATTCTGTTGTTCTGTGAGTCGATGAGTATGATGGTTGGCCAGCTTGGTGGGTCCCATGTAGGGATTCACGGCGCTGTAATATACCTCGAATATCTTGGGGGTGTTACAATTACGACGAGAATCAAGGCCGAAAACAACGGAAATCCCAACAAACTATCAAAGGGAACTCATTCGAACATTTAATCGAACATTAAATGTTCAAGACCCTTCAAGAACAAAGAAATCACCCCTCGGGTCGAATGAACCAAAGATACGAGTATCCAATCCGTAGAACAAGTTCAAAACAACGTTTATACAACAATTAATTGATCAAAAATGGATTGGAATCGAAATCAAAAAGGAAAATCCCCAAATCTACAAAAACAAGGGTTCAAGCCAAAATACCTTGATTTGGATGAAGGATTCGAGTAGAGGTCGAAAATCTATAACAAGACTTGAGGTGGATGATCTCTACAAGTTTGGGAGCACTCAAATCGCCCAAAATCACCCTTAGAATCGCCTAGAATGGTAGGAGGAAGAAGAGAGGAGAAAATGAATGTTTCTCCTCGAAAATCTGCTAAAAAGTGCAGAAAAAGCCCGTGTGCCGCGGCACAGGACAAGTGTGCCGCGGCCCAAGGCCAAAAAAAAACGCCCAGAAATTAGCTTAGTGCCGCGGCCCAACCGAAGTGTGCCGCGGCACACGGTACAGTCCACTCCAACACCAAAAAGGCACATCGTGCAGTCTTAGCTATTTCGACCATAACTCCTCCGTCTGGACTCCGATTGACGCACCGTTTGAACCATTGGAAAGCTAACTTGATGATATATAATATTGCAAAGACTCAGAATTTTTGGAGTTTCCAAGAATTAATGGTGACTTTACAAAGTCGAACTCCCATGTGAAAAAGTCGATTAAGGACACGGAACTCAACAAAACGACACCGAAACGAACTCGGATGACAAAAAGTGCAGAATTAATCATTCTCGGAATGACGAAACGGTCATGATAGAGTCGTCAAAACGAACTACCGCCGAAAAAAGAAAATTACCGAAATTCCAAATTGCGGATATTACATTCTACCCTCCTTAAAAGAACTTTCGTCCCGAAACTTAAAACAAGTAGGGGGGAGCAATATACCCGCCAGGAAAACTCGACGAGATACACAAAAACAGAAAACTCGCGCCCAACGGCGAAACGCTGCAAGAAACGCAAAGAGACATACGGCGTGAAAACACGCTCCACGACGACCAACACAACGTCGCCGTTAGGGATATAATAAAACCAACAAATGACAAGCGTCATCAAACGGATAATATAGCCAAGTCAATTATCCGACAATCATAAAACACAACGAACGAAAGTCAGTATGATTGACCAACCCAACGGTACATCAATCGAAACGCGAGCCAATCACTGAACCAATACGAAATTCCACCGCCCAAGGGTTGGAAGATCGAAAACGAGACTAATTTCCCGAACTTAAGGGATACGAAGGAGTCTGAACGTTCAATAATCACGAAACGAGATTAACAAAAACCGAACAATCAATGATCGAACCACAACGATCGAGTCAACAAAAAAAATCGAATAATCATGTTCGGATCACGAAGAACAATAAGGTTCAACCGAAAACTCCGAAGTTCACATCTTGACTCGAGACGAAACATGATCCGGTGAAAACAACAAAATGTGCACTGACATAAGATCCACAGGAAAGGGAATAGCAATCGAAAAAATCACAACGACAAACGAGTTATTCCGAAACAATACCGCACTAGTTCGATCAACAAAAGCAAGGGGCAGGACAAGCTCAGAAAATGTCAATGAACATAAACGAGTCGACAGAGTCGAAAACACAAGAGTTCCAAATCCGATCCACTTCGAATAAAAGAACTAATAGAACCAAATGATGTCACTCCCGAACAAGGTTCACAAGAATCGAACCGAACCCGAAAAGTCACGGCGATAACCAGATCGACCCATAACAAGATCGCAGTTCGTTCGGACGATGAAACCGAAATACAGAACAAGTTCATAAAGTATCAACGAACATGAGCGAATCGATAGACTGTAGAAAGAGAAAATACGGAAGTCAAAATAGTACGGGTATTACCTCCGACCTCGTCCACAAAATTCACAAAAACAGGAGCAAGCTAATAAGACATTAAACAACCGACACATAACGGAACCATCACCGATGCACACGGTCATACCAAACCAATCTCTAACAGCTCGCACATGCGCGACAACGCAGAAATCACTATGAGGCGACAATATTCAATACCAACATTCCACCTCTCAGAGAGGCTAACACAACAAATGTGTGGAAAACGACTCAACGCTCACACCGCCAATTCGGTCATACTCGGGAGCAAACATCAAAATGACAACGCGAATATCATACATACATACCCAGCCCTCAAACGGGAATGGATAGGTTTTAAAAACGAAAACCTCATTTTGAAAATAATTTAGAAGGACATCGGTTGATCTTGAGTATCACCTTTCAAAAAAAAAGTACAAACGTGAAACATCGTTATCGAGACTTTGGAAAACCATTTCGCATTCGATAAAAATGAGGAAACTTTCTCTTAGTGAAAACTTTCAGAATATTCGACCCTCGGGTCTAAATAAAAGTGTTTCTAAAACATTGAAAATATCTCAAAGCATTTTGGTCCTCGAGGTAGAAAATTTTTGAAATGTGTTGTGGCACCTTGGATGTACCACGAGAAAATAATTCATTTTAAAAGTACGTCTCGAAATTTATTTTCTAAGATACTCAAGGTTTTCAAAGATAATTCAATGGGCTAGAATGCCCAAAAATTTCAGGTAATTACACAAAACATTATAGCGCCGTGGGTCCCGCGCCGGAACTCACCAGGCTAAAAACCATTTACAAAAACGCCAAAAAGGCCGATGACGGTAATATTTCAAAAACTCACGAAAGCCATTTATAAAATACTAAATACCGTCATACGAATTTCGCCAAAGCGATCAAGGCCATAATGCCAAAAACTCGGTTAAGGGAATCGGTTTTCGAAATAAAACTCAGTCGGTAAAATACCGAAAGCCATTACAAAAGAACTCACGCAGCGGATAAAAGAAATAAAGTCAAACATGCACAATCCAGCAACACTACTCCTCATATGAACGAAATATGAGGGTCAAATAACCACATATCAAGAAATCAAAATCCATAAGAGGATTCCGTCACTGAACAAATAATCATAAAAATAGCTCGTGTCACACGAGGCACAACACAAAGAAGGGAGACTTACATCCACAGGTCGCACGAAGATGATGATCGCCCCACGATACTAATCACGACCAACAAACTCAGACGACGCGTCGCGACACGACTCAGTCAGATAAAATCCGACGAAACAAGACTCAAACAATACGACTTGACCCGACAGCCTAGGTTTCCACAACCTACGCTCCGATACCATTTATGTAACACCCCCAATCTGCTCAGGGATATTACACGCCGTAGAACCCTTCCTCAAGGATCTACCAGGCTGGTAACAACATATAACAACTCAACCATGCCTTTAAGGCTAAAATGACTCAGTAGACCGATTTGGTCTTTCAATAAATACATGCAACTCAAATACAAATCATGCCCACGCAGGGGTCAAAATACAACCACACCCGTACAACGGGAAAAGTATAGCAGCAAAAAATAAAGTACAACTGAACCAATAAACAATATACGGTTCCTCATGTGATTAGTATCGATCATCTTTCATCATCCTTCGTGCCGACCCTGTGTTATGCTCCAAAACCTGAATGCAACAATAGACATCCGCCCCCCGAATGCTCGGGGGTTAGCAAAACTCCACTGTTTTGCTAGTGCAAGAACAAAGTGCAAATACGAGCCATACAATTCACATTCCACGAACGATAATAATTCGGAATCCTCAAAGGTTCAAATACAACAAGATGAACACTTCCCGAGGCGAGAGTTTGAGTAAAGACTTCCCAAAATTTCAAGATCAAAATATCAAGGGAAACAATCTATAAAATGATTTGAAATACCATCGGGAGTTTTAATAGAAAACAATTTAGGATTATCAAATCCCACTTTTCAAAACCCAAAAGACGAAAGGGGTCACCGCCCCAAAGGTTTATTTTCCGAAAAATGACCTTTACCAAACCGTTGGGATTTTAGCCCCAAATCCGTAAAATGACTTTTACAAAACCATTGGGATTTTAGCCCCAAATCTCATCAACTCACAGTACACAAGAACGACCACAAGGTTCGTCTCCCAGCATCAAAATCCACAAATAAAGGATTTAACACGAACAACAAAATACTCTAGTGCCATCCTAGCCAAGTAAGCCAAACGAACACTTACCTCTTGCACACTAAGTCGATGCATGCAATCATGAAAACATAGTTCCAAAGCACTCATTTCCGGAAATGCAATAATCAAATCACATTTGTAAAATGCACCACAATTAACCGTGGATCCACCCCTCCGTGGACCCCTACCGAGACCCCGTCGGATCTAACCCATAGTGGTTAAAAGCAAGCTCCGGATCCACCCCTCCGTGGACCCCTACCGAGACCCCGTCGGATCTAACCCATAGTGAGCATACACACACACACGTTACTCATGCAATACTAATATGCTAAGAATGTAAGTTCATCAAGAATACTTACTAGAGATGGCCACTAATCCGAAACCATTATCAAACTCTTCACAACACAACACGGTTAATGCGGAATACATGATTCCATAACTTTAAACAACAAGGGTATCACCAAAGCCCTCAACGTTCAAAACAAACAAATCATAATCAATTCCCCAAAACACACCGTTCACAAAACACACGCGTTTTGAAAGTGAGCCCTTAACGAGGCTAAACCGAATCTTTTGAAAGTTCAAAACAACGATCAATCGAACACATAGAGACGATCACTAATTATCATATCCACAAAACAAGAATTGTATGTGTAATATCCGCAATTTCGATTTTCGGTAAATTTCTTTTTTCGGCCGGAGTTCGTTTTGACGACTCGCTCATGACCGTTTCGTCATTTTGAGAATGATTAATTCTGCACATTTTGTCATCCGAGTTCGTTTCGGTATCGTTTTGTTGAGTTCCGAGCTTTTTAGCGACTTTTCCGCACTTGAGTTCGATTCTTGCAAATCTCGTCCGAAACTGTTGTTTCGAGTTTCTCGTAAGTTCATTTAATGTTATTATTCATGTTGCGAGCTTTGGTTTGGTGTTTCGATCGCGTATCGTGATTTTCGGACGTTTTGGGCCATTTTCGTAATTTCCCAAAGTTTTGGGTAATTACTTCCATTGTCGAATTCCGAGCCTTCGGGTGGTCGGAATTGTGTGTTCTCTTAGCTCTTAGATTCATCTTTGCGAGTACGTCAGAATCAGTATCATCGATTCATATTCGTGTTCGGGTTTCGGGTCGTTCGCCATCGAGTTGGCCCCACCGAAGTCATGGCCGGTGTAACTGGGCCCAGCAAGACGGCCGAGTCACGGCAGGTAGTGCTCGGCAGCTTCTGTCCGAGTCACGGCCGATAGTGCTCGGCAGGAGCAGGCCGTACCGTGGGGCCGCGGCACATGCCGGCAGGGCCGTGGCACACTCTGTGGCATTTTTCGGCCAAACCGACTGTACCGGGTGCCGCGGCACACGCCGGCCGGGCCGCGGCACACTGCCGACCACTGGGAGCCATTTGTGGGTCTGTGCCGCTGTACACTCCCGCTAGTCCGCGGCACACTGTGCAGCCTATTTATGGCACTGCAGACGGGTTTTTGGCCATTTTTCTCCTCCTTCTCCTTCTCTTCCGCGGCTGAGGGTATGCTCATCATGGAGCCATGTTGTTTGACAACAAATCCTAGAAGTTATTGAGGTTATATCATCAATAAATCATCCTATATCGTCCTTTGATCCAGCGAATCAAGGTAATCTTTCTTAGAACCCTAGTTTCTTGAATTTTGGGGTTTTTGCGTTTTTGTCCGATTCGTTCCGTATTATTGATTAATTCATGATGGGTATGATTAATCTTGGTAGTATTCTTGTGTTTAACATCATTTAATCCATTGTTCTTCGTCGAATCGAAGTATATTTCTTGATTTCCTTCGAATCGACTTTTTAGGGGATTTGTCCTCGATCTCGTTTTTCATCCGTTTTTGGTGGATCGATTATGGTTAAATGATGTTGTTAAACATATTCTATGGATTATATATCCATATTTCAACTTGGAATTCCATTTTCGGGTTTTGACGGAACGAATCGTGTTCTTGGCCGTTTTGGGGGAAATCCTTGAACCTTCGTCATTTGTTCTTTGAATTCAGCGGCTTTGAGTCGTGTTATGGAATTCATTTCATTGTTGTTATTGTCCTTCGTAGTTTATGAACGCGAGTTGGCGATCGGTGGAATCGGCGGGTTCGTAGTCGGTTCATGTCAACCTACTTCGGTCGATTCTTCACGTTGTTTTTATTCGAGGCAAGTACCTTGTTCATACGCTTCTCATTTTGTGGATAAGATGATCGATGGTCGTGTTGGTGTGTTTGTTTGGTTATTTGCAAATGAGTTTTCAAAAGATTTCGGTTTGGCCTCGTTAAAGGCTTTCTTTCAAAACGCGTGTGATTTGTGAACGGTGTGTTTTGGGAATTGGTTACAATTTGATTATTTTGAACGTTGAAGTCTTTGATGATGATACTCCTATTGTTTAAAGTTATGGAATCGTGTATTCCGTATTTAATCTTGTTATTGTGTTTTTGAAGAGTTTGATAATGGTGTCGGATTAGTGGCCATCCCTAGTAAGTATTCTTGATGAACTTACATTCTTAGCATGTTAGTATTGCATGAGTAAAGTGTGTGTGTGTGTGCTCACTATGGGTTAGATCTGACGGGGTCTCGGTAGGGGTCCACGGAGGGGTGGATCCGCGAGCTTGCTTTTAACCACTACGGGTTAGATCCGACGGGGTCTCGGTAGGGATCCACGGAGGGGTGGGTCCGCGGTTAATTGTGGTGCATTTTGCAAATGTGATTTGATAATGGCATTTCCGGAAATAAGTGCTTTCGAATGGTTTTCATGATTGCATGCATCGACTAAGTGTGTAAGAGGTAAGTGTTCGTTTGGCTTACTTGGCTAGGATGGCACTAGAGTATTTTGTTGTTTGTGTTAAATCCTTTATTTGTGGATTTTGATGTTGGGAGACGAACCTTGTGGTCATTCTTGTGTACTGTGAGTTGATGAGATTTGGGGCTAAAATCCCAATGGTTTTGTAAAAGTCATTTTATGGATTTGGGGCTAAATCCCAATGGTTTGGTAAAGGTCATTTTTCGGAAAGTAAACCTTTGGGGCGGTGACCCCTTTCGTCTTTTGGGTTTTGAAAAGCGGGATTTTATAATCCTAAATTATTTTCTATTAAAACTCCCGATGGTATTTCAAATCACTTTATAAACTGTTTCTCTTGATATTTTGATCTTGAAATTTTGGGAAGTCTTTACTCGAACTCTTGCCTCGGGAAGTGTTCATCTTGTTGTATTTGAATCTTTGAGGATTCCGAATTATCATTGTTCGTGGAATGTGAACTGTATGACTCGTATTTTTGCACTTGTACTTGTACTAGCAAAACAGTGGAGTTTTGCTAACCCCCGAGTATTCGGGGGTGGATGTCTATTTTTGCATTCAGGTTTTGGAGCATAACACAGGGTCGGCACGAAGGATGATGAAAGATGATCGATACTAATCACATGAGGAACCGTATATTGTTTATTGGTTCGGTTGTACTTTATTTTCCGCTGCTATATTTTTCCCGTTGTACGGGTGTGGTTGTGTTTTGACCCTTGCGTGGGCATGAGTTGTATTTGAGTTGTATGTATTTATTGACAGACAAAATCGGTCTACTGAGTCATTTTAGCCTTAAAGGCATGGTTGAGTTGTTATATGTTGTTACCAGCCTGGTAGATCCTTGAGGAAAGGTTCTACGGCGTGTAATATCCCTGAGCGGATTGGGGGTGTTACATAAATGGTATCAGAGCTTAGGTTGAGGAAAACCTAGGCTGTCGGGTCAAGTCGTGTTGTTTGAGTCTTGTTTCGTCGGATTTTATCTGACTGGGTCGTGTCGCGACGCGTCGTTTGAGTTTGTTGGTCGTGATTAGTATCGTGGGGCGATCATCATCTTCGTGCGACCTGTGGAAGTAAGTCTCCCTTCTTTGTGTTGTGCCTCGTGTCACACGAGCTATTTTTATGATTATTTGTTAAGTGGTGGAATCCTTATGTGGATTTTGATTTCACGATATGTATTTAGTCAACTCTCGTATTTGATTTATACGAGGAGTGTCATCGCTTGTGATGTATTTTTATTGTTGTTTTTGTCCGTTGCTGATGATTTTCGAATCGATTTGCACGTTTTACAAGTTCTATTGTGGAAGCTTTGTGCTTATACGCGTTCGACTTGTTCACTAGCCAGTGCGGGAGGGTCCTTAGAGGCATCGAACGGGGTCAGTGGTTTTGTTCTGAATGTGGTATTTTATCGTTTATTTCCGTTTAAAGACATGTATTGTCTTGATTTTAAACGCTTTGATTCGTGTACTGGGAGTTGTTTTAGTGAACGTCGATATGTGTGAGTTTTGGGCATTCTGGCCTATTAGATTTTTGAAAACTTGAGTATCTTAGAAAATAAATTTCGAGACGTACTTTTAAAATGAATTATTTTCTCGCGGTACTTTCAAGGTGTCTTCTAGTGCCGCAATATGTTTCAAAATTATTCCAATTGAGGACCAAAATGTTTTGAGATATTTTCAATGTTTTAGAAACACTTTTACTTAGACCCGAGGGTCGAATATTCTGAAAGTTTATCACTAAGAGAAAGTGTCCTCATTTTATCAAATGCAAAAAGGGTTCTCCAAAGTCTCGATAACGATGTTTCACATTTGTACTTTTTGAAAGGTGATACTCAAGATCAACCGGTATTCTTCTAAATTATTTTCAAAATGAGGTTTTCGTTTTTAAAACTTATCCATTCCCGTTTGAGGGTTGGGTATGTATGTGTGATGTTCGCGTTGTCATTTTGATGTTTGCTCCTGAGTATGATCGAATTGGCGGTGTGAGCGTTGAGTCGTTTTTCACACATTTGTTGTGTTAGCCCCCTGTGAGAGGCGGGATGTTGGTGTTGAATGTTGTCGCCTCGTGGTGATTTTTTTCAAAGTTGCGCATGTGCGAGCTGTTAGAGCTTGGTTTGGTATGACCATGTGCATCGGTGATGGTTCTGTTATGTGTCGGTTGTTTAATGTCTTGTTACCTTGCTCCCGTTTTTGTGAATTTCGTGGACGAGGTCGGCGGTAATACCGTACTATTTCGACTTCTGTATTTTCTCTTTCTCCAGTCCATCGATTCGCTCATGCTCGTTGACACTTTATGAACTTGTTCTGTATTTCGGTTTCATCGTCCGAACGAACTATGATCTTGTTGTGGGTCGACCTGGTTATCACTATGACTTTTTTGTAATACCCGAGATTTCTGATATGTATTTGGAACTTGCGATATTGTAATTGTTGCACTTTAATCTGAGTATTATTCTCCGTATCTCATAGTCCGGTGTTGTTGAGCGTATAATTTCATGAATGTGATTTAAGACTGTGATTCTGCGCATGTAGCACACGCTATCGTCTATGTGTAGTGTACGCTAACATGGATCCATAGCGCACGCTACAAAGGAACATTAGCGCACGTTATACGTGGTCAATATGATTGAGACGTGTGGTAGGTGAGATCAGGCCGGGGATCTTGGTCGGATTGTGTCGGGATGAACCTGGACGGCTTTCAGGAAAAGCCAAGTCAACGCCTTAGCGCACGCTACTGACATGAGAATAGCGCACGCTAAGTGCTGAGTACAGTGAAGTCAGTAAGCCGTTAGCGCACGCTAAGAGTATGGACTAGCGCGCGCTAATAACCATTTCCTATAAATAGGACAACATCCTTTTCGTATTTTCAGTCCTTTCTTTTCCCTCATCCGAATCCTTATACTTAGAGTATTACTCTCTACATCCTAAACACTTCATATCAGCATCCTAGCTCGTGTGGAAGATTGTAGATCATTGAGGATTGGTGTTCAAGCCTTCGACGTTGGATTGCTTCGATTTCCTCCTTGTTCTTCACTACTTTGAGGTAGGTGATTCTTCACCAATATTAGTAGTGTTCTAAAGGACGTTTGATCATGTTTATCTAGTCAGTTAGATTCGTTATTAGTCGAACATCATGTGTTAGAAGGATATTTTCGACGTTTCGGCACTTATTCATCGTATGATCCATTGAACCTTTTTAGTATGTGGACTCCTAAGCTTATTATGTGTCTTCAAATCCGATCATGACCAGTGTATGGAGATTACCTAGTTCGTATGTTTTACGTAAGGAATCATATGTTTTGGGACTTGGAATGAACGGAACTTAGAATATTTTCATGAAGATCTAAGATGAATTATGGTGTTGTGATGATTATACGCGTCCTTGTATCTCATAGTCATTTAGTACGTATAGAACTTTCACAAAACCTTATGAGCATGATAAGCACGGGGATGACATGTATTATCACCATAGAATTCATGAGTTCATCACCATTAGATCTAGTTTTACGCGTGTAATCACATGCACGGTTAGCGCACGCTAACATACGTAAGTTAACGTGCGCTATCGGGGATAAGCTAACACACGCTACGTTTGGTACGTAACGTACGTTATGATATCAGCCGAGTCAGTCGGCTGATCAGAGAGAACTGTCAGTCCATGGCTAGCGTACGCTAGGCTTAGACGATAGCGTACGCTAACAGGCAGGCTTAGCGCACGTTACGTAAAGTACGTAGCGTACGCTAAGTGGTTCAGGCATATTGTATATTTTGAGCTTTTGGCCGTAGACCGAATTGCTAGGAAATCATTCGACTTGAGATGATTTGTATATCATTTCTTTTGTTAAGGTTCGAGCTTGCTATGTTGATCGAAGGAGGCGGCCTTCGAGTGTGTTGAGATCATTGAAGTGTTTCGTTCTTGCCATCTTCGAGGCAAGTATCATAATATGTTAATATTGGTATTTTGAGCATGCGTGTGATTATTCATGTTGTTGAACATGAGATTTATTTCGTTGAATTGTCATGATATTCGTTATCTAGTATTTGTATGTTCATGTTGATGGACATGGCGATTTGGCATATATGTATGCATGAGTTATGTTTGTGTTTTTTGTGCGATCTATGCTGAGGGCGCTGGATCGGATGTCCACCTCGTGTTGGTCCGACGAGATCATCTTGGGATCTAGGCTGAGGGCGCTGGATCATTGGACGGGTTATTTCCACCTCGTGTTGGTCCGACGGGATCATCTTGGGATCTATGCTGAGGGCGCTGGATCATTGGAATACCCTTGTTGTGTTAATGGAATCTTTTGGATTCGCATTGCCTGATTCCGAGCGGAAGTCCTGTGGTGTATATTGTTATTTATTATTTATTCATATTTGATTCGTTTATATGTTACTTGTTCTAGCATCGTTTTGCTAACCCCTTCGGGGTGGACATTTGTTTTGATGTTCGGGTAGCCGAGGAGCAGGAAACAACACAGACTGACGTGACGACGAAGGGGTTCAGTGATGTTTGTTGTTGTTGGTGATTTGTTTTCTTGGTTTGATTTCAGTACTCGAGTACGCGTGTCTTATTAATATCATTTCGATATGGTTGTATTAATTACTCGTTGAACCAGTTGAATGGTTTTGTAAACTTGAAGTTCCGCAGTATTGATGTCTTATATTTACATTTCTTTTAAATTAGCCTTGTAAATTCTTACTTAAAGGGTTTACGGCGCTGTAATTATTCCGAATATCTCGGGGTGTTACATTTTTCGAGTTCGGTTCTATTCTTGTGAACCTTGTTCAGGAGTGACATCATTTGGTTCTATTAGTTCTTTTTTTTTCGAAGTGGATTGGATTTGGAACTCTTGTGTTTTCGACTTTGTCGACTCATTATGTTTGTTGACATTTCTGAGCTTGTCCTGCCCCTTGCTTTTGTTGATCGAACAAGTGTGGTATTGTTTCGGAATAACTCGTTTGTCGTTGTGACTTTTAAATCGCTATTCCCTTTCCGGTGGATCTTATGGGAATGCATGTCTTGTAGTTCTCACCAGATCATCCTGGGAGTTGTTGTTTGAATTTTATTATCCTTCGTGTTTCGGACATGATTGTTCGATTTTTGTTGTCTCGGTCGTTTGTTTGTTCGGTTTTTGTCCTCGTTTCGTGATTGTTGAGCATTCAGGCTCCTTCCTAATTTCCCTAAGTTCGGGAAATTAGTCTCGTTTTCGATCTTCCAACCCTTGGGCGGTGGAATTCCGTATTTGTTCAGCGATTGGCTCGCGTTTTGATTGATGTACCGTTGGGTTGGTCAATCGTATTGATTTTCGTTCATTGTGTTTTGTGATTGTTCGGATAATTGACTTGATTGTATTATCCGTTTGATGAGGCTTGTCATTTGTTGGTTTTATTATATTCCTAACGGCGACGTTGTGTTGGTCGCCGTGGAGCGTGTTTTCACGCCGTATTCCGCTTTGCGTTTCTTGCAGCATTTCCCCGTCGGGCACAATTTTTCGGTTTTTGCATATCTCGTCGAGTTTTCCTGGCAGGGGGATATTGCTTCTCCCTACTTATTTTAGGATTCGGGACGAAACTTCTTTTAAGGAGGGTAGAATGTAATATCCGCAATTTTCGATTTTCGGTAAATTTCTTTTTTCGGTCGGAGTCCATTTTGACGACTCGCTCATGACCGTTTCGTCATTTTGAGAATGATTAATACTGCACTTTTTGTCATCCGAGTTCGTTTCGGTATCGTTTTGTTGAGTTCCGAGCTTTTTAGCGACTTTTCCGCACTTGAGTTCGATTCTTGCGAATCTCGTCCGAAACTGTTGTTTCGAGTTTCTCGTAAGTTCATTTAATGTTATTATTCATGTTGCGAGCTTTGGTTTGGTGTTTCGATCGCGTATCGTGATTTTCGGACGTTTTGGGCCATTTTCGTAATTTCCCAAAGTTTTGGGTAATTACTTCCGTTGTCGAATTCCGAGCCTTCGGGTGGTCGGAATTGTGTTTTCTCTTAGCTATTAGATTCGTCTTTGCGAGTACGTCGTAACCGTATCATCGATTTGTATTCAGGTTCGGGTTTCGGGTCGTCGCCGCCGGAGTTGGGCCCGGCCGAGTCATGGTCGGCACCGGGCCTGTGCCGCAGACTCGCCGAGTCACGGCCGTATTGCTCAGCTTCGCCGAGTCACGGCCGGTAGTGCTCGGCAGCTCGCCGAAAGCAGCCGCATCGTGGGCCGCGGCACATGCCGGCAGGCCGCGGCACACTCTGTGGCATTTTTCGCCAAACCGATCAGACGGTGCCGCGGCACACGCCGGCCGGGCCGCGGCACACTGCCGACCACTGGGAGCCATTTTTGGGCCTGTGCCGCGGCACACTCCCGCTGGGCCGCGGCACACTATGCAGCCTATTTATGGCCCTGCAGACGGGTTTTTGGCCATTTTTCTCCTCCTTCTCCTTCTCTTCCGCGGCTAAGGGTATGCTCATCATGGAGCCATATTGTTTGACAACAAATCCTCGAAGTTATTGAGGTTATATCATCAATAAATCATCCTATATCGTCCTTTGATCCAGCGAATCAAGGTAATCTTTCTTAGAACCCTAGTTTCTTGAATTTTGGGGTTTTTGCGTTTTTGTCCGATTCGTTCCGTATTATTGATTAATTCATGATGGGTATGATTAATCTTGGTAGTATTCTTGTGTTTAACATCATTTAATCCATTGTTCTTCGTCGAATCGAAGTATATTTCTTGATTTTCTTCGAATCGACTTTTTGGAGGATTTGTCCTCGATCTCATTTTTCATCCGTTTTTGGTGGATCGATTATGGTTAAATGATGTTGTTAAACATATTCTATGGATTGTATATCCATATTTCAACTTGAAATTCCGTTTTCGGGTTTTGACGGAACGAATCGTGTTCTTGGCCGTTTTGGGGGAAATCCTTGAACCTTCGTCATTTGTTCTTTGAATTCAGCGGCTTTGAGTCGTGTTATAGAATTCATTTCATTGTTGTTATTGTCCTTCGTATTTTATGAACGCGAGTTGGCGATCGGTGGAATCGGCGGGTTCGTAGTCGGTTCATGTCAACCTACTTCGGTCGATTCTTCGCATTGTTCTTATTCGAGGCAAGTACCTTGTTCATACGCTTCTCGTTTTGTGGATAAGATGATCGATGGTCGTGTTGGTGTGTTTGTTTGGTTATTTGCAAATGAGTTTTCAAAAGATTTCGGTTTGGCCTCGTTAAAGGCTTTCTTTCAAAACGCGTGTGATTTGTGAACGGTGTGTTTTGGGAATTGGTTACAATTTGATTATTTTGAACGTTGAAGTCTTTGATGATGATACTCCTGTTGTTTAAAGTTATGGAATCGTGTATTCCGTATTTAATCTTGTTATTGTGTTTTTGAAGAGTTTGATAATGGTGTCGGATTAGTGGCCATCCCTAGTAAGTATTCTTGATGAACTTACATTCTTAGCATGTTAGTATTGCATGAGTAAAGTGTGTGTGTGTGTGCTCACTATGGGTTAGATCCGACGGGGTCTCGGTAGGGGTCCACGGAGGGGTGGATCCGCGAGCTTTCTTTTAACCACTACGGGTTAGATCCGACGGGGTCTCGGTAGGGATCCACGGAGGGGTGGGTCCGCGGTTAATTGTGGTGCATTTTGCAAATGTGATTTGATAATGGCATTTCCGAAAATGAGTGCTTTCGAATGGTTTTCATGATTGCATGCATCGACTAAGTGTGTAAGAGGTAAGTGTTCGTTTGGCTTACTTGGCTAGGATGGCACTAGAGTATTTTGTTGTTTGTGTTAAATCCTTTATTTGTGGATTTTGATGTTGGGAGACGAACCTTGTGGTCATTCTTGTTGTAACACCCCAAACTAGGCGGATATTACAGTGTCGTGGACCCCCGACTGGGACCCACCAGGCGAATGAAAATGGATGAATTACACAGGGTAAATGTAGTACCGAACCACATTACAACATCAATTACTCCGATGAGGAGTTTCATACAACACACCCAGGATAATACAGAAGACTTGTATATTTTATATGAAGATAAAATACACAACACTGAATGAGATGAGTATTCAAACGGAATGTTTGCAGCGGAATAAATGAAGGAAACATAAATGACTGAATAAATGACTGAAAAGACTGGGGCCCCCTCCTAGTATCATTGAGACTCCTCGCCGTCAACATGCTCTCCCCGTGCCTTTGCCTTGCCATGACCTGAAAAACAATATCCCCAAACGGGCCGCCATACGTAACAACAATCCTCAAGGGTTGAAAATACACAATCATGATATATCTGAAGTGATGAATTATCCTGTCGAAACATACGCAATCAAACATGCTATATGAATCAACTATCAGTACGGCTCAAGGGAATAGCGCCACAATACGTCCGGGATGGAAATGTGTCCGTGCACAAGCCACCAACGAGTATCGATCGAATACACGCGTGGTCTTGTACCTAATCAGTCTCACGAAGCCATCAACTCGTGTGAACAGTCTAATGTGAGGCCACCAACCAACAAACGACTATAATGTGCCCGACATGAAAATCCTACATATACCAACCGGCACGCTAGTATGACCCGGAATGCCACGATATAACAAAAGTGACAACGAAAATGAATAATGACTCACCAAGATGAAATGATGGTGAAATAAATGACAGCTCAATGAAATGATTGGAACCGTCGTTCCTTATGACGGAGGTGATTAATTGACAATGACAAGTTTTGATACGGTTAATACAATGATGAATGAGTTACGATTATGAATGAACAACAACAAAAGGAATGAATATCCTTTTAACTGAGTAAGAATTAACTTACTCAACACCGATGAAGAATGTCCGTCCACGAACAACGTCCTAAATGAAATGCCGGTCGCTCGAACAACCTTGAATAACATAATTACAAATAATTCGATCATTACGCGAATCAAATACGATCATAACCGACTCAAACGTCGATACAACAATATCCTAACTCGAATATATCGAAACCAACTCCAAGATGAGTATTTCAAACCATGAAAATACTTTCAATGATATCAATAATCCCATAGGAATCCACAATTCAAGATTACAACAACGTCAATCGGAAATCCCCAAATTAACCGAAGTCAACCCCAAGGGTTCTTGATATAAATCACCAAAATAACCATTTAATCCGTAGGAATATATTTATATGAGGTAGATAATCCATATCTAACATATTCCAATGATAATCCAAGCTTACACGAACAAATCGGAAGGAAAAACCCAAAAATCCGAAATTCTAGATCCAAGAGATTAATACCTTTGATTTGATGTTAAAGAGGTGATGAAGTGATGATTAATCCGAATGATGAGCTTGAAGATGATGATTGATGATTACACCTCGAAGGATACTCTCCAAAACGCCCGAAATCGCCCAAAACCGATGAGGGAATGAGAAAGAATGATAAATGACGAACTCGACTAATCGCCCAATATATAGCCATTCCGTGTTAGCGTGCGCTAACGGGTATTTTAGGTAGTCCAAGTACCATCGTCCAAAACGGTAGCGTGCGCTACGTATTTTTGTAGCGTGCGCTACAACCATACCATTAGCGTGCGCTAATACCCATGGTTAGCGTGCGCTAACGAATTATTAGATGCCCGATCGAATCCGTAAACCGTCCTGTCCTCCGATTCGACCTCGTGAGCGTGCGCTACAACCAATATTTAGCGTGCACTATAATATCGACACAGACGCTAAAACAACTCATAGCGCGGCGCTATGAATTAATTCAAAGGCGCCCAAAGAGCTACTGGACTCAACCTGATCCGTCTTTAGCGCGCGCTACAGCAATCATTAGCGTGCGCTACTACAACCCACTAGCGCGCGCTACTTACCACTCGTAGCGTGCGCTACTAATAACTCACCTGCAGTCCAGTACCTTCTGGACTGCAGCCAGGGTAACATTAGCGTGCGCTAATGCGGAGTGGTAGCGTGCGCTACCTGTACTCAATTAGCGTGCGCTAGATAGAGTACGTAGCGTGCGCTACTCCTCACGCACAACCCACAATGAAAAACGACAAAGATGATAAACACGGCACGAAACTCCAATTAGATTAGTGATGAATGACGATTGATACACGGTACAATAACTCTGAATGATGAATACCATGATTGAATATGAGTGACAATTGATCATTACTGAGTGAAATTACTGAGTGATAATTACTGAATGATAAATACTGAATGATAATAACTGAATTACAACCGGGTATTACATATACCCCCCCTTAAAATAGTTTCGTCCCCGAAACTAAGGGTCAAACAACTCGGGATAACTCTCCCGCATACTATCCTCGGTTTCCCAAGTAGCCTCTTCGATCCCGTGTCTAGACCACTGAATTTTCACCAAAGGAATCGTCTTATTCCTCAACTGTTTGATTCGCCGCTCTAAAACTCGTATATGACGCTCCTCATATGAATGATAATCGGAGATCTCAATTTCGTCGAACTGAAGTATGTGACTCGGGTCGGCAATATACTTCCGCAACTGTGAGACATGAAACACATTATGAATTCGGCTCAACGCCGGAGGTAGAGCCAGTCGATAAGCTAACTCACCTACTCGATCCAAAATCTCAAACGGTCCAATGAATCTCGGACTCAACTTCCCCCTCTTACCGAAACGGAAGATACCTCGACTCGGGGATACTTTGACCAAAACGTGGTCACCCGTCTCGAACTCTAGTGGTCGACGACGATTGTCTGCATAAGATTTCTGTCGACTCTGAGCGGTCAACAAACGACTCCTGATCAAAGCTACCTTCTCACGGGCGGCTATAAGCATATCGGGCTCGGTGCCGATTGATTCTGATAAGTCATCCCAACACAAAGGAGATCGACAACGATGACCGTACAAGGCCTCGTAAGGTGCCATCTTAATCGAAGAATGCCAACTATTATTATACGTGAACTCGATCAATGGTAGTTGGGCTTCCCAATTATCTTTCCAATCGAGGACGCATGCCCTCAACATGTCCTCTAATGTCTGAATAGTCCTCTCTGACTTCCCGTCGGACTGAGGATGAAAGGCGGTACTGAGATTAAGCTGAGTTCCCATAGCACGATGAACTGATTTCCAAAAATGCGACACAAACCATCCGTCACGATCGGAAACGATACTTTTAGGAGTACCGTGCAGTCTCACTATCTCTTTGATAAACAACTGGGCAAGTCTCTCGGAACCCCACGTATCTTTAATCTCAAGGAAATGAGCCGATTTAGTTAAGCGGTCCACAATTACCCAGATCGTATTCATGCCACGACGACTCGTCGGCAAACTCGTGATGAAATCCATAGAAATGTCTTCCCACTTCCATTCTGGAATAGGGAGAGGTTTCACATACCCACGGCCGCCGATGTTCAATCTTAACTTGTTGACAGTTAAGCATCTCGAAACAAATTCTCGCGACTTCGCTCATATTACTCCACCAAGAATTTTGTTTCAAGTCCTTATACATCTTGCTAGACCCCGGATGAACAGAATAAGGGGTAGCATGAGCTTCTCTCAAAATCGAGTTTTTCTACTCGTCATCCGCCGGTACGCACAACCGATTCTTAAATCTCAAAAGTCCATCCTCGTGAACCACGAATCCAGGGGCTTTCCCCTAACCACATCCTCACGGATGCGCAACAATGATGGGTCTGAAACCTGCTTCTCTCTGATTGCCTCCTCAAGTGACGATGAAATCTCTAACATACAAAGTCGTCCTCGAACTCGCCGGGCTGCACTCGATCTCGGGTCTAAGGAATTCGTGCTGAAGCTCCTTCTGAACTGTTAAACGAGCAAGCATCTGCTCCTGGACGGACTTACGACTCAAGGCGTCGGCGACAACGTTCGCCTTGCCCGGGTGGTAAAGGATCTCGATATCGTAATCTTTGATTAGTTCCAACCACCGTCTCTGTCGCATATTTAACTCCTTTTGAGTAAATATATACTTCAAACTCTTGTGATCGGTGAAAATTTGACACGTGACGCCATAAAGGTAATGACGCCAGATTTTCAAAGCGAACACCACGGCTGCTAGCTCCAGGTCATGGGTCGGATAATTAACCTCGTAAGGTCTCAATTTCCGTGAAGCATAAGCAATAACTTTCCCGTTCTGCATGAGTACACATCCGAGACCCTGCCCGGACGCATCACTATAAACCACAAATCCTTCCATCCCTTGCGGCAAGGAAAGAACAGGTGCTGAAGTTAACCGGCTCTTGAGTTCCTCAAAACTCTGTTGACACGCGTCGGACCACGTGTATTTCTTATCTTTTCGTAAGAGATTCGTCATGGGTTGAGCGATTTTAGAAAATCCTTCAACAAACCGCCGATAATAACCGGCTAATCCGAGAAAGCTCCGGATCTCCTTAACATTCTTCGGAGGTAGCCAATCTCGAATAGCCTCTGTCTTCTGAGGATCGACACGAACTCCGTCTGAAGAAATTACGTGTCCGAGAAACGCTACTGACATCCAGAATTCACATTTGGAAAACTTCCCATAAAGTTGCTCTCGTCTCAACACGTCGAGAACCTGATGAAGGTGAAACTCGTGTTCCTCCCGGTCACAAGAATAAATCAAAATGTCATCAATGAAGACAACCACAAATTGATCCAAAAAGTCGATGAAAACCCGATTCATTAACTCCATGAATACCGCAGGTGCATTAGTTAAACCAAACGGCATTACCACGAATTCATAATGACCATAGCGTGTTCGAACGCTGCTCGCGATATTCGACTCGACCGCAGAATCGATGATATCCAGATCTTAGGTCGATCTTGGAAAATACTGAAGCTCCCTGAAGTTGATCTAAAAGATCATCGATACGGGGTAGAGGATATTTATTCTTGATCGTCACTCGGTTCAATTCTCGGTAATCAATACACAAGCGGAACGAACCATCCTTCTTCTTGACAAATAAAACTGGTGCTCCCCACGGGGACACACTCGGTCGGATATAACCTTTCTCGAACAACTCCTCAAGTTGGTTCTTTAACTCCTGCATTTCGGTCGGGGCCATCCAGTACGGTGCCTTCGATATCGGGGACATACCGGGCTCCAACTCAATCGTAAATTCCACATCTCTCTGTGGAGGCAAACCAGGTAACTCGTCTGGAAAAACATCGGCATATTCCTTCACTACCGGAATATCCGCCAACATTACTGGTGATTTCTCGGTTTTGGTCATATAGCACCAATAACCAACACACCCCTGACTGAGTAATCTCACTGCTTTCATTAAGTTAATGACCTTACCAGAATAGCCGGGATTACCTCCCTGAAAAACACATTCAACACCATCATCAGAAATGATAGTGACCATACGCTTGCGGACACTAATGATGGCATCATGACGATCCATCCAGTCAATACCCAGAATGACGTCGTCTCTCGGCAAATCTACTACGATTAGGTCTGCTAGCCATACACGTCCATGAAGCTGAATCGGACAATTCTAAATCTCACGATTTCCGATAATTCTTCTACCGTCAGGTAGACCAATGACATAAGGCTCACAACTAGTAGCACTACCCAGACGTAGTCTACTCAAGCATGACTCAGAAATGAATGAATGTGATGCACCAGTATCAAAAAGGGTACACACAGGTTGAGATAGAATATCGAGTGTACCTGATATCATCCGGGCCTCTGGATCGTCGGTCTTCTTCATCTCATAAATTCGGGGCTTGCCGGCCCCCGAACCGGACGCTCCCGTCTGATAGCTCTTGGCTCCGCCTTTAGCTCCTGTCGTCTTGAACGACGCTGACTGAGTGGCCTGATTCTGCACCGCTGAATGTCCTGGGGCCTGAGATGACGCCGGAGTGGGTTTAGAGTCCCTTCGGCAAAAACGGGCCCTATGCCCAGCAATCCCACAGTTGTGGCACGTGACAGACTGCTTCGGACATTTGGTGCTGAAATGGCCCTGTTCCTCACAGTTGAAACAGGTGATGGCCGAACTGGCCGCTCGTGACTGAGATTCCGCGGGTTTAGACGCCAGGGGAGGTCGCTCAGAAAAAGTAGAGCCCGCACGTGGTTTCTTGAAAGTGGCCTGACTCCCGTCAGGCTGATTACGGTTCTTGGACTTCTTGCTAGCAGATGAAGGTTGCTGCTTAGCAATCTCCTTAGCAGTAAGCTCATAGGTAAGAGCTTTCTCAATGAATTCGGCCAACGTGGTGCAATTATGATTAACAGCTGTAGTCTCATACGGGGTTTCAGCCTCTTGCTGAAGTACTTGATTTTGTCCGCCTCAGAGTGAATGATAGATGAGGCGAACGGAAGAAGTTCCTGGAAATTTTCGGCGATGGCGAGAACATCATCATCCGCCGAAAGGTCGGGAGTGAGTAATTCCGACAACTTGGCCTCCCTGAGTGGGGCCGTATAGTACCTCTCCATCATGATAGTTTTGAACTGATCCCAAGTACATGATCCGTCTGTGGGCTTCAACGATAACCACCATGAATGAGCGCTCTTACCAAGATAGTAAGCCGCAACTGAAACTTTATGCCCTTCAGGGCAATCCACCATAGCAAATAACTTCTCGAAATGCTCAAGCCAATGAACAATATCCGCCGGCTCAGATGAGCCCTCAAAGGTAGGTGGTCGCTGGCGAGAGATATCACTAATGATATTGCTTACACCCCTCTCTTGCCTCTGAGGTGGCGGCGGAGGAGCCTGTTGATTTTGAGTAGTGGAGTTATGCATCGCCTCCATTAGTTGTGCCATCTGAGTCATTTGGGCCATCATGCCCTGCATAAAAGCCAGTGGGTCAACTCGAACACCCTCTGACTGAGCTGTGTCCCGGGTACGACTCCCTGATAGCGAATGATCACGTCCAGGCGAATGAGTGGCAGCGTCACTGCTCGATGAGTTAGCATTATTCCTGGCATTCGCACGTGTATTCACACGAGTCCTCGGGTTTCGGCCTGCACCACGGCCTCTTCCCCCTCGTCCTCTGCCAGCTCTTTCCATACTGAAGTGGAAAGTCACATGATGATTATATCTCTCGCATGAATATCACATTATGACTATGACATGAGATGATGAAAATGAGCATACGCTCTAACACAGTGGTTACATGAATGATTAACTGAGGTGACATGATTATCTGATGAAATTATTGAAATGATTATCTTGAACAAGTTAACAAGATTAATGATATGATCTTCCAGATCAACAACTGAGTAATGAAATGAATTGAGTGATTAATGAGTTAACATGACCGTCCTGGTCAACATGAAAATGATGATTGAGGATTGTTAACTGATAAATTATGAATGAATGATTATTGCCAGAAACTATATCATGGCGTTAAAAATCTTACAGTTCTTGGTCTGATTGGCTCGGCATTTGCACAGGTCACACGTGACGCGAAAGTCCAGTGATACTAGTCCGATGACGATGATTTCAAATGAGACATGACTTGGAGGGTAGTATTCAAAACCACGCTCCGATACCAACTCTGTAACACCCCAAACTTGGCGGATATTACAGTGCCGTGGACCCCCGACTGGGACCCACCAAGCGAATGAAAATGGATGAATTACACAGGGTAAATGTAGTACCGAACCACATTACAACATCAATTACTCCGATGAGGAGTTTCATACAACACACCCAGGATAATACAGAAGACTTGTATATTTTATATGAAGATAAAATACACAACACTGAATGAGATGAGTTTTCAAACGGAATGTCTGCAGCGGAATAAATGAAGGAAACATAAATGACTGAAAAGACTGGGGCCCCCTTCTAGTATCATTGAGACTCCTCGCCGTCAACATGCTCTCCCCGTGTCTTTGCCTTGCCATGACCTGAAAAACAATATCCCCAAACGGGGTCAGTTACACAGAACAACAATCCTCAAGGGTTGAAAATACACAATCATGATATATCTGAATTTATGAATTATCCTGTCGAAACATACGCAATCAAACATGCTATATGAATCAACTATCAGTACGGCTCAAGGGAATGGCGCCACACTACGACCGGGATGGAAATGTGTCCGTGCACAAGCCACCAACGAGTATCGATCGAATACACGCGTGGTCCTATACCTAATCAGTCTCACGAAGCCATCGATTCGTGTGCACAGTCCAATGTGAGGCCACCAACCAACACACGACTATAATGTGCCCGACATGAAAATCCTACACATACCAACCGGCACGCTAGTATGACCCAGAATGCCACGATATAACAAAAGTGGCAACGAAAATGAATAATGACTCACCAAGATGAAATGATGGTGAAATGAATGACAGCTCAATGAAATGATTGGAACCGTCGTTCCTTATGACTGAGGTGATTAATTGACAATGACAAGTTTTGATACGGTTAATACAATGATGAATGAGTTACGATTATGAATGAACAACAACAAAAGGAATGAATATCCTTTTAACCGAGTAAGAATTAACTTACTCAACACCGATGAAGAATGTCCGTCCACGAACAACGTCCTAAATGAAATGCCGGTCGCTCGAACAACCTTGAATAACATAATTACCAATAATTCGATCATTACGCAAATCAGATACGATCATAACCGACTCAAACGTCGATACAACAATATCTTAACTTGAATATATCGAAACCAAATCCAAGATGAGTATTTCAAACCATCAAAATACTTTCAATGATATCAATAATCCCATAGGAATCCACAATTCAAGATTACAACAACGTCAATCGGAAATCCCCAAATTAACCGAAGTCAACCCCAAGGGTTCTTGATATAAATCCCCAAAATAACCATTTAATCCGTAGGAATATATTTATCCGAGGTAGATAATCCATATCTAACATATTCCAATGATAATCTAAGCTTACACGAAGAAATCGGAAGGAAAAACCCAAAAATCTGAAATTCTAGATCCAAGAGATTAATACCTTTGATTTGATGTTAAGGAGGTGATGAAGTGATGATTAATCCGAATGATGAGCTTGAAGATGATGATTGATGATTACACCTCGAAGGATACTCTCCAAAACGCCCGAAATCGCCCAAAACCGATGAGGGAATGAGAAAGAATGATAAATGACGAACTCGGACTAACTATCCAATATATAGCCATTCCAGGTTAGCGTGCGCTAGCCCGTGTGCGTAGCGTGCGCTAACGGGTATTTTGGGTAGTCCAGTACCCACTGTCCGAAAATGGTAGCGTGCGCTACGTACCTTTGGTAGTGTGCGCTACAACCATACCATTAGCGTGCGCTAATACCCATGGTTAGCGTGCGCTAACGAATTATTAGATGCCCAGTACTGGAATCCAGAAACCGTCTGTCCTCTGATCTGACCTCGGTAGCGTGCGCTACAACCAATATTTAGCGTGCGCTATAATATCGATTGCGTACGCTAAAAACAACTCATAGCGTGCGCTATGAATTAATCCAGTGCAGTCCAGTAGCTACTGGACTCAACCTGATCCATCCTTAGCGTGCGCTACAGCAATCATTAGCGTGCGCTACTACAACCCACTAGCGCGCGCTACTTACCACTCGTAGCGTGCGCTACTAATAACTCACCTGCAGTCCAGTACCTTCTGGACTGCAGCCAGGGTAACATTAGCATGCGCTAATGCTGAGTGGTAGCGTGCGCTACCTGTACTCAATTAGCGTGCGCTAGAAAGAGTACGTAGCGTGCGCTAGTCCTCACGCACAACCCACAATGAAAAACGACAAAGATGATAAACACGGCACGAAACTCCAATTAGATTAGTGATGAATGACGATTGATACACGGTACAATAACTCTGAATGATGAATACCATGATTGAATATGAGTGACAATTGATCATTACTGAGTGAAATTATTGAGTGACAATTACTGAATGATAAATACTGAATGATAATAACTGAATTACAACCGGGTATTACACTTGTGTACTGTGAGTTGATGAGATTTGGGGCTAAAATCCCAATGGTTTTGTAAAAGTCATTTTATGGATTTGGGGCGAAATCCCAATGGTTTGGTAAAGGTCATTTTTCGGAAAGTAAACCTTTGGGGCGGTGACCCCTTTCGTCTTTTGGGTTTTGAAAAGCGGGATTTTATAATCCTAAATTGTTTTCTATTAAAACTCCCGATGGTATTTCAAATCACTTTATAAACTGTTTCCCTTGATATTTTGATCTTGAAATTTTGGGAAGTCTTTACTCGAGCTCTTGCCTCGGGAAGTGTTCATCTTGTTGTATTTGAATCTTTGAGGATTCCGAATTATCATTGTTCGTGGAATGTGAACTGTATGACTCATATTTTTGCACTTGTACTTATACTAGCAAAACAGTGGAGTTTTGCTAACCCCCGAGTATTCGGGGGTGGATGTCTATTTTTGCATTCAGGTTTTGGAGCATAACACAGGGTCGGCACGAAGGATGATGAAAGATGATCGATACTAATCACATGAGGAACCGTATATTGTTTATTGGTTCGGTTGTACTTTATTTTCCGCTGCTATATTTTTCCCGTTGTACGGGTGTGGTTGTGTTTTGACCCCTGCGTGGGCATGAGTTGTATTTGAGTTGTATGTATTTATTGACAGACCAAATTGGTCTACTGAGTCATTTTAGCCTTAAAGGCATGGTTGAGTTGTTATATGTTGTTACCAGCCTGGTAGATCCTTGAGAAAAGGTTCTACGTCGTGTAATATCCCTGAGCGGATTGGGGGTGTTACATAAATGGTATCAGAGATTAGGTTGAGGAAAACCTAGGCTGTTGGGTCAAGTCGTGTTGTTTGAGTCTTGTTTCGTCGGATTTTATCTGACTGGGTCGTGTCGCGACGCGTCGTTTGAGTTTGTTGGTCGTGATTAGTATCGTGGGGCGATCATCATTTTCGTGCGACCTGTGGAAGTAAGTCTCCCTTCTTTGTGTTATGCCTCGTGCCACACGAGCTATTTTTATGATTATTTGTTAAGTGGTGGAATCCTTATGTGGATTTTGATTTCACGATATGTATTTAGTCAACTCTCGTATTTGATTTATACGAGGAGTGTCGTCGCTTGTGATGTATTTTTATTGTTGTTTTTGTCCGTTGCTGATGATTTTCGAATCAATTTGCACGTTTTACATGTTCTATTGTGGAAGCTTTGTTCTTATACGCGTTCGACTTGTTCACTAGCCAGTGCGGTAGGGTCCTTAGAGGCCTCGAATGGGGTCAGTGGTTTTGTTCTGAATGTGGTATTTTATTGTTTATTTCCGTTTAAAGACATGTATTGTCTTGATTTTAAACGCTTTGATGCGTGTACTGTGTAATACCCGAGATCCTTGTTCCAGATTCGTTGAGTTTTTGGGGTTTTATCGGATTGCTATTGTCCTCATCGTTGGAATTTTGTGCCATGTTTATGTGTGCCTTGTTGGGACGTGTGTTTGGAGGCGTTTCAGATCACTATGTGAGTTTCTGGGTTTTTGTGGTGTAGCGCACGCTAATGCTTGTGGCATAGCGCACGCTACGGCGTTGGGGTTAGCGCACGCTACCGGATGTGTAGCGCACGCTAACTGGCAGTCCAGAGACAGTCCAGGAGCCACTGGACTGGGACTGGAGTCTCGTTAGCGCACGCTAAGGTTGGTAGCTAGCGCACGCTATCGACTGATTAGCGCACGCTACTTCTTCTTTCTAGCGCACGCTACCTGGTAGGTGCAGATCTATCCAGGAGCTACTGGACTGGATCCGTGACTCGTTAGCGCACGCTACGCTCATGGGGCTAGCGCACGCTAACAGTGTTACATGCGACGCTTCGGCGTTGACCCGTTAGCGCGCTAATACGTATTGTTAGCGCACGCTAATAATCGGCCCAAAGATAAATCTGACAAGAGCTTCACTTCGTCATTTCTCTCCCTTCTTCATCCTTTCCGACGGGAGTGAGCTCCAGAGGTGATTTTCAGCGATCTTCTTCATCAGCTTCATTTTGGAACGAATTTGTAGGTGTTTAACAACACCTAACCATCTTCTTGATCCAAATCAAGGTAATCTCTTCTTAGAACCCTAGTTCTTGAATTTTGGGGGTTTCTCCTTAGTTCTTCGATTTAATCCGAGGATGATGAATCGATGGTGAAATTCTTGTTGTCTTGGCCATGATCTTCGGATTTTCGAACTCATTCATGATTTTATATCACTCGGAACATAGTTCTTGATTTCTTGGAGACACACTTAGATCCTTGTTGTTTTTAGGATCGATTCGGATTCCGTTTAGTGTTATTGATTCATGTTAGTGTTATTTTCGTAGTTCTCGTGGAGTAGTCGAGTTCTTGGTCGGTTTTGGAAGTTCGAGGGCTGCCCAACCTCATCCGTTCGTTGTTCGGTGGTTCGTGGTATCGAGGCCTTGTGATTCGTCGTATTTGTTCGCTCGCGGATTCGAGGCAAGTATCTTGCCCATACGTTTCGTATTTCGTAAGCACAATTGTTGATAAATGATTTTATGTGAAATACGAATGTTTAATGAATGTTAAAAAGGATCGGTATGTTCTCGATAAAGGTTTCCTTCTAAATCTACCTGTGTATTGTGAACGAATGTGTTGTTTTGAAAATGTGTGTTAGTCTTGTACATGGAAATATCTTCCTTGTGTGTGGTACTGTTGTGCGTGATTGTGTCAAAGTGGACTTAAGATTATGTCTTCTTAGAATAAGAATATATGTGTGTGGATGTGTGGGTCTATTGATGAGCTTATGTTGTTGCGTAATATTGGTTGTGAGTATGTGTCGGATATAGTGGCCATTTCTAACAAGTACCTTGAATTACGTTTGATGTACTTCGGGAGAATGCGGTTTTGATGATTGTGATTTGTGCCAATTGTTGATTGAGTGTGTGTGTGCCGTGTATAGCAAGTGAGGGTCCCCTGGGGTCCTGTATGCCTCGTATCCCTACGGATCTCTCGTTTGGGCTATACACTGTGAGGGCCCGACGAGGTGTCTCGGGGTGTGTATCTTCTTGAGAGGTACAGGCCGATAGCTCGGGAGGTTGTTTTGTGATGATTTTGGCACGTTGTTGTTTCGATAATTATGATATGTCCGGAATATCATAACGCTTCCATTCTCGATGTGAGTTATGTCTTACGTAAGGTCTTGGTACTTGGCTAGAATGGCATCATTATAAGTGTCGTATATGATTTGTTTCTTGATGATGAAGTTTATGGCATAAGGATGCGGGCCCTGGTGATTGTCTCCGTACATTGTGATTTGGTTATTTATCGGGTGTGACCTTTTGGACTTTCACTCGAGTATGTGATGAGGATGATCGGGTCGTGGACCCCGTGTTTTGTGATCGGATTGGTATTTTGAACTTAAACAAGTCCTTGGCCCGTATCCCTATGTGGTTCTGTTAAGTTGAGGATTTGTATATTCCAAATGTTTTCAAAACCCCCGAGATCTTTGATATCTTGTAAAATGTATGTTGGGTTTATTCCCACCTGTCATGATTCGAGCAGTTTTAATTAAATGATTTATCTCGGGGAGTATGTTTTCAATTATCGGATATTGGAGTATGATACGTATGGCTTGTATACATAATTTTTATACTTGCACTAGCAAAACAGTGGAGTTTTGCTAACCCCCGATTATTCGGGGGGTGGATGTCTCAGACAAGGTCCGTGTACTTGCAGGTTGCTGGGGAGCAAATCATAGGATCGATACGAAGGATGATGGAAGACGACGATACTAATCACAGGAAGACCAGTTGTTGAGTATTTTGTTAGAGTCTCAGTGTTTGGCTCTCCATTGTGTAATTTTCCCATTTTATGGGAACGTTGATATAATTCAACCCCTGTATGGGTATGAGTTTTGTATATTTATTGTGTTGTTAGTGGTAAAAGACCAAATCGGTCTAATGGTTCATTATTTAGCCATATCGGCATTAAATGTGATGTATTGTTTTCGTATTTAGCCTGGTAGATCCTCATGGAGAGTGTCTGCGGCGCTGTAATATTCCCAAGTGGTTTGGGGGTGTTACAGAATATGGTATCAGAGCTTAGGTTTGCAGAAACCTAGGCTGTCGGGTCGAGTTGTGTGTTGTTGGGTCCTGTCTTGTCTTGTCTTGTCAGATTTTGTCTGACTAAGTCGTGTCGCGACGCGTCGTCTGGAGGTCGGTCGTGATTAGTATCAAGGTGCAACCATCATCTTCGTGCGATCTGTGGATGTAAGTCTCCCCACTATAATATTGTGTCTCGTATTACACGGGCTTGTGTGATATTTGTGTTATGTTGAGGAGTTAAATGTGAATCATGAATATGTCCTCCATGTTTGTTTGATTTTTGTAATGTGCCGGTGTATGTGTATATATATCCTTGTATAAATTGTTTTACAAGAAGTAATGTTTTGGTGTGGTTACACTAGCTAAGTTCATCAATGCGATATTTTAAATGTTCTAAATGTTCTTGGGGAGTCACGTAAAATTATTTTAAAACATCCTTCAAGAAAGGAAAAGCTTGATTTTCGTGTTATGACCTCGAGGCCAAACATTTTGAGAATTCAGACTACTTACATTTTTTTTCCATTTTTATATTGCAAGTTTTCAAAAATTTAATTTTAAACTCATTTGAGGTCTACCAAAAACTTACTTGAAACGTGACTCTCGCTTTTAAACTTTTTGGTTCCATGTATTTCGTTAAAAAGGTACGTGATAAAGATGTTGTCGTTATTCAGCTATAATGCTCCGAGTTGTGATTAGAGTGGTAGTGTGAACGCTGATTCGTTCGGTATGCACTCGTCGAAATAGTTCTCTTGACTGAGAGGTGAAGACTCGGTTTGGAACATTGTTTAACTTCTGACGGTTAATTGTGTGATGTTATAATTATGTGAACCGTTGGCATTTGGATTTGTACGCTGTTGTTTGTTTGTAACCTTCGGTCTGGCACCGTTGGTAGGTAAGTATGGTTGTGTTGCCAAACTTGCACAGTCAGCACACACCATCTATTGTTGTGGAACGCGCTTTTTGACTGGGCAAAGTTTTGGACTGTATTTTGCCGTTACGTCTAACCTTTGCAGTCGATCATCTGTGAGTGGTTTCCGGGTGTGCATTATATTGTTGTGTAATTATGTGACTTTCGTTGCGTTAAATTTTCTTGATTACTATGCCGAGGGGCAGAGATCTTGGTCGCAACCATGGTACGGATGACCACTGGGATCAGGCGCGGGATCGAGAGAATATTATTGGGAACGATATTGGTGTGGATGTTGCTACTGTATTGCAACAAGTAGCAGCACAAATGACTCAGTTGACCAAGGCGATTCAACGCAACACTGATGCGATTCAGAAGGTCGGGACAAATCTATGACTCCGAGAGGTAATTCGTATGAATCCCCCTCGATTTGCTGGTGCGGCAGAGGCACTGGGCTGGGATGGTTGGCTTCTTCAGTTGCAGAAGATATTCGAGGTCATTGATTGTTCTGAAGATCGGAAGGTCTCTATTGCTCAGTACCTTCTTAGCGATGATGATGTTCATTGGTGGGAAGCCGTTAAACCTCGGGATCATGTCGTCATGTGGGCGGAGTTCCAAGAACTTCTGGAAGCTGGATTTTATCTGGATCCGAGTGGGAAGCAGAGGAAGTTGGATGATATTGTGATTAGTACTGGAGTTGGTGTTTCTGGATTGCAACGTAGTAGTCTTTCCGCTGTGAAACTCCATCGCTCGATGCTTGGGACTGAGAATTTCAAATTGTCGGTATTGCCTCCTGGTAAGCCCAAGAGGTGTTTCAGCTGCAATGTGTCAGGGCATATTCGTGCGCATTGTCCTTCTCTTGTAACGTGTTACAAGTACGGACTCGTGGAACACCGGGTTCAGTTCTGCGAGTTAGTCACCGAGTCTTCCAAGGCCCGAACTTGAGCACTGATATCAGGGCTGACTATGAGGAGTCCCTGAGAGCATAGTCTACCAATTGTATGTTGTGTTATCTCCTTGCCTCGTTGTTTCGAATTTCGGGGATAGACTTCTTTTATTAGAAGTGGATCGGATTTTCGAAATTTTTTTTTTCAACTCTATCGACTCATTTGTGTTCGTTGATATTTTCTGAACTTGCCCTACCCTTTGTTTCGTTGATCGAACGGGTTGTGGTAATTTTTTTGAAATAATCCGCTTGTCGTTGTGACTTTTTGTTCGATTGCGATTTCATTCCTGTGGATTTTATGTGGATGCATATCTTGTTGCTTTACCACATTACCTATTATCTCGAGCCGAGGTGTGAACTTCGGAGTTGTTATTTGATTCTTGTTGGTCGTCGTGATCCGAACTTGACTGTTCGACTGTTATTGTCTCAATCGTTGTGGTTCGATCATTTGTTGTCTGATTTTGTTACTTCCGTATCGTGATTTTTGAGCATTCAGATCACGTCGTGTTTTCCTTCACTTCGGGAAACTAGCTTCATTGTTGATCTTCCAACCCTCGAATGGTGGAAATTTTTGTATTTGTGCAGCGTTGAGCTCGCGTCTTGATTGTTATACTGTTCGGGCTGGCCAACTATATTGATCTTGTTTATTGCGTTTCGTTATCATTCTAGCATAATGATATGGATGTTATCAGCCACGTGCTGCATATGATTCGTTGCAGGTCATCAGCAACAGTTAGCATGTGTTTTGCGTTTTGTTATCGTTCTGATTTTTATTGTCGGATATTGATTTGCGCCGATCGTTTTGTGTTTTAAGTTTCGGGGACGAAACTTCTTTTAAGAGGGGTAGAATGTAATACCGGAGATCCTTGTTCCAGATTCGTTGAGTTTTTGGGGTTTTATCGGATTGCTATTGTCCTCATCGTTGGAATTTTGTGCCATGTTTATGTGTGCCTTGTTGGGACGTGTGTTTGGAGGCGTTTCAGATCACTATGTGAGTTTCTGGGTTTTTGTGGTGTAGCGCACGCTAATGCTTGTGGCATAGCGCACGCTACGGCGTTGGGGTTAGCGACGCCATCGATGTGTAGCGCACGCTAATCGGCGATCGAGAGACACCAGAGCCACCGGATCGACTGGAGTCTCGTTAGCGCACGCTAAGGTTGGTAGCTAGCGCACGCTATCGACTGATTAGCGCACGCTACTTCTTCTTTCTAGCGCACGCTACCTGGTAGGTGCAGATCTATCCAGGAGCTACTGGACTGGATCCGTGACTCGTTAGCGCACGCTACGCTCATGGGGCTAGCACACGCTAACAGTGTTACATGCGGACGATTCGGCGTTGACCGTTAGCGCGCTAATATCAGTATTGTTAGCGCACGCTAATAAGGCCCAAAGATAAATACTGGACAGCAGGCTTCACTTCGTCATTTCTCTCCCTTCTTCATCCTTTCCGACGGGAGTGAGCTCCAGAGGTGATTTTCAGCGATCTTCTTCATCAGCTTCATTTTGGAACGAATTTGTAGGTGTTTAACAACACCTAACCATCTTCTTGATCCAAGTCAAGGTAATCTCTTCTTAGAACCCTAGTTCTTGAATTTTGGGGGTTTCTCCTTAGTTCTTCGATTTAATCCGAGGATGATGAATCGATGGTGAAATTCTTGTTGTCTTGGCCATGATCTTCGGATTTTCGAACTCATTCATGATTTTATATCACTCGGAACATAGTTCTTGATTTCTTGGAGACACACTTAGATCCTTGTTGTTTTTAGGATCGATTCGGATTCCGTTTAGTGTTATTGATTCATGTTAGTGTTATTTTCGTAGTTCTCGTGGAGTAGTCGAGTTCTTGGTCGGTTTTGGAAGTTCGAGGGCTGCCCAACCTCATCCGTTCGTTGTTCGGTGGTTCGTGGTATCGAGGCCTTGTGATTCGTCGTATTTGTTCGCTCGCGGATTCGAGGCAAGTATCTTGCCCATACGTTTCGTATTTCGTAAGCACAATTGTTGATAAATGATTTTATGTGAAATATGAATGTTTAATGAATGTTAAAAAGGATCGGTATGTTCTCGATAAAGGTTTCCTTCTAAATCTACCTGTGTATTGTGAACGAATGTGTTGTTTTGAAAATGTGTGTTAGTCTTGTACATGGAAATATCATCCTTGTGTGTGGTACTGTTGTGCGTGATTGTGTCAAAGTGGACTTAAGATTATGTCTTCTTAGAATAAGAATATATGTGTGTGGATGTGTGGGTCTATTGATGAGCTTATGTTGTTGCGTAATATTGGTTGTGAGTATGTGTCGGATATAGTGGCCATTTCTAACAAGTACCTTGAATTACGTTTGATGTACTTCGGGAGAATGCGGTTTTGATGATTGTGATTTGTGCCAATTGTTGATTGAGTGTGTGTGAGCCGAGTAAAGCCAGTGAGGGTCCCCTGGGGTCCGGTAGGCCGCGTATCCCTACGGATCACTCGGTTGGGCTATACACCAGGGAGGGCCTGACGAGGTGTCTCTGGGGTGTGTATCTTGCTGAGAGGTACAGGGCCAGTATAGCTCGGGAGGTTGTTTTGTGATGATTTTGGCACGTTGTTGTTTCGATAATTATGATATGTCCGGAATATCATAACGCTTCCATTCTCGATGTGAGTTATGTCTTACGTAAGGTCTTGGTACTTGGCTAGAATGGCATCATTATAAGTGTCGTATATGATTTGTTTCTTGATGATGAAGTTTTTGGCATAAGGATGCGGGCCCTGGTGATTGTCTCCGTACATTGTGATTTGGTTATTTATCGGGTGTGACCTTTTGGACTTTCACTCGAGTATGTGATGAGGATGATCGGGTCGTGGACCCCGTGTTTTGTGATCGGATTGGTATTTTGAACTTAAACAAGTCCTTGGCCCGTATCCCTATGTGGTTCTGTTAAGTTGAGGATTTGTATATTCCAAATGTTTTCAAGACCCCCGAGATCTTTGATATCTTGTAAAATGTATGTTGGGTTTATTCCCACCTGTCATGATTCGAGCAGTTTTAATTAAATGATTTATCTCGGGGAGTATGTTTTCAATTATCGGATATTGGAGTATGATACGTATGGCTTGTATTCATAATTTTTATACTTGCACTAGCAAAACAGTGGAGTTTGCTAACCCCGATTATTCGGGGTGGATGTCTCAGACAAGGCCCGTGTACTTGCAAAGTTCCGGGAGCAAATCATAGGATCGATACGAAGGATGATGGAAGACGACGATACTAATCACATGAAGACCAGTTGTTGAGTATTTTGTTAGAGTCTCAGTGTTTGGCTCTCCATTGTGTAATTTTCCCATTTTATGGGAACGTTGATGTAATTCAACCCCTGTATGGGTATGAGTTTTGTATATTTATTGTGTTGTTAGTGGTAAAAGACCAAATCGGTCTAATGGTTCATTATTTAGCCATATCGGCATTAAATGTGATGTATTGTTTTCGTATTTAGCCTGGTAGATCCTCATGGAGAGGGTCTGCGGCGCTGTAATATTCCCAAGTGGTTTGGGGGTGTTACATACTGGGAGTTGTTTTAGTGAACGTCGATATGTGTGAGTTTTGGGCATTCTGGCCTATTAGATTTTTGAAAACTTGAGTATCTTAGAAAATAAATTTCGAGACGTACTTTTAAAATAAATTATTTTCTCGCGGTACTTTCAAGGTGTCTTCTAGTGCCGCAATATGTTTCAAAATTATTCCAATTGAGGACCAAAATGTTTTGAGATATTTTCAATGTTTTAGAAACACTTTTACTTAGACCCGAGGGTCGAATATTCTGAAAGTTTATCACTAAGAGAAAGTGTACTCATTTTATCAAATGCAAAAGGGTTCTCCAAAGTCTCGATAACGATGTTTCACATTTGTACTTTTTGAAAGGTGATACTCAAGATCAACCGGTATTCTTCTAAATTATTTTCAAAATGAGGTTTTCGTTTTTAAAACCTATCCATTCCCGTTTGAGGGCTGGGTATGTATGTGTGATGTTCGCGTTGTCATTTTGATGTTTGCTCCTGAGTATGATCGAATTGGCGGTGTGAGCGTTGAGTCGTTTTCCACACATTTGTTGTGTTAGCCCCCTGTGAGAGGCGGGATGTTGGTGTTGAATGTTGTCGCCTCGTGGTGATTTTTTTCAAAGTTGCGCATGTGCGAGCTGTTAGAGCTTGGTTTGGTATGACCGTGTGCATCGGTGATGGTTCTGTTATGTGTCGGTTGTTTAATGTCTTCTTACCTTGCTCCCGTTTTTCTGAATTTCGTGGATGAGGTCGGAGGTAATACCGTACTATTTCGACTTCTGTATTTTCTCTTTCTCCAGTCCATCGATTCGCTCATGCTCTTTGACACTTTATGAACTTGTTCTGTATTTCGGTTTCATCGTCCGAACGAACTGTGATCTTGTTGTGGGTCGACCTGGTTATCACTATGACTTTTTTGTAATACCCGAGATTTCTGATATGTATTTGGAACTTGTGATATTGTAATTGTTGCACTTTAATCTGAGTATTATTCTCCGTATCTCATAGTCCGGTGTTGTTGAGCGTATAATTTCATGAATGTGATTTAAGATTGTGATTCTGCGCATGTAGCGCACGCTATCGTCAATGTGTAGCGTACGCTAACATGGATCCATAGCGCACGCTACAAAGGAACATTAGCGCACGCTATACGTGGTCAATATGATTGAGACATGTGGTAGGTGAGATCAGGCCGGGGATCTTGGTCGGATTGTGTCGGGATGAACCTGGACGGCCTTCAGGAAAAGCCAAGTCAACGCCTTAGCGCACGCTACTGACATGAGAATAGCGCACGCTAAGTGCTGAGTACAGTGAAGTCAGTAAGCCGTTAGCGCACACTAAGAGTATGGACTAGCGCGCGCTAATAACCATTTCCTATAAATAGGACAACATCCTTTTCGTATTTTCAGTCCTTTCTTTTCCCTCATCCGAATCCTTATACTTAGAGTATTACTCTCTACATCCTAAACACTTCATATCAGCATCCTAGCTCGTGTGGAAGATTGTAGATCATTGAGGATTGGTGTTCAAGCCTTCGACGTTGGATTGCTTCGATTTCCTCCTTGTTCTTCACTACTTTGAGGTAGGTGATTCTTCACCAATATTAGTAGTGTTCTAAAGGATGTTTGATCATGTTTATCTAGTCAGTTAGATTCGTTATTAGTCGAACATCATGTGTTAGAAGGATATTTTCGACGTTTCGGCACTTATTCCTCGTATGATCCATTGAACCATTTTAGTATGTGGACTCCTAAGCTTATTATGTGTCTTCAAATCCGATCATGACCAGTGTATGGAGATTACCTAGTTCGTATGTTTTACGTAAGGAATCATATGTTTTGGGACTTGGAATGAACAGAACTTAGAATATTTTCATGAAGATCTAAGATGAATTATGGTGTTGTGATGATTATACGTGTCCTTGTATCTCATAGTCATTTAGTACGTATAGAACTTTCACAAAACCTTATGAGCATGATAAGCATGGGGATGACATGTATTATCACCATAGAATTCATGAGTTCATCACCATTAGATCTAGTTTTCTGCCAGTAGTAATCTGCCATGCATGGTTAGCGCACGCTAACATACGTAAGTTAACGTGCGCTATCGGGGATAAGCTAACACACGGTACATTTGGTACGTAACGTACGTTATGATATCAGCCGAGTCAGTCGGCTGATCAGAGAGAACTGTCAGTCCATGGCTAGCGTACGCTAGGCTTAGACGATAGCGTACGCTAACAGGCAGGGTTAGCGCACATTACGTAGAGTACGTAGCGTACGCTAAGTGGTTCAGGCAGATTGTATATTTTGAGCTTTTGGCCGTAGACCGAATTGCTAGGGAATCGTTCGACTTGAGATGATTTGTATATCATTTCTTTTGTTAAGGTTCGAGCTTACTACGTGTAATACCTCCGGTATTCCATGTTTGATTACTTTATACTGTGTGAACGTTTGGTAATGAGACGTCATTTCTATTTATGTATTCCATTGAGTGCTATATAATTGTACGATGTGAATGAAACGGGGGTGACACACCTTGACGCCGTGGGACGATCGTCGATGCGAATATGACGGTGGCCAACGTCTTGTTCCCCGATAATTGTTGACGAGTGGAAGGGATGGTCACCCCGAGATGGTTAGAATGTGGTTTGAGGCTAAAAAGTTCTGTCTAACGCGCGCTATAACCCATGCCTAACGTACGCTATATTTCGATTGTTACGTACGTTAAGTCAGCTACATTATGTACGTAACGGGTGGGTCGGTCTCCCGACCAGAATCTTTCTTTTGACACGGACAGAGCTACTTTCGGCGGGCTAGAGGACAAACGAGTCAACTGTTCGTTACGTACGTTATGTCCCAAATTTAACGTACGTAACACTTGGGCACATTTCGGGCAGTGAGTTCTTTACGTACGTTGTCATCACGCTGTTACGTACGTAACACACCTTACGTACGTAACACTCTTATCGTTAACGTACGTTATCAAAACCAAGTTTTATAAAATGATGATTCCCTTCTTCATTTGCACGACCCAACATCACAAACTACCATCCTTGGAGAAATTCCTAGCCCTATACCCGGTTCTTAAGCCTCTTAAACACTTGAATTAACATTGAGGAGGTGGATTTTTGAGCTTCGGTGAAGATTATCCAAGTCGTTCAAGTCACTTCTCGTTCTCCTCGTAGTTCTTGTGAATCCGTCAACTATCTTCATTATTCTTCTTCAAATAAGGTAAGCCACCAATCCCTGGAGTTATATCTTCGATGTTTTCTTATTTATATTTATTATATTGCGGGTATTGGGTAGATTTTGCTAAACTTCGTAGACAATCTTGTCGGATGAAATTGTAGTAACCGGGAATTCCGTTCCTCATATGTTTCGTTTCATGCAAACGAAATTTCACTTCAAATCATCGCTAGGAATGTAAAATTTGATGAATCAATTGTGGGGAAATTCGTAGTAATCCGTCACCGTATGTTCCATTGTTCGTAGCCACCCTTACCTTGTGATTTTTGACACTTAGCAAACTAAGGAAATAATTCGATAATATAATCAATATTGGTTGTCAAACCGCCGAAGTTATTGTGCAATAAAATCCGTCGATTGTAGTATTCGGAATATAGAATTGTATTAGAAAGCATAAGATTCGATTTCGCCATAATAATTCGTTGACAACCAAAGAATGATAGGATTATCTTCTTGAGTAAATCGATATACCTAATGTTAATTATAAGATTGAACGAGATAATGGTACACAACACTTGAACACTTAGAAACGATACTCATACCGACAATTAAAACTACACTAGGAATCCGGTTAGGAAAGGGAGACTAGTTTTATTCATTATAATCCGTACAAGGTGTTAATCGGATGTTTCGTGGCTAGGCTAAGCTCGAGCGGGCGTGGGGACTTCGTTATCATAAAGCACCTACTATCGGATCACAGGCAAGTGAAATCTTGCTCGTGAATTTTCTAATATCAATGTTATACCGTATGTGTGTACGTGCCATTTTGATAAAAGCCGACGTTTGTCTTTCTCTAAAGATGTTATAAATGGGCCGATGTGTTGGGGATAAAACCTGTATGGTACCCGTGTGGAAATGTGTTAGGGGGTAAGACCCGAATTGGGCGCCTATGTTTCGGGGTATTCCCGTGTGGATACTTCCGTGACCCTTGGGTGCGACCTTGGAGGCTTATGTGATAAAGAGAGAGACACGTCGGTTGAGTGATGAAATATTCCTTGTGATTACTAGGTACTGTGATTGTAAAGATGTCGTATATCGTTGTTAGTAGTTGTTATTTGGTATGCATTCTCTGACCCTGGCTACCTGGTATGACTCGTCGTACCAGGTAAAATTGTTCATCATGTGCAGGACATTCCCGAGGGGTCCGGTCAGACTTGAGCGGTGTTGGAATTATCTCTAGCCGCTGCTTTAATTGGAATAAATTGTTTTCTTTGGAAAAACCTTTGTTGTGTAATAATTGGACTTCAAATTACATTTTACCTTAAATCTTTCGATTCACGTTATGTAATCCTTGAATTTAAGGTTTTATCGCGATTTTCTTAAAATGCCTATTTTTCTAACTAGCCTTGTGGGTCCCACGTGGGATTCATGGCACTGTAATACCTCGGGATATTTTGGGGGTGTTACATAAAATGGTATCAGAGAGAAACTCCTGGTTTGAATAAAACTTTCTCCTATATTTTTTTTTCTCTCTCAAAATCCAACACCCCAAGCGATCGAAGCTCCTCGTGGGAATGCAAGTAAGTGATATGTGTGTGGTTCTATTTTTGTACAACATTTAATTGTAAACCATGCATGGAACTGGCTTTAGATTGATATCGTTAGTGATGGCACGCCGAGGAGTTAGAAGGGTGGTGAATGACGCTCAAGGTTCCGCCGCGAACCACAATGAGGACGGGAACACCGCCGAGACCCATCCTGCTGGGGGCCAGCCGCCACCAGTTAATCAAAACGATCAGGAGGCGGAACGCCAGAATAACAACCCTGGAGGCATGGATCCAGCTTTTGTTCAGGCCCTTGCCCAGGCTATCGCCATGGGAATTGCTCAGGTCAATCAGGCAGAACGGATACCGGTCATCAATGTGGAAGAAAACGCAGGAAGAGATCGATGGTTGGGAGAGATGTTGAAGGCTAGGCCTCCATTATTTGACGGACAGAGAGAAACACGTGGACAACTGGATTTCGGAAATGGAGACTGCCTTCGAAGTAATCGGATGCCCAGAAAACAGAAAGGTGCCGCTCGGAATTAATCAAATCTGTGACACTGCTGCACGTTGGTGGAGGACTTACAGGCCAGAGGACCGAGTGGTCGGGTGGACCGAATTTTCCCGACTGCTACGGAGCGAGTACTGTCCCAGATCAGCTCGAACCGCTCGCGCACGAGACTTTTTCAGTGCCGGCCCTCAGAACATGCCAGTACCAGAGATCATTCGGGCCTACCGAACCGAGCTAAGTTACATCTCCCAGATGGTTCCATCAGAAGATCAACGAATATGCCATCTTGCACAGAGGTTACCGGAGGATGTACAACGCTATGCTGCCGGATTTCACTGCACGACCCTGAGAGCATACGAAGACGTAGTCACAGCATATGCCGGTACAGTTGTTAATACCGACATCGGGCATAACTCAAAGAAGCAGAAGACATCAGTTCAGCCTGGGAGCAAAAACAAAACGAATTCGGGGCCCGCATCTTCTTTTAAGTCGGCGGTTTCGTACCAACAGAAGGGTGTATCTGATCGGCCTTACCGTAGGGACTGTTTCAATTGTGGCATGACCGGGCATACTAAGGATCGGTGTCAGAAGACGGCTACCAAATGTTTCACTTGCGGAAAGAGTGGGCACATGTCTCGTTACTGCTGGCGGGCCAATTCCACTCGGAGCCCAGCTTCGCAACCAAGTCAACAAGGCTCTGTGCAATCCCCTAGGACGCCTGCTGTTTCCAACTACCGAGCTCCATCCCACCAGAACCAACCACCACTGCACGGTGCCGTCTCGTGTATTTGAGCTGAGGGCTACGGATGGTCAGATGTGGTTATTTGACCCTCATATTTCGTTCATATGAGGAGTAGTGTTGCTGGATTGTGCATGTTTGACTTTATTTCTTTTATCCGTTGTGTGAGTTCTTTTGTAATAACTTTCGGTATTTTACCGACTGGGTTTTATTTCGAAAATCGATTCCCTTAACCGAGTTTTTGGCATTATGGCCTTGATCGTTTTGGTGAAATTCTTATGACGGTATTTAGTATTTTATAAATGGCTTTTGTGAGTTTTGAAATATTACCGTCATCGACCTTTTTGGCGTTTTGTAAATGGTTTTTAGCCTGGTGGGTTCTGGCACGGGACCCACAGCGCTATAATGTTCCGTATAATTACCCGAAATTTTTGGGCATTCTAGCCCATTGAATTATCTTTAAAAACCTTGAGTATCTTAGAAAAATAAATTTCGAGACGTACTTTTAAAATAAATTATTTTCTCGTGGTACATATAAGGTGCCACAACATGTTTCAAAATTCTTCTACCTCGAGGACCAAAATGCTTTGAGATATTTTCAATGTTTTAGAAACACTTTTATTTAGACCCGAGGGTCGAATATTCTGAAAGTTTCCACTAAGTGAAAGTGTCCTCATTTTTATCAAATGCGAAATGGTTCTACAAAGTCTCGATAACAATGTTTCACGTTTGTACTTTTTGAAAGGTGATACTCAAGATCAACCGGTGTTCTTCTAAATTATTTTCAAAATGAGGTTTTCGTTTTAAAACCTATCCATTCCCGTTTGAGGGCTGGGTATGTATGTGTGATGTTTGCATTGTCATTTTGATGTTTGCTCCCGAGTATGATCGAATTGGTGGTGTGAGCATTGAGTCGTTTTCCACACATTTGTTATGTTAGCCCCCTGTGAGAGGCGGGATGTTGGTGTTAAATGTTGTCGTCTCGTGGTGGATTGCATGTGCCACACGAGTGTGAGATGTTGAAGCTTGGGTTTGTACGTTGGTGTACATATGTGATTGTTTCATGATGTTTGTATTACGTGCTGGTTATCGTTCGGGCCATTGAGGTCGCCAAACGATACCGTCGTTGTTGTTGTGTTTGTGTTTGTATTACTTTACGATGGTAATCGTTGTATATGATATGTGTTATGATTCCTTGTTGTGCTGAGTTGGCATCTCCGGTATGTTGTTTTGCAGTGTTATGTTCCATTGTATCTAGCATTTGTATTTTCGGTATGCCGAGCCGAGGCATTTCAACCGTGATGTGCCAGGGGAATGTACGTGCAATTTATCCTTCTCGTCAGTAACATATTTCGAGTGTGGACTCCAGGGACACCGAATTCAGTTTTGCGAATTGGCTACCGAGACTTTCGGAGTTCGCGCTTCAGCACAGATATCAGAATCGGCTTTGAGAGGCCTTTGAAGGATGTTTCTGTCGATTGCCTGTTGTGTCGTCTCCTTTATTTCGTTATTGTGAGTAGCGGGGACGACCTTCTTTTATAAGAGGTCAAATGTAATACCCGTATTGTTTTTGGACTTCTTCATTTCATCTTTCTCAAGTCTATCGATTCGCTCGTGTTCGTTGATACTGTCTGAACTTGTTTTGTATTTCGGTTTCATCGTTCGAACGAGCTGTGATCTTGTTTTGGGTCACTCTGGTTATCGCTGTGACTTTTCCGAGTTCGGTTCGATTCTTGTGAACCTTGTTCGGAAGTAACATATTTTGGTTCTACTAGTTCTTTTAATCGAAGTGGATCGGATTTAGAACTTCTGTATTTTCGACTCTGTCGACTCGTTTATGTTCGTTGACATTTTCTGAGCTTGTCCTGCCCCTTGCTTTTGTTGATCGAACGAGCATGGTATTGTTTCGGAATAACTCGTTTGTCGTTGTGACTTTTCAATTTCTATTCCCTCTCATGTGGATCTTATGTGAATGCATATGTTGTTGTTTTCACCGGATCATATATTGTCTCGAGTCGAGATGTGAACCTTGGAGTTGTTGTTTGAATTTTTATTGTTCTTCGTGATTCGAACATGATCGTTTGACTTTTGTTGTCTCAATCTTTGTGGTTCGATCGTTTGATTGTTCGGTTTTTTTTTATCTCGTTTCGTGATTGTTGAGAGTTAAGACTCCTTCCTAATTCCCTTAAGTTCGGGAAATTAGTCTCGTTTCGATCTTCCAACCCTTGGGCGGTGGAATTCCGTATTGGTTCAGCGTTTGACTCGCGTTTGGATTGATGAACCGTTAGGTTGGTCAATCGTATTGATATTTGTTCGTTGTGTTTTGTGATTGTTCGGATAATCGATCTGATTGTACTATATATTTGATGACGTTTGTCACTTATTGATTTTATTATGTCTCTACGGTGGCGTTGTGTTGGTCGTCGTGGAGCGTGGTTTCACGCCGTATGTCTCTTTGTGTTTCTTGCAGCGTTTCGCCATTGGGCGCGAGTTTTCAGTTTTGTGTATCTCGTCGAGTTTTCCTGGCGGGTATATTGCTTCCCCCTACCTGTTTTAAGTTTCGGGACGAAACTTCTTTTAAGGAGGGTAGAATGTAATATCCGCAATTTCGAATTTCGGTAATTTTAATTTTTTCGGCGGAAGTCCATTTTGACGACTCGCTCATGACCCTTTCGTCATTTCGAGAATGATTAATTCTGCACTTTTTGTCATCCGAGTTCGTTTCGGTATCGTTTTGTTGAGTTCCGAGCTTTTTAGCGACTTTTCCGCACTTGAGCTCGATTCTTGCGAATCTCGTCCGAAACTGTTGTTTCGAGTTTCTCGTAAGTTCATTTGATGTTATTATTCATGTTGCGAGCTTTGGTTTGGTGATTCGATCGCGTATCGTGATTTTCGGACGTTTTGGGCCATTTCGTAATTTCCCAAAGTTTTGGGTAATTACTTCCGTTGTTGAATTCCGAGCCTTCGGGTGGTCGGAATTGTGTGTTCTCTTAGCTCTTAGATTTGTCTTTGCGAGTACGTCATAACCGTACCATCGATTCGTATTCAGGTTCGGGTTTGGGGTCGTTCGGGCCGTCGGAGTTGGCCCCGGCCGAGTCACGACCGGTAGTGCTCGGCAGCTCCTGGCCGAGCAGGCCGCACCGTGGGCCGCGGCACATGCCGGCAGGGCCGCGGCACACTCTGTGGCATTTTTCGGCCAAACCGACTGTACCGGGTGCCGCGGCACACGCCGGCCGGGCCGTGGCACACTGCCGACCACTGGGAGCCATTTTTGGGCCTGTGCCCCGGCACACTCCCGCTGGGCCGCGGCACACTGTGTAGCCTATTTATGGCCCTGCACACGGGTTTTTGGCCATTTTTCTCATTCTTCTCCTTCTTTTCCGCAGCTGAGGGTGATCTTACCATGGAGCCATGTTGTTTAACAATAAATCCATGAAGTTCTTGAGTTCATATCATCAATCAATCATCCGTTATCATCCTTTGATCCAGCGAATCAAGGTAATCTTCCTTAGAACCCTAATTTCGTGAATTTGGGGGTTTTTGCGTTTTTGTCCGATTCGTTCCGTATTATTGATTAATTCATGATGGGTATGATTAATCTTGGTAGTATTATTGTGTTTAACATCATTTAATCCTTTGTTCTTCGTCGAATCGAAGTATATTTCTTGATTTCCTTCGAATCGACTTTTTAGGGGATTTGTCCTCGATCTCGTTTTTCATCCGTTTTTGATGGATCGATTATGGTTAAATGATGTTGTTAAACATATTCTATGGATTGTATATCCATATTTCAACTTGGAATTCCGTTTTCGTGTTTTGTCGGGACGAATCGTGTTCTTTGCCGTTTTGGGGAAAACGCTTGAACTTTCGTCATTCGTTCTTTGAATTCAACGGTTTAAGTCGTGTTAGGGAATTCATTTCATTATTGTTATTGTCCTTCGTAGTTTATGAACGCGAGTTGGCGATCGGTGGAGTCGGCGGGTTCGTAGTCGGTTCGTGTCAACTTACTCCGGTCGATTCTCCGCGTTGTTCTTATTCGAGGCAAGTACCTTGTCCATACTATTCTTGTTTTGTGAATATGATAATTGGTGATCGTCTTTATGTGGTTGTTTGATTGTTTGAAATGAGTTTTCAAAAGATTCGGTTTAGCCTTGTTAAAGGCTTGCCTTCAAAACGCGTGTGTTTTGTGAATGGTGTGGTTTGAGAATGACTATGTGAAATCTATGGATATGTTTGGTGCTGATGTTGCACTTGGTATTGCGTGTGGGCGTATATTATTTCATATCCGTGCGTTGTGGTTGGACGTGGTGTTTTGCTAAGTGTTTGATGCATCTTGGCGAATTGTTTGAATATCCTTGATGTGATATGTTATTTGTGAGAATGTGTGTATATGGTTGAAGGTCTACGGTGACACATGGCACGTGATCATGTGGTCAGTATGCAACAAGTGATTGATCCAACCGTGAGAGCCTGAGATAATCTACGGTGGCACATGGCATGCGATCATGTGGCCAGGATGCAACAAGCGATTGATCCAACCGTGAGATGTGTGTGATTTGTTTTGCTAGCCAGCTCGGGAGGGTCCTTCGAGGCCTCGAGTGGGATTTGTGGCTTCGTCCCGGTCCTAGGCGATGCGCGTGTGCGATTATGTTTTATTGATTTTATGTCCGTCGAGGACACGTGATGTTGGGGTCTGGCCCTGTGAATTATTGTCCGTTTTCTATTTGTGAAAACAAAACCTTTGGGCTGTGATCCTGTTGCTTTTTGGAAAGATAAGGATTTGAAAATACTAAGTTGTTTTATATCAAAACTCTCGATGGCATTTAAACGGTTTTATAAATTGTTTTCCCTTGATTTGTGACCTTTCGGTTTTAGAATATTTTACCAAACTCTTGCCTCGGGAAGTGCTTTTCGTTACGTTTGGATTTTTTGAGAATTCCTTGTTATTGTTATTCGCGGAATGTGAATTGTATGGCTCGTATTTTTGCACTTGTATTTGCACTAGCAAAACAGTGGAGTTTTGCTAACCTCCGAGTATTCGGGGGGTGGATGTCTATTTTTGCATTCAGGTTTTGGAGCATAACACAGGGTCGGCACGAAGGATGATGAAAGATGAACGTAACTAATCACACGAGTGTAACACCCCCGATATATTCAGGAATATTACAGCGCCGGAAATCCTTTACATAAGGATTTACAAGGCTGAAGAATTGAACAGACATAAAAAGGTACTAACGAATGGAGATAACGGAATTAAGATACAACAGTTCTTACCAAATACTGAAAGTACAATTGTTCAACAGGAACTCAATTATACATCACCAAATTCAAATTCATCACAAATGACTTCGTACTCGAGTACTTATTGAAATAACGAATAAACAACAGATAAATAACCCGGCCAGAACATCACTCTGCACCCTCGTCGTCATGCAGCTCCAGTGGTTGTTTTCCCGCTCTCCTAGATCCTGAACATAAACAAAATGTTCACCCCCGAAGGGGTTAGCACAACGATGCTAGTACAAGTACCACAACATATTATTCATATCTCACGAAGAATAATAACGTAAACGATAAAATACCAACGAATCTTCTCCTACGAGAAGCTCATAAATGACATACACAACTGATAATCACAACATGATATCATAACATACACATGGTAATTCCGTCGATCCAGCGTTCACTGCCTAGAACCCACGATGATCCCGTCAGACCAACCCGTGGTGGAAAAACCCGTCCGATGATCCAGCGCACGCTAGCATAGATCCCCCGATGATCCCGTCGGACCAACACGAGGTGGACATACAACAACGACATACATGCATGACAATAAGTATAACATCAATACATAAAACAATTAAAGTACTTGCCTCGATTTGAAGACAAGAACAACACTTCCACGAAAATGAACACTCGAAGGTCGTCCTCCTCAATCAATCACGTAACGAGACCAAACCTTAACAAAAGAAATGATATAGGATTTATCTCACGTCGCATTTAATGTTTAACAATTCGGTTTACGGCCAAAAGTTCATAAAATGCAATCTGCCTGAACTGCTTAGCGCACGCTAAGTGCTCTGTGTAGCGTGCGTTAAGTCTGCTCGATAGCGCACGCAAACAACAAAGCCTAGCGTACGCTAACTATGCATGGCCAGTACTTCAGTGACCAGCCGACTGACTCGTCTGATGGTCTAGCGTGCGTTCCGTACGTAGCATACGCTAACTCGTGCTCGATAGCGCACGTTAATATTCATAGCATAGCGTGCGCTATCTGTGCATGGCAGTTTACTGCTGAGCAGTAAACTGTTCTCATCATGATCAAAACAATGAAATCTTCCGTGATAATTCATGTTACCTCCATGAATATCATGTACATACGATTATGAATGATCTTATGGATAACAACAACTTCGGATTCAAGGATATGCATACCAACATAAAACCATATTCCATTTCGACTACAAATCTTCATACGACAATATGAAAGGCTTAACGGTTGATATCAACACCTTTATATCAATCAATATTATCATGCTGAAGTTGTTAAACGTTCCATCTATACTAGATAAATCTTTCCATGATCAATCCTTTAGATTTATCTAACAATAATGATGTTAAAGTCAAGTCCAAGATTGCTATGAAGTCATCTACTAGATTCGGATTACCAATGATAGAAGCTTCCTTTACTTGATCGATGAAATAAGATTCGAATCATGATGATCATAATCAAGGTACTTAAGGCTTATTCATCTCAATATTCCAAACATGATGTACTTTAGATAATTCACTAATGAAAATCAACATCTCATTACTATGAACATCCAATTCTTTAGAATCCAACTCTAAGTCTGGAGATAGGTTGAACATACCTTAATATGATGAAAATCACTGAACCGTAAGATAGAATCCGACTCCGGTTGGTTGTATGCCACTCCAAGGTGCTATTCCACTTCAATGAATACTCCCAAGTGATAACCAATATACAAACACCAACAAGATGTGTTCTAAGTGTGTAGGAGGATTATTTCAGCTCTCTGAACTCTCAAGGATGAAGAATGGGCGAAAGAAATGAAAGCCAAAACGGTTGTTGTCCTATTTATAATATTCTGCATTTTATCAATTTAGCGCATGCTACTAAGCATTCCTTAGCGTGCGCTAATAATGGTTGACTTCAGAATTGTCCGGGCTCGTCCGCGGGAATCTTATCCGGACCCATGTCCCGGCTGGCGCATGTGCTAGCCGTCCCGCTCAATAATTGAGTTCCTAGCGCACGCAACTCCTACCTGCATAGCGTGCGCTAATAGTAGCCCGATAGTGCGCGTTAAGATACATTCTTAGCGTGCGCTATCACGAGTTTGCATGAGAAATTTTTCATGCTTCTATACTTATGTACAATGATATCAATGCAAGAAATATCATACTCCAATAATCAAAACCACCAATCCGAATAATACAGAGTTTGAATACAGATGAAATACATCATAATAAATCCGGATATTACATACTCTCCTACTAAAAAGGAGTTCCGTCCCGAAACTCAAGACGAAAATAACTAGGGATATCTAGACTTCATATCAGCTTCCGTTTCCCAGGTGGCTTCTTCCATTCCGTGACGTGACCACTGAACTTTGACCAAAACGATTGGTTTGTTCCTCAGCTGCTTAACTCGACTCTCGAGTATCTTGACCGGTCTTTCTTCAAACGTCCCATCCTGCGTGACTTCGATCTCGCCGAAATCAATGATTTGACTGGGATATGGTATATATCTCCGTAACTGGGATACGTGGAACACGTTATGAACATGACACAATGACGGCGGCAATGCCAATCTGTATGCCAACTCCCCAACTCTCTCGAGGATTTCAAATGGTCCGATATATCTCAGACTTAGCTTTCCTTTCCTCCCGAAACAAAAGATTCCCCGAGTAGGAGAAACCTTCAAAAGTACGTGATCTCCAGTACTGAACTCCAATGGGCGACGGCGTACGTCTGCGTAAGATTTCTGGCGACTCTGGGCGGTCAACAGCCTTTCACGAATCAAGGCTATCTTCTCTCGAGTCTATATGATCAACTCTGGTTCTGTTCCGATCAAGTCTGACGAATCGTCCCAGCATAGTGGCGATCTGCATCTCCTTCCGTATAATGCCTCAAACGGTGCCATCTTAATAGAAGCATGCCAACTATTGTTGTAGGTAAATTCAATCAACGGTAGATGAACTTCCCAATCGTTTGACCAATCTAAGGCACAGGCCCTTAACATGTCTTCCACCGTTTGTATAGTTCTCTCAGATTGTCCGTCACCCGGGTGATAAGTCAGATCAAGTTCAATTCGGTCCCCTAGGCCTTATAAACTGCTTTCCAGAAGTGAGACACAAAACGGCCGTCTCGATCAGAAACAATGGTCTTCGGCGTACCATGCAATCGAACTGTCTCTGAAATAAATACTAGTGCCAACCTCTCTGGTCCCCACGTATCCTTAATGCCTAGAAAATGAGCTGATTTGGTTAAACGATCAACTATCACCCAAATCATGTTCATTCCTGTCCTGGTTTTCGGCATATTAGTGATAAAGTCCATCGATATGTCCTCCCACTTCTATTCAGGAATTGGGAGTGGCTTCAACATTCCGGCAGGCCGTTGATGCTCGATCTTAACCTGCTGACAAGTCAAGCATTTCGAAACATAGTCCACTACATCTTTCTTCATGTTGCCCCACCAAAAATTCTGCTTCAAGTCCTTATACATTTTACTGGTGCCCGGGTGGATAGAATAGGGCGAACTGTGAGCTTCCTTCATAATCGTCTGTTTCAGAACATCATCATCGGGAACACAGAGTCGGTTCTGAAATCTCAAAACTCCATCATCATGAATTATGAATCCGGAGGCCTTTCCTTTGATCACTTAATCATGTAACTGAATCATCAGAGGATCATCTGCCTGTCTAGATTTGATTCCTTCGGTTAATGATGAAGTTATCTCCATCACGCACAGTTGTCCTTGGACTCTTTGTAACCATACCTCAATTCCTTCACGAATCATCTCTCGTTGAAGGCTAAGTTGGGAGGTCAGCGTCTCCAGCATCTGAATAGAAACAGGCTTGCGGCTAAGTGCATCGGCCACTACATTTGCTTTGCCTGGATGATACAAAATCTCCAAGTCATAGTCCTTGATCAGCTCTAACCATCTTCTTTGCCGCATGTTCAACTCCTTCTGACTGAATATGTACTTGAGACTCTTATGATCCGTAAAGATCTGACAGTGAGTCTCGTACATATAATGCCTCCAGATCTTCAAAGCAAAAACCACTGCTGCTAGCTCCAAATCATGTGTTGGGTAATTTACTTCATAAGGTTTCAGCTGTCGTGACGCATAAGCGATCACCTTATCATTCTGCATCAATACGCACCCGAGTCCTTGGTTCGAAGCATCACTGTAAACTATAAATCCTCCAGTTCCCTGTGGAAGTGATAGAATCGGTGCCGTCGTCAATCTCTTCTTCAATTCATCAAAGCTAATCTGACACAACTCATTCCACTCAAACTTTTGAGTTTTATGCAGGAGTCGAGTAAGTGGGCGGGAAATTTTAGAAAATCCTTCCACGAATCGTCGATAATATCCAGCAAGTCCTAAGAAGCTTCGGACTTCTTTCACGTTCTTTGGAGGCTTCCAATCCATAATTGCTTTGATCTTCTGAGGATCTACTCGGACTCCTTTAGCTGACACCACATGGCCGAGGAACATTACTTCCTTTAGCCAGAATTCACACTTAGAAAGTTTGGCGTACAATTGCTCGTTTCTCAAAAGTTCCAATACAATCCGCAAATGCTGCGCATGTTCTTCCGGGCTCTTGGACTACACCAGAATGTCATCAATGAACACGACTACAAATTTATCCAAAAATTCAATGAACACACGGTTCATCAATTGCATAAATACAGCAGGTGCGTTAGTGAGACCAAACGGCATTACTACAAACTCATAATGTCCGTAGCGAGTTCTGAACGCTGATTTCGGAACATCAGATTCCTTAATCCTCAGCTGATGATATCCTGATCTCAGATCGATTTTAGAAAATACTGTTGCCCCTTGCAACTGGTCAAACAGATCATCAATCCGTGGCAACAGATACTTGTTCTTAATCGTCATCTTGTTCAGCTCTCGATAGTCAATACACAGTCGGAGCGATCCATCCTTCTTTCGGACAAAGAATCGGGCGCTCCTGTGGTGAGACGCTTGGCTGAATATAGCCTCTATCCAGTAACTCCTCCAGTTGCTTCTTCAGTTCGTACATCTCAGTAGGTGCCATATGATACGGCGCCTTAGAAATTGGTGTAGCTCCGGGTTCCAGCTCAATGGTAAATTCCACATCCCTTCGTGGAGGTAGTCCAGGTAACTCGTCAGGAAATACATCTGGAAACTCGTTCACAACAGGAATGGATGAAAGTTCCACAATTTCGTCTTCTTTCTTCATTTCATAACACCAGTACCCGATACAGCCCTGTTTTAATAATCTGACAGCTTTCATCGCCTTGATCAATTTTCCTGAGCTTCCTGGTTTCCACCCCTCGAACAATATTTCGGAACCATCATCATCGATCAGCGAGATATTCCTCCTTTGGTAGTTCACAATTGCTGCATATCGATTAAGCTAATCGTCTCCGAGTATCAGGTCGTCTCCTTGCATTTCTATCACGATCAGATTTGAGAGCCACTCTCTGCCTCCAAATGATACAGGGAAATTTCTAGTTTCTAAGTTCCCAACAATCCTCTCTCCACTCGGTAAACCAACAACATAAGGTTCACAAGTATGAAAACCAGAAATATTCAAATGATTTGCACAAGACAAAGATATGAAAGAATGTGTTGCTCCTGTATCGAATAAAACGCTAACTGGCTGGGAAAGGATCTGGACAGTACCTGATGCGACAGCAGCATCCTGATCGTCTGTCCTTCTCATCTCGTACAGACGTGGGGGAGCAGATCCAGCACTCGATGTCCCCTTTCGGTCCCATTGTCTTCTGCCTCGTCCACGGCCAAAATTCTGAGGCATCTGGACACTTTGCTGCGTCTCCATAGCTGCTTCCTTGATCTCATATGCCAACGCCTTATCCTGCTATTGACGGAGTGTGGTACATTCAAATCCGGACATGTACCTCTGGATTTCTGGTTTCATCCTCATATCGAAATGGATCATCATTTCTGCATCTGTTCTGACCAAATGTCGAACAAATGCCAGCTGTTGATTAAACGTCTTAATTGCCTGGGATACTGGCACATCAGAAGGCTGAGCGGAGAAAAACTCCCGAACTTTGGCTTCCCTCACAGGACGAGGGCAATACTGAGCTTCCATCATCAATCTAAACTCTGTCCAATCGGCATCATGGTCTACAGGCCGGATGGCTTCCCACCATTCGGACGCTTCCCCTATCAGAAAGTATTGAGCGATAGAGGCTCTCCGGTCGTGCAGGCGCTTAATTCCGCAAAGATTTTCTCCAGTTCTTTCAACCAATGGTCCTGTGGGAGTCTCGGAAATACCGTCGAATTTGGGTGGTTGCATCTTCGCCACCTCTTGCGCCACCGGTCACCTCGATTTCCCATGTCCGGGATCCCTTGTCGTCTTTCTCCCTGCCGTAGTCCCACCGCCACTTGCATTCGGTCCACGACACAGGCGGCCCAGTCATCTGGTTCACCACTTGATGAAGGATCTCTGCAAGCAGGATCTCGGTTTGTTATTAATAGATTGTTGCGGCTCGCCCGAGCTATGATCGCCCGATTAGAAGGCGACGCTTCCTTTCGGATTTCTTCGTCCGCGTCCACGACCGCGACCACGTCCATGTCCGCCTCTCAACATACTGTAAGCATAAATACTCAATATACAAGAAACAGCATCGTTCTAATATTCGAGTATAAACATACACAACATGTAAAGAACGAGATAGAGTTTAGGAACTTACAACCACCGTTCGCATGAAGACGTAGGCAGTGCAGTGATGTCATTCACGGCCGGTTACCTCAAAAGACATAAATGACCCCTATTTTAACCCAACGGCCAAGATATCCATAATCTTAGCTCCGATACCATATTCTGTAACACCCCCGATATATTCAGGAATATTACAGCGCCGTAAATCCTTTACATAAAGATTTACAAGGCTGAAGAATTGAACAGACATAAAAAGGTACTAACGAATGGAGATAACGGAATTAAGATAAAATAGTTCTTACCAAATACTGAAAGTACAATTGTTCAACAAGAACTCAATAATACATCACCAAATTCAAATCCATCGCAAATGACTTCGTACTCGACTACTTATTGAAATAATGAATAAACAACAGATAAATAACCCGGCTGGAACATCACTCTGCACCCTCGTCGTCATGCAGCTCCAGTGGTTGTTTTCCCGCTCTCCTGGATCCTGAACATAAACAAAATGTTCACCCCCGAAGGGGTTAGCACAACGATGCTAGTACAAGTACCACAACATATTATTCATATCTCACGAAGAATAATAACGTAAACGATAAAATACCAACGAATCTTCTCCTACGAGAAGCTCATAAATGACATACACAACTGATAATCACAACATGATATCATAACATACACATGGTAATTCCGTCGATCCAGCGTTCACTGCCTAGAACCCACGATGATCCCGTCAGACCAACCCGTGGTGGAAAAACCCGTCCGATGATCCAGCGCACGCTAGCATAGATCCCCCGATGATCCCGTCGGACCAACACGAGGTGGACATACTGTTAGGAGTATGCCCTCGAATGCCACTCAGAGGTTGTTGAGTGAGGGCATTGTACTTGTAATTATGTAAACCATTTATATAAGGCAAATGAATGTTTCTTTATTTACTGGTAGTTATTGGCATTCCTAACTCGTAAATAAATATATAGAAACTAGTCCGTGTATTTGAGAGCAAAACGTTCCACTTCTTATTGGATAAGGGGGTCGGCACTGGAAAGGTTTATAGCTCAAATACTTAATCGTTCGCAAGTCGATGAAACTTGGTAGGCGTTAAGTTTATGTAAAGACTTGTATGACGTGTTCTTTGACAAGGAGAGTGCCTGTCGAACACTAATGGTTAGTGGGAGCACACGTTATAGGTATGCTAATTAGATTAGTATACTCGAACCGACTCACCCTCGATTCGTCACACGGATTTCACTTCGGACAATCAATGACGGAATCGAAAGGTTGTGATAGGTATTCGTGAACCTTCGACTTGAGGATTTAGTAGGGATGTGCTTGTGACGTCAAGATTTTCATTAAAGTAGTTCGACCTCGTAAACCTAAGGCGGGGTCAACTCGGCGTGCATCTTGACGGCAAGTAGCGAGTCCTATCAATACCAAGATAGAATCCTTTCTCCCGTTAGTGAACGGGTTATATGTCCAATGCGGTTATCGCGATGAGATCATAAGTCTTTGGCCAAAGCATGGAGCTAGTCGTATTAGATACACGAGAGCTCGATGATCTCGATTTGCATTAACGCATGCATAGCGTCAAGTACGAGATAGGGTTTGACTAAGCTGTGACCCTATAACTTGATCGGGATATTTGAAAGAAGGGTTTATACGTATCTGGTATTCACGACAGAATGGTTCTTGAATGATCCCAATCATTCGTTCTCGGTCGAGTGATGTAGGCCACCAGTCGGCTAGGTGGTGCTACTACTCTTTGGTTCCTCCCATTCTTGCCGATCGAGACGGACCTACCGAGTCGCGCATTAGGATTGACGACGGAATGAATCAAGCTAATTCTCTCATTATGAATATTAGATATTGGATATCTAAATTTAGGACATTAGATGTCTAAATCGATTTATTGGATAAATTGATTTACGGCCTAATGAATTAAATATATCACTGGGTGATTAATTTAATTCATGGATATAATTATTTCTTGGAGAAATTAATTATGTTATAATGTATTTTATATGTTTAATTAATTAGATTAATTAATCGATATAAATACATCGATACGGAATAGGAGTTTATCTGTTTGGACTCGCGGGAGTCCGAAATGAACCGAACTTGTCCGATTTCTACATGGGCCAAACCCCACGCTTCCACCCACTTTCATATGGACCCATGTTCCATTCTTTAATGCTTGATCATTGAGGTAGTGGGGCTTTGATTCTCATAATTATGAGATGTGCATGTGGAGAGTTGAATAAATGAAGATGAAGACATCTCTCACTTGTAATTTTCCAAGCCTTTCCAACGTGAGATACATTGAGAGAGAGAGAAAGTGAGACTTTGAGTTCAAACGCTTATCTTCATCTTCTTCTTCAACTTGTTCTTGGTGATTCTTGGAGAAAAAAATCAAGAAATAAATGAGAGTTGTGAGTTATACACTTAGAGTGTGATAATCTCATATTGGAAGCTTCATCACTTAGCTCTAGCCGTATCCTTGGAGGATAGCAAGGTGATCGTCGTTCCGGTCGTTTCTCCGGCGCGTGGCAAGTAGAGACGCGGTACTTTCGGCATTGGATCGTTCAAGAGCTTGGGGAATAGCTCAAGAGAAGGTTACCATTTAATCAACGGACTTCGAGGGTTAGTTTCTTACGACTCTTGCTTTTTGTTTATATATTCGTATATACGTAGCTCGATCGATCCTCGTAGGGATTCGGATCGAATTAATTTTCGTTTTACCGCTTCCGCTGGGCCTTCGTTTTAGGCACCGAATCTCAACAGTGGTATCGGAGCGTAGGTCTTGCGATCGTATATACGATATTAGCATTTGGAATGCTCGATTAGATGGTGAATGATTTCGAATCATTTTAGTCATAATCGTGGTATATATTTTTACGTTCGTTGTAATTATATTTTTCGTAAGTTTATGTCTAAATATAAATCTTAATTTCTTGGAAAAATGATTTATATTGAAGATATGAATGTTGGAGAATATAGATATTGGATATCCGGTCGAAAAACTAGTCCCGAAATGCCGTTGGACGGTCCGGGAGGCGTCCGGAAGTTGGGAGCCGCGGCCCAGGGCTGGTGCAGCCGGCCTGGGCAGCCACTGTACTGTGGGCCGCGGCACAGTCTCCAGGGGCCGCGGCACAGGGCTGCTGGGCAGCCGGCCGGCAGCTGCCGAGCATGATCGGCCATGCCAGGCATGTCTGCTGGCATGCTGCCGGCAGTGACTCGGCCATGGCAGGCCAATTTCGCCCCGGCTCGATTTTTTCGTGTATTCTTGAAAATTAATCTCCCTCATGTTTAATTGGATTTAATATGATTAAAATGATTTATGGTATTTCATTTTATAAGGGAAATTTGATTAATTGGAATATTTATAGTCGACCGAATTATTTTGAACGTTATCATATTAGTGATTGTGTGAATCGATTGGATCGGTTTGTATTGTTGATTGGATCAATGTATCTCTACGCTTTCCGTTTATTTAGTATTTATTGAATGAATGCTTTTGAATGGGGATGTGGTTCGTGGACTTAGTTTTTGAATCGTTCGTTTTATTCGATTGGGTTGTAAAGGCCGTTTTGAGCCTATTTATTTTACTAGAAAAATTTGTATCTAGGATGCAATTTTCAATGTAAAATTTATATGTAATGACGAAGACCGGAGGAAGATCCATTTCGAGAAGACGAAGATTCAAGACGAAGACTTGTAATTAGATTACGGAGTTTTTGTTTTCTAGGAACGGTCCATGAACCACATGTTGGTAGCAACTAGGTTGTGAATGGTTGTTTCATATTGTATGAATGCCACAAACGCGCTTAAACGATTAATGTGCAAAGTGTAACGTTAATCGCGAAAATTCTCCCACAACAAAATATTAAGTTTATAAGGTTTCAAGGTATTCCTTCCCTCCATCGAGTTTTGAAATTGAAATCCAAACCGGATGTGCTATGCTTCCGAGTTATCGGGGTAGTCGTTCGGGGAGGACAGATAAATTACCGGGAGCGCATTGGATGCCTTCGGTTGGAGCAAATTTTATCCCTAGAAACCTGATAGGTTGCCGGATAAGATTCAATTGTGAAACCGATTTGCGTCGATGGTATAAACTTAACTTGTTCACGAACCATAGAAACCGTATAGGTTGAGGGGAGTGAACAAGGGGAAAAAGAAGATCGAATCATCCATTAGATGGGTTGGTGTTGGACACCACTTTATGAGAATTAATAGACTAGAAACACTCGGTTGCCCTCTATTAAGATTTATAAAGAACTCGATCACCACTATGAAGTAGAGCGACGATACTTAGGTTTTCACATGGGAGTGTGTTATTCGATAAAAATAGTGGGAGCCGGGTAACAAGAATAGAAAAGACCTTAATTCTATACTCAACATAATATAATGAGTCACTAATTAACTGCTATACTTAATGCATAAATCTCAATATGACAATGAATCCACTCAATTCTACTCGAAAAGAACACCTTAATGGGACCTAACTTTGTGGATTGGCTCGCAATCGATGATTGTCCTCGGTATAGAGGCACTGGGATACGTCTTGGAGACGGACATTCCGGCGCCTCCTATGCGGACTCGAGCCAATCAGAAGAGATTGAAAACCATGAAAAGTGGGTTAAGGATGACGTGAAAGTCCGTGCTTATATGATGGCTTCCATGTCTAATGAGCTTCAGAGAGCTCATGAGAAAATGACTTCGCTAGGCGATTCTATCTCACTTAACCGAGCTTTATGGTGAGCACGCAGAATCGCTAGATATGAGATATCCAAGCAAATCGCTCTGCAAGGATGAAGGAAGGTGAGAAGGTTGGGAACACGTCCTCAAAATGATATCCATGATCGAGAGATTGGAGGCTCTTGATTTTAAAATGGATACTTCTCTCCAAACCGACCTTATCCTACGGTCTCTCTCCTCGATTCCTTCTCACGGTTTGTTATGAACTTCAACCGCAATGAGATTGCATGTAACTTAGCCGGGCTAATGAACAACCGGTGACCGCTCGGTCTCGGATGAAGACCCGCGGATGAAGGAGTCTCGCACTTGTGATTTCTTCGGACTTCGGAAGTCTAAGAATAAGAAGAAAAAGACCAAGAAGCGGATGGACCACAAGCTAAGGACCTTAAGGGAAAGGGCAAGGCCCCGATGGTTCCAAAGAACAAGAAGAAGAAGGATACTTGTCTCAAGTGCGGTGGTGGCCACCTTTGGGCTATAGATCGTCCGATTCTTCATGGCACTTCGTCTGTAACTTTTAGTTTTGGAAACAAATTGTTCGCTCGTATTTTCTACTTCTGAATCTTTGGATTCTCGTGCTAGTTCTCATATTTGTACCGTGAATCGGGATCTGGAACAAAGTAGGAAGCTTGGAGCCGGAGAAGTTATGATCACGGTCGGAAGCGGGCATAGTGTCGAGGCGGCCAGCATAGGATCACTTCTTTTGGGTTTAGAATCGGGCTTTGTTTTGACTTTAGAAGATGTACTTGTTTTGCCCAAGGGGCACAAAAACATTGTATCCATTCCGGTCATGGACCGAAAAGGCTTTTCATTTTTCATTGGTGATGGTTCTGAAAATTTATTTTAAAAATAAACTAGTAGGTACTGCTACATTGTTGAATGGATTGTATCATCTAAATCTCGGAACAAAGTAGTTGTGAATACTATAACTAGAAAATGCGGTAGGGATGAAACCAATCAAGTTTTGAAATGGCATCTTAGACTTGGTCATGTTGGTCGGACCAAGGTTTACAAGATGGAAAAAGATGGACTTATGGGTCCATTGGGATCGGATCCCTTTCCTACTTGTGAATCTTGCCTTAAAGGCAAAATGACTAAGTCCCCTTCACGGGGACATTTCAAAGAGCCGATAAATCGGGATTAATCCATACCGATGTATGTGGTGCTTTGGAAGCGAGACGTGACGGATATCAATATTTCATTACGTTTACGAGATGATCATACTAGGTATGGTTATGTATACTTAATGAAACATAAATCCGAGGCCTTTGAGAAATTCCAGAATTCAAGGCCCTAGTCGAAACAAACTGGTAATCATATCAAAGCACTTCGGTCGGACCGAGGTGGGGAGTATATGAGTACGGAGTTTGACGAGTTCCTTAAGGAACATGGAATATTTTCACAACTAACACCTCCAGTACTCCTCGGTTAAATGGTGTGTCGAAGAAGGAACCGGACCTGTTGAACATGGTCCGTTCCATGCCGGGCTATCTTGACTTGCCGATTTACCCGTGGGGTATGCACTCGATCGCCGCGTATATCTTGAATGATGTCCTTCCAAATCCGTTCCTAAAACTCCACATGAGATGTGGGAAGGAAGGAAACCAAGTCTTAATCATATTAGGATTTGGGGATGTCCCGCTTATGTCAAGAAGACTAAGGTGGAAAAGTTGGAAGCTAGGTCTGCGAAGGGACGTTTCATTGGATTCCCGTGCAGGACGATGGGATATCTATTCTACATGCCCGAAGATCGAAGGATCATTGTTGCTTTACAAGCACACTTACTGGAAGATGAGTTCATTCAGGAAGGCGGAGCAGGTAGAAGTATTTCTTTAGAAGAATACAATGAAACTCCTCGAGAGACACCTGTGCAAGAAACTGGAACCGAACTTTCTGAAACACAAGTACAACCACCTCGTAGGTCTAGTAGGGTGTCTCATTTACCTGAGAGGTATGGGCTTGTGCACTTGGAGGAACTGGGTCTCCATGAGGTTCCAAGTGATAGCCAAGAGACCGACCCGACGACCTATGACCAAGCGATGGTGGATGTAGACTCCGCGAAATGGCGTGAAGCTATGGAAGCTGAGATAGACTCGATGCATGTCAATCAGGTCTGGACTCTAGTAGACCGCCCCAAGGGCATAGTGCCTATTGGGAACAAGTGGATCTACAAGAGAAAGACAGATGGTGATGGCAAGGTTGACGCCTATAAGGCCAGGCTTGTGGCAAAGGGTTATACCCAGAAGGAAGGGATCGATTACCACGATACCTTCTCGCCCGTAGCCATGATCAAGTCTATTCGCATGATGCTTGCTATAGCTGCCTACCACGATTATGAGATATGGCAAATGGACGTAAAGACGTCTTTCCTTAATGGATTCCTCGAGGAGGAAATCTATATGGAGCAGCCTAAATGCTTTGTGTCAAGTCGATATTCGAAAGTGTGCAAGCTTCGGCTCCATTTATGGACTGAAGCAAGCGTCGCGTAGTTGGAACCTTCATTTTGACGAGGCGGTCAAAGAGTTTGACTTCGTGCAAAATGAAGAGGAACCTTGTGTATATAAGAAAGTTAGTGGGAGCAAGATCGCATTCTTAGTACTATATGTAGATGACATTCTACTAATAGGAAATGATGTAGGAATGCTCAGTTATGTGAAAGCTTGGCTTTCGAGTAATTTCTCCATGAAAGACTTGGGAGAAGCAACCTATATTCTTGGTATTCGGCTCTAGGGATAGAGCGAAGAGAACAATAGGACTTTCCCAAGCCCTCTATATAGATAAGATCTTAAAGCGATTTAAGATGGATGATTCTAAAAGAGGGTTCCTACCGATGCAACATGGAATAAAACTCACCTTGAAGATGTGTCCTCAAAGTGAGGAACCACGCAAGGAAATGAGTAATATACCATATGCTTCGCCGTGGTAGCCTTATGTATGCTATGTTGTGTACAAGACTGACATCGCGCATCTTTGTAAGCGTGGTGAGTAGGTTTCGTGCAAACCAGTGTAGGGAACATTGGACTGTCAGTAAGAACGTTCTCAAGTACTTGAGAAGAACGAGAGATATGGTTCTTATGTATGGCGGTGGAGATTTGGATGTGGTGGGATTCACCGATTCGGACTTCCAAGGACCGAAGGACGACTCGATGTCCACTTACGCTACATATTTACTCTTAATGGAGGAGCAGATCTTGGCGTAGTGCCAAGCAAAGCGCGATCGCCGATTCCACTGTCAGCCGAGTATCAAGCGGCTCGGAGGCTTCCAAGGAAGGGTTACGGATTAAGAAGTTTCTAGGAGAACTTCAAATGATACCATGTCCGAGTCGCCTGTTACTGCATCATGCGACAACGACGGAGCTGTAGCACAGGCCAAGGAGCCGAGGTTTCACAACAGCACCAAACATATTGAGAGGAAGTATCATCTCGTAAGAGAATTTGTTCGCAAGGGATACATTGTGCTGCACAGAGTAGACTCGGTCGACAACGTCGCCGATCCACTGACCAAGCCACTTTATCAGACTAGCTTGGAGCGTCATCTAGAGAACATGGGTATTAGATACCATAGTGTGTGGCATTGAGTGCAAGTGGGAGATTGTTAGGAGTATGCCCTCGAATGCCACTCAGAGGTTGTTGAGTGAGGGCATTGTACTTGTAATTATGTAAACCATTTATATAAGGCAAATGAATGTTTCTTTATTTACTGGTAGTTATTGGCATTCCTAACTCGTAAATAAATATATAGAAACTAGTCCGTGTATTTGAGAGCAAAACGTTCCACTTCTTATTAGATAAGGGGGTCGGCACTGGAAAGGTTTATAGCTCAAATACTTAATCGTTCGCAAGTCGATGAAACTTGGTAGGCGTTAAGTTTATGTAAAGACTTGTATGACGTGTTCTTTGACAAGGAGAGTGCCTGTCGAACACTAATGGTTAGTGGGAGCACACGTTATAGGTATGCTAATTAGATTAGTATACTCGAACCGACTCACCCTCGATTCGTCACACGGATTTCACTCCGGGACAGTCAATGACGGAATCGAAAGGTTGTGATAGGTATTCGTGAACCTTCGACTTGAGGATTTAGTAGGGATGTGCTTGTGACGTCAAGATTTTCATTAGAGTAGTTCGACCCTGTAAACCGGAAGGCGGGGGTCAACCTCGACGTGCATCTTGACGGGCAAGTAGCAGGTCCTACTGAATACCAAGATAGAATTCTTTCTCCTGTTAGTGAACGGGTTATATGTCCTATCCGGTTATTGGCAGATGAGATCATAAGTCTTTGGCCAAAGCATTGGAGCTAGCTGTATTAGATACACGAGAGCTCGATGATCTCGATTTGCATTAACGCATGCATAGCGTCAAGTACAGATAGGGTTTGGCTGACCGTGACCCTATAACTTGATCGGGATATTTGAAAGAAGGGTTTATACGTATATCCGGTATTCACGAGAATGGTTCTTGAATGATCCCAATCATTCGTTCTCGATCGGAGTACAGTGTAGGCCACCAGTGGCTAGGTGGTGCTACTACTCTTTGGTTCCTCCCATTCCGATCGAGACGGACCTACCGAGTCGCGCATTAGGATTGACGACGGAATGAATCAAGCTAATTCTCTCATTATGAATATTAGATATTGGATATCTAAATTTAGGACATTAGATGTCTAAATCGATTTATTGGATAAATTGATTTACGGCCTAATGAATTAAATATATCACTGGGTGATTAATTTAATTCATGGATATAATTATTTCTTGGAGAAATTAATTATGTTATAATGTATTTTATATGTTTAATTAATTAGATTAATTAATCGATATAAATACATCGATACGGAATAGGAGTTTATCTGTTTGGACTCGCGGGAGTCCGAAATGAACCGAACTTGTCCGATTTCTACATGGGCCAAACCCCACACTTCCACCCACTTTCATATGGACCCATGTTCCATTCTTTAATGCTTGATCATTGAGGTAGTGGGGCTTTGATTCTCATAATTATGAGATGTGCATGTGGAGAGTTGAATAAATGAAGATGAAGACATCTCTCACTTGTAATTTTCCAAGCCTTTCCAACGTGAGATACATTGAGAGAGAGAGAAAGTGAGACTTTGAGTTCAAACACTTATCTTCATCTTCTTCTGCAACTTGTTCTTGGTGATTCTTGGAGAGAAAAATCAAGAAATAAATGAGAGTTGTGAGTTATACACTTAGAGTGTGATAATCTCATATTGGAAGCTTCATCACTTAGCTCTAGCCGTATCCTCGGAGGATAGCAAGGTGATCGTCGTTCCGGTCGTTTCTCCGGCGCATGGCAAGTAGAGACGCGGTACTTTCGGCGTTGGATCGTTCAAGAGCTTGGGGAATAGCTCAAGAGAAGGTTACCATTTAATCAACGGACTTCGAGGGTTAGTTTCTTACGATTCTTGCTTTTCGTTTATATATTCGTATATACGTAGCTCGATCGATCCTCGTAGGGATTCGGATCGAATTAATTTTCGTTTTACCGCTTCCGCTGGGCCTTCGTTTTAGGCACCGAATCTCAACACATACAACAACGACATACATGCATGACAATAAGTATAACATCAATACATAAAACAATTAAAGTACTTGCCTCGATTTGAAGACAAGAACAACACTTCCACGAAAATGAACACTCGAAGGTTGTCCTCCTCAATCAATCACGTAACGAGACCAAACCTTAACAAAAGAAATGATATAGGATTTATCTCACGTCGTACGAATGTTTAACAATTCGGTTTACGGCCAAAAGTTCATAAAATGCAATCTGCCTGAACTGCTTAGCGCACGCTAAGTGCTCTGTGTAGCGTGCGTTAAGTCTGCTCGATAGCGCACGCAAACAACAAAGCCTAGCGTACGCTAACTATGCATGGTCAGTACTTCAGTGACCAGCCGACTGACTCGTCTGATGGTCTAGCGTGCGTTACGTACGTAGCGTACGCTAACTCGTGCTCGATAGCGCACGTTAATATTCATAGCATAGCGTGCGCTATCTGTGCATGGCAGTTTACTGCTTAGCAGTAAACTGTTCTCATCATGATCAAAACAATGAAATATTCCGTGATAATTCATGTTACCTCCATGAATATCATGTACATACGATTATGAATGATCTTATGGATAACAACAACTTCGGATTCAAGGATATGCATACCAACATAAAACCATATTCCATTTCGACTACAAATCTTCATACGACAATATGAAAGGCTTAACGGTTGATATCAACACCTTTATATCAATCAATATTATCATGCTGAAGTTATTAAACGTTCCATCTATACTAGATAAATCTTTACATGATCAATCCTTTAGATTTATCTAACAATAATGATGTTAAAGTCAAGTCCAAGATTGCTATGAAGTCATCTACTAGATTCGGATTACCAATGATAGAAGCTTCCTTTACTTGATCGATGAAATAAGATTCGAATCATGATGATCATAATCAAGGTACTTAAGGCTTATTCATCTCAATATTCCAAACATGATGTACTTTAGATAATTCACTAATGAAAATCAATATCTCATTACTATGATCATCCAATTCTTTAGAATCCAACTCTAATTCTGGAGATAGGTTGAACATACCTTAATATGATGAAAATCACTGAACCGTAAGATAGAATCCGACTCCGGTTGGTTGTATGCCACTCCAAGGTGCTATTCCACTTCAATGAATACTCCCAAGTGATAACCAATATACAAACACCAACAAGATGTGTTCTAAGTGTGTAGGAGGATTATTTCAGCTCTCTGAACTCTCAAGGATGAAGAATGGGCGAAAGAAATGAAAGCCAAAACGGTTGTTGTCCTATTTATAATATTCTGCATTTTATCAAGTTAGCGCACGCTACTAAGCATTCCTTAGCGTGCGCTAATAATGGTTGACTTCAGAATTGTCCGGGCTCGTCCGCGGGAATCTTATCCGGACCCATGTCCCGGCTGGCGCATGTGCTAGCCGTCCCGCTCAATAATTGAGTTCCTAGCGCACCCAACTCCTACCTGCATAGCGTGCGCTAATAGTAGCCCGATAGCGCGCGTTAAGATACATTCTTAGCGTGCGTTATCACGAGTTTGCATGAGAAATTTTGCATGCTTCTATACTTATGTACAATGATATCAATGCAAGAAATATCATACTCCAATAATCATAACCACCAATCCGAATAATACAGAGTTTGAATACAGATGAAATACATCGTAATAAATCCGGATATTACAGGGAAGTGCTTTTTGTTACATTTGGATTTTTTGAGGATTCCTGGTTATTGTTATTTGTGGAATGTGAATTGTATGGCTCGTATTTTTGCACTTGTATTTGCACTTGCAAAACAGTGGAGTTTTGCTAACCCCCGAGTATTCGGGGGGTGGATGTCTATTTTTGCATTCAGGTTTTGGAGCATAACACAGGGTCGGCACGAAGGATGATGAAAGATGAACGTAACTAATCACATGAGGATCCGTTGATGTCGTATTGGTTTAGTTGTATTTTCTTTTCCGCTGCAGTATCTTTTCCCCGTTGTATGGGAGTTTATTGTATTTTGACTCCTGCGTGGGTATGTGTTTGTAATTGAGTTGTATATTTTTATTGAAAGACCAAATCGGTCTACTGAGTCATTTTAGCCTTGAAGGCATTGTCGAGATGTCAAATGTTGTTACCAGCCTGGTAGATCCTCGAGGAGAGGGTCTACGGCGTGTAATATCCCTGAGTGGATTGGGGGTGTTACAATGCTAAGGGCGCTGGATCATTGGAATACCCTTGTTGTGTTAATGGAATCTTTTGGATTCGCATTGTCGGATTCCGGTAGCGGAAGTCCGTGTGGTGTATCTTGTTATGTATTGTTGATGCATATTTGATTCGTTTAAATGATACTTGTACTAGCATCGTTTTGCTAACCCCTTCGGGGGTAGACATTTGTTTTGATGTTCAGGTAGCCGATGAGCAGGGAAACAGCCACAGTACCGACGTGACGACGAAGGGGTTCAGTGATGTTTGTTGTTGTTGGTGATTTGTTTTCTTGGTTTGATTTCAGTACTCGAGTACGCGTGTCTTATTAATATCATTTCGATATGGTTGTATTAATTACTCGTTGAACCAGTTGAATGGTTTTGTAAACTTGAAGTTCTGCAGTATTGATGTCTTATATTTACATTTCTTTTAAATTAGCCTTGTAAATTCTTACTTAAAGGGTTTACGGCGCTGTAATTATTCCGAATATCTCAGGGTGTTACATTTTTCGAGTTCGGTTCTATTCTTGTGAACCTTGTTCAGGAGTGACATCATTTGGTTCTATTAGTTCTTTTTTTTACGAAGTGGATTGGATTTGGAACTCTTGTGTTTTCGACTTTGTCGACTCATTATGTTTGTTGACATTTCTGAGCTTGTCTTGCCCCTTGCTTTTGTTGATCGAACAAGTGTGGTATTGTTTCGGAATAACTCGTTTGTCTTCGTGACTTTTCAATCGCTATTCCCTTTCCGGTGGATCTTATGGGAATGCATGTCTTGTAGTTCTCACCAGATCATCCTGTGAGCTGTTGTTTGAATTTTATTATCCTTCGTGTTTCAGACATGATTGTTCGATTTTTGTTGTCTCGGTCGTTTGTTTGTTCGGTTTTTGTCCTCGTTTCGTGATTGTTGAGCATTCAGGCTCCTTCCTAATTTCCCTAAGTTCGGGAAATTAGTCTCGTTTTCGATCTTCCAACCCTTGGGCGGTGGAATTCCGTATTTGTTCAGCGATTGGCTCGCGTTTTGATTGATGTACCATTGGGTTGGTCAATCGTATTGATTTTCGTTCATTGTGTTTTGTGATTGTTCGGATAATTGACTTGATTGTATTATCCGTTTGATGAGGCTTGTCATTTGTTGGTTTTATTATATTCCTAACGGCGACGTTGTGTTGGTCGCCGTGGAGCGTGTTTTCACGCCGTATTCCTCTTTGCGTTTCTTGCAGCATTTCGCCGTCGGGCACGATTTTTCGGTTTTTGCGTATCTCGTCGAGTTTTCCTGGCAGGGGGATATTGCTTCTCCCTACTTATTTTAAGTTTCGGGACGAAATTTCTTTTAAAGAGGGTAGAATGTAATATCCGCAATTTTCGATTTTCGGTAAATTTCTTTTTTCGGCCGGAGTCTGTTTTGACGACTCGCTCATGACCGTTTCGTCATTTTGAGAATGATTAATTCTGCACTTTTTGTCATCCGATTTCGTTTCGGTATCGTTTTGTTGAGTTCCGAGCTTTTTAGCGACTTTTCCGCACTTGAGTTCGATTCTTGCGAATCTCGTCCGAAACTGTTGTTTCGAGTTTCTCGTAAGTTCATTTAATGTTATTATTCATGTTGCGAGCTTTGGTTTGGTGTTTCAATCGCGTATCGTGATTTTCGGACGTTTTGGGCCATTTTCGTAATTTCCCAAAGTTTTGGGTAATTACTTCCGTTGTCGAATTCCGAGCCTTCGGGTGGTCGGAATTGTGTGTTCTCTTAGCTCTTAGATTCGTCTTTGCGACTACGTCGTAACCGTATCATCGATTCGTATTCAGGTTCGGGTTTCGGGATCGTTCGGGCCGTCGGAGTTGGCCCCGACCGAGTCATGGCCGGGCAATCTGTGAAGAGATAAATTCACCACTAGAAGGGGGGGTTGAATAGTGGTGATGCGGAATACCGAAATTTCTTGCGAGTAAAAGGAAAATAGTGCGGAATTTAAAGACTCAAGAATTTATAGAGGTTCGACAACTTGCCTATGTCCTCTCTCCGACTTACTTTTTCTATTGGCTTAAGAAAAACCACAACCTTAACTCGTCTTCTATCGGTCCGAGTTCACAACCGTTACAATCCGCTTGTCTTCTATCGGTCCAAGCTCAACCTTTCCCTCAATATAAATGATTGTTTATCTAGTGTTCTATAGGAACTAGATAATCCTCACTATACGAATATGGGAGTATAATCCTAACAATGCCGGATCAAAGATCCTAATAACACCGGATTAGTGACTCTTGATTCGTTTCTTTTTCGCTCAAGTGTAAGTGATGAAACACTTACAACCAAATGAAAGAGTACAAAGAATAGTAGATATTACAATTGAAATCGCTCTTGTATCTTTCTTTTCTCACAACTTGTAATGCAATAAAATATATAAATCTGAGCTCAAGAATGCTTTGATTGCTTGTATGCTTGTATGCTTGAATGCTTGAAGTTGTGTGTTTGATACCCAAGTCCTTCGGGTATTTATAGGTGTGTGAGAGCCTTCAAATCTTGAAAAACATATTATTAGCGTGCGCTAATAGTGCCTTGTAACGTGCGCTAACGGATTTTGACTTGAAATCTCTGAACGGTCACAAAGACTGTTGCAACGGTAAAATACCATGTCTAGCGTGCGCTAGTAATGCAATGGTAGCGTGCGCTAACGCCTGGTCAACTGGTCTTCGATCTTGACTTTGACAATATCCGATTTTCTCTCCAACGACTCTTTATCCAACGGCTAAATTTATGATTAGTGTGCGCTAGCAAGTATGCATAGCGTGCGCTAGCATTAATTAAATCCAACTTTTCCAGATTTTCCGGATCTGCATTGACTCTTGCTTCCAACGGTTGAAATTCAAACGGTAAACTGCAGATTCCATTTAGCGTGCGCTAATACCTTTCCCTTAGCGTGCGCTACTGAGTTATTTCATTAATGTACGTTACCTTGTGTAGCGTACGTAAGAGCCTTGACGAAGTGAGTCCAGTAGCTACTGGACTACTAACCATAATTTTGGTAGCGTGCGCTAGAGATGATAAGTAGCGTGCGCTATGTCCTCACTTTAGCGTACATAAGAATATATGTGTAGCGTGCGCAACGTCCAATTCTGATTTCCTTCCAGACTTCACTGACCTCTGGAGACTTGCGATAGCGTGCGTTATATTTGTTGTATAGCGTGCGCTAACTGTAGGTTCTTAGCGTGCGCTATCTTTGAATAGCTTGCGTGCACTATCGATCAGGCGACTTTAGTAGGCTGCAGCTGACTTGACTGGTCTGTATATGAATGTCCCGATAGCGTGCGCTACGATATGATGAGTAGCGTGCGTTAGTTATATTTTGCTCCTTCAAAATATTATCGAGCCGAGATTGATCCAATTAAATGTTTTGTATGAAACCATCATCAAAATACATTTTGTGTCAACAATCTCCCCCTTTTTGATGATGTCAAAACATTTAATTAATACCTGCAAAAACATTTTGAAATAATTCGAATCAAGGTAAACTTGTTCGATATATTAGTAAATTTTCGTTTTTGGAGTATTCTCCCCCTTTTTGACATAAACAAAAAGGAACTCCTCCTGAATTGTTGCATTATTAATAAATATCAACGAAAGTTTGCCATTATTCAAGGTGCAATCAACAATACTAGTAAACAACAGTAACAATACTTGTAAATATCAAATACTTGTACATAACAAATGCCAAATGAAGAAATGCGAATTTCAATAAGATAAAATGCAGTGAATACAACGAGCTTTCATGGCAAACGACATTTAGATTGTTCGAAGACAAGTTTCTACATCAGACATCAGAGATCATCAAATCTAAGGATCGGAGGAAGACGAAGGGAAAGGGAACGAGGGGTGTGTGTAACGTATGAACTCGGATATCAGCCCACGAACTTCCCGGACTTCTGAGCGCACTTCCCGGACTTCTGAACGCAGAGCCCGAACATCCTCTCGTATCTCAGTGTGTGAGGTCTCGATGCCCCGCATCCGAGCACAGAGATCACTTTCCTCCTCTTCCGTCACCACATCTCTCATCGGGCGTTTTCCTTTCGTTCTTGGATGACGAACAAAAGACTTGGACTGCAGCTCCTTAAGCGTGTGGGGTCCTCGGTGCATGACTTGCTCAGTCGGTGTAGGCATCCGTGTGCCTTTCGGCACTTGGTCGTCATCTCGGAGATATGGAAACAAAACCCAACCTCGATTGAAGGTCTCGACATAGTGCATGGCCTTGAGGGTTATGTCACTTATCTCGTGTCCCTGAGACACCGGAACGTGAGCGTCATTGGACAAATCAACACTGAAATGACGAAAAATCACCATAAGGATTGACCCGTATGGCAGTCCAGACTTCCTGGTTCTCGACATATAGTTCTTTGACCGAAAGGACTCCCCTTTAGCCTTCATCCAACTTAACACAATCCCAGTGAAATCTACTCGATCATCCTTGACTTCAGATACGACATTCTTATCAACACCAACTAGCTTATGTTGGGTGTTGACCTTTGGCATTAGGCATTTCGTTAAAGCGGCCAACAGCAACCGAATGTGTATACCGAAATCATTGTTTTCGAAAACGTCATCCGTGACTTCGATGACTGTTTTCGAACACAGAAAATTAGCAATCTCTCCCTCTGACACCGCAGATTCCTCATCAAGGATTTTACCACAACAATCAAATCCTTCCTTCGACAACCCAAACAATTCGTGAAGGATTTCCGTCGAAACCTTCACCATAGTCCCGTTCACGAGGCTTTCGAGCACGAAACCTCTATTACCACTTTCACCAAGATGTAAATTCGCATAGAATTGACGAACACACTCAGGGTACACAATTTCCTTGCACTCGACAAAACGTGCAATACCCAAAGCTTCAAAAAAATCGCGAATGCTTACCTTGACCCGTTCAAGGCTACTGAAGTTGAAATAGTAGCAATCGGTCAAGGTTTCTTGCGGAAGAACATCGAAGAAAATTTTCGACGCAATGAAGGAGACGAATCGATTGCTGTCGAAATTATTGTTGCGAGGACGTTTATAGTTCTTCTCCATAGCCTTGCGATTTTTTCTAGACATAATGAAGGAAAGACGAAGAGAATCGAAGATTTTGAGGGAGAAGCTCGCAGATTGGATCGGATGTGTGTCTAGGGTTTTGCAAGAGAGAAGTCGATTGCGTACGTTAGGGATGAGATGTGTTTTAGGGTTGTACGGAAATATATATATATAGTCAGCAAACTTTAAGTTAGCGTACGCTAGGATTGTAGAGTTAGCGTACGTTAGGCGAAAAAGAAGGGCTTACTGGACTGTCCAGTGGAATTCGAAAAACTGTAATTAGCGTACGCAAGAAGGTAGAGTTTAGCGTACGCTATCGAATGCAGATTTTAGCGCGCGTTAAGAATATGAAGCTAGCGCGCGCTAGTGAGTGATCTGAATCAACGATTTTGATGTTTTGAGTAGAAGCTTATTTCAAAAGTTGTCTACATGTCCCATGCCAAGTTGTAAACGAATGGAGTTAAAAGATTCTTCGGGAAGAGGGTTTGTAAAGATGTCAGCAAGTTGATCCTTCATCCCGACAAAAATTAAACATATATCTTTCTTTTGAACATGATCACGTAAAAAATGATGTCTAATATCTATATGTTTGGTTCTACTGTGCAAAACAGGATTTTTGCTCAAATTAATAGCACTAGTGTTATCACATAAGATAGGCGTATTTTTAAAATGAATGCCGTAGTCGCGTAGTTGATTTTTAATCCATAGCACTTGAGCACAGGCGCTCCCTGCAGCGACATATTCGGCCTCAGCTGTAGACAATGCTACGCTGGTTTGCTTTTTACTTCCCCAAGATATTAAACAAGATCCAACAAAATGACATGTACCACTAGTACTCTTTTTGTCAATTTTGCATCCGCCGAAATCGGCGTCACTATAGGCAATTAAATTAAAGTCCAAGCAAGAAGGATACCATAGACCTAGTCCAATAGTTCCTTTTAAATAGCGAAAAATGCGTTTACAAGCAATTAAATGTGATTCCTTGGGATTAGCTTGGAATCGAGCACATAGACATGTAGCAAATATTATATCTGGCCTAGATGCAGTCAAATATAGCAAAGATCCGATCATAGCTCGATATAATTTTTGATCTACGGATTTGCCATTTTCATCTTTCTCAAGCTTTAATGATGACGACATTGGTGTAGATATCACCTTGCTATTTTCCATGTTGAATTTCTTGAGGAGGTCGTTTGAGTACTTTGTTTGATGGATAAAAATTCCATCTTCGCATTGTTTGATTTGAAGCCCGAGGAAGAACGTTAATTCTCCCATCATACTCATTTCGAATTCTCCTTTCATAAGATTAGAAAAATCTTGGCACAAGGATTCATTAGTAGCTCCAAAAACAATGTCATCAACGTAAATTTGGCAAACAAGTATATCATCATTTAGTACTTTAACAAACAAGGTATTATCGACTTTGCCTCTTTTATAGTCATTTGCTATTAAAAATTGACTTAAACGATCATACCATGCTCGGGGTGCTTGCTTCAACCCGTAGAGTGCCTTGTTGAGCATGTAGACATGATTTGGAAAATGATGGTCTTCAAAACCGGGAGGTTGCTTGACGTAGACTTCTTCTTGAATGAAACCATTCAAGAATGCACTTGTGACATCCATTTGAAATAGTTTTATCTTCTTATGAGCGGCAAATGCACAAAGCAAGCGAATGGCTTCGAGTCGAGCCACGGGAGCAAAACTTTCTTCGTAATCAAGACCTTCTTCTTGATTAGATCCTTGAGCGACCAAACGAGATTTATTTCGAATAGGATAGCCGTCTTCGTCACTCTTGATTTTATGCACCCATTTAGTTCCGATAATTGTTTTATCTTTAGGCGCGGGAACTAAATTCCATACATTATTGTGCTTGAATTGCACAAGCTCCTCTTGCATTGCCATCACCCAACTTTCATCATCGAGAGCTTCGGATATATTTTTGGGAACTATTTCGGATACAAAAGCACAATGAGCCATAAATTCGGTGGTCCTCCTTCGGGTTTGAACACCGTCTTCAATGTTTCCGATCACGAGATCCTTCGGATGGTCCTTGATGTGCCTCCAATCTTTCGGTAAATCAACGATTATGTTTGTTTCGATTTCCGAAATTTTCTTCACTTCGGGTGAGGGATCCGGAAAGGTACCTGCATCATCAAAATATTCTACCTTTCTCGGGGGTGAAATCATATCATTGAATTTAACGTGTATGGACTCTTCAACTTTATTTGTTCTAATATTATACACACGATATGCTTTGCTATTAGTACAATAACCAAGAAATATTCCGGAGTCGGATTTGGCATCAAACTTGCCCAAGTTATCCTTGCCATTGTTCAAAATAAATACATTGCAACCAAAGGGATGAAAATAAGCAATATTGGGCTTTTTGCCCTTCCATAATTCATACGGGGTCTTAAGATGAGTTCTACGGACGTGAACTCGGTTAATCACATAGCATGCCGTAAAAATTGCTTTGGCCCAAAAGTATCGTAGAAGAGAGTATTCATTTAACATTGTCCTCGACATTTCTTCCAAAGATCTGTTTTTCCTTTCAACAACTCCATTTTGTTGAGGCATTCTAGGAGCCGAAAAATTGTGATTAATACCGTATTTATCACATAAAAGTTCAAACGGGGTGCAATCAAATTCACCTCCGTGGTCGGTGCGAATAGAAATTATGGAGAGGTTTTTCTCGTTTGATACCAAACGACACCATTTAGAAAACTCGGAAAATGCATCATCTTTATGAGCTAAAAATCTAACCCAAGTAAATCGAGAGAAATCATCAACAATAACCAAAGTATAAAGTTTACCATTTAAACTAACATGTCTAGATGGTCCAATCAAATCCATATGTACGAGTTCAAGAACTCGACTAGTGGAAACCTCGAATTTTGGTTTAAACGATTCTCGAGTATGTTTCCCTTTAATGCATGATTCACACAAATGTTTTCTATCGAATTTGAGTTTGGGCAATCCACGAACAAGGTCGTGTCTAGATAAAATAGAAATAATAGGTAGAGAAGTATGCCCCAATTTTCGATGCCATAAATATGCATTGTCATCCAAGGTAATAAGGCATTTTTCATTGAAAGAACTTTTATCATTAAGATCAACAATATAGATATTTCCACATCTCAAACCAATGAATGCAATTTTATTATTTCTAAATGCCGTGCAATGCGTTTGCTCAAATAGAATTTTAAAGCCTTCATCACAAAGTTGCGAAACGCTAAGGAGATTATGATGTAAACCTTCAACAAATAGTACTTTGTTGATAGAAGGAGAAGGTTCCTTACCGACTTTGCCGATTCCTTTGATTTTTCCCTTTTGATTATCTCCAAAGGTCACATGTCCTTGATCTTGATATTCGAGGTCTTCAAATAAGTCCTCGGAACCGCACATGTGCCTTGAGCATCCCCTATCAATGTACCACTTGTTTTTCCTTGGTGCCGGTACCTACAAAAGTAGAATTTCTCGGTTGTTTCGGTACCCAAGCCCGTTTGGGTCCTCCAAAGTTAACTATGCTTATAGCATTCGGGACAATCGTCCCTTTCGGAACCCATATTTTCTTAACTTTGATAGTTCTTAACTTTGAATGGGTATTAACATTGTGAACTCGTTTGAACGGATCTTTTGGGTTCTCGGTTTCGGTTTTCTTTATTTTGTCAAGGTTAATAAGGGATTGTTCCCGTTTAAAAGGGTCGAAACCAAGACCGTGTTTGAGCAAGGGCGATTTTTGAATAGATAGGAGCCTTTCGAATTTCGTTTAGAGTAAATTTGTTCAAAATATATTTTAGCTCCTTTTGAGTTTTTGTTAATTCAATTTTCAAAACATTTTCTTTTTCAAGACATGAAGTATGGTCGGTCTCAATAGTTTTGCCCTTGTTTTGAAGCGAGGAGTTTTCGAGTTCTAGAGATTTTATTTTTCTCTTTAAAGATATATTTAACTTGACCATCTCGTCATACTCCGTATTTAACGATTCAAACGCACTCAACAACTCATCATCTTGATGAACTTCTTGTGAATCACAAAAATCAAAAGAGTCATATTCATCATCATTGAGTTTAGAGCTTACCTCGATATTGCTTTCGGAGTCGAGGGCCATGAATGCAAGATTTCCGTCTAGATATCTTTCAATCTCCTCCTCGTCATCACTCCAAGAAGCGATTAGAACCTCCTTCTTTTTGAATCTTTCCATTTGTGGTTTTGAAGAGGATCCTCGGCATTCTTTGGCATAATGACCGGCTTGACCACATTTTCGACAATTATTGTCGAACTTCTTGATAGGAGTGTAGCCACTCTTCTTTTGCTCCGATTTGCCATCCCGACCAAGAAAACTTCGCCTCTTTTGAATTAGGTTTTTGTACCTTCTAAAGTTTTTGGCATAAAGAGCGAGTTCCTCGTCGTCTTCATCTTCGGCAACATCTTCCTCAACGTCGCTATCAACATTGAATGCGACTACTCTTTCCCGAGGCTTTGGTTTTGTGCCTCTAGACTTGAGAACGATCTCATAGTTGATGAGTGACCCGATGAGGGCACTAAATTCGAGCTTGTTGAGATCCTTAGATTCCATGATCGCGGTGACCGTGGCATCCCATTCTCGTGGCAATGATCGAAGAATTTTCTTAGCTTTGTCATTTGCTCGATATAGGCTTTCCGAAAGATGCAAGACCGTTTGTTATAGCCGAAAATCGATCCAACATATTTGTGATCGTTTCCTCGTCTTTCATGGAAAATAATTCGTAGTCATGGAGTAACATATTAATTTTGGTCTCCTTGACTTGGGTGGTTCCCTCGTGAGTGACTTGAGAATTTCCCAAATTTCTTTTGCACTTTCATAGGATGATATCCTATTGAGTTCTTCGGGATTGAGAGCACAATAGAGGAGTTGAGTAGCTCGTGAGTTGACATGCGTGTTTCTCCAATCCTCATCGTTGAATTCTTCGATCTTTTTCAACGATCCATCTTCTTTCTTAGCAAGTTTAGGACCGAGAGCAATAACTTTCCAGATTTCAATATCGTAGGCTTGAACGAAGATCGCCATCTTCTTTTTCCACGTCATGAAATTGGAACCGTCGAAGAAAGGAGGACGGTTGAGAGCATTTCCTTCAATTTGGACAAGAAGTGCCATTTGCGGATCTTTTTCTCTTAGGTGGTTAAACCTTTAAAAAGAGACCCGCTCTGATACCAACTGAAGAGATAAATTCACCACTAGAAGGGGGGGTTGAATAGTGGTGATGCGGAATACCGAAATTTCTTGCGAGTAAAAGGAAAATAGTGCGGAATTTAAAGACTCAAGAATTTATAGAGGTTCGGCAACTTGCCTACGTCCTCTCTCCGACTTACTTTTTCTATTGGCTTAAGAAAAACCACAACCTTAACTCGTCTTCTATCGGTCCGAGTTCACAACCGTTACAATCCGCTTGTCTTCTATCGGTCCAAGCTCAACCTTTCCCTCAATATAAATGATTGTTTATCTAGTGTTCTATAGGAACTAGATAATCCTCACTATACGAATATGGGAGTATAATCCTAACAATGCCGGATCAAAGATCCTAATAACCCCGGATTAGTGACTCTTGATTCGTTTCTTTTTCGCTCAAGTGTAAGTGATGCAACACTTACAACCAAATGAAAGAGTACAAAGAATAGTAGATATTACAATTGAAATCGCTCTTGTATCTTTCTTTTCTCACAACTTGTAATGCAATAAAATATATAAATCTGAGCTCAAGAATGCTTTGATTGCTTGTATGCTTGTATGCTTGAATGCTTGAAGTTGTGTGTTTGATACCCAAGTCCTTCGGGTATTTATAGGTGTGAGAAAGCCTTAAAATCTTGAAAAACATACTATTAGCGTGCGCTAATAGTGCCTTGTAACGTGCGCTAACGGATTTTGACTTGAAATCTCTGAACGGTCACAAAGACTGTTGCAACGGTAAAATACCATGTCTAGCGTGCGCTAGTAATGCAATGGTAGCGTGCGCTAACGCTGGTCAATCGGTCTTGATCTTGACTTTGACAATATCCGATTTTCTCTCCACGACTCTTTATCCAGCTAAATTTATGATTAGCGTGCGCTGCAGTATGCATAGCGTGCGCTAGCATTAATTAAATCAACTTTTCCAGATTTTCCGGATGCATTGACTCTTGCTTCCAACGGTTGAAATTCAAACGGTGGCTAGATTCCATTTAGCGTGCGCTAATACCTTTCCCTTAGCGTGCGCTACTGAGTTATTTCATTAACGTACGTTACCTTGTGTAGCGTACGTAAGAGCCTTGACGAAGTGAGTCCAGTAGCTACTGGACTACTAACCATAATTTTGGTAGCGTGCGCTAGAGATGATAAGTAACGTGCGCTATGTCCTCACTTTAGCGTACGTAAGAATATATGTGTAGCGTGCGCAACGTCGGTCCCGATTTCCTTCCAGACTTCACTGACCTCTAGAGACTTGCGATAGCGTGCGTTATATTTGTTGTATAGCGTGCGCTAACTGTAGGTTCTTAGCGTGCGCTATCTTTGAATAGCTTGCGTGCGCTATCGATCAGGCGACTTTAGTAGGCTGCAGCTGACTTGACTGGTCTGTATATGAATGTCCCGATAGCGTGCGCTACGATATGATGAGTAGCGTGCGTTAGTTATATTTTGCTCCTTCAAAATATTATCGAGCCGAGATTGATCCAATTAAATGTTTTGTATGAAACCATCATCAAAATACATTTTGTGTCAACAATCTGGGCCCAAGACGGCACTGGCCGAGTCACGGCCGGTAGTGCTCGGCAGCTTCTGGCCGAGCAGGCCGTACCGTGGGGCCGCGGCACATGTCGGCAGGGCCGCGGCACACTCTGTGGCATTTTTCGGCCAAACCGACTGTACCGGGTGCCGCGGCAAACGCCGGCCGGGCCGCGGAACACTGCCGACCACTGGGAGCCATTTTTGGGCCTGTGCCGCGGCACACTCCCGCTGGGCCGTGGCAAACTGTGCAGCCTATTTATGGCCCTGCAGACGGGTTTTTGGCCATTTTTCTCCTCCTTCTCCTTCTCTTCCGCGGCTAAGGGTATGCTCATCCTGGAGCCATGTTGTTTGACAACAAATCCTCGAAGTTATTGAGGTTATATCATCAATAAATCATCCTATATCGTCCTTTGATCCAGCGAATCAAGGTAATTAGAACCCTAGTTTCTTGAATTTTGGGGTTTTTGCGTTTTTGTCCGATTCGTTCCGTATTATTGATTAATTCATGATGGGTATGATTAATCTTGGTAGTATTCTTGTGTTTAACATCATTTAATCCATTGTTCTTCGTCGAATCGAAGTATATTTCTTGATTTCCTTCGAATCGACTTTTTGGGGGATTTGTCCTCGATCTCGTTTTTCATCCGTTTTTGGTGGATCGATTATAGTTAAATGATGTTGTTAAACATATTCTATGGATTGTATATCCATATTTCAACTTGTAATTCCGTTTTCGGGTTTTGACGGAACGAATCGTGTTCTTGGCCGTTTTGGGGGAAATCCTTGAACCTTCGTCATTTGTTATTTGAATTCAGCGGCTTTGAGTCATGTTATAGAATTCATTTCATTGTTGTTATTGTCCTTCGTATTTTATGAACGCGAGTTGGCAATCGGTGGAATCGGCGGGTTCGTAGTCGGTTCATGTCAACCTACTTCGGTCGATTCTTCGCGTTGTTCTTATTCGAGGCAAGTACCTTGTTCATACGCTTCTCGTTTTGTGGATAAGATGATCGATGGTCGTGTTGGTGTGTTTGTTTGGTTATTTGCAAATGAGTTTTCAAAAGATTTCGGTTTGGCCTCGTTAAAGGCTTTCTTTCAAAACGCTTGTGATTTGTGAACGGTGTGTTTAGGGAATTGGTTACAATTTGATTATTTTGAACGTTGAAGTCTTTGATGATGATACTCCTGTTGTTTAAAGTTATGGAATCATGTATTCCGTATTTAATCTTGTTATTGTGTTTTTGAAGAGTTTGATAATGGTGTCGGATTAGTGGTCATCCCTAGTAAGTATTCTTGATGAACTTACATTCTTAGCATGTTAGTATTGCATGAGTAAAGTGTGTGTGTGTGTGTGCTAACTATGGGTTAGATCCGACGGGGTCTCGGTAGGGGTCTACGGAGGGGTGGATCCGCGAGCTTGCTTTTAACCACTACGGGTTAGATCCGACGGGGTCTCGGTAGGGATCCACGGAGGGGTGGGTCCGCGGTTAATTGTGGTGCATTTTGCAAATGTGATTTGATAATGGCATTTCCGGAAATGAGTGCTTTCGAATGGTTTTCATGATTGCATGCATCGACTAAGTGTGTAAGAGGTAAGTGTTTGTTTGGCTTACTTGGCTAGGATGGCACTAGAGTATTTTGTTGTTTGTGTTAAATCCTTTATTTGTGTATTTTGATGTTGGGAGACGAACCTTGTGGTCGTTCTTGTGTACTGTGAGTTGATGAGATTTGGGGCTAAAATCCCAATGGTTTTGTAAAAGTCATTTTATGGATTTGGGGCTAAATCCCAATGGTTTGGTAAAGGTCATTTTTCGGAAAGTAAACCTTTGGGGCGGTGACCCCTTTCGTCTTTTGGGTTTTGAAAAGCGGGATTTTATAATCCTAAATTGTTTTCTATTAAAACTCCCGATGGTATTTCAAATCACTTTATAAACTGTTTCCCTTGATATTTTGATCTTGAAATTTTGGGAAGTCTTTACTCGAACTTGTAATACCCGAGATTTCTGTTATGTATTTGGAACTTGTGATAATGTAATTATTGTACTTTTGTCTGAGTATTATTCTCCGTATTTCATAATCCGATGTTGTTGAGCGTATGATTTCGTGTATGTGATTTAAAAATTGTAATTTTGCGCATGTAGCGCACGCTATCAGCTATGTGTAGCGTACGCTAACATGGATTCATAGTGCACGCTACAAAGGAACATTAGCGCACGCTATGCATGGTCAATTTGATTGAGACGTGCGGTAGGTGAGATCTGGCTGGGGATCTTGGTCGGATTGTGTCGGGATGAACCTGGATGGATTTCGGGAAAAGCCAAGTCAACGCCTTAGCGCACGCTACAGGCATGTGAATAGCGCACGCTAAGTGCTGAATACAGTAAATTCTGTAGCCGTTAGCGCACGCTACGAGCAGGGACTAGCGCGCGCTAATAACCATTTCTAATAAATAGGACAGCATCCTTTTCGTATTTTCAGTCCTTTATTCTCCCTCATCCGAATTCTTACACTTAGAGCATAACTTCCTACATCCTAAACACCTCATATCAACATCCTAACTCGTGATTGAAGATTGTAGATCATTTAAGGATTGGTGTTCGAGCCTTCGACGTTGGATTGCTTCGATTTTCTCCTTGTTCTTCACTACTTTGAGGTAGGTGATTCTTCACCAATATTAGTAGTGTTCTAAAGGACGATTTGATCATGTTTGTATAGTCAGTTATTTCTTTCAATATCGATCATCATGTGTTAGAAGGATAGTTTCGACGTTTCGGCACTTATTCATCGTATGAACCCTTGAACCTTTTTAGTTTGTGGACTCCTAAGCAGCTTCAAACCAATTTGTGATCAGTAGACGAATATTACCTAGTTTTTACGTTTTAGACATTGGAATCATGCGTTTTGGAACGTAGGACGAACAGAACTTAGAATATTTCCTTGAAGATCAAGATGAATGATAGTGTAGTAATGATTATACGTATCTTTGAATCTCATAGTCATTTAGTACGTATAGAACTTTCACAAAACTTATTAGCATGATATGCTCGAGGATGACTGGTTTTATCACCATAGAATTTATGAGTTCATCACCATTCAATCCAGTTTTCTGTCTGTAGTAATCTGCCATGCAAGGTTAGCGCACACTAACATACGTAAGTTAACGTGCGCTATCGGGGATAAGCTAACGCACGCTACGTTTAGTACGTAACGTACGTTATGATATCAGCCGAGTCAGTCGGCTGATCAAAGAGAACTGTCAGCCTATGGCTAGCGTACGCTAGGCTTAGACGATAGCATACGCTAACAGGCAGGCTTAGCGCACGCTACACAGAGTACGTAGCGTACGCTAAGTAGTTCAGGCAGATTGTTTATTTTGAGCTTTTGGGCCGTAGACCGAATTGTTAGGCCATCGTTCGACTTGAAATGATTTGTATATCATTTCTTTTGTTAAGGTTCGAGCTTGCTACGTTGATCGAAGGAGGCGGCCTTCGAGTGTGTTGAGATCATTGAAGTGTTTCGTTCTTGCCATCTTCGAGGCAAGTATCGTAATATGTTAATATTGGTATTTTGAGCAAGCGTGCGATTATTCATGTTGTTGAACATGAGATTTATTTCGTTGAATTGTCATGATATTCGTTATCTAGTGTTTGTATGTTCATGTTGATGAACATAATGATTTGGCATATGTGTATGCATGAGTTGTGTTTGTGTACGTTGTATGATCTATGCTGAGGGCGCTGGATCGGATGTCCACCTCGTGTTGGTCCGACGGGATCATCTTGGGATCTAGGCTGAGGGCGCTGGATCATTGGACGGGTTATTTCCACCTCGTGTTGGTCCGATGGGATCATCTTGGGATCTATGCTGAGGGCGCTGGATCATTGGAATACCCTTGCTGTGTTAATGGAATCTTGTGGATTCGCATTTGTCGGATTCCGGTAGCGGAAGTCCGTCTGGTGTATCTTGTTATGTATTGTTGATGCATATTCGAATTGTTTAATATGATACTTGTACTAGCATCGTTTTTCTAACCCCTTTGGGGGTGGACATTTGTTTTGATGTTGAGGTAGCCGAGAGCGGGAAAGCGACCACGATCTGCGTGGACGACGAAGGGGTTCAGTGATGTTTGTTGTTGTTGGTGATTTGTTTTCTTGGTTTGATTTCAGTACTCGAGTACGCGTGTCTTATTAATATCATTTCGATATGGTTGTATTAATTACTCGTTGAACCAGTTGTTCGGTTTTGTAAACTTGAATTTCCGATGATGATGATGTCTTATATTTACCTTTCTTATAAATTAGCCTTGTAAATCCTTACTTAAAGGGTTTACGGCGCTGTAATTATTCCGAATATCTCGGGTTGTTACAGAATATGGTATCGGAACTAAGATTTATGGATATCTTGGCAGTCGGGTTATAAGTTGGGTCTGTTTACGTTATTGATTTACGAGTCGTTCGTAACATCACTGTTCAGCCAAAAGTCGTTATGTGGACCGTGGTTGTAAGTCTCCTAATCTCTTATACTACCGTTTTACTTAATTACTGTTTTGTGAGTATTGACGGGCTTTCTTTCGTAAACTTTGCCCTGGATATTGAGGAATTGTGTTTACAGTATGTTGAGAGGAGGACATGGACGCGGACGCGGTCGTGGATGTTGGGATTCCGAAAATAAAATGAAATACGCAGCGGAAATAAATACGAATCCCAAACAGGATCGATCAAGTAACGTATATACAAAAAAAAAATACAAAGATAAAGATTCATACCCTTGAAGCCTTTGAAATAAATCTTCGTAAAGTGTAGACGATGATCACGATCCCGTCCCGAACACGAAATCCCTTCGTTCCAAGCACCGAAAATTCGAAGCCTCTACTTCACACGCGTCGGAAGTTGCCCGGAAAATTCGACGTAACTTCGTTCTCCAAGAACACGGCTAGGAAGTTACCGTAGGAATTTTCTCTCTATTTTTTTCTTGAATTCCTTTCACCTCTAAGATGAAAATTGAAAAAAAAATTTCTCTCCCTTCCTCACTTAATTCTCTCGGCCAGCAGCTCACCAATTTGCCAAGAAGTTCTCACTTTTTGCAAGTGTGTGTGTGTGTAGTAGTTGTTTTTATATTATCTCAAACATATAATACAAATCATATAATTGAGATAAAATGTCAACACATAATAACAAAAAAACAACTAACACATACACGTGCATGGAAATGATTCCATGTGATGTGGGGAGAGGGAGGGCGGCCCATGGTGGAAGTTTCCTAGAAAACGAGCCGAGTCACTCGGCTCGTGTACCGGACGTTCGTCAAACGACTCCGTTAAATACACTCTGTTTAATCACCAATGTATTTATATTAATTAATTAATCTAATTAATTAATAATATCAAATACAAATATATTTCTCTAAGAAATATAATTTATGAATTAAATTAATCACCTGGTAACTTAATTTTAATTCATAAGACCGCTATTTTGATTTATCTAATAAATCATAATTAGATATCCAATATCTAATATTTATAGAGAGATAATAAATTCACATTTATCCATCAACGCTCTGATGCGCGACTCGTAGGTCCGTCTCGGTAGGCATTGGGAGGAACCCTAATGAGTGCGGGCGGACTTAGCCGACTAGCGGGCCGCATTTGTAAACCCAGTGAGAACGAATGAAGGGATCATTCCAGAACCATTATGTCGTGAATACTATATACGTATAGACCCTTTATCAGATGTCCCGGTCAAGTCTTCGGGTCACGGTAAAGTCAAACCCTACTATTGACTAGACTCTATACATGTGTTAATGCAAATCAAGACCGACTGATTAATAGTGTATCTAATACGACTATATCATAATGCTTTGGCCAAAGACTCATGATCTTATTTGCCATTAACCGTATAGGACATACGCCTGCTCACTAACAGGAGATAAAATCCTTTCTTGGCATACAGTAAAGACTGCTACCTGCCCGTATAGTTCGCACTTCGAGGTCGACTCAGCAATTAAGCAAATGAGTCTAACTACTCTAATGACAAACTAAACGTCACAGACACATCTTCTACTGAATCCTCAAGTCAAAGGTCCACATACACTATCACAACCTTTTGATTCGTCATCGACTCTTCGAGAGTGAATACCGTGTGACTGAATCGAGTATGAGTCGTGTTCGAGTAAACTGGTCCCACCAATATACTTTATAACTATGCTATCAAGACGTGCACACATCCTAGCATCAGTTATATAAGTCTTATTAAAACTTAATGCCCATTTAAGTTTATTGACTTGCGAACGATTTTCGTAAATAAACTTTAAACACTTCCAGTGCATTTTCTCTTATCCCATAATGAGAATGGAATGTTCAGTTTATTTACATGGACTTCACTTCAATGTTTACCAAGTCAAGAATGCAATTGAAATACAATAAACAGTGAATGAATCGAATTGCCTTTTTATTATTTATTCCATAATTACAAGTACAATGCCCCTACTCTCTCATCCCCTGAGTGGCATTCGAGGGCATATTCCTAACAATCTCCCACTTGCACTCAATGCCACACATCATGATATCCAATACCCATGTTCTTCAGATGTCTTTCCAAGACGGCCTGAGATAATGGCTTAGTCGTGGTCGAGACATTGTCTTCTGAGTCTACTCTTTCCAATGAAACATATCCTTTTTCCACCATCTCTCGAACGATGTGGTACTTTCTCTCTATATGCTTGGTGTTGTGGTGAGCCCTCGGCTCCTTGGCTTGGGCGACAGCTCCATCATTATCACAGAATAGTGATATAGGCAACTCCGCGTTAGGCACCACTTGAAGTTCTTGTATAAACTTATGCATCCAAAATGCTTCTTTGCTAGCCTCTGAGGCAGCTTGATACTCTGCTTGGCAGGTGGAATCTGCAGTAGCGGTTTGCTTGGAGCTTCTCCAAGATACTGCTCCTCCATTGAGAGTAAATAAATACCCAGATGTCGACTTAGAGTCGCCATTGTCTCCTTGAAAATCAGAATCGGTGAATCCAATCACCTTCAGTTCTCCACCACCATAAGTAAGAACTAAATCTCTAGTTCTTCTTAAGTACTTAAGAATGTTCTTTACGGCAGTCCAATGTTCCCTTCCCGGGTTTGCTTGAAATCGACTTACCATACTCACAGCGTAGGCTAAGTCTGGTCTCGTACACAACATAGCGTACATGAGGCTACCCACTACCGAGGCATAGGGTACCTTACTCATCTCTCTCTTGTCTTACTCACTTTGAGGACACATTTTCGTGGTGAGATGAATTCCATGTCGCATGGGAAGGAACCCTCTTTTAGATTCATCCATCTTGAATCTTCTCAGGATTTTATCGATATAAAGGGCTTGGGAAAGTCCTATCATTCTTCGCGGTCTATCTTTGTAAAGACGGATCCCTAGAATATAGGAAGCTTCTCCCAAGTCTTTCTTGGAGAACGTTTTAGAAAGCCAAGCTTTCACAGTGCTGAGCATTGCTATGTTATTTCCTATAAGTAGAATATCATCTACATATAGTACTAAGAACGCAATGTTGCTCCCACTGATCTTTTTGTAAACACACTGTTCCTCCTCATTTTGTTCGAAGTCAAGTCCTTAACTGCTTCGTCAAATCGAAGGTTTCAACTTCGAGAAGCTTGCTTCAGACCATAAATGGCTCCTTGCAGCTTACACACTTTATGAATATTATCTTTGGACACAAAACCTTTAGGCTGTTCCATATAGATTTCCTCCTCGAGGTATCCATTTAGAAAAGCCGTTTTGACATCCATTTGCCATATTTCATAATCATAATAGGCAGCAATGGCAAGCATCATGCGAATTGACTTTATCATAGCTACGGGCGAGAAGGTATCATGATAATCGATTCCTTCCCTTTGGGTATAACCCTTTGCCACAAGCCTGGCCTTATAGGCATCAACCTTGCCATCCCCATCAGTCTTTTTCTTATAGATCCATTTATTTCCAATAATCCTCATGCCAGTTGGAAGATCTACTAGAGTCCAGACCTGATTTGTATGCATCGAGTCTATCTCAGCTTCCATTGCTTCTTGCCATTTATCAGAGTCTACATCCACTATCGATTGGTCATAGGTGACAGGGTCGTTTTCACTACTATCAGGTGTGTCGTGGAGACCCAGTTCCTCGACATGTGTATAGCCATACCTCTCAGGTAAGTGAGATACCCTATCAGAACTTCGAAGTGGAGGTTGTGTTACAATAGGTTCGGTTCTTGATCCCTGATCAGATGTCTCCTTAGGAGTTTCATTATGCTCTTCCAAAGAGATATTTCTACCCGAGCCACCTTCCTGAATGAATTCATCCTCAAGGAAGTGCGCTTGTAATGCCACAACGACCCTATGGCCTTCTGGCATGTAGAATAGATAACCCATCGAGTCCTCTGGGTATCCTATGAAACGTCTTTTTATGGACCTCGCTTCCAGTTTGTCCACCTTAGCCTTTTTGACATAAATTTGGACATCCCCAAATCCTTATGTGATTAAGGCTTGGTTTCTTACCCTTCCACATCTCATGCGGAGTGATAGGAACAGTTTGGAAGGACATCTATTTAGGATATAGGCGGTTAGTAAGGCATACCCCCACAGTAAATAGGTAAATCGGTGTAATTTAACATGGAGCGAACCATGTCCAACAAAGTCCGATTTCTCCTTTACAAACACCATTTAACCGTGGGGTTCTGAGGCGTGAATTGTGAAACTATTCCATGTTCCTTAAGGAACTCATCAAACTCAGTGCTCATATATTCGCCACCTCGGTCCGACCGAAGTGCTTTGATATGACATCCAGTTTGTTTTTCAACTAGCGCCTTAAATTCTTTGAATTTAGCAAAGGCTTCAGATTTATGTTTCATTAAGTACACAATCCCATACCTAGTATGATCATCTGTGAACGTTATGAAATATTGATATCCGTCTCGGGCTACTTCTAAAGCACCACAAACATCGGTATGCATCAATCCAAGTTTATCGGCAGCCCTTTCAAAAGTCCCTGTGAAGGGGAACTTAGTCATTTTGCCTCTAAGGCAAGATTCACAAGTTGGATAGGGTTCTACACCCAATGGACTTAAAAGTCCATCCTTTTCCATTTTATGAACCTTGGTCTGACCAACATGATCAAGTCTAAGGTGCCATTTAAGAGCTTGATTAGTATCTTGCCTACCACGTTTCCTAGTTATAGTGTTCACTGCTGTTTTATTTTGCATGTTCATATGATATAAACCATTCAACAATGTAGCTGTTCCAACCAATTTATTTCGAAAATAAATTTTACAACTGCCATTGCCAATGAAGAAACAAAATCCTTTCCGGTCCAAGACTGGAATGGATATAATGTTTTTATGCCCCTTGGGCAAAACAAGTACTTCATCTAATGTCAAAATAAAACCCGATTCTAAACCGGAAGGATTGATCCAATATCGGTTGCCTCGACACTTTGTCCGCTTCCAACGGTGATCATTATTTCCCGACTTCAAGTTTTCTACTTGCCCGTTCAGATCCCGATTCATAGTACAAATGTGAGAAGTGGCACGAATCCGAGAATCCATGAAGCGAGAATATCTGATGGCGGAACAATTAGTTTCAAAAACAAAAGTTCCGTACTGATGCGCCATTAATCTTGGGACAAGTCCTTCGCCAGTGGCCCAACTCACCGCATTCAAGGCATTTGTCCGTAGGTTTTGGACCGCCTACCTTTTGAACCTTTCGGGCCTTGCCCTTTCCTTTTTGCACCCCTTTCTTGGGTTTGTACTGCTCGTAGGTCTTTTTCTTCTTGTTCTTGGACCTCTTAGGCCTAGAAGAAATCACAAGAGCAGCCTCTCTCGGTTTAGTCTTCATGTTAGACTGCGCCGTCACCAGTTTATTCATTACCCCAGCTAATGTGCATGTAATTTCATTACAGTTGAAATTCATTACAAACTGCGTGAAAGAGTCAGGTAGAGATTGAAGGATGAGATCAATTTGAAGGGATAAATCCATATTAAAGTTGAGCACCTCGAGCCTCTCAATCATAGAGATCATCTTGAGGACGTGGTCTCCCACTTTCTCCCCTTCTTTCATCCTAGCACTGAACAACTGCTTTGATATCTCATATCTAGCAGTCCTACAGTGCTCTCCATAAAGTTCGGTCAAGTGTGCGAGAATATGCCTAGCAGAAGTCATTTTCTCGTGCGCTCTCTGCAGCTCATTAGTCATTGAGCCCATCATAAAACCACGGACTAGCACATCATCCTTGACCCATTTTTCATGGACGTCAATGTCTTCCTGATTACCCCTAGTCCGGATTAGAGTCGGTGGAATGTCCGCCTCCAAGACTTATCCCAGAGACTCCATCCTGAGTACAATCATCAGATTCCGCAACCAGTCAACAAAGTTAGGGCCAGTTAGAAGATTCTTTTAAGTAGTATTGCAAGTGGGTTTTTAGTCATTTTAGAGAGATTCAATTTCGTTTTCTGCAAAGATTTAGACATGATTAAATTAGTGACTTGTTTAATTATGTCCGAGTATAGAACTTAAGGGCTTGTATAATTCTTGTCTCGGCTCCCACTAATTTTATCGGAATTATACACTCCCATGTTATAATCCGGAAATCATGGTTAGATCGACTTCTTAGTGGTGATCAAGTTCTTTACAAATTTTAAAAGATGCAACCTATCAGGTTTCTTGCCAATTAATTTCTGTAAAGTGGTGTCTAACACCAACCCGTCTAACGGATGATCTGATCTTCTTTTACCCCTAGTCTTCATGCCCTCAACCTATCAGGTTTCTTGGCAATCCAGACTATCTAAGTTGTTGACCATCAACGTCTATCAGTTTGACTATTGAATCTCACCCAGCAACCTATCAGGTTTCTAGGGGCGAAATTTATCACCAACCGAAGGCATCTAATGCACTCAAGAATTTTTCAACTTCTACCAAATGTACTACCCCGATAACTCGGAAGCATAGCACACCAGCTCGGGTATCAATTTTCTACGAGTTTGATGGAGGGTAGGAAACCTCGTAACCTTTTTCAAACTTAGTCTGTTTGTAGTCGGGAGAATTTCGCGATTAATGTTACACTTTGCACATTAATTCAATTATACGCGCGTTTGTTGGTTTATCAATCATTCAAAATGAAAAGCAAAACAAGAACCTAGTTACTACCAACATATAGCTCATGGACCTAATTCCTAATCTTGGGCCAAGCGAATGACCCAATAAAAAAAAACAGTCTTCGATTCTTCGTCTTCTCGGTCGGTTGTCTTCGGTCTTCTTCATACCCAAAATAATAATTACATCATTGAAAAATTGCATCCTATACAAGTTTTTCTAGTAAATATAAATAGGCTCAAAACGGCCTTTACAACCCAATCGAATCGAACAAATCAAAAAACTAAGTCCACAAGCTATATCACCATCACATAAGGATTCCATACAACATGTAATGGCAACGAAATTAAACAATTAATCTTAATATAAATTAATCTAATTAATCCATAAATTAATCTATTCAATTTCTACTATATTAATCCAATTAATATAAGGTGGCATTAAATTAAATAATCAATTAATATATTAATCCAATCAATATAAAATTAATCTATTCAATTTTAATAGTATTAATCCAATTAATACTAATAATCGTCATTTAAATTCATTCGAAGTAATCCGGCCAAAATAATATTTTCGTTTAATTTATTTCTCTTAACTAAAAAAAATATTCCAAATATTAATTTAGTCAAATTAAAATCCAATTTAAATTTTGGGAAATAATTACAACAAAATATAAACTTAAAAAGGAGTCCCGGATAATTCGGTTTTAGGCCCGACCATGCCATTCAAAATCGGGCCAAAAACCCGAGGGCTGGCCGAGCCAAGCTTAGCGGCTGGCCGAGTCCCGATCGGCGAGCATCGGCCGCCTCTCGGCACTGCGGCGAGACATGGCGAGCATGCTCGGCAACCTAAGCAGCGGCCAGTGATCTTTGCCGGCACCCGCCGGCGACCGTTTCTTCGTTTTTCGGCCCGTTTCCAAAAACGTGATGCTACAACGAACAATTTAAAATCTACGATTCTTCCAAACATGATTCTAAATCATAATCATCATCCAAAAGCATTCAAAATGCACACATAATCGTATATACGGAAACGTTGACCTCGCTCCGATACCCTTTGTTGGGATTAGAAAATAAAACGAAATACGCAGCGGAAATAAATACGAATCCCAAACAGGATCGATCAAGTAACGTATATACAAAAAAAATACAAAGATAAAGATTCATACCCTTGAAGCCTTTGAAATAAATCTTCGTAAAGTGTAGACGATGATCACGATCCCGTCCCGAACACGAAATCCCTTCGTTCCAAGCACCGAAAATTCGAAGCCTCTACTTCACACGCGTCGGAAGTTGTTCGGAAAATTCGACGTAACTTCGTTCTCCAAGAACACGGCTAGGAAGTTACCGTAGGAATTTTCTCTCTATTTTTTTCTTGAATTCCTTTCACCTCTAAGATGAAAATTGAAAAAAAAAATTCTCTCCCTTCCTCACTTAATTCCCTCGGCCAACAGCTCACCAATTTGCCAAGAAGTTCTCACTTTTTGCAAGTGTGTGTGTGTGTAGTAGTTGTTTTTATATTATCTCAAACATATAATACAAATCATATAATTGAGATAAAATGTCAACACATAATAACAAAAAAACAACTAACACATACACATGCATGGAAATGATTCCATGTGATGTGGGGAGAGGGAGGGCGGCCCATGGTGGAAGTTTCTAGAAAAGCAGCCGAGTCACTCGGCTCGTGTATGCGGACGTTAAATCAAACGACTCCGTTAAATACTCTCTGTTTAATCACCAATGTATTTATATTAATTAATTAATCTAATTAATTAATAATATCAAATACAAATATATTTCTCTAAGAAATATAATTTATGAATTAAATTAATCACCCGGTAACTTAATTTTAATTCATAATACCGCTATTTTGATTTATCTAATAAATCATAATTAGATATCAATATCTAATATTTATAGAGAGATAATAAATTCACATTTATCCGTCAACGCTCGATGCGCGACTCAGTAGGTCCGTCTCGGCCGGCATTGGGAGGAACGATGAGTGCGGGCGACTTAGCCCGACTAGCGGGCGCCTTTGTAAACCGGCGAGAACGAATGAAGGGATCATTCCAGAACCATTATGTCGTGAATACTATATACGGATAGACCCTTTATCAGATGTCCCGGTCAAGTCTTCGGGTCACGGTAAAGTCAAACCCTACTATTGACTAGACTCTATACATGTGTTAATGCAAATCAAGACCGACTGATTAATAGTGTATCTAATACGACTATATCATAATGCTTTGGCCAAAGACTCATGATCTTATTTGCCATTAACCGTATAGGACATACACCTGCTCACTAACAGGAGATAAAATCCATTCTTGGCATACAGTAAAGACTGCTACCTGCCCGTATAGTTCGCACTTCGAGGTCGACTCAGCAATTAAGCAAATGAGTCTAACTACTCTAATGAAAAACTAAACGTCACAGGCACATCTTCTACTGAATCCTCAAGTCAAAGGTCCACATACACTATCACAACCTTTTGATTCGTCATCGACTCTTTGAGAGTGAATACCGTGTGACTGAATCGAGTATGAGTCGCGTTCGACTATACTGGTCCCACCAATATACTTTATAACTATGCTATTAAGACGTGCACATGTCCTAGCATCAGTTATATAAGTCTTATTAAAACTTAATGCCCATTTAAGTTTATTGACTTGCGAACGATTTTCGTAAATAAACTTTAAACACATCCAGTGCATTTTCTCTTATCCCATAATGAGAATGGAATGTTCAGTTTATTTACATGGACTTCACTTCAATGTTTACCAAGTCAAGAATGCAATTGAAATACAATAAACAGTGAATGAATCGAATTGCCTTTTTATTATTTATTCCATAATTACAAGTACAATGCCCCTACTCTCTCATCCCCTGAGTGGCATTCGAGGGCATATACCTAACAGTGGACGCGGACGGGGTAACATGAGATAGGAGGATTCCGCAACTACCCCAGAATTATCAGCTAGTCGAACTGATTCCCATTCTGGAGGGCAGCAAGGATCAGCAAACGATGACGCAAATCCCTAAACCAGTGCTTCAACAGGTGGTGGCGCAGATTAACCAGTTCGCCCAGGTAGTCGACCGCATGCAGTCGGCGATGGGACAGCAGCACCACGAGGATAACCGGGGAGACAGATGGCTTGCTGAGGTGGTCAAATTGCACCCGCCAAAATTTGACGGATCTGCTGAGGCATTGACTTGGGATCATTGGCATAAGGAGTTAGAGAAGATATTCACGGGTCTTAACTGTCCCAAGGACCGGAAGGTTCCCATTGCCCAGTATTTTCTGACTGGGGAGGCCTTTGATTGGTGGGAAGCTATTCGACCCGAGAACCATAATGCGGATTGGACAGAATTCAAACTAATGATGGAAGCACAGTATTGTCCTCGTCCAGTTAGAGAGGCAAAGATCCGAGACTTTTTCTCACCACAGAGTTCGGAAGCATCTGTGATAGATGTAATCAAAACTTTTAACCATCAGCTGACTTGTGTGCGACACTTGGGTGAGCGGAGCGAAAAGATTTTTCATTTCGATATGCGGATGAAGCCAGAGATTCAGTAGTACATGTCCGGATTCGAGTGTACTACGTTGCGACAATATCAAGACAAAGCGCTGGCCTACGACATGAAAGAGGCGGCAGTGGAGAAATCAGTGGAGGCAAAGAAGCAGAAGGTGACCGGCAACTTTTCAGAAAACAAGAGTGGTGGGCCCCGCAAGAGCCAGTCTCCCTTTTATTCGGCTAGGAAACCTCCACATCCTTCTAGAGGTGGAAAGAAGCTCCGGACTACATCAGCAGTTCTGGACGCATCAAAGAAATGCTACAATTGTGGTCGAGCAGGGCATATTCGGCGTAACTGGCTTTCTGTGGAGTTGCTACTAGGTCTTTTGGTACTCGCACTCCAGCGCCAGTTCCGAAGGAGATAAGTGTGAACCAGACACAACAGAGTCGATTTCCGCAGCAGAACATTGGGAAGAGAGAGTCATCGAGTGCTGGGTCCGTTCCTCCGCGCCTGTACGAGATGAGGAAATCTGACGATCAGAACACTGCTGTTGCATCAGGTACGATTCAGATCCTTTTGCAACCAGTTAGTGTTTTATTCAATTCCAGAGCTACACATTCTTTTGTATCATTGAACTGTGTAAATCGTTTAAAAATCTCATGCTTATTTGATTGTGAACCATATATTGTGGGTTTGCCGAGTGGAGAGAGAATTGTGGGAACCCTAGAGGCTAGAGATTTTCCAGTATCTATAGGAGGAAGAGATTGGCCATCGAATCTTATTGTAGTTGACATCTACGGTGATGATTTAATTCTCGGAGACGATTGGCTCAACTGTTATGGAGCTATTCTGAATTACCGAGAGAGAGTCATTTCTATCATTGCTGATGACGGATCTGAACACGTATTCCGAGGATGGAGACCGGGAAGCTCGGGAAAATTGATCAAAGCGATTAAAGCCGTGAAATTAATGAAGCAGGGATGTCACGGACTTTGGTGCTATGCCATGAGGAAGGAGTAGAGCTCTCGTCTATTTCAGTTGTGAATGAGTTCTCAGATGTATTTCCTGACGAACTACCTGGGTTACCTCCGCAGAGAGAAATGGAATTCACTATCGAATTAGAGCCTGGAGCAGCTCCTATTTCCAGAGCACCATACCGCATGGCGCCAACCGATATGTACGAACACAAGAAGCAACTGGAGGAATTGTTACATAAGGGCTATATTCAACCTAGTGTTTCTCCTTGGGGAGCGCCCGTTCTCTTTGTCCGGAAGAAAGACGGATCCCTCCGACTGTGTATTGATTACAGGGAGCTCAATAAGATGACGATCAAGAATAGGTATCCTATACCTAGGATCGACGACTTGTTTGATCAACTTCAAGGGGCAAGGGTATTCTCGAAGATTGACTTGCGATTAGGATACCATCAGTTGAGGATTAAGGAATCGGATATACCTAAGTCTGCTTTCAGGTCCCGGTACGGGCATTATGAATTCATAGTGATGCCGTTTGGACTTATCAATGCTCCTGCGGTGTTCATGCAATTGATGAATCGGGTATTCCTGGAATACTTGGATAAATTTGTGGTCGTCTTCATTGATGACATCTTGATATATTCGAGGGACGCAGAGGAGCATGCCGAACATTTACGTGTGGTTTTGAGCACCTTGAGGAAGGAACAGCTGTATGCAAAGCTTTCAAAATGCGAGTTCTGGCTTAGGGAAGTAACTTTCCTTGGGCATGTGATATCAGCTGACGGAGTTCAGGTGGACCCGAAGAAAGTCGAAGCAATCTTGGAATGGGAATCTCCTAATAATGAGAAAGAAGTCTGGAGTTTCCTAGGACTTGCTGGATATTATCGCCGCTTTGTAGAGGGATTTTCAAAGATTTCTCGTCCGCTCACTCAGCTGTTACAGAAAACTCAAAAGTTTAAGTGGGATGAGAAATGCCAGGCTGGTTTTGATGAGCTTAAGAAGAGACTGACCACAGCACCTATTTTAGCATTGCCAGATGGAACTGATGGATTCATGGTTTACAACGACGCTTCAAATCAGGGTCTGGGATGTGTGTTGATGCAAAAGGATAAGGTAATTGCCTATGCTTCTCGGCAGTTGAAACCGTACGAAGTAAATTACCCGACTCATGATCTGGAGTTAGCAGCTGTAGTCTTTGCCTTGAAAATTTGGAGACATTATTTGTACGGCACTCATTGTCAGATCTTTAAAGATCATAAGAGCCTCAAGTACATCTTGATCGGTAAAGAATTAAACATGAGGCAGAGAAGGTGGCTGGAATTGATCAAGGATTACGACTTAGAGATTCTCTATCATCCGGGGAAAGCAAACGTTGTAGCTGATGCATTGAGCCGTAAACCTATTTCTCTTCGAGTGTTGGAAGCACTTACGTCCCAAAACAGCATTCAACGAGAACTGATCCGCGAAGGGATTGAAGTATGGGCACCAGGAAATCAAGGGCAACTATATGTGATGGAACTGACTTCGTCACTAGTCGAGGAAATCAAATCTAAGAAGTTAAACGATTCTCTGATCCTTCGGTTATGTGACGAAGTAAAGAAGGGAAAAGCCCCAGGATTCGTGATACAAGATGATGGAGTTCTGAGATTTCAGAGTCGACTTTGTGTTCCTGATGATGATGATTTGAGACGGACTATTCTGAAGGAAGCTCACAGCGCGCCTTATTCTATTCACCCGGGGAGTAGTAATATGTATAAGGATTTAAAACAAAACTTCTGGTGGGGGAATATGAAGAAGGACGTAGCAGAGTACGTTTCGAGGTGCTTGACTTGTCAGCAAGTTAAGATTGAACATCAGCGACCCACCGGAACGTTAAATCCGCTTCCGATCCGTGAATGGAAGTGGGAGGACATCTCGATGGATTTCATCACCAGTATGCCAAGGACTAGAACGGGAATGAACATGATTTGGGTTATAGTTGATCGACAAACCAAGTCGACTCATTTCCTAGGAATTAAAGATACATGGGGACCCGAGAGATTGGCGCGAGTATTTATTGCGGAGATAGTCAGATTGCATGGGACGCCGAAGACCATTATTTCGGATCGAGATGGTCGTTTCGTGTCACACTTCTGGAAAGCAGTTCACAGGGCTTTGGGGACTGAGCTCAACTTTAGCACGGCTTATCATCCCCAAACGGACCGTCAGTCCGAAAGGACTATTCAAACCGTAGAAGACATGCTTAGAGCTTGTGCGTTGGATTGGTCAACTGATTGGGAAGTTCACTTGCCCTTGATTGAATTCACTTACAATAATAGTTGGCATGCTTCGATTAAGATGGCACCATTTGAAGCTTTGTACGGGAGAAGATGTCGATCACCCCTGTGTTGGGATGATTCTTCGGATTTGATCGGGACGGAACCGGAATTGATAATTCAGACTCAAGAGAAGATAACTTTGATTCGAGAAAGACTGTTGACTGCCCAGAGTCGACAAAAATCTTATGCAGACGTATGTAGTCGTCCTCTAGAGTTCGATGCTGGGGACCATGTACTATTGAAGGTGTCTCCTACACGAGGGATTTTCCGTTTTGGGAGGAGAGGCAAGCTTAGTCCTAGATATATCGGACCATTCGAGATCCTCGAGAGGGTTGGAGATTTAGCATACAGGTTGGCCTTACCGCCATCGCTGAGTCACGTCCACAATGTGTTTCACGTATCCCAATTGCGGAAGTATGTACCGTACCCCAGTCACGTCATTGAATTTGACGAGATCGAGATAGCTAATGACGGCACCTTCGAAGAGAGACCAATCAAGATACTTGAGAGTCGGATCAAACAATTGAGGAATAAACTAATTCACTTGGTTAAAGTACAATGGTCACGACACGGAGTCGAAGAGGCCACTTGGGAAACAGAGGACAGTATGAAGACTAGATATCCGGAGTTGTTTTCATCTTAAGTTTCGGGACGAAACTTCTTTTTAGGGAGGAAGGATGTAATACCCGAGATTTCTGTTATGTATTTGGAACTTGTGATAATGTAATTATTGTACTTTTGTCTGAGTATTATTCTCCATATTTCATAATCCGATGTTGTTGAGCGTATGATTTCGTGTATGTGATTTAAAAATTGTAATTTTGCGCATGTAGCGCACGCTATCAGCTATGTGTAGCGTACGCTAACATGGATTCATAGCGCACGCTACAAAGGAACATTAGCGCACACTATGCATGGTTAATTTGATTGAGACGTGCGGTAGGTGAGATCTGGCCGGGGATCTTGGCCGGATTGTGTCGGGATGAACCTGGACAGCTTTCGGGAAAAGCCAAGTCAACGCCTTAGCGCACGCTACAGGCATGTGAATAGCGCACGCTAAGTGCTGAATACAGTAAAGTCTGTAGCCGTTAGCGCACGCTACGATCAGGGACTAGCGCGCGCTAATAACCATTTCCTATAAATGAGCAGCATCCTTTTCGTATTTTCAGTCCTTTCTTCTCCCTCATCCGAATTCTTACACTTAGAGCATAACTTCCTACATCCTAAACACCTCATATCAACATCCTAACTCATGATTGAAGATTGTAGATGATTTAAGGATTGGTGTTCGAGCCTTCGACGTTGGATTGCTTCGATTTTCTCCTTGTTCTTCACTACTTTGAGGTAGGTGATTCTTCACCGATATTAGTAGTGTTCTAAAAGACGATTTGATCATGTTTGTATAGTCAGTTATTTCGTTCAATATCGATCATCATGTGTTAGAAGGATAGTTTCGACGTTTCGGCACTTATTCATCGTATGAACCCTTGAACCTTTTTAGTTTGTGGACTCCTAAGCAGCTTCAAACCAATTTGTGATCAGTAGACGGATATTACCTAGTTGTTACGTTTTACACATTAGAATCATGCGTTTTGGAACGTAGGACGAACGGAACTTAGAATATTTCATTGAAGATCAAGATGAATGATAGTGTAGTAATGATTATACGTATCTTTGAATCTCATAGTCATTTAGTACGTATAGAACTTTCACAAACCTTATTAGCATGATATGCTTGAGGATGACTGGTTTTATCACCATAGAATTTATGAGTTCATCACCATTCAATCCAGTTTTCTGTCTGTAGTAATCTGCCATGCAAGGTTAGCGCACGCTAACATACGTAAGTTAACGTGCGCTATCGGGGATAAGCTAACGCACGCTACGTTTAGTACGTAACGTACGTTATGATATCAGCCGAGTCAGTCGGCTGATCAGAGAGAACTGTCAGCCTATGGCTAGCGTACGCTAGGCTTAGACGATAGCATACGCTAACAGGCAGGCTTAGCGCACGCTACACAGAGTACGTAGCGTACGCTAAGTAGTTAAGGCAGTTTGTTTATTTTGAGCTTTTGGGCCGTAAACCGAATTGTTAGGCCATCATTCGACTTGAAATGATTTGTATATCATTTATTTTGTTAAGGTTCGAGCTTGCTACGTTGATCAAAGGAGGCGGCCTTCGAGTGTGTTGAGATCATTGAAGTGTTTCGTTCTTGCCATCTTCGAGGCAAGTATCGTAATATGTTAATATTGGTATTTTGAGCATGCGTGCGATTATTCATCTTGTTGAACATGAGATTTATTTCGTTGAATTGTCATGATATTCGTTATTTAGTGTTTGTATGTTCATGTTGATGAACATAATGATTTGGCATATGTGTATGCATGAGTTGTGTTTGTGTACGTTGTACGATCTATGCTGAGGGCGCTGGATCGGATGTCCACCTCGTGTTGGTCCGACGGGATCATCTTGGGATCTAGGCTGAGGGTGCTGGATCATTGGATGGGTTATTTCCACCTCGTGTTGGTCCGACGGGATCATCTTGGGATCTATGCTGAGGGCGCTGGATCATTGGAATACCCTTGCTGTGTTAATGGAATCTTGTGGATTCGCATTTGTCGGATTCCGGTAGCGGAAGTCCGTGTGGTGTATCTTGTTATGTATTGTTGATGCATATTCGAATTGTTTAATATGATACTTGTACTAGCATCGTTTTGCTAACCCCTTCGGGGGTGGACATTTGTTTTGATGTTCAGGTAGCCGAGGAGCAGGAAAGCGACCACGATGCAAGCGTGACGATGAAGGGGTTCAGTGATGTTTGTTGTTGTTGGTGATTTGTTTTCTTGGTTTGATTTCACTACTCGAGTACGCGTGTCTTATTAATATCATTTCGATATGGTTGTATTAATTACTCGTTGAACCAGTTGTTCGGTTTTGTAAACTTGAATTTCCGATGATGATGATGTCTTATATTTACCTTTCTTATAAATTAGCCTTGTAAATCCTTACTTAAAGGGTTTACGGTGCTGTAATTATTCCGAATATCTCGGGTTGTTATAGAATATGTTATCGGAGCCAGTTGTTCGGTTTTGTAAACTTGAATTTCCGATGATGATGATGTCTTATATTTACCTTTCTTATAAATTAGCCTTGTAAATCCTTACTTAAAGGGTTTACGACACGTAATTATTCCGAATATCACGGGTTGTTACAGAACTCTTGCCTCGGGAAGTGTTCATCTTGTTGTATTTGAATCCTTGAGGATTCCGAATTATCATTGTTCGTGGAATGTGAACTGTATGACTCGTATTTTTGCACTTGTACTTGTACTAGCAAAACAGTGGAGTTTTGCTAACCCCCGAGTATTCGGGGGTGGATGTCTATTTTTGCATTCAGGTTTTGGAGCATAACACAGGGTCGGCACGAAGGATGATGAAAGATGATCGATACTAATCACATGAGGAACCGTATATTATTTATTGGTTCGGTTGTACTTTATTTTCTGCTGCTATATTTTTCCCGTTGTACGGGTGTGGTTGTGTTTTGACCCCTGCGTGGGCATGAGGTGCATTTGAGTTGTATGTATTTATTGACAGACCAAATCGGTCTACTGAGTCATTTTAGCCTTAAAGGCATGGTTGAGTTGTTATATATTGTTACCAACCTGGTAGATCCTTGAGGAAAGGTTCTACGGCGTGTAATATCTCTGAGCGGATTGGGGGTGTTACAGTATGGACAAGGTACTTGCCTCGATATCACGAGCAATGGAAAAATGAACGGATACGGCCGGGTAGCCCTCAAATTCCCGAACACTATCTAGAACGCGATAGCACCGAAATTACTACGGGAAAACACCACATGAATCATCAATCACCAACAGAATTCAACATTGGAATCATCGAGCACCTATAATCCTCCGTAAGGAATAATAAAACATGATTACGACGGGAATCAAGGCCGAAAACAACGGAAATCCCAACAAACTATCAAAGGGAACTCATTCGAACATTTAATCGAACATTAAATGTTCAAGACCCTTCAAGAACAAAGAAATCACCCCTCGGGTCGAACGAACCAAAGATACGAGTATCCAATCTGTAGAACAAGTTCAAAACAACGTTTATACAACAATTAATTGACCAAAAACGGATTGAAATCGAAATCAAAAAGGAAAATCCCCAAATCTACAAAAACAAGGGTTCAAGCCAAAATACCTTGATTTGGATGAAGGATTCAAGTAGAGGTCGAAAATCTACAACAAGACTTGAGGTGGATGATCTCTACAAGTTTGGGAGCACTCAAATCGCCCAAAATCGCCTAGAATGGTAGGAGGAAGAAGAGAGGAGAAATGAATGTTTCTCCTCGAAAATCTGCTAAAAAGTGCAGAAAAAGCCCGTGTGCCGCGGCACAGGACAAGTGTGCCGCGGCCCAGGGCAAAAAAAAAACGCCCAGAAATCAGCTTAGTGCCGCGGCCCAGCCGAAGTGTGCCGAGGCACACGGTACAGTCCATTCCAATACCAAAAAGGTACATCGTGCAGTCTTATCTATTTCGACCATAACTCCTTCGTCTGGACTCCGATTGACTCGCCGTTTGAACCATTGGAAAGCTAACTTGATGATCTATAATATTGCAAAGATTCAGAATTTTTGGAGTTTCCAAGAATTAATGGTGACTTTACAAAGTCGAACTCCCACGTGAAAAGGTCGATTAAGGACACGGAACTCAACAAAACGACACCGAAACGAACTCGGATGACAAAAAGTGCAGAATTAATCATTCTCGGAATGACGAAACGGTCATGAGAGAGTCATAAAAACGAACTTCCACCGAAAAAAGAAAATTACCGAAATTCGAAATTGCGGATATTACATTCTACCCTCCTTAAAAGAAGTTTCGTCCGGAAACTTAAAACAAGTAGGGGGGAGCAATATACCCGCCAGGAAAACTCGACGAGATACACAAAAACAGAAAACTCGCGCCCAACGGCGAAACACTGCAAGAAACGCAAAGAGACATACGGCGTGAAAACACGCTCCACGACGACCAACACAACGTCGTCGTTAGGGATATAATAAAACCAACAAATGACAAGCGTCATCAAACGGATAATATAGCCAAGTCAATTATCCGACAATCACAAAACACAACGAACGAAAGTTAGTATGATTGACCAACCCAACGGTACATCAATCGAAACGCGAGCTAATCGCTGAACCAAGACGGAATTCCACCGCCCAAGGGTTGGAAGATCGAAAACGAGACTAATTTCCCGAACTTAAGGGAATTACGAAGGAGTCTGAACGTTCAACAATCACGAAACGAGATTAACAAAAACCAAAAAATCAATGATCGAACCACAACGATCGAGTCAACAAAAAAAATCGAATAATCATGTTCGGATCACGAAGAACAATAAGGTTCAACCGACAACTCCGAAGTTCACATCTCCACTCGAGACGAAACATGATCCGGTGAAAACAACAAAATGTGCACTCACATAAGATCCACAGGAAAGGGAACAGCAATCGAAAAAATTACAACGACAAACGAGTTATTCCGAAACAATACCGCACTCGTTCGATCAACAAAAGCAAGGGGCAGGACAAGCTCAGAAAATGTCAACGAACATAAACGAGTCGACAGAGTCGAAAACACAAGAGTTCCAAATCCGATCCACTTCGAATAAAAGAACTAATCGAACCAGATGATGTCACTCCCGAACAAGGTTCACAAGAATCGAACCGAACCCGAAAAGTCACGGCGATAACCAGATCGACCCATAACAAGATCGCAGTTCGTTCGGACGATGAAACCGAAATACAGAACAAGTTCATAAAGTATCAACGAACATGAGCGAATCGATAGACTGGAGAAAGAGAAAATACGGAAGTCAAAATAGTACGGGTATTACCTCCGACCTAGTCCACAAAATTCACAAAAACGGGAGCAAGCTAATAAGACATTAAACAACCGACACATAACGGAACCATCACCGATGCACACGGTCATACCAAACCAAGCTCTAACAGCTCGTACATGCGCGACAACGCAGAAATCACTACGAGGCGACAATATTCAATACCAACATCCCACCTCTCACAGAGGCTAACACAACAAATGTGTGGAAAACGACTCAACGCTCACACCGCCAATTCGGTCATCCTCGGGAGCAAACATCAAAATGACAACGCAAACATCATACATACATACCCAGCCCTCAAACGGGAATGGATAGGTTTTAAAAACGAAAACCTCATTTTGAAAATAATTTAGAAGGACATCGGTTGATCTTGAGTATCACCTTTCAAAAAAAAGTACAAACGTGAAACATCGTTATCGAGACTTTGGAAAACCATTTCGCATTCGATAAAAATGACACTTTCTCTTAGTGAAAACTTTCAAAATATTCGACCCTCGGGTCTAAATAAAAGTGTTTCTAAAACATTGAAAATATCTCAAAGCATTTTGGTCCTCGAGGTAGAAAATTTTTGAAATATGTTGTGGCACCTTGGATGTACCACGAGAAAATAATTCATTTTAAAAGTACGTCTCGAAATTTATTTTCTAAGATACTCAAGGTTTTCAAAGATAATTCAATGGGATAGAATGCCCAAAAATTTCAGGTAATTACACAAAACATTATTGCGCCGTGGGTCCCGCGCCGGAACTCACAAGGCTAAAAACCATTTACAAAAATGCCAAAAAGGCCGATGACGGTAATATTTCAAAAACTCACGAAAGCCATTTACAAAATACTAAATACCGTCATAAGAATTTCGCCAAAGCGATCAAGGCCATAATGCCAAAAACTCGGTTAAGGGAATCGGTTTTCGAAATAAAACTCAGTCGGTAAAATACCGAAAGCCATTACAAAAGAACTCACGCAGCGGATAAAAGAAATAAAGTCAAACATGCACAATCCAGCAACACTACACCTCATATGAACGAAATATGAGGGTCAAATAACCACATATCAAGAAATCAAAATCCATAAGAGGATTCCGTCACTGAACAAATAATCATAAAAATAGCTCGTGTCACACGAGGCATAACACAAAGAAGGGAGACTTACATCCACAGGTCGCACGAAGATGATGATCGCCCCACGATACTAATCACGACCAACAAACTCAGACGACGCGTCGCGACACGACTCAGTTAGATAAAATCCGACGAAACAAGACTCAAACAATACGACTTGACCCGACAGCCTAGGTTTCCACAACCTAAGCTCCGATACCATTTATGTAACACCCCCAATCCGCTTAGGGATATTACACGTCGTAGAACCCTTCCTCAAGGATCTACCAGGCTGGTAACAACATATAACAACTCAACCATGCCTTTAAGGCTAAAATGACTCAGTAGACCGATTTGGTCTTTCAATAAATACATACAACTCAAATACAAATCATGCCCACACAGGGGTCAAAATACAACCACACCCGTACAACGGGAAAAGTATAGCAGCGGAAAATAAAGTACAACTGAACCAATAAACAATATACGGTTCCTCATGTGATTAGTATCGATCATCTTTCATCATCCTTCGTGCCGACCCTGTGTTATGCTCCAAAACCTGAATGCAAAAATAGACATCCACCCCCCGAATACTCGGGGGTTAGCAAAACTCCACTGTTTTGCTAGTGCAAGAACAAAGTGCAAATACGAGCCATACAATTCACATTCCACGAACGATAATAATTCGGAATCCTCAAAGGTTCAAATACAACAAGATGAACACTTTCCGAGGCGAGAGTTTGAGTAAAGACTTCCCAAAATTTCAAGATCAAATTATCAAGGGAAACAATCTATAAAATGATTTGAAATACCATCGGGAGTTTTAATAGAAAACAATTTAGGATTATCAAATCCCACTTTTCAAAACCCAAAAGACGAAAGGGGTCACCGCCCCAAAGGTTTATTTTCCAAAAAATGACCTTTACCAAACCGTTGGGATTTTAGCCCCAAATCCGTAAAATGACTTTTACAAAACCATTGGGATTTTAGCCCCAAATCTCATCAACTCACAGTACACAAGAACGACCACAAGGTTCGTCTCCCAACATCAAAATCCACAAATAAAGGATTTAACACGAACAACAAAATACTCTAGTGCCATCCTAGCCAAGTAAGCCAAACGAACACTTACCTCTTACACACTTAGTCGATGCATGCAATCATGAAAACATAGTTCCAAAGCACTCATTTCCGGAAATGCAATAATCAAATCACATTTGTAAAATGCACCACAATTAACCGTGGATCCACCCCTCCGTGGACCCCTACCGAGACCTCGTCGGATCTAACCCATAGTGGTTAAAAGCAAGCTCGCGGATCCACCCCTCCGTGGACTCATACCGAGACCCCGTCGGATCTAACCCATAGTGAGCATAGACACACACACGTTACTCATGCAATACTAATATGCTAAGAATGTAAGTTCATCAAGAATACTTACTAGAGATGGCCACTAATCCGACACCATTATTAAACTCTTCACAACACAACACGGTTAACGCGGAATACATGATTCCATAACTTTAAACAACAGGGGTATCACCAAATCCCTCAACGTTCAAAACAATCAAATCATAATCAATTCCCCAAAACACACCGTTCACAAAACACACGCGTTTTGAAAATGAGCCCTTAACGAGGCTAAACCGAATCTTTTGAAAGTTCAAAACAACGATCAAACAAACACATAGAGACGATCACTAATTATCATATCCACAAAACAAGAATTGTATTGACAAGGTACTTGCCTCGATATCACAAGCAATCTAAAAATGAACGGATACAGCCGGGTAGCCCTCAAATTCTCGAACACTATCTAGAACGCGATAGCACCGAAATTACTACGGGAAAACACCACATGAATCATCAATCACCAACGGAATTCAACATCGGAATCATTGAGCACCTATAATCCTCCGTAAGGAATAATAAAACATGATTAAGACGAGAATCAAGGCCGAAAACAACGGAAATCCCAACAAACTATCAAAGGGAACTCATTCGAACATTTAATCGAACATTAAATGTTCAAGACCCTTCAAGAACAAAGAAATCACCCCTCGGGTCGAACGAACCAAAGATACGAGTATCCAATCCGTAGACCAAGTTAAAAACAACGTTTATACAACAATTAATTGATCAAAAACGGATTGGAATCGAAATCAAAAAGGAAAATCCCCAAATCTACAAAAACAAGGGTTCAAGCCAAAATACCTTGATTTGGATGAAGGATTCAAGTAGAGGTCGAAAATCTACAACAAGACTTGAGGTGGATGATCTCTACAAGTTTGGGAGCACTCAAATAGCCCAAAATCGCCCTTAGAATCGCTTAGAATGGTAGGAGGAAGAAGAGAGGAGAAAATGAATGTTTCTCCTCGAAAATCTGCTAAAAAGTGCAGAAAAAGCCCGTGTGCTGCGGCACAGGACAAGTGTGCCGCGGACCAGGGCCAAAAAAAACGCCCAGAAATCAGCTTAGTTCCGCGGCCCAGCCGAAGTGTGCCGCGGTACACGGTACAGTCCACTCCAACACCAAAAAGGCACATCGTGCAGTCTTAGCTATTTCGACCATAACTCCTTCGTTTGGACTCCGATTGACTCACCGTTTGAACCATTGGAAAGCTAACTTGATGCTCTATAATATTGCAAAGATTCAGAATTTTTGGAGTTTCCAAGAATTAATGGTGACTTTACAAAGTCGAACTCCCACGTGAAAAAGTCGATTAAGGACACGGAACTCAACAAAACGACACCGAAACGAACTCGGATGACAAAAAGTGCAAAATTAATCTTTCTCGGAATGACGAAACGGTCATGAGCGAGTCGTCAAAATGAACTTCTGCCGAAAAAAGAAAATTAACGAAATTCGAAATTGCGGATATTACATTTACGAGCATATTTGAATTAATTAGTGGCTGAATTTCAATACACTCAATTTCGTGAACAATCACAATATTTGACGACGCCGATGAAATTCTTCTTCATATTGAGTCGAAAAATAAACGAGTGATCGAGAGCAACCATTAAAGGGAGTCGTGTGTATCACGAGTGGGAAAGAAATAATCAACCTTTTGGGGGAAAACCTTGAATTTGGAATTACAAAACAAAACCGTGTTTTAACTTCAAAATCATTAGTAGATTTATTTTGAATCTTGATTCATTTCTATCTACTGTATAAAGCTGGTTGTTGTGTATTAATGGCATTTTGATCTCCTTTTCTCTTTTTATATTTAAATTTATGTGTGTATTATTTTTCTTATTTTTGTCTTATTTTTATTTTTATTTTTGGAGCGTGAATAATAAAGAGTCTTGCTCGGGACTAGCAAGAATTCAAGTTTGGGGGTGTGATAAGTGTCATTTTTATACACTTATCCATGATTTGTATCGATAAATTTCACCCATAATTGAGCTAGTCTACTCGTTTTTGATTTTAATTAATTAGTTTTTAATAATTTTATTTTTATCGGGTGAAGATGTAAATCTAGTCTTAATCGGATTGAATTACTGATTTACTCAAGAAATAACATGTTTATAAAATATTCTCTTTGTTGAATTTTGATGTATTCATGTTGTAGGGCTTTCCGAGACGAGTTCGGCAGTCTTTCCGCTCCATACGGGCGTGTACGGGCATAACTCACACAAAGCAAAAGGTCGTAGCCATGTTACGGCCGTAACTCCTCAATGTTACGGCCGTTGTAATATCCGGATTTATTACGGTGTATTTTATCTGTATTCAAACCCTGTATTATTCGGATTTATGGTTTTGATTATTAGAGTATGATATTTCTTGCATTGATATCTTTGTACATAAGTATAACAACATGCAAAATTTCTCATGCAAACTCATGATAGCGCACGCTAAGAATGTAGCTTAATGCGCGCTATCGGGCTACTACTAGCGCACGCTATGCATGTATGAGTTGCGTGCGCTAAGAACTCAATTATTGAGGTAGGTGGTTAGCACATGCGCCAGCCGGGACATGGGTCCGGGTAAGATTCCCGCGGACGAACCTGGACAATTTTTAAGTCAACTCTTATTAGCGCGCGCTAAGGAATGCTTAGTAGCGTGCGCTAATCGGCTAAAATGCAGAATATTATAAATGGGACAACAACCCGTTTTGGCTTACATTTCAGTCGTCCATTCTTCATTCTTGAGAGGCCAGAGAGCTATAATAATCCTTCTACACACTTGGAACATATCTTGTTGGTCTTTGTATATTGGTTATCACTTGTGAGTGATCATTGAAGTGGAATAGCACCTTGGAGTGACATACAACCAACCGGAGTCGGATTCTACCTTACGGTTCAGTGATTTTCGTCATATTAAGGTATGTTCAACCTATCTCCAGACTTAGAGTTGGATTCTAAAGAATTAGATGATCATGTTATCAAGATATTGATTTTTCATTAGTAAATTGTTCAACATGCATCATGTTTGGAATATAGAGATGGTTATGCCTCAAGTACCTTTATTATGAACATCATGATTCGAATCTTATTACATTGAACAAGTAGAGGAAGCTTCTATCTTTGGTAATCCAAATCTAGTGGATGACTTCATAGCAATCATGGACTTGACTTTAACATCATCATTGTTAGATGAATCTAAGGGATTGATCATGTAAGGATTTATCTAGTATAGATGGAATGTTAAACAACTACAGTATGATAATTTTGATTGATATAAAGGTGTCGATATCAACCGTAAAGCCTTTCGAATTGTCGTATGAAGATTTGTAGTCGAAATGGAATATGGTTTTATAATGGTATACATATGCCGGAATCCAGAGTTGTTGTTATCCGTAAAATCATTCATAATCGTATGAACATGATATTCATGGAGGTAACATGAATTATCACGGAAGATTTCATTGTTTTGATCATGATGAGAAAGCGATTTCGCCTAAGATGGCGCCATGCATGAATAGCGCACGCTAAGCTATGAAGATTAACGTGCGCTATCGAGCACGAGTTAGCGTACGCTACGTTTTGTACGTAACGTACGCTAGGACATCGAGCGATTGATCGGCGATCGAAGTAATCGACCATGCATAGTTAGCGTCGCTAGGCTTTGTTGTTTGCGTGCGCTATTGAGCGAGACTTAACGACGCTACGAGTACTTAGCGTCGCTAAGCGGTTGCAGATTACATTTTATGAACTTTTGGCCGTAAATCGAATTGTTAAACATTAAATGCGGCGTGAGATAAATCCTATATCATTTCTTTTGTTAAGGTTTGATCTTGTTACGTGATTGATTGAGGAGGACGACCTTCGAGTGTTCGTTTTGGTGGAAGTATTGTTCTTGTCTTCAAATCGAGGCAAGTACCTTAATTGTTTTATGTATTGATGTTATACATATTGTTGTTCATGTATGTCATTGTTGTATGTCCACCTCGTGTTGGTCCGACGGGATCATCGCGAGATCTATGCTAGCGTGCGCTGGATCATCGGACGGGTTTTTCCACCACGGGTTGGTCTGACGGGATCATCGTGGGTTCTAGGCAGTGAACGCTGGATCGACGGAATTACCATGTGTATGTTATGATATCATGTTGTGATTATCAGTTGTGTATGTCATTTATGAGTTTCTCGTAGGAGAAGACTCGTTGGTATTTTTGTCGTTTACGTTATTATTCTTCGTGAGATATGAATAATATGTTGTGGTACTTGTACTAGCATCGTTGTGCTAACCCCTTCGGGGGTGAAAATTGTGTTTATGTTCAGGATCCAGGAGAGCGGGAAAACAACCACTGGAGCTGCATGACGACGAGGGTGCAGAGTGATGTTTCGGCCGGGTTTATTTGTCTGTTGTTTGTTGGTTATTTCAATAAGTACTCGAGTACGAAGTCATTTATGATGAATTTGAATTTGGTGATGTATTATTAAGTTCCTGTTGAACAATTGTATTATTTTTTGTATTTGGTTAGAACTGTTGTATCGTAATTCCGTTATTTCCATTCGTTAGTACCTTTTAATGTCTGTTCAATTCTTCAGCCTTGTAAATCCATATGTAAAGGATTTACGACGCTGTAATATTCCTTAATATATCGGGGGTGTTACAGAATATGGTATCAGAGCTAAGATTATGGATATCTTGGCCGTTGGGTTAAAATAGGGGTCATTTATGTCTTTTGAGGTAACCGGCCATAAATGACGTCACTGCACTGCCTACGTCTTCATGCGAACGGTGGTTGTAAGTTCCTAAAATCTATCTCATTCTTTACATGTTGTGTCTCTTTATACTCGAATATTAGAACGATGTTGTTTCCTGTATATTGAGTATTTATGCTTACAGTATGTTGAGAGGCGGACGTGGACGTGGTCGCGGTCGTGGACGCGGACGAAGAAATGCTGAAAGGGAAGCGTCGCCGTCTAATCAGGCCAGTCATAGCTCAGGCGAGCCGCAGCAATCTATTAACAACGAAACAGAACCTGCTGTACCAAAGATCCTTCGTCAAGTGGTGAACCAGATGACTCAGTTCGCCCAAGTCGTGGACCGAATGCAAGTGGCGGTGGGACTACAGCAGGGAGAGAGACAGCAAGGGATCCCAGACATGGGAAATCGAGGTGACCGGTGGCTGCAAGAGGTGGCGAAAATGCAACCACCCAAATTCGACGGTATTTCTGAGACTCCCACCTGGGACCATTGGTTGAAGGAACTGGAGAAAATCTTTTCCGGAATTAACTGCCCAGATGACCGGAGAGCCTCTATCGCTCAATATTTTCTGATAGGGGAAGCGTCCGAATGGTGGGAAGCCATCTGGCCTATAGAACATGATGCTGATTGGACAGAGTTTAGATTTATGATGGAAGCTCAGTATTGCCCTCGTCCTGTGAGGGAAGCCAAAGTTCGGGAGTTTTTCTCCGCTCAGCCTTCAGATGTGCCGGTATCCCAGGCAATTAAGACGTTTAACCAGCAGCTGGCATTTGTTCGACATCTGGTCAGAACAGATGCAGAAATGATGATCCATTTCGATATGAGGATGAAACCAGAAATCCAGAGGTACATGTCCGGATTTGAATGTACCACACTCCGTCAATACCAGGATAAGGCGTTGGCGTATGAGATTAAGGAGGCAGCTATGCAGAAATTTTCGGAAACCAAGAAACAGAAAGTCTCTGGTACTTTTACAGAGCACAATAACAGTGGTCCCCGTAAGGCCCAGTCATCCTTACACTCTTTCAAGAAACCTCCGCACCCAGTTAGGAGCGGAAAGAACTTCGGAGCGACATCAACTATTACTGATGTTACCAGGAAATGCTTTAATTGCGCCCAGACGGGGCACTATCGATGGAATTGCCCCCTACCTGTCATGACTTGTTTTGATTGTGGACGAGAGGGACATCGGGCAGTGTTTTGTGAAGAGGCTGCAAAGTCTTTTAGAGCCCGTACACCACGGCCCTCGAGAAGGAAGCCGATATCAATGAGACGCAGCAAAGTGTTCAAATGCCTCGGAAATTTTGGCCGCGGACGAGGTAGAGGACAATGGGACCGAAAGGGGACATCGAGTGCGGATCTGCTCCCCACGTGCATGCGAGATGAGGAGGACAGATGATCGGTGATCTTCTTTGTCGCATCAGTCTTGTCGAGATCCTTTCCCGGCCAGCTAGCATTTTATTCGATACAGGAGCTACGCATTCTTTTATATCTTTGTCTTGTGTAAATCGTTTGAATATTTCCGGTTTTCATACTTGTGAACCTTATGTTGTTGGTTTACCGAGTGGAGAGAGGATTGTTGGGAACTTAGAAACTAGAAATTTCCCTGTATCATTTGGAGGCAGAGAGTGGCTCTCAAATCTGATCGTGATAGAAATGCAAGGAGACGACCTGATACTTGGAGACTATTGGCATAATCGATATGGAGCAATTGTAAACTACCGAAGGAGGAATATCTCGCTGATCGCTGACGATGGTTCCGAAATATTGTTCGAGGGGTGGAAACCGGGAAGCCCAGGAAAATTGATTAAGGCGATGAAAGCTGTCAAATTGTTGAAACAGGGCTGTATCGGCTACTGGTGCTATGCAATGAAGAAAGAAGACAAAATTGTGGAACTTTCATCCATTCCTGTTGTGAACGAATTTCCAGATGTATTTCCTGACCAGTTACCTGGATTACCTCCACGGAGGGATGTAGAATTTACCATTGAGCTGGAACCCGGAGCTACACCAATTTCTAAGGCGCCGTATCGTATGGCACCTACTGAAATGTACGAACTGAAAAAGCAGCTGGAGGAGTTACTGGACAAAGGCTATATTCAGACAAGCGTTTCACCCTGGGGAGCGCCAATTCTTTTTGTCCGAAAGAAGGATGGATCGATTCCACTGTGTATTGATTATCGAGAGCTGAACAAGATGACGATTAAGAACAAGTATCCGTTGCCACGGATTAATGATTTGTTTGACCAGTTGCAAGGGGCAAAAGTATTTTCTAAAATCGATCTGAGATCAGGATACCATCAGCCGAGGATTAAGGAATCTGATGTTCCAAAGTCAGCATTCAGAACTCGCTACGGAAACTATGAGTTTGTAGTGATGCCATTTGGTCTCACTAACGCACCTGTTGTATTTATGCAATTGATGAACTGAGTGTTCATCGAATTTTTGGATAAATTTGTGGTCGTGTTCATTGATGACATTCTTGTGTATTCTAAGATCCCGGAAGAACATGCACAGCATTTGCGGATTGTATTGGAACTTTTGAGAAGCGAGCAGTTGTACGCCAAACTTTCTAAGTGTGAATTCTGGCTAAAGGAAGTAATGTTCCTCGGCCATGTGGTGTCAGCTAAAGGAGTCCGAGTAGATCCTCAGAAGATTGAAGCAATTATGGATTGGAAGCCTCCAAAGAACGTGAAAGAAGTCCGAAGCTTCTTAGGACTTGCTGGATATTATCCTCGATTCGTGGAAGGGTTTTCTAAAATCTCCCGCCCACTTACTCGACTCCTGCAGAAAACTCAAAAGTTTGAGTGGAATGAGTTGTGTCAGGTTAGCTTTGATGAATTGAAGAAGAGATTGACGACAGCACCGATTCTATCACTTCCACAGGGAACTGGAGGATTTATAGTTTACAGTGATGCTTCGAACCAAGGACTCGAGTGCGTATTGATGCAGAATGATAAGGTGATCGCTTATGCGCCACGACAGCTGAAACCTCATGAAGTGAATTACCCAACACATGATTTGGAGCTAGCAGCAGTGGTTTTTGCTTTGAAGATCTGGAGGCATTATCTGTACGGGACTCACTGTCAGATCTTTACGGATCACGAGAGTCTCAAGTACATATTCAGTTAGAAAGAGTTGAACATGCGGCAAATAAGATGGTTAGAGCTTATTAAGGACTATGACTTGGAGATTTCGTATCATCCAGGCAAAGCAAATGTATTGGCCGATGCACTCAGCCGCAAGCCTGTTTCTATTCAGATGCTGGAGATGCTGACCTCCCAACTTAGCCTTCAACGAGAGATGATTCGAGAAGGAATTGAAGTGTGGTTACAAAGAGTCCAAGGACAAATGTGCATGATGGAAATAACTTCATCATTAATCGAAGAAATCAAATCTAGACAGGTAGATGATCCTATGATGATTCGGTTACATGACGAAGTGATCAAAGGGAAGGCCCCCGGATTCGTAATCCATGATGATGGAGTTTTGAGATTTCAGGACCGACTCTGCGTTCCCGATGTCAATGTTCTGAAACAGACGATTATGAAGGAAGCTCACAGTTCACCCTATTCTATCCACCCGGGCACCAGTAAAATGTATAAGGACTTGAAGCAGAATTTCTGGTGGGGCAACATGAAGAAAGATGTAGCGGACTATGTTTCGAAATGCTTGACTTGTCAGCAGGTTAAGATCGAGCATCAACGGCCTGCCGGAATGTTGAAGCCACTCCCGATTCCTGAATGGAAGTGGGAGGACATATCGATGGACTTTATCACTAATATGCCGAGAACCAGGACAGGAATGAACATGATTTGGGTGATAGTTGATCGTTTAACTAAATCAACTCATTTTTTAGGCATTAAGGATACGTGGGGACCAGAGAGGCTGGCACGAGTATTTATTTCGGAGATAGTTCGATTGCATGGTACGCCGAAGACCATTGTTTCTGATCGAGACGTCCGTTTTGTGTCTCACTTTTGGAAAGCAGTTCATAAGGCCTTGGGGACCGAATTGAACTTCAGCATAGCTTATCACCCGCAGACTGACGGACAATCCGAGTGGACCATTCAAACGGTGGAAGATATGTTGAGAGCCTGTGCCTTAGATTGGTCAAACGATTGGGAAGTTCATCTACCATTGATTGAATTTACCTACAACAATAGTTGGCATGCTTCCATTAAGATGGCACCGTTTGAGGCATTATACGGGAGGAGATGCAGATCGCCCCTATGCTGGGACGATTCATCGGACTTGATCGGAACAGAACCAGAGTTGATCATGCAGACTCGAGAGAAGATAGCCTTGATTCGTGAAAGGCTGTTGGCCACCCAGAGTCGCCAGAAATCTTACGCAGACGTACGCCGTCGCCCATTGGCATTCAGTACTGGAGACCACGTACTTTTGAAGGTTTCTCCTACTCGGGGAATCTTTCATTTCGGAAGGAAAGGAAAGCTGAGTCCGAGATATATCGGACCATTTGAGATCCTTGAAAGAGTTGGGGAATTGGCATACAGATTGGCATTGCCGCCGTCATTGTGCCATGTTCATAATGTGTTCCACGTATCCCAGCTACGGAAGTATATATCATATCCCAGTCATATCATTGATTTCGGCGAGATCGAAGTCGCGCAGGATGGGACGTTTGAAGAAAGACCGGTCAAGATACTCGAGAGTCGAGTTAAGCAGTTGAGGAACAAACCAATCGTTTTGGTCAAAGTTCAATGGTCACGTCACGGAATAGAAGAAGCCATATGGGAAACGGAAGCTGGTATGAAGTCCAGATATCCTGAGTTATTTTCGTCTTGATTTTCGGGACGAAACTCCTTTTTAGTAGGAGAGTATGTAATATCCGGATTTATTACGGTGTATTTCATCTGTATTCAAACCCTGTATTATTCGGATTTATGGTTTTGATTATTAGAGTATGATATTTCTTGCATTGATATCTTTGTACATAAGTATAACAACATGCAAAATTTCTCATGCAAACTCGTGATAGCGCATGCTAAGAATGTAGCTTAACGCGCGCTATCGGGCTACTACTAGCACACACTATGCATGTATGAGTTGCGTGCGCTAAGAACTCAATTATTGAGGTAGGTGGTTAGCACATGCGCTAGCCGGGACATGGGTCCGGGTAAGATTCCCGCCGACGAACCTAGACAATTTTTAAGTCAACTCTTATTAGCGCGCGCTAAGGAATGCTTAGTAGCGTGCGCTAATCGGCTAAAATGCAGAATATTATAAATGGGACAACAACCCGTTTTGGCTTACATTTCAGTCGTCCATTCTTCATTCTTGAGAGGCCATAGAGCTATAATAATCCTTCTACACACTTAGAACATATATTGTTGGTCTTTGTATATTGGTTATCACTTGTGAGTGATCATTGAAGTGGAATAGCACCTTGGAGTGGCATACAACCAACCGGAGTCGGATTCTACCTTACGGTTCAGTGATTTTCATCATATTAAGGTATGTTCAACCTATCTCTAGACTTAGAGTTGGATTATAAAGAATTAGATGATCATGTTATCAAGATATTGATTTTTCATTAGTAAATTGTTCAACATGCATCATGTTTGGAATATAGAGATGGTTATGCCTCAAGTACCTTGATTATGAACATCATGATTCGAATCTTATTACATTGAACAAGTAGAGGAAGCTTCTATCTTTGGTAATCCAAATCTAGTGGATGACTTCATAGCAATCATGGACTTGACTTTAACATCATCATTGTTAGATGAATCTAAGGGATTGATCATGGAAGGATTTATCTAGTATAGATGGAATGTTAAACAACTACAGTATGATAATTTTGATTGATATAAAGGTGTCGATATCAACCATAAAGCCTTTCGAATTGTCGTATGAAGATTTGTAGTCGAAATGGAATATGGTTTTATAATGGTATACATATCCCGGAATCCGGAGTTGTTATCCGTAAAATCATTCATAATCGTATGAACATGATATTTATGGAGGTAACATGAATTATCACGGAAGATTTCATTGTTTTGATCATGATGAGAATAGTTTACTGCCCAGCAGTAAACTGCCATGCACAGATAGCGCACGCTAAGCTATGAAGATTAACGTGCGCTATCGAGCACGAGTTAGCGTACACTACGTTTGGTACGTAACGTACGCTAGGCCATCAGACGAGTCAGTCGACTGATCAGTGAAGTACTGACCATGCATAGTTAGCGTACGCTAGGCTTTGTTGTTTGCGTGCGCTATTGAGCAGACTTAACGCACGCTACACAGAGTACTTAGCGTGCGCTAAGCAGTTCAGGCAGATTACATTTTATGAACTTTTGGCCGTAAATCGAATTATTAAACATTCGTACGATGTGAGATAAATCCTATATCATTTCTTTTGTTAAGGTTTGATCTTGTTACGTGATTGATTGAGGAGGACGACCTTCGAGTGTTCGTTTTCGTGGAAGTATTGTTCTTGTCTTCAAATCGAGGCAAGTACCTTAATTGTTTTATGTATTGATGTTATACATATTGTCGTGCATGTATGTCATTGTTGTATGTCCACCTCGTGTTTGTCTGACGGGATCATCGGGGGATCTATGCTAGCGTGCGCTGGATCATCGGACGGGTTTTTCCACCACGGGTTGGTCTGACGGGATCATCGTGGGTTCTAGGCAGTGAACGCTGGATCGACGGAATTACCATGTGTATGTTATGATATCATGTTGTGATTATCAGTTGTGTATGTCATTTATGAGTTTCTTGTAGGAGAAGACTCGTTGGTATTTTTGTCGTTTACGTTATTATTCTTCGTGAGATATGAATAATATTTTGTGTTAATTCTACTAGCATCGTTGTGCTAACCCCTTCGGGGGTGAACATTGTGTTTATGTTCAGGATCCAGGAGAGCGGGAAAACAACCACTGGAGCTGCATGACGACGAGGGTGCAGAGTGATGTTTCGGCCGGGTTTATTTGTCTGTTGTTTGTTGGTTATTTCAATAAGTACTCGAGTACGAAGTCATTTATGATGAATTTGAATTTGGTGATGTATTATTAAGTTCCTGTTGAACAATTGTATTATTTTTTGTATTTGGTCATAACTGTTGTATCGTAATTCCGTTATTTCCATTCGTTAGTACCTTTTAATGTCTGTTCAATTCTTCAGCCTTGTAAATCCATATGTAAAGGACTTACGGCGCTGTAATATTCCTGAATATATCGGGGGTGTTACAGCCGTAACTCTTGGCAGATTGTGATCATTTGTTTAATTGTTTATACTTTTAATGTATTATTGAGGGGATGGCTGACATTGATCCGATCTAATGTAATAATGCTGGAGTTTTGGAGCTATTAGATGACTTTAGGTGTATAAATAGACCTCTTAGATCCATCATCATTCATCATTCATCTTATTATTTTCTCACTTTGTAATACTTTTTCTTTTTGTGTGAAGAACACACTTGTGTTCTTGAGTAATTTGTGTAAGTGTGGTTTAGCTTATGTTGTTTAGGGAGTTTATTGTTTCTTTCTCCTTTATCTACTAATGGAGTTATGATCAATTCTTTCCCTTTTTCAACTATTAATGACCACTCAAGCTTGTATTATGTTTATTAAACCCTTCATGGGTTATGTTACTTAAGTTGGGATTATAAACAAGGTTAGTCATGTTATTTAAGTTTGTATAAAGATCTATTATGATTTACTTATTATTGTGTGTGATTTTCATTGTTTTAACAATCTTTATTTATTTGACCAATAAATGACGATATTTATGGTCTTCATATGTTTCGAAAGAAAATATGTTTGATTAGATCAAATGATCTTCACTCTAAGTTGTTCTAGGGGATGGAAATATACCTCTAGACCTTAGATGATTCTTTGAGTTATTTTCATAAAACCTAATGCTATGTATTAAAGCCAATCAACATAGAAATATAGTGGATTGATTCAATATATAAGGGGCGTTTTATAGTTCGAAAGAGAAACCGTCTTTTTAAGGAAAATCGAATCTACACAACATAATAAGTAAATTCATCTTATGATCTCATATACATCTTCTATAACTAATGATGAACTAAGTTTGTAATCCCAACTATTTCATTTTATCTTTTATTAATCTATTATTAGTGCAATCTTTCATTTCGTTGAATATTAGAACTATTATTGCAACTTTCTTTTCAATTATCAAACCAAACTCTTAAATTGTGTGTTTTAATCTTATAAATCTCTATAACAAATAGTTAAATAGTGTATAATTCAATATATAACCTAACTTCCTCGTGGGATCGATAAACCACACTCAAAAAGTCCACTTACTACTTGATACGATATCGTGCAGTTGCGATAGTTACACTGAAATCTTACATTGTGAACTATTGTTATAGGAGACATTTTCTCGACGTTGTAACTTAGTACTCAATTGTGTTTGTCCGGTCAAGTGGCGGATAACGGTACTCCGTGACTATTAAAGTCAGATTTTTCAGTTTCCCACAAAAACTGATATTTGTAGATATTTTATCCTTTTTCATTTTTTTTTGTCATGGATGAAACTTTGAATAATATTGAAAAAAGATTTCCCTTTCTAAGCAAAAAAGTAATTTTAAAAATCTACAAATCAAGAATTGAAAGGATGAGGTTGCTTATGAATAAAAGCATACCTTTTGATATTAGATTCATAATTGAAGCCAAAGTAAGAATAGCAGGTGAATTCACAGAAATACCGACTAGATTTTTACCAGGGCTTGGAAAAAGTTCATATGCCAAGAAACGACGAGCAAAGATGATAGCCGTTTGCTATAAATGTGCTAGATGGAACTGTAATTTAATATGTCGATCTTTAGGAATTCCATCTACAAACAGAGAAGATAAAATTCAGTTCATTAAGGATGGTCTGAATAAAGAGAATTTAGATAATATCGAAATTGCTCTTGACACGCATCCTAGTGTACTCGTACATTATGGAATTAGATGTTTGTGGAATAAATTCAAACCAGAATATGAACAACGTCTTGGGAATCTGACGTTAAAAGACCCTGTTTGCCAATTTGTAAGAAAATTGGATGGGAAGCTTCTCCCCGACTCATAGAAGGCGTTTAGGCCGTTTCTGAACATAAAATCAGAGTAAGATGTGAGCCACAATCACAACTACTGTACATACACGTGAGTATCTTTTATTTTTGTCGTAAGGTGAGATTTTTTTGAATAAAAAAGGGAGTGATATGCAATAAATGCATTCAGTATTCTATTGAGTAGTTGAAGCGTAATCAACGCAATCACAAACTTGTTAAACAATTTTTACCTTCTTTTTCTTCTATAAATAAACATTGTGCTTGTTTTTTTTATTCATCCCTCAAACTTGTACTTTTCTCTTTTTCTCTCTAAAAAATTTCTTTTCAAAAATAAAGTCATCATCTTCATCAAAAAAATTTAGCACAGTCTGCATTTTTGGTGGAGCTAGTTATGGAAAAGAGGCATGCTTTACTGAAGCAGCCCACAACTTGGGTCGTACCTTAGGAGAAACATGCATTCATGTAGTTTACGGAGGAGCTGCTGCTTCTGCCTATATGGAAGGAGTAAAAGTGTTGGGAATAATTCCAAAACCTCTGGCTGAAAGTAAAATCACCGGGGCAACTATTGGAGATGAGTTTAGATCTGTAAATATGCAAAATCGCATAACTCACATGATAAATAATTCTGGCTCCTTTATCACCCTTCCTGGTGGTTTTGGCACCCTTCAGGAACTTTTTCATGTGGTTACCAGAGCCCAGCTAAATGTTCATCAAAAACCAATAGGTCTGCTTAATGTTAATGGTTTCTTTGATGGTTTACTATCTTTCATCGACTACTCTGCTGAAAAGGGTTTTATTTCCGAGCGTGCTAAACGAATCATAGTCGTTGCAACAACACCAGAAGAACTAATCAAAAAACTCATTGAATTTGTTCCTCAACCAGATCCATCTCTAGCTAAAATTGTCTGGATGGAAGATTTTACCGTGAGAAAACGAAAAGTGGATTCATTCCTCTCCCTTTGATAACCCATGTCGGACCTCTTGTATTTTTACTTTCTGTTGTATGTAAAAATCGTGCTAAATAATGGCAGCTTAAGGAGTTTTTTCTTGATCTCTTGACGTGCATCTATTCGCGATTTATGTATTGTTATTTTATTACTGTAATTTTATTTTTTTGCATTGATGGCAGCGTAAGGCGACTCTTCGGACTTTCTTGAAGCACATCTTAAAAATTGTGTCATACTTCCGAGTATATTTTATTTTCTTTTGTTGTGTGCCTCGTGTAATATCCGACTGTAACTTTTCGTTTTTTTACCTGTCATTGTATTATTCGGATAATCTGATTATCATGAATCATTGCATTTAGTATTATGTTGAGGTATTATAGATTTGAATTTCATATCGTTGTTATTTCATTTCATATGTGAGGATTCGATGTTAATTAGAGAGTTGCATTTTCGATTTTTTCTGTTGATGTAGCGTACGCTACATAGTATGATTAACGTACGCTAATCCTGTGCCTTAGCGTGCGTAATGTTTCCTCTATTGCGTACGCTAAGAGGGAATCTGGCATCAGTTGACTTCAGCACGTGAACTCCTTAGCCATTGGCATGCATGTGAGTAAGGTCTGAGCTGTCATGTCGGCCAGAGTCAACTTTTATTAGCGTGCGTAACCCCTTTTTCATTAGCGTGCGCTAACTGTAACACCCCAAAAGGCGGCTATTACAGTGCCGTGGACCCCACACTGGGACCCACCAGGCGATATCCAAAACAGATTAAATAAATATTATTTGTGATACCGAACCACAATGAATAGTCATTACTCCGATTAGGAGTTTATCAAAAATATGGCCAACGGCCTTATAATACACAGGATCCGAAAAAAACAAGTATAAACCATATGGAGATGGAAAATACTTCAAATGTCAATACAACCAGATAGCAATTTAAATGAAGCAGGAAATAAAATAACATAACACGGTTTAACATAACCGGACAACAAAAGATGTGGGGCCCCCGAACTAGTATCCTTCGAACCCTTCGCCGTCAACATGCTCTTCCCGTGCCTTGCCTTTGCCTCGACCTAAAATACAATACAAGTATTTCGCCCATAACACAGGGTCAGATATACATGATAATCAATTCTTCCGACATTATACAATTCACATATATAGATTTCAAGGAAAACATTCCAACTATTAATCATACCCCTCGGGCGTATGAAGCAATCAGTCATAAATCGTCGAACACATCCAATCATACATGGACTATGAACGATTAACAATATAGCTCATGATGGACATCACAGTACGCCCGATCCGTAAATGTGTCCGTGTACATGTCCACCCCGTATACTGAATCCAGAATATACGTGTGACGATGTACCTAATTAGCCTCACGAACTACGTCTCGTGTGCACAGTCCAATGCGGAATAATATCCACGCATGACTATATATGTGCCTGGCTAAAAATCCTACACAATGACCAATCGGAACGCAGATATGATTCCAGATATGTCACGATACAACATGACAACGAATTCAATAAATCACATATCCGATTAAGGATCAAGAAAAACTCACCGAAGGAAAAATAAGACCAACGAGATCAACGATTCAAAGCGACGTACTTGGGAATGCAACCCCATAAAGAAAACGGAATAACATCAAGGACAATGTCAAATCACGACAAACATTACATGAACAATTCATACATATGAAATACATAACCATCATAAGAATCTAATCATCATTATAACCAAGCAAGATAACTTGCCTCAATACGGAGACGAGAATAGTCCTCTTCTTGTCGGAACGAACGAACGGTCCTCGACAAATATTGTTTACTCGAACAATCAACCTTAAACGAAATACATTTTTCTCAATAACATATTCGTATAATTATCAATATAGGATTAGTAAGACGTCATCCTACAATCTTTTAGAATAGTTTGTTATTTTCAATTATCGAAACCTTATGTCAGGAGTTCTTTAACATCATTCCAACCATAAAAATCGGTTTACAATACTTTTACCGAATGTTCACATGGTTCATCAAGAATTCTATCAAGAGTATGTTGAATAACCAATTATGATGTTAAGATCATCTTATGATGATTGAACTTTCCAAAACATTAAAATGTTGAAAGAACAAAATCTGCACATTTATGATCATTCTCCTCTCATCTAAATTGAATATTAAGCTTACAACAAGGTTATTAGTTATGAGATTACACCATATCCATGAAGGTTAATAAAATCTTTCTTTACAAGGCTGGAAGATCCATTAACATCATGATGAATTCACCATCTATCTAATATGATGATCAAAGTATTCTAAGTTCTTAACACATTAGATTAATGAAAAGTTGTTGTTGGTTTCATAAATATCCTTAACCATTCAACATCTTGATGAGTTAAACATAAGGAGAATATGATTCTTAAGAAATCTGAGTAAGAAGACATCCTTCTACTTCTAACATGGCCAAGTTCTTCCCAAGGTAAGTGAAAACTTAAAATGGGGTTTAATCACTTTATGATAACAACTCTATTAGTTAAATCTAATTACGGTGAAGTTAACTGATTCAAAGGTATTCTACTGAGCTAAATTCGTCCAACAAGATGAGCATGATAGTTACAACGCGGTTAGAATCACTATATCATCAAGAACACATCCATCTCAAACCCTCATTTATCATATTCATCAAAAGTGTTAAAAAGGTTGGATTAAAACTATGTTTTACTTGATTAATCTACTCTAGGTGAAGTATAATTTCGTTATTAACGTCAATATATGAAAATAATATAGAGAGGAAAGTACACCTACCTCCAGAATTGAAGAACAACCTCAATGCTATGAGAAAATATACTCCAAGCTCAAGAACACCTCCTAATCTCCAAGGAAATGAGCTCCACTCCAAGATTTAAGGCTTAGAAGCAAGTTGGGGGAGGTTGATATCGGTTTGGGAGTGTGGAGGGACGATATGTGGAGAGAGAATCGGTTTGGAGTTGTGAAGAAATGAAAAACAGGCTGGTCCTATAAATAGACTGTACAGACTTAGCGCACACTAACTGGAAGCTTTAGCGTACGCTAACACACTTACGTGCGCTAACTGGTTAATATTACGTACGTAAGTGGCTTACAGTGGCTACTGTCTTGAATTCACAGGTCGTTAGCGCACGCTAATGAAAAAGGGGTTACGCACACTAATAAAAGTTGACTCTGGCCGACATGACAGCTCAGACATTACTCACATGCATGCCAACGGCTAAGGAGTTCACGTGCTGAAGTCAACTGATGCCAGATTCCCTCTTAGCATACGCAACAGAGGAAACATTACGCACGCTAAGGCACATGATTAGCGTACGCTACATCAACAGAAAAATTCGAAAATGCAAGTCTCTAATTAACATCGAATCATCACATATGAGATGAAATAACAACGATATGAAATTCAAATCTATAATACCTCAACATAATACTAAATGCAACGATTCATGATGATCAGATTATCCGAATAATACAATGACAGGTAAAAACGAAAAATTACAGTCGGATATTACATACTCTCCCCCTTAAAAAGAGTTTCGTCCTCGAAACTAAGGGGTTAATAACTCGGGGTATCTCGCTCGCATACTATCCTCGGTTTCCCACGTAGCCTCCTCGACTCCGTGTCGTGACCACTGAACTTTCAGTGGGGGAATTGTCTTGTTCCTCAACTGCTTGACCCTCCTCTCGAGTATCCGCACAGGACGCTTCTCGTACGAATGATCCTCTGCTAATTCAATCTCTTCGAACTGAAGTACATGGCTCGGATCAGCAACATATTTCCTCAACTGGGAGACATGAAATACGTTGTGAATCTTACTCAAAGTCGGTGGCAAAGCTAGTCGATAGGCCAGATCACCTACACGCTCCAAAACCTCAAACGGCCCAATGTACCTCGGGATCAGCTTGCCCCTCTTCCCGAAACGAAAAACACCTCGGGTAGGAGACACCTTCATTAACACATGGTCACCAACCTCGAACTCAAGCGGTCGTCGACGGTGGTCAGCATAAGACTTCTGTCGACTTTGAGCCGTTAACAACAGACTCCTAATCAAAGTGATCTTCTCCCGGGATGCCAATAACATATCGGGTTCCGTACCCAGAGATTCTGACAGTTTGTCCCAAAACAAAGGGGACCTACAGCGACGGCCATACAATGCCTCATACAGTGCCATCTGAATCGAAGCGCACCAACTATTATTATAAGTGAATTCCACCAAAGGTAGCTAGGCTTCCCAATCGTCCTTCCAATCAAGAGCACATGCTCTCAACATATCCTCTAGAGTCTGGATGGTTCTCTCAGACTGACCATCGGTCTGTGGATGAAAAGTCGTACTGAAATTCAACTGCGTGCCCATCGCACGATGAACTGCCTTCCAGAAGTGCGACACGAATCGCCCGTCACGGTCTGATACAATACTCTTGGGGGTACCATGTAGTCTCACGATTTCCTTAATAAACAGCTGGGCCAATCTCTCGGGATCCCACGTGTCCTTAATCTCCAAGAAGTGGGCTGATTTGGTCAGACAGTCCACAATCACCCAAATCGTATTCATTCCTCGACGACTCGTTGGCAAGCTAGTGATAAAATCCATAGATATGTCCTCCCATTTCCACTCGGGAATCGGGAGCGGTTTCAGCATTCGTGCAGGTCGCTGGTGCTCAATCTTAACCTGCTGACAGGTTAAACATCTCAAAACGAATTCGGCAACCTCACGTTTCATATTCCCCCACCAATAATTCTGCTTCAAATCTTTATACATCTTGCTAGATCTCGGGTGAATATAGTATGGGGTAGCATGTGCTTCTCTCATGATAGAGTTCCTCAACTCTTCGTCAGCGGGTACACAAACTCGATTTCTAAAACGTATCAATCCATCCTCGTGGATCACGAATCCAGGGGCTTTCTCTTGGGTTACCTCATCCCGAACTCGAGATAAGAATGGGTCCGTAATTTGCTTCGATTTGATCATATCATCAAGAGACGAAGAAATCTCAAGGGTGCAAAGTTGTCCCTGAATATGCTGTAACCAAACTTCGATTTCTGGCCTCATAAGGTCCAACCGCAACTCTCTGTCCGCCAAACGGCTCAAGATCTCGCTCTCCTGCACTGTCTTACGGCTCAATGGATCGGCAACCACATTTGCTTTACCCAGATGATAAAGGATCTCGATATCATAGTCCTCGATTAATTCTAGCCACCTTCTCTGTCTCATGTTCAACTCCTTCTGAGTAAAAATGTACTTTAGGCTCTTGTGGTCTGTAAAGATCTGGCAGGTAACTCCATAAAGATAGTGACGCCAGATTTTCAAAGCAAACACCACGGCTGCTAACTCCAAGTCATGGGTCGGATAGTTAACTTCATAGGGTCGTAATTGTCTCGACGCATAGGCAATCACTTTCCCATCCTGCATTAGTACACATCCCAGACCCTGTCTCGATGTGTCATTATACACCACAATCCTTCCGTTCCTTTTGGTAAGAGCAAAACAGGTGCCGAAATCAATCGACTCTTGAGCTCATCAAAACTTTGCTGACATGTTTCTGACCACAAATACTTCCTATCCTTTCGCAGTAAGTTAGTCATCAGTTGCGCAATTTTAGAAAATCCTTCTACGAACCGTCGGAGTAACTCACAGCCGAGGAAACTACGAACTTCCTTCACGTTCTTCGGTGGTAGCCAATATCGAATGGCTTCCGTCTTTTGTGGGTCCACTCTCACCCCTTCGGCTGATATCACATGCCCGAGAAAGATAACCTCCGGCATCCAGAATTCACACTTAGAAAATTTCCCATAAAGCTGTTCCCGCCTCAATGTATCGAGAACTTGGTGGAGGTGACGCTCGTGCTCTTTGTGGTCACGAGAGTAAATCATAATGTTGTCAATAAAAATGACTACAAAGCGATCCACATAGTTAATAAAAACTCGATTCATAAACTCCATGAATACCGCCGGTGCATTAGTCAGTCCAAATGGCATCACCACAAACTCATAATGCCCATAGCGAGTACGGAATGCTGTCTTCGAAATGTCAGACTCTTGAATCCTCAACTGATGGTAACCAGATCTCAAGTCGATCTTAGAAAACACGGCAGCTCCCTGAAGTTGATCCAATAAATCATCAATACGAGGCAAAGGATACTTGTTCTTGATGGTTACCCTGTTCAGCTCACGGTAATCAATACATAAGCGCAGAGATCCATATTTCTTCCATACAAATAACACTGGTGCTCCCCAAGGGGACGCACTAGGTCGAATATAGCCCTTGTCAGTCAACTCCTCAAGCTGGTTCTTCAATTCCTGCATCTCAGTCGGAGCCATATGATACGGTGCTTTTGAAAGTGGGGATGTCCCTGGTTCTAACTCAATAATAAACTCCACATCACGATGAGGAGGTAAGCCTGGAAACTCTTCTGGAAATACATCTAGGTAGTCTCGGACTACCGGAATGTCGGCCAAGTCAACTGGTCGATCTGCTGTTTTGGCCATGTAGCACCAATAACCAATACACCCTTGATTAAGTAGTTTCACTGATTTTATAGCGCTGATGACTCTCCCAGAACGACTGGGATTATCAGATCGAAAAATACACTCGAAACCATCATCAGAAGTGACGGTTATCATCCGCTTGCGGACACTGAGTATTGCATCATGGCGATCCATCCAATCGATACCCAAGATTATATCATCCTTAGGTAAATCGACTACAATCATATTTGACAACCACTCACGGTCGTTCAAACGAATCAGACAGTCCTGGACTTCACGATTTCCAATAATTCTTCTACCATCAGGTAGACCAATCACGTAGGGCTCACAATTGATAACATGGTCTAGAGGCAAACGACTTAAACAAGAAGAAGATATAAAGGAGTGTGAAGCACTGGTATCAAAAAGAACACATACAGGCTGGAAGTGGATCTCGAGTATACCTGAAATCATGCTGGCCTCGGGATTTTCAGCTTTCTTCATCTCGTAAATCCTGGGTTTTGTAGTCCCGGCACCAGGTGTACCACTTTGATTCCCACAGCCCATTCCCCTATTCGCCCCGGTGGTCTGATAGGAAGCGGAAGGAGGCGTCCGTTTCTGAACAGAGGACTGAACTGGAGCATGAGACGCTACTGGTTCAGGTCCGGGCCCACCCCTGCAAAAACGAGAACGGTGACCAATCTTGCCACAAGTATGGCATGTGACGGCAGGCTTCGGGCATTTGGAGCTGAAATGCCCCTGGTCTCCGCAGTTATAGCACACAACAGATGAGGGGACCGCTCGAGAGTGCGATCCAGCTGGCTTCGACGCCATGGGTGGTCGATCAGAAGGGTTTGGCAATGACTGGGGCTTCCTGAATGTCCCCCGATTACTCTTAGTCTGGTTCTGGTTCCTGGATCTTTTGTTGTTGGACTGTGGTTGTTTCTTGGAAATCTCCTTCGTGGTGAGTTCGTACTCCAGAGCTTTCTCGATGAACTCTGGTAAGGTAGTACAGTGGTGATTCAACAGCTGCATTCTCATTCGGGGTTTAAGCCTCTTGAGAAAGTATTTGATCTTATCGGCTTCTGTTCGGATAATTGCCGTGACGAAAGGAAGGAGTGCCTGGAATTTCTCAGCAACAGATAATACATCATCGTCTTCAGACGGCCTGGGTTCAAATAGCCCGGCTTTGGCCTCACGGAGTGGCCCTGGATAGTAACGGTCTAGCATGAGGTTTTTAAATTCTTCCCAAGTATAAACACCATCAGCTGGCCTTAGTGAAAGCCACCAGGTATGAGCGCCTTTGCTAAGATAATACGCGGCTACCGAGATGCGGTTCTCTTCCGGGCAGTCCACCATCTGGAAAAGTTTCTCAAAATGCTCGATCCAATGCACAATGTTAGCAGGCTCAGAGGAGCCTTCAAAGGTCGGTGGTCGCTGGCGAGAGATGTCGCTGATAATCCAACTCACGGGTCCGCCAATCACAGGAGGAGGATGAGGCCCCTGTTGCTGGCCAGTAGCGGCCCTCTGCATAGCTTCCATTAGTTGACCCATCTGGGTCATCTGTGTCATCATGCCCTGCATCACGACGTAAGGATCGACACGCGCATCCCCACACCCACTGTGGTGCGATTGTTCCCTAGAAGGTGAACCACGGTCTGCGGAACTCTGATCCGCATTCGCGCGTCTGTTGGCTCGAGGTATCGGGATTCGGCCCCTTCCGCGGCCTCGTCCCCCTCTGCCACGACCTCTCAGGTTTCTTTCCATACTGAAAGAATCAATCATAATGATAACCATAAGTACAGTTCAAGATACTAAAATTCATGCTAAGTTAATAGCAACAAGGAATCACATATTCAAGGAAACGGTTGTCGATACCATGAATGTCGCACCGAATATTATATCGGCGTCAAGTCGAACAATTTCAATCATATAATCAATTCAGCATTTACCTCGGATTATCAATCAGATAAATCCTGTCACAATTCCTCGAAATAACATGATCAACAAGGAGACCCATACTGATATCAATATTATGCCAGTAATTAAATCATGGCTCATAAAGTACATACCGTATTTGGCTCGTAGGGTCAGCGCCAGACAGTCACACGTGACCCGAAGGTCTCTTGATACTAGTTCATTTCACAATGACTCATAAAAAGGAAACAACTCTCTGATACCATCTTCTGTAACACCCCAAAAGGCGGCTATTACAGTGTCGTGGACCCCACACTGGGACCTACCAGGCGATATCCAAAACAGATTAAATAAATATTATTTGTGATACCGAACCACAATGAATAGTCATTACTCCGATTAGGAGTTTATCAAAAATATGGCCAACGGCCTTATAATACACAGGATCCGAAAAAAACAAGTATAAACCATATGGAGATGGAAAATACTTCAAATGTCAATACAACCAGATAGCAATTTAAATGAAGCAGAAAATAAAATAACATAACACGGTTTAACATAACCGGACAACAAAAGATGTGGGGCCCCTGAACTAGTATCCTTCGAACCCTTCGCCGTCAACATGCTCTTCCCGTGCCTTGCCTTTGTCTCGACCTAAAATACAATACAAGTATTTCGCCCATAACACAGGGTCAGATATACATGATAATCAATTCTTCCGACATTATACAATTCACATATATAGATTTCAAGGAAAACATTCCAACTATTAATCATACTCCTCGGGAGTATGAAGCAATCAGTCACAAATCGTCGAACACATCCAATCATACATGGACTATGAACGATTAACAATATAGCTCAAGATGGACATCACAGTACGCCCAATCCGGAAATGTGTCCCTGTACATGTCCACCCCGTATACGGAATCCAGAATATACGTGTGGCGATGTACCTAATTAGCCTCACGAACTACGTCTCGTGTGCACATTCCAATGCGGAATAATATCCACGCATGACTATATATGTGCCTCGCTAAAAATCCCACACAATGACCAATCGGAACGCAGATATGATTCCGGATATGTCACGATACAACATGACAATGAATTCAATAAATCACATATCCGATTAAGGATCAAGAAAAACTCACCGAAGTGAAAATAAGACCAACGAGATCAACGATTCAAAGGGACGTACTTGGGAATGCAACCCCATGAAGAAAATGGAATAACGTCAAGGACAATGTCAAATCACGACAAACATTACATGAACAATTCATACATATGAAATACATAACCATCATAAGAATCTAATCATCATTATAACCAAGCAAGATAACTTGCCTCAATACGGAGACGAGAATAGTCCTCTTCTTGTCGGAACGAACGAACGGTCCTCGACTAATATTGTTTACTCGAACAATCAACCTTAAACGAATTACATTTTTCTCAATAACATATTCGTATAATTATCAATATAGGATTAGTAAGACGTCATCCTACAATCTTTTAGAACCGTTTGTTATTTCCAATTATCGAAACCTTATGTCAGGAGTTCTTTAACATCATTCCAACCATAAAAATCGGTTTACAATACTTTTACCGAATGTTCACATGGTTCATCAAGAGTTCTATCAAGGGTATGTTGAATAACCAATTATGATGTTAAGATCATCTTATGATGATTGAACTTTCCAAAACATTAAAATGTTGAAAGAATAAAATCTGCACATTTATGATCATTCTCCTCTCATCTAAATTGAATATTAAGCTTACAACAAGGTTATTAGTTATGAGATTACACCATATCCATGAAGGTTATTAAAATCTTTCTTTACAAGGCTGGAAGATCCATTAACATCATGATGAATTCACCATCTATCTAATATGATGATCAAAGTATTCTAAGTTCTTAACACATTAGATTAATGAAAAGTTGTTGTTGTTGGTTTCACAAATATCCTTAACCATTCAAAATCTTGCTGAGCTAAACATAAGGAGAATATGATTCTTAAGAAATCTGAGTAAGAAGACATCCTTCTACTTCTAACATGGCCAAGTTCTTCCCAAGGTAAGTGAAAACTTAAAATGGGGTTTAATCACTTTATGATAACAACTCTATTAGTTAAATCTAATTACGGTGAAGTTAACTGATTCAAAGGTATTCTATTGAGCTAAATTCGTCCAACAAGATGAGCATGATAGTTACAACGCGGTTAGAATCACTATATCATCAAGAACACATCCATCTCAAACCCTCATTTATCATATTCATCAAAAGTGTTAAAAAGGTTGGATTAAAACTATGTTTTACTTGATTAATCTACTCTAGGTGAAGTATAATTTCGTTATTAACGTCAACATATGAAAATAATACAGAGAGGAAAGTACACCTACCTCCAGAATTGAAGAACAACCTCAATGCTATGAGAAAATATACTCCAAGCTCAAGAACACCTCCTAATCTCCAAGGAAATGAGCTCCACTCCAAGATTTAAGGCTTAGAAGCAAGTTGGGGGAGGTTGATATCGGTTTGGGAGTGCAGAGGGACGATATGTGGAGAGAGAATCGGTTTGGAGTTGTGAAGAAATGAAAAACAGGCTGGTCCTATAAATAGACTGTACAGACTTAGCGCACGCTAACTGGAAGCTTTAGCGTATGCTAACACACTTACGTGCGCTAACTGGTTAATATTACGTACGTAAGCAGCTTACAGTGGCTACTGTCTTGAATTCGCAGGTCGTTAGCGCATGCTAATGATCATTACTCATATGCATGCCAACGGCTAAGGAGTTCACGTGCTGAAGTCAATTGATGCCAGATTCCCTCTTAACCAGTTAGCGCACGTAAGTGTGTTAGCGTACGCTAAAGCTTCCCGTTAGCGTGCGCTAAGTCTGTACAGTCTATTTATAGGACCAGCCTGTTTTTCATTTCTTCACAACTCCAAACCGATTCTCTCTCCATATATCATCCCTCTGCACTCCCAAACCGATATAAACCTCCCCCAACTTGCTTCTAAGCCTTAAATCTTGGAGTGGAGCTCATTTCCTTGGAGACTAGGAGGTGTTCTTGAGCTTGGAGTATATTTTCTCATAGCTTTGAGGTTGTTCTTCATTTCTGGAGGTAGGTGTACTTTCCTCTCTGTATTATTTTCATATGTTGATGTTAATAACGAATTATACTTCACCTAGAGTAGATTAATCAAGTAAAACATAGTTTTAATCCAACCTTTTTAACACTTTTGATGAATATGATAAACAAAGGTTTGAGATGGATGTGTTCTTGATGATATAGTGATTCTGATCATGTTGTAACTATCATGCTCATCTTGTTGGACGAATTTAGCTCAGTAGAATACCTTTGAATCAGTTAACTTCACTGTAGTTGGATTTAACTAATAGAGTTGTTATCATAAAGTGATTAAACACCATTTTAAGTTTTCACTTACCTTGGGAAGAACTTGGCCAAATCGGAAGTAGGAGGATATCTTCTTACTCAGATTTCTTAAGAATCATATTCTCCTTATGTTTAGCTCAGCAAGATTTTGAATGGTTAAGGATATTTGTGAAACCAACTCAACAACTTTTCATTAATCTAATGTGTTAAGAACTTAGAATACCTTGATCATCATACTAGATAGATGGTGAATTCATCATGATGTTAATGAATCTTCCAGCCTTGTAAAGAAAGATTTTGAGAACGTTCATGGATATGGTGTAATCTCATAACTAATAACCTTGTTGTAAGCTTAATATTCAATTTAGATGAGAGGAGAATGATCATAAATGTGCAGATTTTGTTCTTTCAACATTTTAATGTTTTGGAAAGTTTAATCATTATAAGATGATCTTAACATCATAATTGGTTATTCAACATACCCTTGATAGAACTCTTGTTTATGATGAACCATGTGAACATTCGGTAAAAGTATTGTAAACTGATTTTTATGGTTGTAATGATGTTAAAAGAACTCCTGACATAAGGCTTCGATAATTGGAAATAGCAAACTATTCTAAAGGATTGTAGGATGACGTCTTACTAATCCTATATTGATAATTATACGAATATGTTATTGAGTAAAATGTATTTCGTTTAAGGTTGATTGTTCGAGTAAACAATATTAGTCGAGGACTGCTCGCCTGCTCCGACAAGAAGAGGACTATTCTCGTCTCCGTATTGAGGTAAGTTATCTTGCTTGGTTATAATGATGATTAGATTCTTGTGATGGTTATATATTTCATATGTATGAATTGTTCATGTAATGTTTGTCGTGATTTGACATTGTCCTTGACGTTATTCCATTTTCTTCATGGGGTTGCATTCCCAAGTACGTCGCTTTGAATCGTTGATCTCGTTGGTCTTATTTTCACTTCGGTGAGTTTTTCTTGATCCTTAATCGGATATGTGATTTATTGAATTCATTGTCATGTTGTATCGTGACATATCCGGAATCATATATGTGTTCCGATTGGTAATTGTGTAGGATTTTTAGCTAGGCACATATATAGTCATGCGTGGATATTATTTCGCATTGGACTGTGCACACGAGATGTAGTTTCGTGAGGCTAATTAGGTACATTGTCCCACGTATATTCTGGATTCCGTATACGGGGCGGACATATACACGGACACATTTACGGATAGGGGGTACTGTGATGTCCATCTTGAGCCATATTGTTAATCATCATAGTATTGGATGTGCTCGACGGTTTGTGACTGATTGTTTCATACGGCCGAGGGGTATGATTAATAGTCGGAATGATTTCCTGGAGATCTATATATATGTGAATTGTATAATGTCGGAAGAATTAATTATCATGTATATCTCACCCTGTGTTTTGGGCGAAATACTTGTATTGTATTTTAGGTCGAGGCAAAGGCAAGACACGGGAAGAGCATGTTGACGGCGAAGGGTTGCAAGGATACTAGTTCGGGGGCCCCACATCTTTTGTTGTCCGGTTATGTTAAACCGTGTTATGTTATTTCCTGCTTCATTTAAATTGCTATCTGGTTGTATTGACATTTGAAGTATTTTCCATCTCCATATGGTTTATACTTGTTTTTTTTCGGATCCTGTGTATTATAAGGCCGTTGGCCATATTTTTAATAAACTCCTAATCGGAGTAATGACTATTCATTGTGGTTCGGTATCACAAATAATATTTATTTAACCTGTTTTGGATATCGCCTGGTGGGTCCCAGTGTGGGGTCCACGGCACTGTAATAGTCGCCTTTTGGGGTGTTACACCTCGTATATTTATTCTCTTGCAGATTCTAAAAGGCATTAGCTCAAGCATCAACTTTCATAACAGGGAGTATTCTGCTTTTCTCCATTGCTTTTTATTTTATTTTTTCTATTTTTATTTTTTTTTTAAAAACTGAGGACATTTTTATTTTCAAAGTTTGGGGGTGTTATGTTTTCATTATTTTGGTGTGTTGGTATTTTGGTGTGTTTTGATTATTTTGGTTATTTGCATTAATTTTTTTTAGTATATATATATATATATATAGTATTTTGATTTATGATATTTCTAGATCTGGCCATAACACCAATAAGTTAGCTATATACAAGCTTCTAAAATCGTTTTAACCGGTTAACAAATTGTATATTCCAAAAAATTTTGATCCTTAATCTCTCTTTCCAAGCCTTATAGTTATCATTTAAAATCGAGTCATTCGTTACCTTGAGAAAAGAAGAATCATTCGGTTGATGAAAAATAGAACTGAAATTTACTTCATTTGTGGAGTTTTTGATTTTTCATGCTTAGCTAATAAATGATTTTCGGCAAAAATTCTATTCCCTAAAAATAATAAAAAAGAGGTTGTTGGTGAAAAGAGCTACACGTTAGCAAATAACGGTGTGAAAGCTATCACCTAAAAAAAAAGAGATGGAAAAAGATGTGTTGGTGAAAAGAGCTACACGTTAGCAAATAACGGTGTGAAAGCTATCACCTAAAAAAATAGAAATTGTGTTGGTGAAAAGAGCTACAAGTTAGCAAATAACGGTGTGAAAGCTATCACTAAAATGGATGTAGTTTATGAGCATATTTGAATTAATTAGTGGCTGAATTTCAATACACTCAATTTCGTGAACAATCACAATATTTGATGACGCCGATGAAATTCTTCTTCATATTGACTCGAAAAATAAACGAGTGATCGAGAGCAATCATTAAAGGGAGTCGTGTGTATCACGAGTGGCAAAGAAATAATCAACCTTTTGGGGGAAAACCTTGAATTTGGAATTACAAAATAAAACCGTGTTTTAACTTCAAAATCATTAGTAGATTTATTTTGAATCTTGATTCATTTCTATCTACTGTATAAAGCTGGTTGTTGTGTATTAATGGCATTTTGATCTCCTTTTCTCTTTTCATATTTTAATTTATGTGTGTATTATTTTTCTTATTTTTGTCTTATTTTTATTTTTATTTTTGGAGCGTGAATAATAAAGAGTCTTGCTCGGGACTAGCAAGAATTCAAGTTTGGGGGTGTGATAAGTGTCAGTTTTATACACTTATCCATGATTTGTATCGATAAATTTCACCCATAATTGAGCTAGTCTACTCGTTTTTGCTTTTAATTAATTAGTTTTTAATAATTTTATTTTTATCGGATGAAGATGTAAATCTAGTCTTAATCAGATTGAATTACTGATTTATGTTAGGAATACTTGTTACATTTTGATGATGTCATTAATATAAAATCAAATGTTTATTACTTGGCAAAATGTAAGGAAGAACCAAATGAGTATCTTCCATAGGCCAAAATATGTTAAGTATAAAACTTGGCAAAATGTAAAGAAGAACCAAATGAGTATCTTCTATAGGCCAAAAATTAGTTAGGCTGAAAATCGGTTAAGTACCAAGTACATCTAAGTCCATCAGAGAGGATCAGCCGAGTCCAGTCAGAGTAGCTCTGGTCAACAAAATTTATCAAAGAAGTTTGACCAGACTGCAACCAAGGTACCTCAGGGAAGTCACCTGATCAGATAAGTCACAAACAGTGAACAACAGAGAGGTCCAGACTGCAGAGATGTTAGCTGCTCATCAGCCTAGTCGAAGTCAGCCAAGTACTCCAAGTCCATGTCAGCATGCGTTGAAAAGTCAAGTATTACGGAAAGTCACATGCAACGTGAAGAGACAAATTGGTGTGATTCCCGCAAGAGATATGATTTAAATAAATCATCCATACCCACCTTGAAGACCTTAATAGTTTTATATTCAAAAGATTCGGCGCCTCACATGCAGAGTCTTCACAACGGTCGGAAAATAGAATAAAATAATGGGAATCCAGCCTTGTAACGTTCAGAAAGATTAAACAAAGAAGTCTCCCTCTCCAACGGACGGATTTATTCAAAAGATTTGCAACGGCTACAAGGAAAAAGCTCAGAGATCGTGACCTATATATATCCGAAGATTTGAAACTGAGCAACTACCGGTGCGAACATACTTTCAAGCGATCAAAGCAATCAAGCAATCTAAAGCAATCAATAGCATCGTGAAAAGAGCGGTTCTAAGAGTTCATACTTAAAGAAGCTCTTAGTTGGAGAAGACAAAAACTCTTGTCTATAATCCTGAGTACGGGTACATCACTGGTTGAAGTAAGAGACTGTAAATGCATCCAAGGATCGAGGATCAAGAGGTGCAAGGCAGTCAAGTGTGTACAACGGAACGGATTTCCACTGGTTGGAAGCTGTTGTAGTGTGGTTTGAATCACTGTAATATTTATCACTGGTTGAGAATTATAGAGAATTCATCTCCAACTGGTTTGGAGAAAAGTGGATTAGTAGAGGATTACCCCACCCCTGATACCACTATAATCACTTGCGTTCTTTACTATTTTATTGCATCATACTTTTAACTGCTGCATTCATTGTTAAGTGTTTCATTAGTTGCTTTCTATTCGTCATCAGCTGACTTCCGCATATATTAAAGAACAAACGACTCCAAGTCATTTGTTTACCTTTCAGCTGAAGACTCTCACTCTTCGTGAAAAAGAGTTTAAGAGTTTCTACAAGTCTATTCACCCCCCCTCTAGACTTGTAACTGGACGACTTGTGACCTACAAGTGGTATCGGAGCGGTTGGTTCATTTATTTCACGAACCAGATCTATATCAGATATATATATCTTTACTCTCACTTTATAATGGAACACATGCATTCTAAACTCCCTGTGTTTTCAGTTGACGAGTATGATCTGTGGAAGATAAGGATGCAGGCACACTTATCTTCGATTCATGACGACATGTGGTGCATCATCGAGGACGGTCCATTCATCTTTGAGAAGGACAACACAGCAGAGGAGATCGCAGCAGGGAAGCCAGAGAAGATTTCTAAGAAGAGGACAGAGCTGACTCCCGAAGAAAGAAAGCTGGCCAATCTTGATAATCGGGCCAGAGATGTGTTATATCAAACTCTTGACAAATCCACCATGGTCAAGATCAAGAACTGTAAGAATGCCAAAGAAATCTGGGACACATTAGCCCTAATGTGTGAAGGAACGGAGCTGATCAAGGAAAACAAGCTGTCAATTGCTATCCAAAAATTTGACAACTTTAAAATGAAGAATGGTGAATCCATAGATCAAGTGGACACAAGGTTCACTGAGATTATTAATGAGATCAACTCCCTCGGCAAAACCTATGGCAACAGGGAAATGGCATTAAAGGTTCTCAGATCTCTCAACCCCGAAAGGAGCATGAAGGCCATGGCCATGAGAGAGTCCAAGGACCTGAATAAGATAAAGATCCAGGAGCTGTTCTCTGATCTGAAGGCTTATGAGTTCGAGCTTCCAAGTTCATCCTCAACTGAGCCTGCAGAGAAGGGAATCGCATTTGCAGCCGAGTCCCCTGCCAAGAGCCTATCTGATGTAAAACCGCCAAATCCATTAGATTTTGAGGAAGAAATGGCGTTTATAATGCAAAGGTTCAGCAACTTTAGAAAGAACTACTCCAAATATAAGAAAAATTATAAGGAGAATCCAAGAAGGAACCAGAAGGCTGGAAGCTGGAAAGTAGAATGCTACAATTGTCACAAGATCGGACACATCCAAATGGACTGTCCTGAGCTCAAGAAGGACGAAACCAAGAAGGAGGTGGGCAGAAAAGAAGATAGAAGAAAGGCCCTCATCGGAGAAGACCAGGAGCATGTCGAATCAAGCAGCGGATTCTTTTCTGATGAAGATGAGGAGTATGACTGCCTGATGGCAAACCTAGCTGATGAAGAGGTAACTTCTAAACCCACCAGTTCAAATAATAGCTCAGCCATGTCACAAGATATGGATCTACACGAATCGGTAAATCAGTTATTTAAAGATTTTGAAACACTCAAATCTGCACACCAAATCAGATCAAGAGATAAGACTCAGCTGCAAGATGAGAATAGGCAGCTGAAAAATGATTTCGAAAAACTCAGCCTAGATTTGAATAAGGTTGAGATAACTGCAGCTGACTTTAAAAACCAGGCTGATGTTAATACAGCTGAGATAAACAGACTAACAATTTTACTTAAAGAAAAATCAGCTGCACTTACTCATGCCAAAAACGAGTTTACTAAGCTGACACAGGTGAATAAGACTCAGGCGCAGGAAATAACCTCCCTGAAGGCGTCTTCAACCCTGGAAGAATTGTGTACCAATAAAAGTCCACTATATTCCAAATCAGGCCTTGGATATGATCCTCACACTCCCTCTAGTTCTAAAAGAAAATTTATCAAGGGAGAAACAATTGTCTCGACTGTTGAGCCTACGTATAAACCGATATTCAAAAACAGGCAACAGCCAAGTCAAATGTCTAGCCGCAATCGAGTTACACCAGCACCACCTAGACAGTAACTAGGCAATGGCCTGCAAAAGCAAGAAATTCTGCATAACATGCCCACTATTATCAACAACTCCCTAAAAACAGATTTCATAATGGGAGGGGCAGATGGAAACCTCAAGGTTATCCTAATTACCAAAATGAACAACTGTGGAGACCATAAAGATTTAATAAATGGTCTCAACCTAGATTTAGAAATGGCCCACACTATCAACATTTTTAGGAATATCCGGTATACAATCCGAACAGGAGATTCAGACCTCGAACTTACACACCTTATGAGGGTTATAATAATAACAACTTTTACAATCCAAGGAGAAATCAATTCTCCAGGAAACCAGCTAATCCCAAAGGACCCACACAGATTTGGGTACCTAAATCTCTGCTTGTCTGATTGCAGAAAAGGTGGAAGGACTACAACCACTTCTCCACAAGCTCAAATTTTGGAGGTGAGGAATGGTTTGTAGACTCTGGATGCTCGAGGCATATGATCGGGAACAAGAAGATGCTGTCCAATTACACCAAAGAAAGAGGTCCCGATGTAACCTTTGGAGATAGCTCTAGAGGACAGACAAAAGGCTTCGGAGAGCTGCACCGAGGAAATATTGTGATATCCAAAGTTCATTATGTCAAAGGACTCAAGTACAACCTCCTGAGCATAAGCCAGTTCTGTGACGAGAAGAACCTAGTAGTCTTCACCATCTGGAAATGTATGGTGATAGACATCTTATCTGTAGAAGTAAAGCTACAAGGTTTCAGAAGAAGAGATGTCTACATGATTGATTGGAACACAAGAACACCTAACTCCTGTTTTCTATCTAAGACAGTAGCTGAAAATGGATGGTTGTGGCACAAAAGACTATGTCACTTGAACTTCAAAGCCATCAACAAGATTAGTTCTCAAAAGCTGGTCAGAGGACTTCCAAATGAAGCATTCAATAAGGAAGCACTTTGTGATGCATGTCAGAAAGAAAAGCAGACCAGGGCATCGTTCAAGCCATTTCAGCCTACAACGCTCACAACAAGGATCTTAGATCTACTCCACATGGATCTATTTGGTCCCATCAAGCCAAGGACTTTGAGCGGCCGAAAGCATGCACTTGTAATAGTAGATGATTATTCAAGGTACACTTGGATTATCTTCCGATACACGAAAAGTGAAACCCTGACCAAGTTACCTGAGCTGCTGAGAAGGATCCAGAATGAGAAATCCCTATCCATAATCAAGATCGGATCAGATAGAGGAGGAGAGTTTCTCAATAAGGCGATAACTGACTACAGCGATCAGAATGGGATCCAGCATGAGCTCTCTGCAGCCAGGACGCCCCAGCAGAATGGTGTTGCTGAAAGAAGGAACAGAACCCTGAAGAAAGCAGCAAGGTCCATGATTGCAGAAGCGGACCTACCCAAGAGGTTCTGGGCTGAAGCTATCAACACAGCCTGTCACACCCAGAACAGGAGTATGATACTAGGGAGACATGGCAAAACTCTCTATGAGGTTTGGAATAATAGAACTCCTACTGTTGCTTACTTTCATGTTTTTGGTTGTAAGTGTTTCATCCACAACAACGGTAAAACACAGCTAAATGCCTTTGATGCCAAAACTGATGACGGTATCTTTATGGGATATTCACAAAGAAGCAAGGCATATAGAGTTTTTAATAAAAGAACCTTAGTTGTGGAGGAAACACCCCATGTTGTTTTTGATGAATCTACCGTTGAGTACAGGAAACAAGTTGAGCTAATTGAGAACAAGCTCAAGTCAACAACCCTTGAAGAAGTCATTGTTCATGACACTGGAATGGTGGACTCACCAGCAGACCAGCCTGACGAACCAACTGCAGCTGCTGAAGACTCAACCGCAGATCAGACAGGATCACCAAACCTATCTGATCCAGTTGCTGCTGAAGAAGACCCAACCGTAGCTGATAAAGACTCATCTGCAGATCAGAACCATCCTGTAGATGACAAGACCGTAGCTGATCCAAATGCGGACTGTAACCCAGTGATGCGAAATCCACCAGGGCAATCCAACAGGGGGAACAAACCCAGAAGAGGACGACATTCCCAAGTGGCTCAAAGATCACCCAATTCAGCAAATTATCGAAAAGTTGATTGATGGAGTTAAGACGAGACAGTCAACCCTACCAGCAGGAATGGCGATGTTCTCATGTTTTATGTCGCAAATTGAACCTAAAACTACAGAACAAGCCTTAGAAGATTATTCATGGATTAATGCCATGCAAGAGGAATTGGAGCAGATGGAAAGAAACAAAGTTTGGGAACTAACAGACAGACATGATCACAAGAAGGTTATTGGCACCAAATGGGTGTACAAAAACAAGAGTGATGAAGATGGAGCTGTTGTTAGGAATAAGGCTAGACTTGTAGCAAAAGGATATGCACAGTGTGAAGGAATAGATTTTGATGAAACCTATGCACCAGTTGCAAGATTAGAGGCCATCAGACTATTCCTCGCATATGCTGCATTCAAGGACTTTGAAGTCTATCAGATGGAAGTAAAGAGTGTTTTTCTAAATGGAATCCTAGAAGAAGAAATCTATGTAGAGCAACCCCCAGGTTTTGTCAAAGGAGACAAAGTCTATAAGCTGTTGAAGGCTCTTTATGGACTCAAGCAAGCACCAAGAGCGTGGTATGAAACACTGTCTGTGTTTCTTGAGAAAAATGGATTTTGCAAAGGAAAGGTGGACAAGACCCTATTCAGAGTAGAGCACGAAGTCCACATATTAATAGTCCAGATATATGTCGATGACATCATATTCGGATCAACCAATCCAGAGCTATGCGAGAAATTCTCCAATCTCATGCAAGGAGAATTTGAGATGAGTATGATGGGAAAGCTTAACTTCTTTCTCGGACTACAAGTTAAGCAGATGGAAAAAGGAATTTTCATCAACCAAGCAAAGTATACCAGAGACCTTATCAAGAGATATGGAATGGAATCAGCCAAGCCAGCAAGAATTCCTATGAGCACAAGTACTCACCTGGATGCAGACGAGGCAGGCATATCAGTGGACTCAACCCACTACAGAGGACTCATTAGATCTCTTCTTTACCTCACTGCAAGCAGACCAGACATATCCTATGCCGTAGGAGTTTGTGCACGATTCCAGTCCAAGCCGAAGCAATCACACCTAGATGCAGCCAAGAGGATAATAAAATACCTGAAGTCTACAATCAATGTTGGACTATGGTATCCCAAGGATGATAATTTCGAGCTGTCAGGATACTCAGATGCGGATTCCGCAGGATGCAAAATCAACAAGAAGAGCACTAGTGGAACGTGTCAATTCCTAGGAACCAGACTCATATCCTGGTTTAGCAAGAAGCAGGTTTCTAACTCTATCTCCACCACAGAGTCAGAATACCTAGCTGCAGGTAGCTGTTGTGCACAGATTCTATGGATCAGAAAACAGTTAAGGGATTATAATATCATTGCCAACGAAGTTCCAATCTGGTGTGACAATAATAGTGCTATTGCAATAACCAACAATCCGGTTTTGCACTCTAGAACGAAGCACATTGATGTTAAGCACCATTTCATTAGAGACCATGTACTTAACAAAAGGGTTAGAGTTGAAAGAGTCAGCACAGACTATCAGATAGCTGACATCTTTACAAAACCCTTGCCAGAAGAAAGATTTTTGGAGCTGAGCACAGATCTTGGATTACTAGATTGGGAATCTAGCATCAAGCAAGTCAAGCATTTCGCAGGAAGGACGGACTCACCAAGAATCGATCCTAACCGATGCAGCAAGAAGACGAAGGACGGACAAAGCAACCTAGTCGATCGTAATATCAAAGTAGAAGTCAACTCACCCGATACAGAGCGTTAACGATAACAAATCGCACTACCTAAGTTTTCTAAACTGACCTCTGAATATTTAATTATTATCTGCCATAGTTATAATATTATTATATTAATTTTGGTTAACAAATGGCATTTAAATATACATTTTTCTAAGCCAAGTGGCAATTTTAATACACGCGTCAATCGCTTATTAAATCGACCTCCACGATGGCCAATCAAAATCAACCGTCAAATTTTAAAATGGGCCACCGATTCAAATTTGAAATTCAAAAGAATATCAAAAGGCGTACCACCATTTCAAATATATAATAAATTAATACATACATCTTTTCATCTTCTTTATAAGGAAAGAAGACCTTTCACTTTACCCTTTACGCTTTCAAACCCTAGATTTTTCAGAGCAAAAATTTCCTGAACACCAAATACACTAAAATCTTTTATTTGCAGAAATGGCATCCTACTTCGAAGGCGTTAATCTGAAGGCGGTCAAAGACCAGATCATTTTCTCGCTGGTCGTCGATTTTGAAGGCTTATTGGAAGCAAATTTGGAAGATTACGATGTGCTTGACCTGATTCGCGCAATGAAGCTCAATGGGATCTACCCATTCCTAGACTTCAACCCTCAACACCTATACAAGGAGGATGTTATCGTGTTCTATCGCGAAGCTTGTTTGATTCAAGACGGAATTCGAAGCACTGTTCGCGGAAGGCAAATCGACATAACGCGAGAGTCGATTCGCAGAGTTTTCGGTATGAAGCATCGCGGCATAGCCGTCGAAGCTCTCAAGCGCCTTACACAACTGAAGAAGATTAAGGTGGAGAATATCCCCGAAAAGCTGAAACTAACTGCCAAGAGGAATGAGCTTAAGAAGGTTTATCGTTTCGCATTGGACATAACCAACAAAATAATCATGGGGATGGCCGGCAGTTATGATCAACTGTCGTCGGCAAAATTTATGGTGCTGGGAGCACTAATTCAGGAAGAAGAAATCGACTGGGCTGATTACATCTTCATGCAACTCGTTCGAGAGGTCAACAAAGTCGAGTGGCTTGACGATGATAAGAGATTTAAAACAAAGTTGGCGTTTGGAACGCAGCTAAGTTGGTTTTTGGAAAAGACTGGTGTGGCAAAGGGAAGCACTGACCCCTTCCACCCCAACAAAAGACTTGGTCATATGGACCACGAGAAGCTGAGGAAATTCGGAGGCGCAAAGAGAGCAGCTCAGATGCTGAAGGACCTACCTGACACGAGGCCATATCCGAAATATTATTCGTCAGGAGAGTCGGACAGACCTGCAGCCGATATCGCAACTGCAGTCGAGTCAGACACCGAGTCTGACGACACTCCCATAGCAGTCAGATTTAAGATAAGGGGACCAGCCCCTGAAGGACCCTCTATCTTGCAGTCATCACCAGAACCCTCTCCCAAGAGGCCAAGGAAACTGCAATTTAGTGAGGAAGAGCAGTCTGAACATCTTGCCAGTTCCTCAGCCAGATCACCAATTCATCTGGAAGACCTGCCTGCCCCAGGCACCCTCGAGACTCGGATTGTAGCTGTACTCACCCCCCCAGCCTACATCTCCGAGGAAGAAGAAGCAGGTCTGATAATATCTATCCCTGAAGCTAATTATACCTTTAACCTGCTAGAAAACAATACTTTCAACCTATCAATTGAGCAACTACAGCTTGTTAAGCCACAAGCATTAAAACACTCTTTTGTCAATATTTTTGAAGAGTGGAAGTTTTTCAAAACTCTGACATTTACAAACCTTCAAACTTACATTGAAAATAGTGGTTGGGAATATCCCCAAGCCACAGAGGAGGTACAGATTCACTTTTGCAAAGAATCAGACTTAGTGTTGATCCTCCAGGATAATTGGTTCATGTCCCATTTTAAAACAAACATGGACCAATTTATCCATTCCATAATGCTTAGCATTTTTGATGGTTCTTTTGAAGAAGAGGCGGAGGAGGAAGTTGAAAAAGAAATTAGAATTGAGGAGGTAGATGGAGAAGGAAATAAAGAAGTTGTTGATTTGGTTGATGAAGAAGAAGAAGAAGAGCAGGAAGAGAGAAGAACAGAAGAAAATACTCTAGTTGAAAAACAGTCAGGAGAAATTGAGAAAACAGAAGAGTTGGCTGATGAAGGAGAAGAAGAAGAAGGAGAAGAGGTAGAACAAGAAAAAGATGAAGGAGAAAAGGAGGATGTTGATGAAAAGGAGAATGATGATGAAGGAGAAAAAGAGGACAAGGATGATGACAACAACAATGATGATGATAATGATGATGATGATGGAGGAGATGAAGGAGCCGAAAAAGAAAATGAAAAAGAAAAGGATGAGGAGGAAGAAAAGGAAAATATTGAAGAAAAGGCATAAGAAGAGAAGGAGGAGGATCAGGAGAAAGAGGAAGAGAAAGAAGAAGAAAATGAGCCAGAGCCGGAGCCAGAGCCAATTCAGGAAGCTGCAGATAGATCGTGGTACCCGCCTGCACACCACTCTAGACGCAGAGTTAGTCAAGACTCAGTCGTGACCCCGCAGAAGACCCTCTGGTGTACCTGCCATGCATGTGCTTGCGCCTAGTGGTTCTTTTGCAGAAGGCTCAGGAGAGCACTCTCCATCAGCTCAGATATCTCCTGCCATGACTGAGCTGATCAGGCAGATAGTCAAAGATACAATTGGAGAGCTGCTGGCGTCTCAGGTCACACCTGACGTTCAATCAATCAATGCAAAGATCGACACTCTACTGCAGAGAGAGATTCCTCAGCCCCCTCCCCCTACCAACAACAGAATGCCATTTGGCATGTCTGATTGGATGAGCAGAATGGAGCAGCAATTAACTACCCTTGTTGATGCTGGCAAAAAGGGGGAAGAGAGAGTTCAGGAAGAAGGAAGTAATCAAGGAGAAATAAGGGCAGAGATAAGAACCAAAAAGAAGCAAGATATCCTTCAAATTGAAGGACCTTCAAGTCTGAAGAGGAAGGGAGGAGCAGACCCAGATGAACAGGCTGACCAGCGTGAAGGAAAGAAAAGGAGAACTAGAGGAGGTTTTGGGCCTACTCTAGAATGGGAAGGAAAGGAGCTGTGGTATGTTGAGGATTTTATACCATATGAAGCCCTGCCCATGTGGGGAACTGCAAAGAAGAAATTCATCAGAGATTACTACATCTGGGAAATACTCCAGGATGATAATCTCTCCCCACAGCAGATCTTCATCAATTTCATGGAAGCAGCTCACCCAAAACTCTGGGCTATTCTGAAGAAGCATGCTAAGGATCAAAATGCTTATCCTATGATTCCCTCATTCAGAGCAGAGGAAGCGCCGACCCGTCTGGACAATGAGCTAAATGAGCTAGAGCTTCAAAGAGAAATCAAGTAGTTATGTCTTGAGAATAGATTTTCATCCCAACAAGAACAAGACTTTGCAGCTCTTGTTGTGTAGAGGAAATATGGTCTTGCTCCAGTCAAGATAAGACCAATTGGAGCTAAACCATTCAGCCCTGCCAAACAGCCTAATCGCAGAGGCAGAGGAAGAGACAGATGACTTCATTTCTTTATACTTGTAATTTTTTTATTTCTGTACCTGTAAAAACTTTCTTGTAAATTTCAATCATAATCAAGTCAGAAAAGTTTTATAACAGTTTGTTGAATGACAATTTCCAGTTGTCTCAATATTAGACTGATCTTAGTTTGTGTCTTGCACTTAAGTGCAGACTTGGTCATTTGATTACTTGCTTAAAGTTTTGCTATCATCAAAATAGGGGGAATTTGTTAGGAATACTTGTTAGATTTTGATGATGTCATTAATATAAAATCAAATGTTTATTACTTGGCAAAATGTAAGGAAGAGCCAAATGAGTATCTTCCATAGGCCAAAATATGTTAAGTATAAAACTTGGCAAAATGTAAAGAAGAACCAAATGATTATCTTCTATAGGCCAAAAATTAGTTAGGCTGAAAATCGGTTAAGTACCAAGTACATCTAAGTCCATCAGAAAGGATCAGCTGAGTCCAGTCAGAGTAGCTCTGGTCAACAAAATTTATCAGAGAAGTTTGACCAGACTGCAGCCAAGGTACCTCAGAGAAGTCACCTGATCAGATAAGTCACAAACAGTGAACAGCAGAGAGGTCCAGACTGCAGAGATGTTAGCTGCTCATCAGCCTAGTCGAAGTCAGCCAAGTACTCCAAGTCCACGTCAGCATGCGTTGAAAAGTCAAGTATTACGGAAAGTCACATGCAACGTGAAGAGACAAATTGGAGTGATTCCTGCAAGAGATATGATTTAAATAAATCATCTAGACCCACCTTGAAGACCTTAATAGTTTTATATTCAAAAGATTCGGCGCCTCACATGCAGAGTCTTCACAGCGGTCGGAAAATAGAATAAAATAATGGGAATCCAGCCTTGCAACGTTCAGAAAGATTAAACAAAGAAGTCTCCCTCTCCAACGGACGGATTTGTTCAAAAGATTTGCAACGGCTACAAGGAAAAAGCTCAGAGATCGTGACCTATATATATCCGAAGATTTGAAACTGAGCAACTACCGGTGCAAACATACTTTCAAGCGATCAAAGCAATCAAGCAATCTAAAGCAATCAATAGCATCGTGAAAAGAGCGGTTCTAAGAGTTCATACTTAAAGAAGCTCTTAGTTGGAGAAGACAAAAACTCTTGTCTATAATCCTGAGTACAGGGTACTTCACTGGTTGAAGTAAGAGACTGTAAAGGCATCCAAGGATCGAGGATCAAGAGGTGCAAGGCAGTCAAGTGTGTACAACGGCACGGATTTCCACTGGTTGGAAGCTGTTGTAGTGTGGTTTGAATCACTGTAATATTTATCACTGGTTGAGAATTATAGTGAATTCATCTCCAACTGGTTTGGAGAAAAGTGGATTAGTAAAGGATTACCCCACCTCTAATACCACTATAATCGCATGCGTTCTTTACTGTTTTATTGCATCATACTTTTAACTGCTGCATTCATTGTTAAGTGTTTCATTAGTTGCTTTTTATTCGTCATCAGCTGACTTCCGCATATATTAAAGAACAAACGACTCCAAGTCATTTGTTTACCTTTCATCTGAAGAAACTCACTCTTCGTGAAAAAGAGTTTAAGAGTTTCTACAAGTCTATTCACCCCCCCCCCCCTCTAGACTTGTACCTGGACGACTTGTGACCTACAATTTACTCAAGAAATGACATGTTTATAAAATATTCTCTTTGTTGAATTTTGATGTATACATGTTGTAGGGCTTTCCGAGACAAGTTTGGCAGTATTTCCGGATTCAAAATCAGAGTTATATATCAAAAGTTATCATCTGAAGAAGATTTGGGGCAAAAACGCAAAGTCTAAGAAATTCTGGGCTGAAAATGAAGTCTGAAACTCCATACAGGTGTGTACGGGCGTAACTCACACAAAGCAAAAAGCCGTAGCCATGTTACGGCCGTAACTCCTCAATGTTACGGCCGTAAGTCATCAAAGTTACGGCCGTAACTCCTCAATGTTACGGCCGTAACTCTTGGCAGATTGTGATCATTTGTTTAATTTTTTACACTTTTAGTGTATTATTGAGGGGATGGCTAGTATTGATCCGATCTAATGTAATAATACTGGAGTTTTGGAGCTATTATATGACTTTAGGTGTATAAATAGACCCCTTAGATCCATCATCATTCATCATTCATCTTATTATTTTCTCACTTTGTAATACTTTTTCTTTTTGTGTGAAGAACACACTTGTGTTCTTGAGTGATTTGTGTAAGTGTGGTTTAGCTTATGTTGTTTAGGGAGTTTATTGTTTCTTTCTCCTTTATCTACTAAGGGAGTTAGGATCAATTCTTTCCCTTTTTCAACTATTAATGACCACTCAAGCTTGTATTATGTTTATTAAACCCTTCATGTGCTAAGTTATTTAAGTTGGGATTATAAACAAGGTTAGTCATGTTATTTAAGTTTGTATAAAGATCTATTATGAATTATTTATTATTGTGTGTTATTTTCATTGTTTTAACAATCTTTATTTATTTGGCCAATAAATTACGATATTTATGGTCTTCATATGTTTCGAAAGAAAATATGTTTGATTAGATCAAATGATCTTCACTCTAAGTTGTTCTAGGGGATAGAAATATACCTCTAGACCTTAGATGATTCTTTGAGTTATTTTCATAAAACCTAATGCTATGTATTGAAGCCAATCAACATAGAAATATAGTGGATTGATTCAATATATAAGGGGCGTTTTATAGTTCGAAAGAGAAACCGTCTTTTTAAGGAAAATCGAATCTATACAACATAATAAGTAAACTCATCTTATGATCTCATATACATCTTCTATAACTAATGATGAACTAAGTTTGTAATCCCAACTATTTCATTTTATCTTTTATTAATCTATTATTAGTGCAATCTTTCATTTCCTTGAATATTAGAACTATTATTGCAACTTTCTTTGCAATTGTCAAACCAAACTCTTAAATTGTGTGTTTCAATCTTATAAATCTCTATAACAAATAGTTAAATAGTGTATAATTCAATATATAACCTAACTTCCTCGTGGGATCGATAAACCGGACTCAAAAAGTCCACTTAGTACTTGATATGATATCGTGCAATTGCGATAGTTACACTAAAGACGTGTCAGTTTGTTATGTTGTTATGCTCGATGGAGAATTTTGCAGTGTTTCTAAATGTTGGGATATATTGTTAGGAGTCTATCTTTAACCTTCAGAGCCGTTTCGGGGCTGTTGGGACAATTCTGTTGTCCTACAGCTAGTACTTACGGCCGTAAGATGTTTACCATTACGCTGTAAGCTCTTAGGTGTTACGGCAGTAAACTCCTAGTTGTTACGGTCATAATCTTGTGACTGTCACAGCAGTAATTTTGTTGTTACAGTGGTATCTGTGCTCTTTGTCGATTGTTTGATTTTATGAGTATAGTCGTGTGGTCCGCCAGTGACGATTGTGAACTTTAACTATTGTATCGGTAATATCGCACTCGGTTGGTTATCCTGTATGTGTATTATTGACGTGTTATTGATCATTACCACTCTTACTAGGAAATTTTGGTTGTACACTTAGGTGTTGTGACTGACAGGCCTGATTTAATTGTATTATTCTATGATGTCATCCTGTTGTGATAGTTGATCTGTGGTAATGATTAGTGCTAGTACAAGTGGTTTTCCACCCGAGGATGGTTTGGCGAAACCTCTCGGGGTCGATGCTAAGGGGCATGGCCACGGATTATCATGTGCGTTGTTATCCGTGATGGTGTGGCGTGGTAACATGTGGTTATCATGTAGATCATTTTGACGATATCGGTTATCGAATAGATTTGATATTTCGAAATGTTGTTTTTAAATGACTTCAAAACGGAACAATTATGATAATGGAATCATGGTTTTGATTAAACAGCCGAGGTATTAAAAATATTTTTTTTTTCAAAAACTCATTTCAGCAAGATCTTTCAAACTCAAGAATTTCAAAATACTATCATTTTAGCGAATACCTCGGGAAAATTTTATTTTTAAAGAATGTTACAAATGTTTGACCCCAATGATATGTATGTGAGTTTGACCGTGTTTGTTTTGCTTAAGGTCACGCATTCTGTTTATGTGGCCATGTAGATTACTCATGAATTTAAATTCTATTGTTGCAATGATAGTTCGTGTATTCGTGTAATGACTTGGAGTGAATATTTTACTGGGCTGTTGTTTGTTCTCCTATGTTGATTGTGTGATGTTTGTTTTGTTGTGCTATTCTGAATGGTTGTCCGTTTAGTATGCCGAGAGGTCGAGGCCGAGGACGTGGTCGTAGTAATGGTCGTAATCAGGAGCATGAGCGGGCGACTCGCTCGTCTTCGAGTGCCAATCAGCTCAGTACAGATGGTAGGGAACCGGAGTTCCGTTCATACTTCTGGAGGGCCCAGTGATGTCCGGTTATAGCATTTGTGCTCGTAATGCGGATTGTTTCTCATGTGGAGATATATTATGTGATGTTTTTATGTTTGGTACATGATGATTGATATTTTGTGTTGTATGAGTTCGTGTGAGTTGTTGAACCTACGGAGACGCGTGCGGAGACGCGTGATTGTAGATCACGGGGTCCTGAGTTTGATATTTTTATGTTTGAGCGTGGTGTTTTGTTTGGTAGCACTGTAAGGTCTTTGTTTTAAGTTTCGGGACGAAACTTATTTTTAGGGGGGTATAATGTAATACCCAAGATGTTCGTTCTAGTTATTTTGGATTTTTCCGGATATTTCTCAGTTGCCGAGTGTCGGTATTATTTTCTAGATGATTGATTTTTGTGTTTATATGGTCGCGTGTGATTATTTGTTGCATGGTGTTTTATTTCGGATCGATGATGTTGTCCGCGAGCATTTCGTCGTGTTCGTTACGTGCGTTTTCGGAAAATCGGGTCGTCGAGTCTTGGTATGACTAGCCCACGCTAAAGTTGAAAATCCTACTATTGGTCAAAGAACTGTTGCATGACTTTTTGGAATGCGTAAATCATGCGTATTGATAAAATATCTGGAAGATTAGTTTGAAATCATTAACGCACGCAAAGGAATACTACCGTCGGAAGAATTTGTCAAACCCAACTTCCACTTTTGACCAAAGATAGTGCATGCTAAAGAGAAGATTTGTGCATGCCAATAGTATTATCCAGTAATGACTAAAAAGGCCTCAAGGCCTATAAGTACCAAAACACTTGGTGTGGATGGATACACACCTTCAAGCAAACATATATATTATTAAGCTCTGATTAATTGCTATATATTTTATATTTAATTGTGACAAGAAAGATACGAGTGTTGTTCGCATATTGTATTATCTCATATACTTCATATCTTCTTTGATTGTTGTGAGTGTTGTATCATTCCTTCACGATCTTGAGAGAAAGGAATCAAGAGTTTTAATCCAGTTTTATTAGGATCATTGATCCGGCATTATTAGGATTAAATTCTGACGATCATAAGTGAGGATTATTTAGTTCCAATAACAATAGAGAGAAAATTTTTATCGAGTGTTTGGTTGTGCTTGGACTAATCGAAGTCAAGCATTTTATCGGTTGTGCCCAGACATATAGAAGACAAGGCAAAGTTGAGTGTGGTTTTTCTTAACACAATAGAAAAGGAAACATAGAGAGGACGTAAGCAAATTGCTGAACCTTATAAATCTTCATGTCTCCTACTTTCAGTATTTTCTTTTATCAATTTCGAAGAAAATATAAATTTTATCAACTCCACTATTCAACCCCCCTTCTAGTGGAATTATTCACTCTTCAGCCTCGATGTTCATTGGACCACATATTGTAATACCCGAGATTTCTGATATGTATTTGGAACTTGTGATATTGTAATTGTTGCACTTTGATATGAGTATTATTCTCCGTATTTCATAATCCGGTGTTGTTGAGCGTATGATTTCATGAATGTGATTTAAAAATTGTGATTCAGTGCATGTAGCGCACGCTATCGTCTAAGTGTAGCGTACGCTAACTTGGATCCATAGCGCACGCTACGAAGGAACCTTAGCGCACGCTATACGTGGTCAATATGATTGAGACATGTTGGTAGGTGAGATCAGGCCGGGGATCTTGGTCGGATTGTGTCGGGATGAACCTGGACGGCTTTTGGGAAAAAGCTAAGTCAACGCATTAGCACACGCTACTCACATGAGGGTAGCGCACGCTAAAGGCTGAGTACAGTGAAATCAGTAAGTTTCAAATAGATGTTAGCGCACGCTATGAATATGGACTAGCGCGCGCTAATAACCACTTTCTATAAATAGGACAGCATCCCTTTTCGCATTTTCAGTCTTTTCACTTCCCTCATCCGAATCCTTATACTTAGAGAATTACTCTCTTCATCCTAAACACTTAATATCAGCATCCTAGTTCGTGTTGAAGATTGTAGATCATTGGGGATTGGTGTTCAAGCCTTCGGGATTGCTTCGAATTCCTCCTTGTTCTTCACTACTTTGAGGTAGGTGATTCTTCACCAATACTAAGTACTAGTATGAAGGACGTTTTGATCATGATTATCTAGTCAGTTAAATTCGTTAGTAGTCGAACATCATGTGTTAGAAGGATATTTTTGACATTTCGGCACTTATTCATCGTATAATCCATTGAACCTTTTTAGTATATGGACTCCTAAGCATATTCATGTATCTTCAAAACCGATTATGACCAGTTTATGGAGATTCCCTAGTTCTTATGTTTTACGTAAGGAATCATATGTTTTGGGACTTGGAATGAATTGAACTTAGAATATTTTCGTGAAGATCAAGATGAATTATGGTGTAGTAATGATGATACGTATCCTTGTGTCTCGTAGTCATTTAATCCATAAAGATCTTTCATAAACCGTATGAGCATGATATGCACAAAGTTGGCATGTATTAACACTGAGGATTTCATGAGTTTTCATCACCTTTAGCTCAAGTTTTTACCCAGTAGTGACTGCCATGCACGGTTAGCGTACGCTAAGATGTATATATTAACATGCGCTATCGGGAATGAGTAACGTACGCTACGTTGGGTACGTAACGTACGTTATGTTATCAGGCAGTGCAGTCGGCTGCTCAGAGAGGACTGTCAGTACACAGCTAGCGCACGCTAATCTTGGTCATTTGCGTATGTTAACGAGCAGGCTTAGCGCACGTTACGTATAATACGTAGCGCGCGCTAAGTAGTTCAGGCAGAATTCATTTTTATGGCTTGCGGCCGTAAACCGGATTGTTAGACGTTCGTACGACTTGAGAGAAATTCTTTATTATTTCTTAGGTCCGAGCCTTGTATAAGGGACGATCGAGGGGCGGTGGCATACGGACGCGTGTCATTTGTTGGAGTATTTCATTCTTGCCATTTTCGAGGCAAGTATCATATGTTGAGTTTTATTTATATTGGAACTTTGCTCATGCTTATGGTTTTGTTCATGTGGTCGAATATGAGATGTATTTCTTTAATTTCTCGTGGTATTCGTTGTTAATTGTTCGTATTGATGAACATATTGAAATGCATATATGTATGCATAATTGATTGGTGTATGGTATAAATGATCCGAGGGGATCATGAGGATCTATGCTGAGGGCGCTGGATCGAATGTCCACCATGCGTTTGTCCGACGGGATCATCATGGGGATCTATGCTGAGGGCGCTGGATCACTGGATGGGTTTTCCACCATGCGTTGGTCCGACGGGATCATCATGGGGATCTATACCAAGGGCGCTGGATCGCTGGATTACCCTGTATTGTGTTGATGGAATCGTGAGGATTCACATCGTTGGATTCCGATGACGGAAGTCCGTTTGCATGTTTTATGATGTACTGATGATTTATGTATTATGATACTTGTACTAGCATTGTTTTGCTAACCCCTTCGGGGGTGGACATTGTTTTGATGTTCAGGTAGCCGAGGAGCGGGGAAGCAACCACAGTACCGACAGGACGATGAAACGGCTCAGTGATGTGGTTCATGTTTATTGTTATTGTGATTTGTCTTCTTGGTTCATTTAGTACTCGAGTACGTATGTTTTAATAATATCATTTTCGATATGGTTGTATAAGTTAACTCATTGGATCAGTTGAACCAAATCTGTATTTCGAACTTCAGTTGTACGATTGGATTATATTACTTTTAAATTAGCCTTGTAAATCCTCCTTAAAGGGTTTACGGCGCTGTAATTATTCCGAATATCTCGGGGTGTTACAGAATATGGTATCGGAGCTAAGATTCATGGATATCTTGGCAGTCGGGTTAGTTGGGTCTGTTTACGTTATTTGATTATTGGTCGTTTGTAACATCACTGCTGAGTCAGCATAGTCGTGTGGGCCGTGGTTGTAAGTTTCCTAATCTCAAATACTACCGTTTTATTTAATTCATGTTTTGTGAACATTGATGGACTTACTTTTAGAAAGATTGCCCTGGATATTGAGTATCTGTGTTTACAGTATGTTGAGGGGAGGTCATGGACGCGGACGCGGTCGTGGACGCGGACGTGGAAATGCGAGACAAGAAGATTCGGTGTCTACCCCAGAAATAACCGCTAGCCGAACGGATCCTAACGTGCTGGGAGTGCTTCAGCAGGTGGTTGCTCAGATAAACCAGCTTGCTCAAGTTGTGGATCGCATGCAGACGGCGATGGGACAGCAGCATAACGTGGATAATCGGGGAGATAAATGGCTTACTGAGGTGATCAAATTGCATCCTCCGAAATTTGACGGTTCTGCTGAGACGCTTTCTTGGGATCACTGGCTGAAGGAGTTAGAGAATATTTTTGCGGGGATTAACTGTCCCAACGACAGAAAGGTTCCGGTCGCCCAGTATCTTCTGACGGGGGAGGCTTTCGACTAGTGGGAGGCCATTCGACCTGAGGAGCATAATGTCGACTGGACAGAGTTCAAATTAATGATGGAAGCGCAGTATTGTCCTCGCCCAGTTAGAGAGGCCCGAGTCCGGGAGTTTTTCTCACCACAAAATTCAGAAGCATCTGTGACAGACATGATTAAGACCTTTAATCACCAATGACTTATGTGCGCCACTTGGTCAGACCGAGGCGGAGAGGATTTTTCATTTCGACATGCGAATGAAGCCGAAATTCAGCAAGATATGTCCGAGTTTGAATGTACCACCTTGCGGCAAGATGATCAGACAAAGCACTCGCCATGATATGAAAGAGACAAAGCAGAGAGAAATCAACTAAGCAAAGAAGGTAAAGTGGCTGGAAACTTCACGGAGAATAAGAGTAGTGGGCCTCGCAGGGGCCAGTCCTCTTTTCATTCATCCAGGAGGCCTCCGCATCCTTCTCGAGGAGGAAAGAAGTTCCGGGCAGCACCAACCATTTCGGACGCAGGGAAGAAATGTTATAACTGTGGCAAAGCGGGACATGTTCGACGTGACTGTTTCGCGCCTGCTGTGACCTGTTTCGAGTGTTGACAGGAAGGGCATCACGCAACATTTTGTGAGAATGCGACTCGATCTTTTGGCACTCGCACTCCTGTACCGGTTCCGAAGGACACTAGTGCAAACCAGACGCAGCAAAGCGGTTTCCAGCAGCAGAATGTCGGGAAAAGAGAAGCATCTAGCACTGGGTCCGTCCCTCCACATATTTACAAAATAAAGAAGTCAGACGATCAGAACACAGTTGTTGCATCAGGTACGATTCAGATCCTTTTGCAACTAGTTAGTGTCTTATTCGATTCAGGGGCTACGCATTCTTTTATATCTTTGAACTGTGTTAATCGTTTGAAAATCTCGTGCTTGTATGATTGTGAACCTTATGTTGTGGGTTTACCGAGAGGAGAGAAAATTGTGGGAACCCTAGAAGCTAGAGATTTTCCAGTGCCTATAGGAGAGAGAGATTGGCCATCGAACCTTATTGTAGTTGACATCTACGGTGACGATTTAATTCTCGGAGACGATTGGCTCAACCGTTATGGAGCTATTCTGAATTACCGAAAGAGAGTCATTTCTATCATTGCTGATGACGGATCTGAACACTTATTCTGAGGATGGAGACCGGGAAGTTCGGGAAAATTGATCAAAGCAATGAAAGCCGTGAAATTACTGAAGCAGGGATGTCATGGACTTTGGTGCTATGCCATGAAGAAAGAGGAAGGAGTAGAGCTCTCATCTATTCCAGTTGTGAATGAATTCTCCGATGTATTTCCTGACGAACTACCTGGGTTACCTCCACAGAGAGAGGTGGAATTCACTATCAAATTAGAGCCTGGAGCCGCTCCAATTTCCAGAGCACCATACCACATGGCGCCAACCGAGATGTATGAGTTAAAGAAGCAACTAGAGGAATTATTACAGAAGGGTTATATTCAACCTAGTGTTTCTCCTTGGGGAGCGCCCGTTCTCTTTTTCCGGAAGAAAGACGGATCCCTACGACTGTGTATTGATTACAGGGAGCTCAACAAAGCGACAATCAAGAATAAGTATCCTATACCTCGGATCAAAGACTTGTTTGATCAACTGCAAGGGGCAAGGGTATTCTCGAAGATTGACTTGCGATCAGGATACCATCAGTTGAGAATTAAGGAATCGGATATACCAAAGTCTGCTTCGTGTCCCAGACGGCATTATAAATTTGTAGTGATGCCATTTGGACTTACAAATGCTCCTGCGGTATTCATGCAATTGATGAATCGGGTATTCTTAGAATACTTGGATAAATTTGTGGTCGTCTTCATTGATGACATCTTGATATATTCGAAGGACACAGAGGAGCATGCCAAACATTTGCGTGTGGTTTTGAGCACCTTGAGGAAGGAACAGCTGTATGCAAAGCTTTCCAAATGCGAGTTGTGGCTTAGGGAAGTAACTTTCCTTGGGCATGTGATATCAGCTGATGGAGTTCAGGTGGACCCGAAGAAAGTCGAAGCAATCTTGGAATGGGAAGCTCCTAATAACGTGAAGGAAGTCCGGAGTTTCTTAGTTTGTAGAGGGATTTTCCAAAATTGCTCGTCCGCTCACTCAGCTATTACAGAAAACTCAAAAGTTCACGTGGGATGAGAGATGCCAGGCTGGTTTTGACGAACTTAAGAGGAGACTGATGACAGCACCTATATTAGCATTACCAGAGGGAACTGATGGATTCATGGTATACAGCGACGCTTCAAATCAGGGTCTGGGATGTGTGTTGATGCAAAAGTATAAGGTGATTGCTTATGCTTCTCGGCAGTTGAAACCGTACGAGGTTAATTACCCGACTCATGATCTGGAGCTAGCAGCTGTAGTCTTTGCATTGAAAATTTGGAGACATTATTTTTACGGCACTCATTGTCAGATCTTTACAGATCATAAGAGCCTCAAGTACATTTTCAGCCAAAAGAATTAAACATGAGGCAGAGAAGGTGGCTGGAATTGATCAAGGATTACGACTTGGAGATTCTCTACCATCCGGGTAAAGCAAACGTAGTAGCCGATGCTTTGAGCTGTAAACCTGTTTCTCTTCGAGTGTTGGAAGCACTTACATCCCAAACCAGCATTCAACGGGAACTGATCTGCGAAGGGATTAAAGTATGGGCACTAGGAATCCAAGGGAAACTATATGTGATGGAACTGACTTCATCACTAGTCGAGGAGATCAAATCTAAGCAGTTAAACGATTCTCTGATCCTTCGGTTATGTGATGAAGTAAAGAAAGGAAAGGCCCCAGGATTCGTGATACAAGATGATGGAGTTCTGAGATTTCAGAGTCGATTTTGCGTTCCCGATGATGATGATTTGAGACGGACAATTCTGAAGGAAGCTCATAGCGCACCTTCTTCTATTCACCCGGGCAGCAGTAAGATGTATAAGGATCTAAAACAAAACTTTTGGTGGGGGAATATGAAGAGAGACGTAGCAGAGTATGTTTCGAAGTGTTTGACTTGTCAGCAGGTTAAGATTGAACATCAGCGACCTGCCGGAATGTTAAAGCCGCTTTCGATCCCTGAGTGGAAGTAGGAGGATATCTCGATGGATTTCATCACCAGTATGCCAAGGACCAAAACGGGAATGAACATGATTTGGGTTATAGTTGATCGACTAACCAAGTCGGCTCATTTCCTAGGAATTAAAGATACTTGGGGACCCGAGAGATTGGCGCGAGTATTCATTGCAGAGGTAGTCAGATTGCATGGGACGCCGAAGACCATTATTTCAGATCGAGATGGTCGCTTCGTGTCGCACTTCTGGAAGGCAGTTCACAGTGCTTTGGGGACTGAGCTCAACTTTAGCACGGCTTATCATCCTCAGACGGACGGTCGGTCCGAAAGGACTATATAAACAGTAGAAGACATGCTTAGAGCTTGTGCTTTGGATTGGTCAACAGATTGGGAAGTTCATTTGCCGTTGATTGAATTCACATACAATAATAGTTGGCATGCTTCTATTAAGATGGCACCATTTGAAGCTTTGTACGGGAGAAGATGCCTATCACCCCTGTGCTGGGATGATTCTTCGGATTTGATCGGGACGGAACCGGAATTGATAGTTCAGACTCAAGAGAAGATAGCTTTGATTCAAGAGAGACTGTTGACTGCCCAGAGTCGACAGAAGTCTTATGCAGACGTACATCGTCGCCCTCTAGAGTTCGACGTTGGGGACCATGTACTATTGAAGGTGTCTCCTACACGAGGGATTTTCCATTTTGGGAGGAAAGGTAAGCTAAGTCCGAGATATATCGGGCCATTTGAGGTCTTCGAGAGAGATGGGGATTTAGCATACAGGTTGGCCTTACCGCCAACGCTGAGTCACGTTCACAGTGTGTTTCACGTATCCCAATTGCGGAAGTATGTACCGAACCCCAGTCACATCATTGATTTCAACGAGATCGAAATAGCTAATGACGGCACCTTCGTAGAGAGACCAATCAAGATACTTGAGAGTCGGATCAAACAATTGATGAATAAACCAATACACTTGGTTAAAGTACAATGGTCACGACATGGAGCTGAAGAGGCCACTTGGGAAACAGAGGACAGTATGAAGGCTATATATCCAGAGTTGTTTTCATCTTAAGTTTCGGGATGAAACTTCTTTCTAGGGAGGAAGGATGTAATACCCGAGATTTCCGATATGTATTTGGAACTTGTGATATTGTAATTGTTGCACTTTGATCTGATTATTATTCTCCGTATTTCATAAGCCGGTGTTGTTGAGCGTATGATTTCATGAATGTGATTTAAAAATTGTGATTCTGCGCATGTAGCGCACGCTATCGTCTAAGTGTAGCATACGCTAACTTGGATCCATAGCGCACGCTACGAAGGAACCTTAGCGCACGCTATACGTGGTCAATATGATTGAGACGTGTTGGTAGGTGAGATCAGGCCGGGGATCTTGGTCGGATTGTGTCGGGATGAACCTGGACGGCTTTCGAGAAAAAGCCAAGTCAACGCGTTAGCGCACGCTACTCACATTAGGGTAGCGCACGCTAAAGGCTGAGTACAGTGAAATCAGTAAGTTTCAAATAGCCGTTAGCGCACGCTATGAATATGGACTAGCGCGCGCTAATAACCATTTTCTATAAATAGGACAACATCCCTTTTCGTATTTTCAGTCTTTTCACTTCCCTCATCCGAATCCTTATACTTAGAGAATTACTCTCTTCATCCTAAACACTTAATATCAGCATCCAAGTTCGTGTTGAAGATTGTAGATCATTGGGGATTGGTGTTCAAGCCTTCGGCATTGGATTGCTTCGAATTCCTCCTTGTTCTTCACTACTTTGAGGTAGGTGATTCTTCACCAATACTAAGTACTAGTATGAAGGACGTTTTGATCATGAATATCTAGTCAGTTAAATTCGTTAGTAGTCGAACATCATGTGTTAGAAGGATATTTTTGACGTTTCGGCACTTATTCATCGTATAATCCATTGAACCTTTTTAGTATATGGACTCCTAAGCATATTCATGTATCTTCAAAACCGATTATGACCAGTTTATGGAGATTCCCTAGTTCTTATGTTTTACGTAAGGAATCATATGTTTTGGGACTTGGAATGAATTGAACTTAGAATATTTTCTTGAAGATCAAGATGAATTATGGTGTAGTAATGATGATACGTATCCTTGTGTCTCGTAGTCATTTAATCCATAAAGATCTTTCATAAACCGTATGAGCATGATATGCACGGAGTTGGCATGTATTAACACTGAGGATTTCATGAGTTTTCATCACCTTTAGCTCAAGTTTTTACCCAGTAGTGACTGCCATGCACGGTTAGCGCACGCTAAGATGTATATATTAACGTGCGCTATCGGGAATGAGTAACATACACTACATTGGGTACGTAACGTATGTTATGTCATCAGGCAGGGCAGTCGGCTGTTCAGAGAGGACTGTCAGTACATAGCTAGCGCACGCTAATCTTGGTCATTTGCATACGTTAACGGGCAGGCTTAGCGCACGTTACGTATAATACGTAGCGCGCGCTAAGTAGTTCAGGCAGAATTCATTTTTAGAGCTTGCGGCCGTAAACCGAATTGGTTCGTATGACTTGACAGAAATTCTTTATTATTTCTTAGGTCCGAGCCTTGCATAGGGGACGATCGAGGGGCGGTGGCATACGGACGCCTGTCATTTGTTGGAGTATTTCATTCTTGCCATTTTCGAGGCAAGTATCATATGTTGAGTTTGATTTATATTGGAACTTTGATCATGCTTATGGTTTTGTTCATGTGGTCGAATATGAGATGTATTTCTTTAATTTCTCGTGGTATTCGTTGTTAATTGTTCGTATTGATGAACATATTGAAATGCATATATGTATGCATAATTGATTGGTTTATGGTATAAATGATCCGAGGGGATCATGAGGATCTATGCTGAGGGCGCTGGATCGAATGTCCACCATGCGTTGGTCCGACGGGATCATCATGGGGATCTATGCTGAGGGCGCTGGATCGCTGGATGGGTTTTCCACCATGCGTTGGTCCGACGGGATCATCATGGGGATCTATACCAAGGGCGCTGGATCGCTGGATTACCCTGTATTGTGTTGATGGAATCGTGAGGATTCACATCGTTGGATTCCGATGACGGAAGTCCATTTGCATGTTTTATGATGTACTGATGATTTATGTATTATGATACTTGTACTAGCATTGTTTTGCTAACGCCTTCTGGGGTGGACATTGTTTTGATGTTCAGGTAGCCGAGGAGCGGGGAAGCAACCACAGTACCGACAGGACGATGAAACGGCTCAGTGATGTGGTTCATGTTTATTGTTATTGTGATTTGTCTTCTTGGTTCATTTAGTACTCGAGTACGTATGTTTTAATAATGTCATTTTTGATATGGTTGTATAAGTTAACTCATTGGATCAGTTGAACCAAATCTGTATTTCGAACTTCAGTTGTACGATTGGATTATATTACTGTTAAATTAGCCTTGTAAATCTTCCTTAAAGGGTTTACGGCGCTGTAATTATTCCGAATATCTCGGGGTGTTACACATACAGCCGTATGAACCAATTCTAACACATTCTATGCATGATTTCCCTTGGTTTTAAAAATCTTTTTGTTCATTTTACCTTCTAGACATGATTCTCAAATTGGAAATGACTCAACTTGGAGGTCATCCACTGGGTCATCGTCTACCAATCTTTAAATTCTTCTAAGGTTTACATGACCTAACCTTACATGCCACGGATATGTTTGGTTTATGCTTGAAGGTTCTTTTCTCTTTTTAGATTTGGACAAAGTGTTAAGCGATTTATGTTTATTTATGGGAGTTTGTGCAGTACTAATGATATACAGTCCATCAGTATAGATACCTTTGGAAATATATCCACCATTTCTTCTAATAATAGCATCACCATTAAAAGAAACTGAATAATCATCACAACTCAATTTAGAAACCGAAATTAAATTCATTCGAAAATCTGGTACCAATATTATATTAGGGACTAATATTTCATCATTAATCTTCAACTGCACGACTTCCACTGCAACATCCATAAGCCTGGAATAATCGCCCTAGTTGATGGTGATCTCGCCCGCACTAAGTTGCTTGGTTACCTGAAAACCATGCGAGTCGAAGAAAACATGATCAATGGAGCCTGAATCTACTATCCATGAAGTGGTAGAACAAGCTGCCAAACATATTTTGACTACTAGTGCACGAGACATACTTTTCTTAAAAGCGGGGCAGTCCGCTTTGAATGTCCTTTCTTACCGCACTTGTAGCACTTTCCCTTTGGCTTTTTGTTCACCTCAGGATGAGGAGCCTTGCTTTTCACTTTGTGAGTTGCCACTTGCTTTTGGCCCACTTGTTTTTTTTTTTTTTGCCCACTTGGGTTTATAAGTCAAAACACCAATTGCCGCAAGAACTTGATACCCTTGCCTAAAGAGACCTTCCGCAGCTTCAAGCTCTGTCAGCAATTCCGCCAAGGTATACTCCATATGATTCATATTGTATTTAGGCAAAACTAGTCAAAGCTCCTAGGTGAGCTGCCTAGGTGTAATGCCCGGTTATCTCCTTCTAAGCCAATAACCATTTTATACCTAAATGCATTTACATAATATGCATTAGGGAAGCATGGCATATAGGTAGACATTTCGCGAGCATGAATAATTGGTATTTATGTGTTTAATTACGTTTTATGTCTATGATACATGCACTACGTGATTTATCCCTCCTAACATGATAAAATATGTCTTTATAAATGTCTCATTGCAGTGAGAAGTTCAGTTTCTCGGTTAACGCAAATCGATGTGCTAAATGACTACAAAGTGATTTTATTTGTTAATTTCATTTTTGCATTACTTTCACATTGCATGATTCACTCTATCTCATAGTTAACTCACTATGTTGAAGCGTATTAAACATATTAAATTAACTCTAAGCACAGGTGGCAAACCTAGAAGTACTAATAGAGTCACTGACAGGTCTAACGTAGGGTAACTGGTTTAACCCCGGAGATTAGTGGTGTGTGTATTGAATAAATATAGATATATGAATCAAGTAGATAAAATTTGTTTAAATTAATAAAATGTGTCAAATATTTGATTCTTATCAACATTATAATTGGTTCAATTTGTAGTTGCATATGGCATCATCTGTTAAGTCATTGGATATGTCACTTCTTTATTCGTCCCAGTTGCGGTCGGAACCAATTGAACTTATATTTTATTTTATCATCATCATATATATCATATTGATAAGTGAGCCCTTGAATTCTAATCTATAGTGTTATAGATATAAAGGTTTAGAAAGTTTGACAATTAGATCCCTTATTAGCATTTTCAGCACTTTCTGCATAAGTGACCGATTTTAACCAATAAAAACACACCTTAACTTCTACAAAACCACTAGACAGATCATTCATACCCTAAATATGTTCAATTGATATTGATAACCAGTTTAAACCAACCACGAACCGGTCTATACTACTTGAACCGATCCAGTCTTTCAAACATTACTTCTGGAAGCTATTTGAGGGTATATTTCGTAGTTCACCCTCAAAACCGCCTCTCTCACTTGGATAAGAGAGGAAAACCGACCCTCAACACTCATTAACACTCTGAACTCGATCTAGAAGCATCTCACTTCGAAAAATCACTAAATATTTAAGGTCCTTAGACATGTCATGATAATGTTACAAATTCATCCATGGCTTAACATTTTGTTTAGTGTGGATTTATAGAGCCTAAATCATCACTAGACAACATAGAATTTGATTCTGCCAACTTTTAGAAATATCTATGGATTGTGCATAGTTCGGGTAATTCAGGGGCTGGTGTTCCTATAAAGGTTTTCTTAAGTATGTTAGGGATATTATATCAAAATTTGATGCAAATCCAACTTATAATAAAGCAGTTATAAGCAAAACAAATTTTGTTGTTTAAAGGTCTTGCTAAATTCTCTTGAACAATTGTGTTGTTGTAGAATATGTTACATAAATTATTACATATGTTCATATTATATGTTCATGTTTTCAGAATAAGTTTTCTTGTATAAGTAAAGTAAAAGGATATAAAGTTTAAACAAAGTATATATCGGCATATATACATAATTATTGCATTACGGTAACTAGTTGTGAAGGGATAAGTCACAGATGATCCTAAATTGTATTCCAACATTTTGTAGCATTCATGAAGGTAATGTTAAGTGAAACATGGTTAATTAATTCAGGACTTTTAGCACATCCACCTAGCTAGAAAACCTGATCTTTTCACTTCAATACACAATTGGACCTGAGTTAAGATGAGGCTTTTCCTTGGTGTATCATAAGGATCATATATCGATTGATATTTTCATATGTGACTGTTATTGAATGATCATGCATAACATGTATATGTGAAAGAATGTTTCAGAAAAGGATGCATGGTACTTGATTGATGGCGTGTAGGCACGGGACATGGGGGACCGGCGGACCCAACATGTAGTGACAAATACTTGCCGCTGAAAGTCGGTCAAGGAAACCCACGGTGAATGAAAAAGATTGAATATGCACTACGCCATAAATGGCCTCTGGCAACCACTTAACTGTGTTACGTTAGACCCAATTTTCGGTTGCCACAGACACAAAATGGGCAAAGGTAACACTTTAGCTAAGTTGCTCTGTGAGCAGTAGCCTTTGGACTCAAAGGCAACAAGATAAGCAGTCTATGATAACATAGACAAACTCGTTACCAGAGAACTCTACAGCAACATCATGAGAATCCTACAGCAACATCAGTTCTGTATTGCAACAGACTTTATGATCTTACAAAATATATAGAAAATCAGATGGGACCCACAAAGTGGGCCCGCATGTGAGCCTCATTGATGGTCCCCACCTTGGTGGGCCACGTGTAGGACCCACGTGTGAGCCCACCTTGATGGGGCCCACAGGGAGCCCACTGTCTGGGGTTCACTTTGTGGGCCCATAAGATATGCAAACATTAATTAGGCTAGTGTAACTGTAACACCTATTTTACCAACTGCAACACCATGTGTGTTGCTAATGCAAGCATTGGTAACATATATATTATACCAAAGGTAACACCTTAATTTAAAAATATAAACTTTAAATATTTCATTTCCCATTAAAAATACCAACAAACCAATTCAAAAAACCATCCAATCATAAAACCACCAACTACTTTAGTTCAAAACCAAAAACTACATCATCCACCAACCACATCAACCCATATCCGCCAACTCCAACTTTAAGTACTAGAACAAAAATATAACATAAACACGATAAAAGAACCAACAAACTAGTTCAAAAGGTACAAAGATATGAAAGTGGGTGTCTAAGCGCTAGGGCCGCCGGTCATAAGAGTGCCATCTCCTAATGTCAAGTTGTCCTGGACTTTCTGATTCACCTTGACTTGAGTTTGGTCTTAATTGTATCCTACAAAGTAAACCAACATCAATATATGAAAATAATTAGTCAGAGGAAGATAAAATATGGATCCAAGGAATTGACTAAAAAAACAATTACTTACAATTCTGAACTTCATCACTTATAGTCTGGTACAGGCTTGCACTTTTGAAATTTAGCAAAAACTTGTGCATCACATAACGCATCACCTGACTTCTTTTCCTAGCAAAAAAAAAACAAAATGCAAATCACCTAATATTGTATATGTTCATATCAATTATTTTGAAATGAGAATAGCTATTTAATTATTCAACAAATAAATAAGATTGATTTATTTAATAGAAAATAACATCATTGAACATATAGAAAATCATATAAAATTTGGTCTCCTATTTTAAATTATTACTAGAACTAGGTGAGCAACAGACAGAGACTGAAAAGAGCAACACTAAATTCATTATTTTGATCATTAAACTAAATTTATGAGTAATTGTATCCGATGGAATAAATTAAATGAAATTAAAGGGGGATGATTAAATTCATTGTTTTGATCATTATTCATGTGAAACTACTCAAAGCACTGGATTTAAGGGCCACTTGGTGCGACAGTTAAATATAACTTGTGGATGTCAACCTTAATATAACTTGTGCGACAGTACACACCATGGTCACTTTGAATTCCCGGTGATGCCATTTGGCCTCTGTAATGCTCCAGCTACCTTTCAATCTTTGATGAATCAGGTATTCCAGCCATACCTGAGGAAGACAGTGTTAGTATTTTTTGATGATATTTTGGTTTATAGTAAGAGCTTGGATGAGCATTTGTTACATTTAAGAGAGGTATTGGAGATACTGAGGACTAATATTTTGTATGCAAAGATGAGTAAATGCCAATTCTGTGTGCAAAGTATTGAGTACCTGGGCCATATAAGTTCAAAGGAGGGAGTTGCTACTGACCACAGAAGGTGGAGAGTATGGTTAACTGACCTGTTCCTAAAACTCTTAAGCAATTGAGAGGGTTTCTAGGACTGACTGGTTACTATAGAAAATTTATTAAAGGGTATGGGTTAATAAGCAAACCTCTTATCAATTATTGAAGAAGGATAGCTTCGTGGATCAAGCTGGAATGGCCTTTGATGATTTGAAGAAGGCTATGTCATCTGCTCCAGTGTTGGCTCTTCCAGATTTTGACCAACCTTTCATACTAGAAACTGATGCTAGTGGTCTGGGGGTAGGTGCTGTTCTCATGCAGAGTCAGAAACCCATTGCTTTCATAAAGCCCAAGGCACATAGAGTCAACAGAAAATGTCGGAAAAACGTAATTACTTGTAGAGAAAACCGAACATCGGCAGAAAAACTCTTGATGTTGGAGTGAGTGAGACGTAAAAGAACTGATTCATCCCCTTGAATCTGTAACTTACTAGCCATGTCCTTCTATTTGTTTTTAATTTATATAGCCTGTCCATAGAAAAACAACAGATTCTTAACCCCTAATAAGTGGAATCATAGTAATAATATTGAACAACACGCAGGATTATAAGCAGATATAAATGATACCCTAGTTCAAGAGAATTATGACAATAGCATGTGGAAGAAGTACAATCTTATACTAAAATCCAATTACTGTTCCATAGATAAATAAAATTGATTCACCAACACAGCTGCATCCACACAGATCAATCATTGATTACTCAATACTCGTATTTTCCACTCTCAACCAGCAAGTCATAACCACCAAATCAACAGAACATAGAACCCATACTGTGCCTCCCCAATTTTGCGCCAATCCAATTAGTGTAGGAGCAAATCCTAGTGGCTAGAGCCTAGTGGTAAGCAGGACCGGAGCTAGGTGGCAAGCTGGGGTTAATTTCTCAAAATTACTTTACTTTTAATATATAATAATCATTAAATCTATGAATTTTTTAAATTCTTGCCCCAACTAAAAGAAAAGGCGAAAAAAAGAAAAGAAACTTGGGCAATGGGTTTCTGATTGTGCATGAGAACAGCACCAACCTTCGCCGGGAACAGCACCAACGTATCGCCAGAATTTGGTGGTCCTTCGCCGGAATTTGAAGCTCGCCGCAAAATACTTTGGGCCCTACTAGATTCAAGAAAAGATAGTTTAGGTGGATTACAAGTTGAAATTACCAGATTCGTCGAAGATACATCCTGTATTTCATGTGTCTCTACTCAAAAAATGCTTGGGCAAGAATATCCAACCTTCAATGGAACTTCCCGATGTCGACGTCGACGGTCACTTCAAGGTGGTTCCTTTTTCTGTCTTGGAGTACCGCACAATCACGCGAGGCGACAGGCAAGTTCAGTAGGCACTCGTGCAGTGGACGGAGGGGAGCGCAGACACCGCCGAGTGGGTAGATCTGAAAATTCTCTGCCGGAAATTCTCAATTACTGATCCTTGCGGTCAAGGATCTGAAAATCCGGGGGGTAATGTCATGGACTCGATGGTGGGAAAAGGAATTGAGAATAGTAGCGAAGAATTATTGGGTTTCAGTGGTGAGAAGAAGGAAAGGGGAAGAGGAGATGGAGACGGAAACTGTGGTGGAGGAGAATCGTTGACCAAAACGGGGAAGAATGGTACCGATTAATATCTTTATTCGGTTGGGCCAATGCCTTCTTCAATTTCCGGTCTCAATATATACACTTCGTTATTGTAAAATTTTTTTGATAAAAAATAAAATTTTACATTTTTTACTTCAGTAATTATCAAATTAGCGAAGTCTTTGTAACTTTAAATTTCTAACTAGCTCCTACTTTTTTGTTTGGTACCATTTACTGAAGTATATGTGGGTCTTTTTACTTCAGTAAATTGAAAAGCGAAGTTGTTGATTGTTTTTACTTTGCCAATATACATTACCGAAGTGAGACGTACTGAAGTATTTGATGTTTATTCTACTAGTGCATTTATAATGTTAACTCTTCAATTAATATTAATAATCCGTTCAATTTTATGCAATATATTTTTATTTTCATTTCAATCATTATATCATAGTATTTTATAATGATTAAAATTATTATTATATGTAGACATTAAATTTGTTATTTTTTTGTAATTATTCATAGTTATTCCACGCTTTTATTTTTTTAATAATTTTTTTAATTATTTAAATCAAAATTTATTAATTTTCAAATACTACTTTATTTTAAAACCTTTTCAATTTAAATTTATTAAAAATATTTTATTATTTATAAAAAAATATATATAATTCATTATTTGATAGAATAATTTTTTATAAAAATAGATTCAATGTTTTATTAAAATTAATTATTTTTAAAATTAAAAATTTATTAAATCATTAATTTTATATAAAATTCAAAATTTCGTTTATTAATACTCTAAGGTAACACATCTCATGGTGTTAGTGAGAGTTACACCTTTTATAGCTAGAGTAACATATATTTCAGGATTTGGTAACACCATAACCTGAACGTTGTGGTAGGTCCAAAATTTCATAGCTATGGTAACATCCAAGAAGGTAACACCCCCCTAAGTGTTGTAGAAAGCCATCTATGGCGTAGTGATGGTTAATACCATTGGTTGAAAAACCAATATGGGAACCACCGTATATATATTTTATTGGCCAATTATATGAACAGGTTCCGAAAACCATGGCCTATCACTATCATTCGAGTATCACACTTCAAGAGTACCCGATGAAAGAATTTTACTAGAACATGACTATATCATATAAAGTACTTATTCGTTGATGAATGTGATATATGATACTTTGCTATTACAGAAGTTTCATCTTACTGAGCCATTAGCTCACTAGATTCTTATGATACAGTTGATGATGCTCATGTTTAGGGGTTGACTATACTTCTTCAGTGCCGCTAGTTGGAGACTTGTCCATATGCCATGTTCCCCAGCCATTTTGCCCCTATTATGGAAGACTATGTTTTGTTTTAAATAAGACCGCTCTGTTATGGTTTTGGTTATGTATTAAACTTAAGATTATGTAATGTTTTGAACAAATAATACCAGCTTGCGTTATTTTCCCGAGTTCTTACTTTTACCAAATTTAAAATTATGGTTTTCAAAGTATAAAAGAGTGATACTCCCCAACTTGGTAGCACATTGTGGTATCAGAGACAGGTTTAAATCTTTCCTGCAGACAGAAGATGGTATATGGACATTCTCGACTTAGGGATATGGTCATCTTTTATCTGTTAAGTATTATGTTTAATAGATTACAATCTATTAGTTGTTATTATCATTATTGCGTGTTCGTTATTGGCTTATGAATGGGTGAGATTGGGCAGTACAGAGGAAGTGATAGCACCTAAATAGAAGAGAAGAGATGATCCAAATCCTAACCAAAACCTTCTTGATAATTTGGCTGAGCTGATGCAGCAACAGACAAGGATGTAGGGTGAACATATGCAACAATTGCTCAATATGCAACAAAGAAATGAGGAACAAAACCGACAACCTCCACCAAGAAACAATAATGGACCAGCAGTGTATGAGAAATTTTGGAAAATGGAACCTCCTAATTTTCATGGTGGGTCTGATCCAATGGTTGCATAGGAATAGGTAAAATCACTTGATGATATCTTTGATTACATGCACATCGAAGATGCTGAGAAGATACTTTGCGCGGTCTTTCAACTATAGTGAGACATGCTCCAAATACAAATGAGAAGCCTAAGTGTACTAAATGTGGGGAAAATCACTTTGGAGAATGTTTTGTCCGGTCAAATAATTGTTTCAGGTGCAAGAAGCCCGGGCATATGACGAGAGCTTGCCCAAATCCACAGAATAAAGTTCAAGGAAGTGTGTTTGCAATGATACGAGAACAAGCTGAAACAGATGCTTCTGTAGTCTCAGGTACCATTCTGATCTTAGGAATTCCTGCACTTACATTGATAGACCCAGGATCCACACATTCATTTGCATCATATGCATTTATGAGAAAATCAGGCATTAAACCAGAACTACTGAAAGTTGGTTATAATGTGGCTGCTCCGTTTGGAGAAAATATGGATTCTGACCAAATGTTGAGGGCTTGTACAGTTTGAATTGGCGGGAGGGTACTCTACGCCGACCTTGTTATCCTACCAATATCTAATTTTGATGTTATCCTTGGTATGGACTGGCTAGCTAAATATTATGCAAATGTTGATTGTAATAAGAAGATTGTGGCCTTTCAATCAGTAAATGGAGGACGGTTTACTTTTAGAGGTAATTCATATTCGTGCTCTTTGCCAATTATAACTGCACTGGAAGCTAGGAAGATGTTAAATAAGGGTTGTAGTGGCTAATGTTTTGGACACTTCCCTTGAAATGAAATTGAAGCCTGAAGATGTAGATGTGGTTAGAGAATTTCGTGAGGTGTTTCCAGATGATCTACCACGGTTGCCGCCAGATCAGGAAATTAAGTTTGTAATCGATGTTATGCCAGGAACTACCCCTATTTCTAAAGCCCCATACAGAATGCACCAAGAGAATTGAAAGAACTAAAAGTTCATCTACAAGAATTACTTGATAAGGGATTTGTCCGTCCTAGCTGTTCACGTTGGGGAGCGCCTGTCTTATTTGTGAAAAAGAAATATGGCTCATTGCAATTATGCATTGACTATAGAAATATCCTCTTTCAAGGATAGGTGATTTATTTGATCAGTTGCAAGGAGCATCAGTATTCTTAGAGATTTATTTATGTTCCGGATATCACCAACTGAAGGTCAAAGAAGAAAAGATACAAATTACAGCATTTAGATTGCGATATGGTCACTGTAAATTTTTAGTGATGCCTTTTGGTTTGACAAACGCTCCGGCAGCATTTATGGTTCTAATGAACCGGGTATTCAAAGAGTTCCTTGATAAATTTGTGGTGGTGTTTATCGATGATATCCTTATCTATTCACATGATAGAGATGAGCATAAAGAACACCTCAGAATTGTGCTTCAATTTCTCAAAGAAAAACGATTATATGCTACAAGAAATATGAATTCTGGATAGAAAAAGTGGTATTTTTAGGGCATGTGGTATCCAAGGATGGCATTTCAGTTGATCCAAACAAGGTAAAGGTGGTGAGTAACTGGCCAACACCAACGAATGTATCAGAGGTTCGAAGTTTCTTAGGACTAGTCGGCTACTACCTACGGTTTATACCAGGATTCTCAAAGATTGCAATCCCATTGACATTGTTAACAAGGAAGAATACAAAGTTTGTTTGGACTGATGCTTGCGAGGAGAGTTTCCAAGAATTGAAGTGTAAATTAACTACAGCTCCTGTCCTTGCCACTCCTATGGGAACAGGTGACCTTGTAGTTTACACTGATGCTTCTCAAAATGGTTTGGGTGATGTATTGATGCAACATGGGAAGGTAGTAGCCTATACCTCCAGGCAATTAAAAGAGTATGAAAAGAATTATCCAACACATGATTTAGAACTGGCTGTTGTTGTCTTTTCACTAAAAATTTGGAGGCATTACCTATATGGTGAAAAGTGCGAAATCTATATAGATCACAAAAGTTTGAAGTACTTTTTTCACATAGAAAGAGCTGAATATGTGACAACGGAGATGGTTAGAATTGGTTAAAGACTATGATTGTGAGATCAACTATCATCCTGGCAAGGCAAATATGGTTGCAGATGCACTAAGTAGAACGTCTATGTCTTCCTTTCTAATCACGCAAAAGCCACTATTGTTAGACTTGCAAAAATTAGAATTGTAAATTGTGCCCAAAAGGAAGATGTGTTCATTATCAATGTTGGAAAATTGGTACCTTCGCCGTTTGAAATTTACGCGAAGTATAATAGAGTTATCAAACTCTTTTGCATTGCAGAAGCGTAATTAAATTACGGAAAGTAAATGACACAAGATTTATAGAGGTTCGGCCAAACGTGCCTACATCCTCTCTCCGTATATTTTTCTATAGGCTTAAGATCAACCTCTGCGCCTTGTCTTTTATCGGTCCGAGGGGTACTTTTACAATATCATCTTCTATCAGTCCGAGATAAACCGTTACACTCTAGTCTTTATGTCGGTCCAAGATAAAACAGTTTTCCTTTTCTATTGGACAAGGAAGCAACCTATCTAGCTTTCAATTGGTACTATACAAACCTCTCTTGGATTTAGATATGATTCTAATAATGCCGGATCAATGATCCCCATAACACCGAATCAATCTACAATTTGTATCTTTCCTCTCGTATATGATTTAGTGTATGAACACTCAAACACTGTCAATTAAGCACAATTACAACAACAATAATGTATATAATGATATCTGATCAATATGTGATTTGCTTGTAGTTGTTGTATTGAATGATACCAAATGACTTGGTATTTATAGGCAAGTTCTCTCAACTAGTCGTTACTGCATGCCTTAATTAGCATGCGCTATTTCTCTTCTTTAGCGTGCGCTAAACCTTCTTTACTGCATGGTTACGTACATTACATGTTGATCAGTTTAGTCCAGTGGCTACTGTGTCTATCATTAGCGTGCGCTAACATCTCCTTTTAGCGTGCGCTGACTGGTCTTCTTTTACAACGGTCTGAATGCTGAAAGTCTTCTGTCCAACGTTCATAATTCAGACTTAGCGTGCACTAAGTATTCTTCATAGCGTGCTCTATCTGTTCGTCACTGCATATGCCACAAATGACCGTTTGATCTCCGTGTTGAAATTCTTTACAACGGATATATTCCTTCGTTAGCATGCATTAGCCTTCATCTGTAGCATGCGCTAACTCAGTCGTTTAGCGTGCGTTCTTTCACTGTGTTGCGTACGTTATACATCAGGTGACTTTTCAGGTGAGACATTAGGTGACTTTCTTAGCGTGCGTTAATCTTTATCTGTAGCGTGCGCTAAGTCATCGGGTGACTTTTCAGGTGAGTCTTCAAGAGACTTTGTCTTCAGGTGACTTTCGACTCCTTTGTTTTTTTGCTTCGTCTTATTGAATCCTTTGTTGTTTTGGGTTGATCAACAATTCATCATCAAAACCAATTTATGATTATATGGAATATAATACTCCAACAATCTCCCCCTTTTTGATGATGACAAAACAACAATCTTCGATGGGATTTTTTTTATACCTGCAAAATTAAAACAATACATATCAAAGTTTTCGGCTTTGTCCGTTTCATTAGTTTTGTTCTCCCAATCTTTTATTTTCTCCTTTTTCAACTCCTTTTATTTTTTCTTCTTTCTTCTTTTTCTATTTTCTCCCCCTTTCATGATCGGGATATTGTTTTTATTTTTCTCGTCATTCTTCCATGACTCGTATTCTTCTTCTCCCATCATTTTCATCGACATACTCTCTCCTAATATTCTCTCTGCATACTCTCTCCCCTTTTTGTCATAATCAACAAGTGCAATAATAATTATAGAAAATCGATTAAGTATGACAGCTACGGGTAAAACTCCCCCTGAAATATAGATTTCCTATTTAAAAAAAATAGTAACTCCCCCTGAGTTAAATATTAAGTGTTAAAAATATAAATTATCAAAATACCAATTGATGAAAATATATTAACTTTTATTTTTGGGGATCTAACCGAGCATGGTTTTCTTTCGAAACATAAAAAATATTCGGTATAATGGTTCCTTTTGGAATCCAAACTTTTTTAATTTTTATCGTCCGTCGTGGGATTTTGCAATCGAAATATGATGTCCAAGTTTTAAACATTTCTCACATTTAATGAGTATTTTTGAACAGAAAGCATTTGTTCAAACTTGTCATTTCCACAAGAAAATTTATTCGTTAAAACTTTAAGTTCGTTTTGAACTTTCAAGAGATCATCCTTTAATTTATTTTCAATTTCAAGGCATTTAGAATGGTCGATTTCAACAAATTTCCCTTTTTCATTTATTGTGGAAATTTCGATTTCCAACATTTTAATTTTCGATTTGAAGGATTTATTATCGAGTAAAGTATTTTGAAAATCGGTATGTAATAGTTCGAATGCTTCAAATAATTCATCGTGAGACGAGGTACTCACTTGGCTTTCGATGTCACTTTCGTCGAATGAACTCCTTGCCATGAGTGCGAGGTTATTTTGAACATATTCATCATTATCCTCTTAGTCACTCTATGTAGCTATAAGAACTTCTTTCTTAGGAATTGAGCCTCGGCAATTTTTAGCAAAGTGGCCTGGTTTACCAAAGTTTCTACAGTTGTTGTCGAATTTCTTAGATTCGCCCGCTTTGATGTCCTTCCTTCTCTGGTTCATAAAATTTTGAAACTTATTCATATTCTTGGCGTATGCCGATTCTTCATCGTCTTCATCTACAAGGATTTCTTCTTTTCGAGACATCTTTGCTTTCAAAGTTATGGATTTTTGTTTGGTTTCGGTTTGGCACTTCGTGAGTTTAGAACAATCTCATAATTTATTAGCGAGGCTACAAGGGTTCTAAAGTCGAGCGTGTTGATATCTTTAGATTCCATGATCGCCGTCATGGTGCCGTCCAATTTGCTAGGTAGTGATCGTAAGATTTTCTTTACTTTTTCACTACTCAATAGCGGTTTCCCGAACGAAGCAAGTCCATTTGTGATGACCGAAAAATCGATCTAGCATGTTGGTGATGGACTCGTCACCCTTCATCATGAATAACTCGTAGTCATGGAGAAGCATATTAATATTCGTCTCCTTGACTTGAGTTGCTCCCTCGTGTGTGATTTCAAGAATTTTCCAGATTTCTTTAGCACTTTCACATGAAGAAATACGGTTGACCTCCTATGGATTTAAGGCACAATGAAGATCGACATCTTTTTCTTACAATTCATGTAATTCGATCCGTCGAAAAATGGAGGTCGATTTAGAACCAGACCTTCGACCGGTGCAAATTGAAATGCCATGGGATCGTCTTTTTCCTAGTATGTTAATCCAATTTTATGGATACCCTCTTCGATACTAATTGTTGGAAAATTGGTACCTTCGTCGTTTGAAATTTATGCGCAGTACAATAGAGTTATCAAACTCTTTTGCCTTGCGGAAGCGTAATTAAATTCGGAAAGTAAATGACACAAGATTTAATAGAGGTTCGGCCAAACGTGCCTACGTCCTCTCTCCGTATATTTTTCTATAGGCTTAAGATCAACTTATGCATTTCGTCTTCTATCGCTCCGAAGGATACCGTTACAATCCCATCTTCTATCGGTCCGAGATAAAACGTTACACTCTTGTCTTTATGTCAGTCCTAGATAAACCGTTTTCCTTTTCTATTGGACAAGGAAGCAACTTATCTAGCTTTCTATTGGTACTAGACAAACCTCTCTTGGATTTAGATATGATTCTAATAATGCCGGATCAATGATCCTAACAACACCGAATCAATCTACAATCCGTATCTATCCTCTCGTGTATGATTTAGTGTATAAACACTCAAACACTATAAATTAAGCATAATTACAACAACAATAATGTATATAATGATATCTGATCAATATGTGATTTGCTTGTAGTTGTTGTATTGAATGATACCAAATGACTTGGTATTTATAGGCAAGTTCTCTCAACTAGCCGTTACTGCATGCCGCTATTTCTCTTCTTTAGCATGCGCTAAACCTTCTTACATACGTTAATCTGCATGGTTACATACGTTACTTCTTGATCAGTTTAGTCCAGTGTCTACTGCCTCTATCATTAGCGTTCACTAACATCTCCTTTTAACATGCGCTTCTTTTACAATGGTCTGAATGCTGAAGGTCTTATGTCCAACATTCATAATTCAAACTTAGCGTGCGCTAAGTATTCTTCGTAGCATGTGCTATCTTTTCATCACTGCATACGTCACAAATGACCGTTTGATCTCCGTGTTGAAATTCTTTACAACGGATATATTCCTTCATTAGCGTGCGTTAGCCTTCATCTGTAGTGTGCGCTAACTCAGTCATTTAGCATGTGTTGTTGCACTGTGTTGCGTACGTTATACATCAGGTGACTTTTCAGGTGAGACATCAAGTGACTTTCCTAGCGTGCATAAATATTTGTCCGTAGCGTGCGCTAAGTCATCAGGTGACTTTTCAGGTGAGTCTTCAAGAAACTTTGTCTTGAGGTGACTTTCGACTCTTTTGTTGTTTTGCTTCGTCTTATTGAATTATTTGTTGTTTTTGATTGATCAACAATTCATCATCAAAACCAATTTATGATTATATGGAAAATAATACTCCAACAATCAGCACTCATATTGAAACCTGCACTTCAACATATAATCAAATAAACCCAGAAGGCGGATCACTACATAATCAAATTGAGGGAAAAAGTTGATGAGGGCAAATTACCAAACTTCTCAGTCTCTAGTGATAAAACATTACGATATAAAGGGAGACTGTGCGTGCCAGCCGATGAAACCATCACAGGGGATATTCTGAAGGAAGCTCATTCCAGTCCTTATTCAGTACATCCAGCTAGCACAAAAATGTATAAAGACTTGCAACAACATTAATAGTGGCCTAACATGAAGAAATATATTGCAAAATTTGTGGCAGAATGTCTAACTTGCCAGCAGATCAAAACTGAACATCAAAGACCAGCAGGATTATTGAAGTACATTCCATGTGTCCATGTTAACGAAGTACATTCCAAACCCCTCACATGTGTTAAATTATGAGCCGTTGGAATTATCCCCTGATTGTTCTTATGAAGAGAAGCCAGTACAGGTTCTTGATAAGAAAGTAAAGAAACTAAGGAACAAGGAGATTCATTTGGTAAAGATTTTGTGGAGGAATCATGCTATTGAAGAGGCTACATGGGAAAGAGAGGAGGAAATACAAAGCAAGTACCCAGCACTGTTCGGTATGTCAATTTCGAGGACAAAATTTTATAAGGAGGGGGGATTGTACTACCCGGTTATCTCCTTCTAAGCCAATAACCATTTTATATCTAAATGCATTTACATAATATGCATTTGGGAAGCATGGCGCATATAGGTAGACATTTCATGAGCGTGAATAATTGCTCTTTATGTGCTTAATTACGTTTTATGTCTATGATACATGCAGTATGTGATTTATCCATCCTAACCTGATAAAATATGTCTTTATAAATGTCTCATTGCAGTGAGAAGCTCAATTTCTCGGTTAACGGAGATCGATGTACTAAATGACTACAAAGTGATTTTATTTGTTAATTTCACTTTTGAATTACTTTCATATTTCATGATTCACTCCATCTCATTGTTAACTCACTATGTTGAAGCGTATTAAACATATTAAATTAACTCTAAGCACAGGTGGCAAACCTAGAAGTACTAATAGAGGCACTGACAGGTCTATCGTAGGTTAACTGTTTAACCCCGGAGCTTAGTGGTGTGTGTGTTAAATAAATTTAGATATATGAATCAAGTAGATAACATTTGTTTAACCTACTAAAACGTGTCAAACATTATATTCTTATCAACAATATAAATGATTCAATTTGTAGTTGCATATGGCATCATCTGTTAAGTCATTGGATATGTCACTTCTCTATTCATCCCAGTTGTGGTCAGAACTAATTGAACTTATATTTTATTTTATCATCATCACCATCATATAATATTGATAAGTTAGCCCTTGCATTCTTATCTATAGCATTATAGGTATGAAGGTTTAGAAAGCTTGACAATAAAATCCTTTATTAGCATTTTCAGCACTTTCTGCATAAGTAACCGGTTTTAAACAATAAAAACACACCTTAAGCTTTCACAAAATCACTAGACTGGCCATTCATACCATAAATATGTTCAATAGATATTAATAACCGGTTCAAACCAACTAAGAACCGGTCTATAACTACTTGAACCGATCCAGTATTTCAAACATGACTTCTGGAAGCTATTTGAGGGTATATTTGGTATTTCACCCTCAAAACCGCCTCTCTCACTTGGATAAGAGAGTAAAACCGACACTCAGCCCTCATTAACACTATGAATCGAACTAGAAACATCTCTTTTCGAAAAATCACCAAATATTCAAGGAAAAATCATCAAAACACCAACACCTCATATCATTTGACAATCATGGTGAGTTTCCTTTGTTTTCTTCAAGTTCTTGCAATCTTTCTTGATTATTTCAAAGAAAGGAGGGTTTTTCTGGTCCTTAGACATGTCATGATAATGTTAAGAATTCATCCATGGCTTAACCTTATGTTTAGTGTGGATTTATAGCGCCTAAATCATCACTAGACAACACAGAACTCAATTTTGCCATCTTTTAGAAATATCTATGGATTGTTCATATTTCGGGTAGTTCCGAGCTGGTGTACCTACAAACTTATTTTTAAGTATGTTAGGGATGTTATATCAAAATTTTATGCAAATCCAACTTATAATAAAGCGGTTATAAGCAAAACAAATTCTGTTATTTAAAGGTCTTGCTAAATTCTCTTGAACAATTGTGGTGTGTATAATATGTTACATAAATGATTACATATGTTCATATTTTCAGAATAACTTTTCTTATATAAGTAAAGGATAAGGATATAAAGTTTAAACATAGCATATATATCGGCATATATACATAATTATTGCATTACAATAACTAGTTGTGAAGGGATAAGTCATAGATGATTCTAAATTGTATTCCAACATTTTGTAGCATTCATGAAGGTAATGTTAAGTGCAACATGGTTAATTAATTCAGGGCTTTTAGCACATTCATATAGCTAGAGAAGCTGATATTTTCACTTCAATACGCAGCTGGACCTGAGGTAAGATGAGGCTTTCCTTGTTGTATCATAAGGACCATATATTGATTGATATTTTCATATGTGACTCTTATTGAATGATCATGCATAACATGTATATGTGAAAGAATGTTTCAGAAAAGGATGCATGGTACTTGATTGTGTAATACCCGAGATTTCTGATATGTATTTGGAACTTGTGATATTGTAATTATTGTACTTTAATCTGAGTATTATTCTCCGTATCTCATAGTCCGGTGTTGTTGAGCGTATAATTTCATGAATGTGATTTAAGATTGTGATTCTGCGCATGTAGCGCACACTATCGTCTATGTGTAGCGTACGCTAACATGGATCCGTAGCGCACGCTACAAAGGAACATTAGCGCACGCTATACGTGGTCAATATGATTGAGACGTGTGGTAGGTGAGATCAGGCCGGGGATCTTGGTCGGATTGTGTCGGGATGAACCTAGACGGCTTTCGGGAAAAGCCAAGTCAACGCCTTAGCGCACGCTACTGACATGAGAATAGCGCATGCTAAGTGCTGAGTACAGTGAAGTCAGTAAGCCGTTAGCGCACGCTAAGAGTATGGACTAGCGCGCGCTAATAACCATTTCCTATAAATAGGACAGCATCCTTTTCGTATTTTCAGTCCTTTCTTTTCCCACATCCGAATTCTTATACTTAGAGTATTACTCTCTACATCCTAAACACTTCATATCAGCATCCTAGCTCGTGTTGAAGATTGTAGATCATTGAGGATTGGTGTTCAAGCCTTCGACGTTGGATTGCTTCGATTTCCTCCTTGTTCTTCACTACTTTGAGGTAGGTGATTCTTCACCAATATTAGTAGTATTCTGAAGGACGTTTGACCATGCTTATCTAGTCAGTTAATTCGTTAATAGTCGAATCATCACGTGTCAGAAGGATATTTTGACGTTTCGGCACTTATTCTTCGTATAATCCTTTGAACCTTTTTAGTGTTCGAACTCCTAGCATATTCTGAAGCTTCAAACCGATTTGTGATCAGTATATGGAGATTTTCTAGTTCTTATGCCTTTACATAAAGGAATCATACGTTTTGGGACATATAACGGATTGAACTTAGGATATTCCATGAAGATCTAGATGATTTATGGTGTAGTAATGATTATACGTAACCTTGTATCTCGTAGTCGTTTAATCCGTATAGAACTTTGACAAAACCTTATGAGCATGGTATGCACGGGGATGACATGTATTATCACCATAGAATTCATGAGTTCATCACCATTAGATCCAGTTTTCTACCAGTAGTAATCTGCCATGCACGGTTAGTGCACGCTAACATACGTAAGTTAACGTGCGCTATCGGGGATAAGCTAACGCACGCTACGTTTGGTACGTAACGTACGTTATGATATTAGCCGAGTCAGTCGGCTGATCAGAGAGAACTGTCAGTCCATGGCTAGCATACGCTAGGCTTAGACGATAGCGTACGCTAACAGGCAGGCTTAGCGCACGTTACGTAGAGTACGTAGCGTACGCTAAGTGGTTCAGGCAGATTGCATATTTTGAGCTTTTGGGCCGTAGACCGAATTATTAGGCAATCGTTCGACTTGAGATGATTTGTATATCATTTCTTTTGTTAAGGTTCTAGCTTGCTACGTTGATCGAAGGAGACGGCCTTCGAGTGTGTTGAGATCACTGAAGTGTTTCGTTCTTGCCATCTTCGAGGTAAGTATCATAATATGTTAATATTGGTATTTTGAGCATGCGTATGATTATTCATGTTGTCGAACATGAGATTTATTTCATTAAATTGTCATGATATTCGTTATCTAGTGTTTTTATGTTCATGTTGATGGACATGGCGATCTGGCCTATATGTATGCATGAGTTGTGTTTGTGTTTGTTGTGCGATCTATGCTGAGGGCGCTGGATCGTATGTCCACCTCGTGTTGGTCCGACGGAATCATCTTGGGATCTAGGCTGAGGGCGCTGGATCATTGGACGGGTTATTTCCACCTCGTGTTGGTCCGACGGGATCATCTTGGGATCTATGCTGAGGGCGCTGGATCATTGGAATACCCTTGCTGTGTTAATGGAATCTTGTGGATTCGCATTGTCGGATTCCGGTTGCGGAAGTCCGTGTGGTGTATCTTGTTATGTATTGTTGATGCATATTTGATTTGTTTAGTATGGTACTTGTACTAGCATCGTTTTGCTAACACCTTCGGGGGTGGATATTTGTTTTGATGTTCAGGTAGCCGAGGAGTGGGGAAACAGCCACAGTACCGATGTGATGACGAAGGGGTTCAGTGATGTTCGTCGTTGTTTTGATTGTCTTCTTGATTTCCTTTTCAGTACTCGAATACGAATGTCTTATTAATATCATTTCGATATGGTTGTATTAATTACTCTTGGAACCAGTTGGACCGGTTTTGTAAACTTGAATTCCCGTGGTATTGATGTCTTAAATTTACATTTCTTTTATTTAGCCTTGTAAATCCTTTCTTAAGGGGTTTACGGCGCTGTAATTATTCCGAATATCTCGGGGTGTTACAGAATATGGTATCGGAGCTAAGATTCATGGATATCTTGGCAGTCGGGTTTTAAGTTGGGTCTGTTTACGTTATTGATTTACGAGTCGTTCGTAACATCACTGTTCAGCCAAAGTCGTCATGTGGACCGTGGTTGTAAGTCTCTTAATCTCTTATACTACCATTTTACTTAATTACTGTTTTGTGAGTATTGATGGGCTTTATTTCGAAAACTTTGTTCTGGATATTGAGGAATTGTGTTTACAGTATGTTAAGAGGAGGACGTGGATGCGGACGCGGTCGTGGACGCGGACGGGGTAACATGAGACAGGAGGATTCCGCAACTACCCCAGAATTATCAGCTAGTCGAACCGATTCCCATTCTGGAGGGCAGCGAGGATCAGCGAATGACGACGCAAATCCTAACATGCCGGGAGTGCTTCAATAGGTGGTGGCGCAAATAAACCAGTTCGCTCAGGTAGTTGATCGCATGCAGACAGCGATGGGACAGTAGCACCAAGAGGATAACCGGGGAGACAGATGGCTTACTGAGGTAGTCAAATTACACCCACCAAAGTTTGATGGATCTGCTGAAGCACTTACTTGGGATCATTGTCTAAAGGAGTTAGAGAAAATATTCGCGGGTATTAACTGTCCCAAAGACCGGAAGGTTCCCATTGCCTAGTATTTTCTGACTGGGGAGGCCTTTGACTGGTGGGAAGCTATTCGACCTGAGGATCATAATGCGGACTGGACGGAATTCAAACTAATGATGGAAGCACAGTATTGTCCTCGTCCAGTTAGAGAGGCAAAGATCCGAGAGTTTTTCTCACCACAGAGTTCTAAGCAATCGTAATGTACATAATCAAAACTTTTAATCATCAGCTGACGTGTGTCCGACACTTGGTCAGAACGGAGGCAGAAAAGATTATTCATTTCGATATGCGAATGAAGCCAGAGATTCAGCAGTACATGTCCGGGTTCGAGTGTACTACGTTGCGACAGTATCAAGACAAAGCGCTGGCCTACGACATGAAAGAGGCGGCGGTGGAGAAATCAGTGGAGGCAAAGAAGCAGAAGGTGACCGGCAGCTTCTCAGAAAACAAGAGTGGTGGGCCCTGCAAGGGCCAGCCTTCCTTTTATTCGGCTAGGAAACCTCCACATCCTTCTAGAGGTGGAAAAAAGTTCCGAACTACATCAGTAGTTTCGGACGCGTCAAAGAAATGCTACAATTGTGGTCGAGCAGGGCATATTCGACGTGATTGCCCCGCATCTTCTGTGACTTGTTACGATTGTGGGCAAGAAGGGCACCGTGCCGCTTTCTGTGGAGTTGCTACTAGATCCTTTGTTACTCGCACTCCAGCGCCAGTTCCAAAGTAGAAGAGTGTAAACCAGACACAACAGAGTGGATTTCAGCAGCAAAATATTGGGAAGAGAGAGACATCCAGTGCTGGGTCCGTTCCTCCGCGCCTGTACGAGATGAGGAAATCTGACGATCAGAACACTGCTGTTGCATAAGGTACGATTCAGATCCTTTTGCAACCAGTTAGTGTCTTATTCGATTCCGGAGCTACACATTCTTTCATATCATTGAACTGTGTTAATCGTTTAAAAATCTCGTGCTTATTTGATTGTGAACCATATGTTGTGGGTTTGCCGAGTGGAGAGAGAATTGTGGGAACCCTAGAGGCTAGAGATTTTTCAGTGTCTATAGTTGACATCTACGGTGATGATTTAATTCTCGGAGACGATTGGCTCAACCGTTATGGAACTATTCTGAATTACCGAGAGAGAGTCATTTCTATCATTGCTGATGACGGATCTGAACACTTTTTCCGAGGATGGAGACCGGGAAGCTCGGGAAAATTGATCAAAGCAATGAAAGCCGTGAAATTACTGAAGCAAGGATGTCATGGACTTTGGTGCTATGCCATGAGTAAAGAGGAAGGAGTAGAGCTCTCGTCTATTTCAGTTGTGAATGAGTTCTCAGATGTATTTCCTGACGAACTACCTGGGTTACCTCTGCAGAGAGAAGTGGAGTTCACTATCGAATTAGATCCTGGAGCAGCTCCTATTTCCAGAGCACCACACCGCATGGCGCCAACCGAGATGTATGAACTCAATAAGCAACTGGAGGAATTGTTACAGAAGGGTTATATTCAACCTAGCGTTTCTCCTTGGGGAGCGCCCGTTCTCTTTGTCTGGAAGAAAGACGGATCCCTCCGACTGTGTATTGATTACAGGGAGCTCAACAAGATGACGATCAAGAATAAGTATCCTATACCTCGGATCGACGACTTGTTTGATCAACTGCAAGGGGAAAGGGTATTCTCGAAGATTGACTTTCGATCAGAATACCATCAGTAGAGAATTAAGGAATCGGATATACCGAAATCTACTTACAGATCCCGGTACGGGCATTATGAATTTGTAGTGATGCCATTTGGACTTACCAATGCTCCTGCGGTATTCATGCAATTGATGAATCGGGTATTCTTGGAATACTTGGATAAATTTGTGGTCGTCTTCATTGATGACATCTTGATATATTCGAAGGACGCAGAGGAGCATGCCGAACATTTGCGTGTGGTTTTGAGCACCGTGAGGAAGGAACAGCGGTATGCAAAGCTTTCAAAATGCGAGTTCTGGCTTAAGGAAGTAACCTTCCTTGGACATGTGATATCAACTAGCGGAGTTCAGGTGGACCCGAAGAAAGTCGAAGCAATCTTGGAATGGGAAGCTCCTAAAAACGTGAAAGAAGTCCGAAGCTTCTTAGGACTTGCTGGATATTATCGCCGCTTTGTACAGGGATTTTCCAAAATTGCTCGTCCACTCACTCAACTGTTATAGAATACTCAAAAGTTCACGTGGGATGAGAAATGTCGGGCTGGTTTCGATGAACTTAAGAAGAGACTGACGACAGCGCCTATATTAGCATTACCAGATGGAACTGATGGATTCATAGTGTACAGCGACGCTTCAAATCAGGTTCTGGGATGTGTGTTGATGCAAAGAGATAAGGTGATTGCCTATGCTTCTCGGCAGTTGAAACCATACGAGGTTAATTACCCGACTCATGATCTGGAGCTAGCAGCTGTAGTCTTTGCATTGAAAATTTGGAGACATTATTTGTACGGCTCTCATTGTCAGATCTTTACAGATCATCAGAGCCTCAAGTACATTTTCAGTCAGAAAGAATTAAACATGAGGAAGAGAAGGTGGCTGGAATTGATCAAGGATTACGACTTGGAGATTCTCTATCATCCGGGGAAAGCAAACGTAGTAGCCGATGCTTTGAGCCGTAAACCTGTTTCTTTTCGAGTGTTAGAAGCACTTACGTCCCAAACCAGCATTCAACGGGAACTGATCCGCGAAGGAATTGAAGTATGGTCACCAGGAATTCAAGGGCAACTATATGTGATGGAACTGACTTCGTCACTAGTCGAGGAAATCAAATCTAAGCAGTTGAACGGTTCTCTGATCCTTCGGTTATGTGACGAAGCAAAAAAAGGAAAGGCCCCAAGATTCGTGATACAAGATGATGGAGTTCTGATATTTCAGAGCCGACTTTGCGTTCCCGATAATGATGAATTGAGACGGACTATTCTGAAGGAAGCTCACAACGCACCCTATTCTATTCACCCGGGCAGCAGTAAGATGTATAAGGATTTAAAACAAAACTTCTGGTGGGGGAATATGAAGAAGGATGTAGTAGAGTACGTTTCGAAGTGTTTGACTTGTCAGCAGGTTAAGATTGAACATCAGCGATCTGCCGGAATGTTAAAGCCGCTTCCGATCCCTAAGTGGAAGTGGGAGGATGTCTCGATGGATTTCATCACCAGTATGCCAAGGACTAGAACGGGAATGAACATGATTTGGGTTATAGTTGATCGACTAACCAAGTCCGCTCATTTCCTAGGAATTAAAGATATATGGGGACCCGAGAGATTGGCGCGAGTATTTATTGCGGAGATAGTCAGATTGCATGGGACGCCGAAGACCATTATTTCGGATCGAGATGGTCGCTTCGTGTCACATTTCTGGAAGGCAGTTCACAGGGCTTTGGGGACTGAGCTCCACTTTAGCACAGCTTATCTTCCCCAAACGGACGGTCAGTCCGAAAGGACTATACAAACGGTAGAAGACATGCTTAGAGCTTGTGCCTTAGATTGGTCGATTGATTGGGAAGTTCATTTGCCGTTGATTGAATTCACTTACAATAATAGTTGGCATGATTCTATTAAGATGGCACCATTTGAAGCTTTGTACAGGAGAAGATGCTGATCACCCCTGTGTTGGGATGATTCTTCGCATTTGATCGGGACGAAACCAGAATTGATAGTTCAGACTCAAGAGAAGATAGATTTGATTCGAGAAAGACTGTTGACTGCACAGAGTCGACAGAAGTCTTATGCAGACGTACGTCGTCGCCCTCTAGAGTTCGACGCTGGGGACCATGTACTATTGAAGGTGTCTCCTACACGAGGGATTTTCCGTTTTGGGAGGAGAGGCAAGCTTAGTCCAAGATATATCGGACCATTCGAGATCCTCGAGAGAGTTGGAGATTTAGCATACAGGTTGGCCTTACCGCCATCGCTGAGTCACGTTCACAATGTGTTTCACGTATCCCAATTGCGGAAGTATGTACCAGATTCCAGTCATATCATTGAGTTCGATGAGATCGAGATAGCTAATGACGGCACCTTCGAGGAGAGACCAATCAAGATACTTGAGAGTCGGATCAAACAGTTGAGGAATAAACCAATACACTTGGTTAAAGTACAATGGTCACGACACGGAGTCGAAGAGGCCACTTGGGAAACAGAGGATAGTATGAAGGCTAGATATCCAGAGTTGTTTTCATCTTAAGTTTCGGGACGAAACTTCTTTTTAGGGAGAAAGGATGTAATACCCGAGATTTCTGATATGTATTTGGAACTTGTGATATTGTAATTGTTGTACTTTAATCTGAGTATTATTCTCCGTATCTCATAGTCCGGTGTTGTTGAGCGTATAATTTCATGAATGTGATTTAAGATTGTGATTCTGCACATGTAGCGCACGCTATCGTCTATGTGTAGCGTACGCTAACATGGATCCGTAGCGCACGCTACAAAGGAACATTAGCGCACTCTATACGTGGTCAATATGATTGAGACGTGTGGTAGGTGAGATCAGGCTGGGGATCTTGGTCGGATTGTGTCGGGATTAACCTAGATGGCTTTCTGGAAAAGCCAAGTCAATGCCTTAGCGCACGCTACTGACATGAGAATAGCGCACGCTAAGTTCTGAGTACAGTGAAGTCAGTAAGCCGTTAGCGCACGCTAAGAGTATGGACTAGCGCGCGCTAATAACCATTTCCTATAAATAGGATAGCATCCTTTTCGTATTTTCAGTCCTTTATTTTCCCACATCCGAATTCTTATACTTAGAGTATTACTCTCTACATCCTAAACACTTCATATCAGAATCCTAGCTCGTGTTGAAGATTGTAGATCATTGAGGATTGGTGTTCAAGCCTTCGACGTTGGATTGCTTCGATTTCCTCCTTGTTCTTCACTACTTTGAGGTAGGTGATTCTTCACCAATATTAGTAGTATTCTGAAGGACGTTTGATCATGCTTATCTAGTCAGTTAATTCGTTAATAGTCGAATCATCATGTGTTAGAAGGATATTTTGACGTTTCGGCACTTATTCTTCATATAATCCTTTGAACCTTTTTAGTGTTCGAACTCCTAGCATATTCTGAAGCTTCAAACCGATTTGTGATCACTATATGGAGATTTTCTAGCTCTTATGCCTTTACATAAAGGAATCATACGTTTTGGGACATATAACGGATTGAACTTAGGATATTCCTTGAAGATCTAGATGATTTATGGTGTAGTAATGATTATACGTAACCTTGTATCTCGTAGTCGTTTAATCCGTATAGAACTTTCACAAAACCTTATGAGCATGGTATGCACGGGGATGACATGTATTATCACCATAGAATTCATGAGTTCATCACCATTAGATCCAGTTTTCTACCAGTAGTAATTTGCCATGCACGGTTAGTGCACGCTAACATACGTAAGTTAACGTGCGCTATCGGGGATAAGCTAACGCACGCTACGTTTGGTACGTAACGTACATTATGATATTAGCCGAGTCAGTCGGCTGATCAGAGAGAACTATCAGTCCATGGCTAGCGTACGCTAGGCTTAGACGATAGCGTACGCTAACAGGCAGGCTTAGCTCACGTTACGTAGAGTACGTAGCGTACGCTAAGTGGTTCAGGCAGATTGCATATTTTGAGCTTTTGGGCCGTAGACCGAATTGTTAGGCAATCGTTCGACTTGAGATGATTTGTATAACATTTATTTTGTTAAGGTTTGAGCTTGCTACGTTGATCGAAGGAGGCGGCCTTCGAGTGTGTTGAGAACATTGAAGTGTTTCGTTCTTGCCATCTTCGAGGCAAGTATCATAATATGTTAATATTGGTATTTTGAGCATGCGTATGATTATTCATGTTGTCGAACATGAGATTTATTTCGTTAAATTGTCATGATATTTGTTATCTAGTGTTTGTATGTTCATGTTGATGGACATGGCGATCTGGCCTATATGTATGCATGAGTTGTGTTTGTGTTTGTTGTGCGATCTATGCTGAGGGCGCTGGATCGGATGTCCACCTCGTGTTGGTCCGACGGGATCATCTTGGAATCTAGGCTGAGGGCGCTGGATCATTGGACGGGTTATTTCCACCTCGTGTTGGTCCGACGGGATCATCTTGGGATCTATGCTGAGGGCGCTGGATCATTGGAATACCCTTGCTGTGTTAATGGAATCTTGTGGATTCGCATTGTCGGATTCCAGTAGCCGAAGTCCGTGTGGTGTATCTTGTTATGTATTGTTGATGCATATTTGATTTGTTTAATATGATACTTGTACTAGCATCGTTTTGCTAATCCCTTCGGGGGTGGACATTTATTTTGATGTTCAGGTAGCCGAGGATCGGGGAAATAGCCACAGTACCGATGTCACGACGAAGGGGTTCAGTGATGTTTGTCGTTGTTTTGATTGTCTTCTTGATTTCCTTTTCAGTACTCGAGTACGAATGTCTTATTAATATCATTTCGATATGGTTGTATTAATTACTCGTGGAACCAGTTGGACCGGTTTTGTAAACTTGAATTCCCGTGGTATTGATGTCTTAAATTTACATTTCTTTTATTTAGCCTTGTAAATCCTTTCTTAAGGGGTTTACGGCGCTGTAATTATTCCGAATATCTCGGGGTGTTACAGATTGATGGCGTGTAGGCACGGGACATGGGGGACCGGCGGACCCAACATGTAGTGGCAAATACTTGCGGCTGAAAGTCGGTCAAGGAAACCCACGGTGAATGAAAAAGATTGAATATGGTTAATACCATTGGTTGAAAAACCAATATGGGAACCACCGTATATATTTTTTATTAGCCAATTATATGAACAGGTTCCGAAAACCATGGCCTATCACTATCAGTCGAGTATCACACTTCAAGAGTACCTGATGAAAGAATTTTACTAGAACATGACTATATCATATAGAGTACTTATTCGTTGATGAATGTGATATGTGATACTTAGTTATTACAGAAGTTTCATCTTATTGATCCATTAGCTCACTAGATTCTTATGATACGACTTATTCAGTGCCGCCAGTCGGAGACTTGTCCATATGCCATGTTCCCTAGCTATTTTGCCCCTATGCTGAAAGACTATGTTTTGTTTTAAATAAGACAGCTCTGTTATGGTTTTGGTTATGTATTAAACTTAAGATTATGTAATGTTTTGAACAAATAATACCAGTTTGAGTTATATTTTCGAGTTTTGCTTTTACCAAATTTAAAATTATGGTTTTCAAAGTATAAAGGAGTGATATTCCCCAACTTGGTAGCACAGACCCCTTTGCGGTTCAGCTACTAGGTTAGGGGATGTTACACTAGGATGATATCGACCTGCATTTCCGCATCAATAGTAGCCCCTAAAATATCAAGTTCATTTATATGAGAAATCATCTTTAGAACATGATCCCTTACTGGGGTTCTTTCAGGCATTTGGGTCGTCATCAAGACCCTCGTAGCATTTTGCCTAGCCGCCCGGTTCTGATGACCAAACATCTCGCTGATATTTTTCATCATTTCGCGGTCGTGCCCATACTCTGATGCTCATGCTGCAATACATTTGCTAAAGAAGTCAAGATGTAACAGTGAGCCATCTCATCATATTTCTTTCATTTGCAGTATTCTTTCACCTCATCAGGTGTCGAATCCGCATCTGGTTCCAATGGGCATTCCTTAGTTAGAACAAACTTGTGTGCCTCAACAGTCACGACAATATTAAGATTATGTTTCCAATTAGCAAAGTTAGTGCCATCTAGTTTGTTTTCTTTGAGAATTACAGCAAGTGGATTGAAAGAAATCTGAGATAAAATTAAAACATTCATCACATAATGCATAGCAAAATATATTGAAACAACTCAAAACACAATATATATGCTAGCAACCAACGCCTTGAAAAAACTGCATATGCAAGCCATGATCGTGTGGACGTTTACACACACATTTTTCAAGTAGAGTTTTACGTCTTTAATTTTACTATCTAGTCAATTTACGTAATGATAAGTAAAATTAATGGTTCCTCTTCGCCATGTATTAATTAACATAGACTCCGATGGGGAGCTTATTAATTAATATACCTAAGTGAACACCATAATTTAACAACCTTAAAATATTATCATTTAAATAATAGTCCTACAGATGGAGAGGTCCTATCATAAAAAATAATATTTAACTTTTGTTATCATTTGGAATTTAAAACTAGCGAACCTATAATTAACACATCCGATATGGATGAAGACCCTAATATCAACGCGCATGCTAATTAATTCACAATTTAAATTAATTATGGAGATCAATTTAATTTAAAATAAATCAATTTAATCACTTAGTTATTTTAGCCTTATGGTTTTTAATTTTCTCGTCCTAACATGCAAGAAACATATCATGCATACATTCATACATGCCATATATCAAAATAGTAAAAGACAAAATAAACGCATGGATAATTAAATTATCCAATTATCATGGTCTTCTTCCTTGAATTTGTTATACCCGGATAATTGTTGAGTATTTTCATATGTATTTGAACATTGTGGTACTTTATTACGTCATATTGAGAGTCGAAGTGTGATTTTTCCGTATTTCTATTCTGATATTCATGATCACATTGTGTGGAGTTTGTCAATTCATGCATGATTCTGCATGACATTAACGTACGTTGGAAGTTGTATATAACGTACGCTACGAGCTACGGATAATGTACGTTATGTTGCAAGCGTAGCGTACGTAAGATGCGGTCAAGACAAGAAAAATGAGGTCGGCGTGTATCTGGACAACCTTTGTTAAAGCAGGTCAACGAGCATAACGTACATTAGAGATGGGTGATAAAGTACGCTATGATGATAGGATTACATACGTAAAGCTTTGTTAACGTACGTTATGGAGGATGGAAAATGAGAAAGTGAACTTCGACAGATGATTGCGTATGTAAAGGTTTTGTTGTTAGCGTACATTAAGACGCTAACGTACGTAATGCCTTGTGCATAACATACGTAATATCGATGGACTCTATTTATATACATCAACCTCCTTTCATTTCACCTACACCCATGTCCGATTTTCTGCAAATTTGAGAGTTCCCCATCTCTATAAATCCCTTATATCAACCTCTCAGTTCGGTTTAGAAGATCTTAGACCTTTGTAGATTAGTGTTCAAGCTTCCGGTGTTGAGTTTCACCATGTGTTTCGTCGTTCTCCTCTAAATTAAGGTATGTTAATCCTTCATCAACTGGAATTCATATCCTTAGTGTCAATTATGATCATGCTACTGAGATTATGGAGTTTGTTGTGAACATTATGAATTGAACACCATGTTTAGGAGGGCAGGAACGATTAGACTTAGGTTGTTATATTGTTAAGAGGATTTTGAGTTGAGCCTTGATTGTGTTAAAATTTGGAATGAAGATTTCTGAGATTATACCATACATTGCTGATGAATTCGAAATGTTCTAATGAAAAAGGACGTGTTATGATATCACTTATGATTAATAAATTCAAGTGGAAGAATGGTGAGGGTGTTCATCAAGATTAAATGCATATCTTGTAAGGATTTGGTTGTGATTAGATAATATTCATAATAGGTTGAGATGAAATGATTATATCGGTAAACAACCATATTGAATGTGGAACCTTTGTATGAAGAACTATTTCATCGTAGAACGGTAATCCTTGTGATAGATTAACCTAGAACTCGGTTGATTATGTCCATCCTTATTATGAATTGCATATTAATCGAACCATACCTTAGGGTTGATAAAAGAGATTGGAGTATAGATTTTGATGTCTAGCATATCCTTGAATTGTAGACGTCGACATCTTATTCCTATTATGATCCTTCGTTTCACATGTAGTGTGTTATTCGTTCGACGTAGAATACTTTAAGTAATTACCCGGGAATCAGTCGTATGATGATAACTAGTTCGGTCACTTTTGGAGCATTTAACATGTTCGTGTGATAGTCTTGTTACGTAAGTTGAGTTTGTCGTTATTTCCTTTTGTGTAAGGTTCGAGCTTTGCAAACGGTTGATCGAAGGGGCGGCCTTCGAGTTGTTGAAGTCGTTGAAGTATTTATTTCTTGCCATTTTTATAAGGCAAGTACTTTAATTATGTTTATCCATGTTGATGTCGATTATGTCGTTATGTGTCGTACATATGTATTGTGATTGTTTTTGTCCACCATACATTGGTCCGAAGGGATCATCATGGGAATCTATAGCTGTGTGCGCTGAATTGTTGTACGGGTACTTCCACCATGCGTTGGTCCGACGGGATCATCATGGGAATCTATGCTGTGTGCGCTGGATCGTTGGAATACCATGAGTATGTTGAGATTGATATGTTGTGTTGTGCATTTTCTTGTGATTGTTTCTCATTGGGGAAACTTGTGGTTATCATTGTTGATATTATTGATGTTATTGTTCAGGGGCCGCTGAATAAATCATTGTTGTGTAATTATCGTATTTGTACTTGCATCGTTGCGCTAACCCCTTCGTGGTTGAACATTAGTTTTATGTTCAGGATCCAAGAGGGCGGGGAAACAACTACTAGAGCTACATGATGACGAGGGTGCAGCGTGATGTTTGTGGCTGGGAGAGTTTGTCTGTTGTGTTTTGTTTTAATAAAGTACTCGAGTACATTGTCGTTTTTGGTTGTATTTGATGGTTATTATCGGGAGTTGACCGATTAGCATTTTTCTAGACTTGTAATGTAATAATAAATTTTGCTGTTGGTATTTAATAATGTTGTTTTAAATTTCATAGCCTAGTAAATCCTCATTTCAAGGAATTACGGCGCTGTAATAATCCTGAATATCTTGGGGTGTTACAGAATATGGTATCAGAGCTAAGATTATGGATATCTTAGCCGTTGGGTTAAATTAGGGTTCAGACGTGTCTTTTCGGAGTTAACCGGCCGCGAATAATATCACTACACTGCCTACGTCTTAATGTGAGCGGTGGTTATAAGTTTCCTAAACTCTATCTTATCCTTTACATGTTATGTCCTTTTTGATAATTGAACGTTAGAACGATATTGTTTCTTGAATATTGAGTATGTATGCTCACAGTATGTTGAGAGGAGGACGTGGACGCGGTCGCGGACGCGGACGTAGAAATGATGAGAGGGAAGATTCACCCTCTGTTTCTGATTCGCTATCAAATCAGGCTAACTCTAGTGCTGGCGAACAACAAGAGTCTGCAAAAATGAACGAGAGCAAACTGTGGAAATTGATGCCGAACCTGCTGTTCCCGACATCCTTCGTCAGGTGGTCAACCAAATGACCCAATTTGCTCAAGTTGTGGATAGAATGCAAGTGGCGGTAGGGTTGTAGCCGGGAGAGAGACAGCAAGGCATCCGAAACTAGGGAAATCGAGGAGACAGATGGCTACAGGAGGTGGTGAAGATGCACCCGCCGAGGTTCAATGGTTTATCCAAGACGCCATCATGGGATCACTGGCTGAGAGATATGGAGAAAGTATTTGCAGGGATTAACTGCCCAGACGACCGGATAACCCCTGTTGCCCAATATTTCCTAACGGGAGAAGCATCTGAGTGGTGGGAATCCATTCGACCTATCAATCATGATGCTGATTGGGGAGAGTTCAAACTGATGATGGAAGCCTAATACTGACCTCGTCCGGTGAGGAAAGATAAAGTTCGATAGTTCTTCTCCGCACAACCGACGGATGAATCTGTAGCCCAAATGATTAAGATATTTAATCAACAACTAGCATTTGTTCGATGCCTGAACTGATGCGGAAATGATGATTCATTTCGGCATGAGAATGAATCCGGAGATACAGAGGTACATGTCAGGTTTTGAATGCACCACTCTCCGCCAGTATCAAGACAAAGCTTTGGCATATGAAATGAAAGTAGCAGCTATGGAAAAGTTTTCTGAATCCAAGAAGCAAAAGGTCACTGGTGGTTTTTTAGAATATAAGAGTAGTGGGCCCCACAAGGCTCAGTCATCTTTCCACTCATTTAAAAAGCCTCCACAACCATCCAAAAGCAGAAGGAATCCCATATCTATACCAGCCTTTACTGATGCGGCAAAACAATGTTTTAATTGTGGTCGCCAAGACACTTGTGGCGTGACTGTTATCATTCTCTGGTGACATGTTATGAATGTGGATAGGAAGGGCATCGAGCGATGTTCTGCAAGGATGCCACTAAATTATTTGGAGCTCGTACTTCGCATCCGGCCCGGAAAGAGGCGAGTGTCCCGCAGACGCAGCAGAGTGTCCAGTCACCCTAGAGTTTTGGTCGAGGAAGAGGCAGAGGACAGTTCGATCGAAAGGGAGCATCGAGTTCTGGATCCGCTCCTCCACGCCTTTATGAGATGAAGAGGGTAGATGATCAGAATGCAACTGTCGCATCATGTAGCGTTCAGATCCTTTCGCAACCAGTTAGTGTTTTGTTCAATACAGGGGCTACACACTCGTTTATATCTTTGTCTTGTGTTAATCGTTTGAGCATTTCTTGTTTTCATGAATGTGAACCTTATATTATGGGTTTACCGAGTGGAGAAAGAATTGTGGGAATTTAGAAACTAGAGATTTTCCTGTAATAATTGGAGGCAAAGACTGGCCTTCAAATCTGATCGTAGTAGAGATTCAAGGAGATGACCTAATTCTTGGAGATAATTGGCTTAACCGATATGGAGCTATTATGAACTATCGGAAGAGGAATATCTCGATTATAGCCGACGATGGATCTGAATTACTATTCGAAGGATGGAGACTAGGAAGCTCAGGGAAAGTGATCAAAGCTATGAAAACCGCCAGACTACTAAAGCAGGGTTGTACCGGGTACTGGTATTATGCGATGAAGAAAGAAGAGGGAAGAGTAGAGCTTTCATCTATTCCTATTGTGAGCAAATTTCCAGACGTGTTCCCTGATGAATTGCCTGGACTACCTCCACAATGAGATGTAGAGTTTACCATCGAGCTAGAACCGGGAGATACACCAGTTTCTAAGGTGCCGTATCGAATGGCACCTACCCGAGATGTATGAACTGAAAAAGCAACTGGAAGAATTGCTGAACAAAGGATTTATTCAGCCAAGTGTTTCGCCCTGGGGTGCACCAGTTCTTTTTGTTCGAAACAAAGATGGATCGCTTTGATTGTGCATCGACTAATGGGAGCTAAACAAGATGATGGTCAAGAATAAGTACCCGTTGCCACGGATTGATGATTTGTTCGACCAGTTGCAAGGAGCGACAGTGTTTTCGAAAATCGATTTGAGATCGGGATACCATCAGCTGAGGATTAAGGAATCCGCGTTCCGAAGTCATCATTCATAACTTGTTACAGGCACTATGAGTTTGTAGTGATGCCGTTTGGTCTCACTAATGCGACTGTTATATTTATGCAGTTAATGAATCGAGTGTTCATAGAGTATTTGGACAAATTCGTAGTTATGTTTATCGATGATATCTTGGTCTACTCTAAGAGTCCAGAAGAGCATATGCAGCACTTAAGGTTCATTTTAAAGCTCTTGAGGAATGAGCAGTTACATGCCAAACTTTCTAAGTGTGAATTCTGGCTAAAGGAAGTGATGTTCCTTGGTCACGTGGTATCAGTGGAAGGGGTCCGAGTAGATCCTCAGAAAGTCGAGGAAATTTTGGAATGGAAGTCTCCTAAGAACGTTAAGGAAGTCAGCAGTTTATTAGGACTTGCGGGGTATTATCGTCGGTTCGTGGAAGGGTTTTACAAAAGTACCCGTCCACTTACTCAGTTACTGCAGAAAACCCAAAAGTTTGAATGGAACGAGATGTGTCAGGCCAGTTTTGATGAAATGAAGAAGAGATTGACGACGGCTCTAATTCTAACACTACCACAAGGAACTGGAGGATTCATAGTATACAGTGACGCTTCAAATCAAGGCCTCGGTTGTGTACTGATGCAGAATGAGAAGGTGATCGCCTACGCTTCACGGCAATTGAATCCATATGAAGTTAATTATCCAACTCATGATTTGGAACTGGCAGCTGTTGTTTACGCCCTGAAGATATGGAGATACTATTTGTACGGAACTCACTGTCAGATCTTCACAGATCATAAGAGTCTTAAATACATCTTCAGTCAGAAAGAGTTGAACATGCGACAGAGGAGATGGATGGAATTGATTAAAGACTGACTTGAAAGTTTTTTATCATCCAGGAAAAGCGAACTTAGTGGCTGATGCACTGAGCCGCAACCCGTTTCTATTCGAATGCTGGAGACGGTCACATCCCATTCCAGCATTCAACGAGAGTTGATTAGTGAAGGAATTGAAGTATGGTTACAAAGAGTCCAAGGACAACTGTGTGTGATGGACTTAACTTCATCGTTGACCAATGAAATCAAATATAAGCAATTGGATGGCCCCCTGATGATTCGGTTACATGATGAAGTGGGCAAGGGAATCTTTGACAACAGTGTGCTTTGCCTGGATGATAAAAGATTTCCAGGTCGTAATCCTTAATAAATTCCAGCCATCTCCTTTGTCTCAGGTTTAATTCCTTCTGACTGAAAATATACTTGAGACTCTTGTGATCTGTGAAGATTTGATAGTGAGTGCCATAAAAATAATGTCGCCAAATCTTCAGGGCAAAGACAACAGCTGCTAACTCTAAATCATGAGTCGGGTAGTTAATCTCATACGGTTTCAACTGTCGAGAGGCATAGGCAATCCTTCTGCATCAACACGCAACCCAAACCCTGATTTGAAGCAGCTGTAAACCTTGAACCCATCAGTTCCATCTGGTAGTGCTAATATTCGCGCCGTTGTTAGTCTCCTCTTAAGCTCATCAAAACTAATCTGACATTTCTCATCCCACATGAATTTCTGAGCCTTCTGTAACTGCTGAGTAAGCGGACGAGCAATTTTGAAAAATCCTTCCACAAAACGACGATAATACCCCGCAAGTCCTAAGAAAATTCGGACTTCCTTCACGTTCTTAGGAGATTCCCACTCCAAAATTGCCTCAACTTTCTTTGGGTCTACCTCAACTTCGTCGGTTGGTATCACGTGCCCAAGGAACGTTACTTCCTTAAGCCAGAACTCACATTTGGAAAGTTTTGCATAAAGTTTTTCATTCCTCAAAGTATTCAAGACGATACGCAAATGTTCTGCATGCTCTTCGGGATCCTTCGAATAAATCAATATGTCGTCAATGAAAATGACCACGGATTTATCCAAGTATTCTAAGAATATCCGATTCATCAATTGCATAAACACAGCCGGAGCATTAGTAAGACCAAATGGCATCACCACAAATTCATACTACCCGTACCGGGAATTGAAAGCGGATTTCGGTATATCAGATTCCTTAATCCTCAACTGGTGGTATCCTGATCTCAAGTCGATCTTCGAGAATACTGTCGCCCCCTGCAGTTGATCAAATAAATCATCGATCCGAGGCAATGGGTATTTATTCTTGATCGTCACCTTGTTTAGCTCTCTGTAATCAATACACAATCGGAGGGATCCGTCTTTCTTCCAAACAAAAAGAATGGGCGCTCCCCAAGGTGAAACGCTAGGTTGAATGTAACCCTTCTGCAACAATTCCTCAAGCTGTTTCTTTAACTCATACATCTCGGTTGGCGCCATACAGTATGGTGCTCTGGAAATAGGTGCGGCTCCGGGTTCCAGTTTGATATTAAACTCTACATCTCTACATGGAGGTAATCCAGGTAGCTCGTCAGGGAATACATCTGAGAATTCATTCACCATTGGATAGATGAGAGCTCTACTCCTTCCTTTTTCATGGTGTAACACCAAAATCCGGCACAGCCCTGATTCCGAAATTTGACCGCTTTCATGGCCTTGATCACTTTCCCTAAACTTCCTGGTCTCCATCCTTCGAATAAATGTTCAAACCCATCATCAGCAATAATCGAGATAACTCTATTCCAATAGTTCAAAATAGCCCCATAACGATTGAGCCAATCATCTCCAAGAATTAAATTGTCACCACGGATGTCGACCACAATAAGGTTTGATGGCCAATTCCTTCCTTTTATCGACACAGGAAAATTTCTAGCTTCTAGATTTCCCACAATCCTCTCTCCACTCGGCAGACTCACGACATAAGGTTCACAATCATGCAAACACGATATTTTCAAATGATTAACACAGTTCAATGATATGAAAGAATGTGTAGCTCCTGAATCGAATAAGACAGCAGCAGTGTTCTGATCATCTGACCTCCTCATCTCATAAAGGCGCGTAGGAACGGACCCAGCACTGGATGCTTCTCTTTTCCCAAAATTCTGCTTTTGAAGACCACTCTGCTGTGTCAAGTCACACTCATCTCTTTCAAAGCTTGAACTGAAGTATGAGCTCTAAACGATCTAGTCACATTCCCGCAAAATGTCGCATGATGCCCTTCTTGCCCACATTCAAAACAGGTCACAGAAGGAGCGGAGCAATCACGCTGAATATGCCCTGCTCGTCCACAGTTATAACACTTCTTCGCTGCATCAGAAACCGTTGATACTGTTCGGAACTTCTTTCCACCTCAGGAAGGATACAGAGGCTTCTTGGATGAATGGAATGAGGACTGGCCCTTACGGGGCCCGCTACCCTTGTTCTCAGTGAAGTTGCCAGACACTTTGTGCTTATTTGATTCCGCAAATTTCTCCAATGTTGCCTCTTTCATCTCGTAAGATAGGGCTTTATCCTGATACTGTCGGAGAGTAGTACATTCAAATCCTGACATATATTGTTAGATCTCCGGCTTCATCCGCACGTCGAAGTGAAAAATCTTCTCTACCTCGGTTTTGACTAAATGTCGCACAAAGGTCAGTTGGTGATTAAAAGTTTTAATCATATCTGTCACAGATGCCTCCAGATCTTGTGGTGAGAAAAACTCTTGGACTCTAGCCTCTCTAACTGGATGAGGACAATATTGTGCTTCCATCATTACTTTAAATTCTGTCCAGTCAGCATTATGATCCTCGGGCCGAATGGCTTCCCACCAATCGAAAGCTTCCCCAGTCAGAAAATACTGAGCGATTGGAACTTTTCGGTCCTTGGGACAATTAATTCCCGCAAATATCTTCTCCAGCTCTTTTAGCCAGTGGTCCCATGAAGGCATCTCTGAAGAACTGTCAAATTTCGGTGGGTGTAACTTGACCACTTCCGAAAGGCACTTGTCTCCCCGATTGTCTTTGTTACGCTGTTGACCCATCGTCGCTTGCATGCGGTCAACCACCTGAGCAAATTGGGTCATCTGAGTGATCACTTGTTGAAGCACTACCGGCATGTTAGGATTTGCATCTTCCTCCATAGTTCGTGTTCGGTCATTGTTTACCGATTCCTGTTGTCCGTCAGAATGGGAATCAGCTCGATTAGCCGACAAATCCGGGGTAGACGACGAATCTTCTTGTACCACATTACCACGTCCACGACCGCGTCCGTGTCCACGACCTCCTCTCAATATATTATAAACACAAATACTCAATACCGAGAGCAAAACCTTCTAAAATTCATCAATATCCATAAAACACGAAATAATTGAAATGGTAGTATATGAGATTAGGAAACTTACAACCACGGTCCCCATGACGATGCTGGCTGTACAGTGATGTTATATGCAACCGGTAAATCAAACGACATAAACAGACCCAACTAAACCCAACTGCCAAGATATCCATGAATCTTAGCTCTGATACCATATTCTGTAACACCCTGAAATATTCGGAATAATTACAGCACCGTAAACCCTTTATGTAAAAGTTTACAAGGCTAAATAAAAAGAATAGGTGAACAATATGAAAATACCACCAATAGTTGAGTAATTAATAACCGGTTAAACCATCTCAACATTATTCATTTATTACAAATTCTCAAATCATCAAAAGACACACGTACTCGAGTACTAAATACCAAACCAGAATATCAAAACAATACAACAAACACATCATTGTGCCCCTTCGTCATCATGCCGGTATTGTGGTTGCTTCTGTAACACCCCCGATATATTCAGGAATATTACAGCGCCGTAAGTCCTTTACATAAGAATTTACAAGGCTGATTAAAAGAAAAGACAATAACAGATACCGCTTTATGAAATTGCTGAAGTAAAATACGACCGTCTGGTTCAAAAACCGAAATACAAATATCCAATGAAGAGTTATTATTACATCACTAAAATCCAAACATTATAAACGGACGACGTACTCGAGTACTTATTGAAATAACCAACAAATAACAGACAGTAAACCCGGCCGGAACATCACTTTGCACCCTCGTCGTCATGCATCTCCAGTGGTTGTTTCCCCGCTCTCCTGGATCCTGAACAAACACAATGTTCACCCCCGAAGGGGTTAGCACAACGATGCTAGTACAAGTACAATAATCATACCACAGTGATATAATCAACAATTATATCATAACAAGTTTCTCCAACGAGAATATCCACAACACATATCATATCATAACAGTTTCAACATATTGGTGGTATTCCAACGATCCAGCGCACACAGCTATATATTCCCATGATGATCCCGTCGGACCAACACATGGTGGAACTACCTGTCCAACGATCCAGCGCACACAGCTATAGATTCCCATGATGATTCCCGTCGGATCAACGCATGGTAGACATATTTTCACAACATATTTGCACGATACAATCACATCATAATTGTCATAATATAAACAATTCTAATTAGAGTACTTGCCTCGATTAGAAGACAGAACAATACTTCCACGAAAATGAGATACTCGAAGGTCGCCCCTCTCGATCAATCACATAGCAAAGTTCGAACCTTAAATAAGAGAAATAACATGGAATTCATCTTAGGTCGAACGAACATCTAACCATCCAAATTATGGTTGAAAGTCCACAAAACGAAAACTGTCTGACTTACATAACGTACGTTACATGTCCTCTGTAACGTACGTTAGACTTACTCGTTAGCGTACGTAAACTATGAAGTATAGCATACGTTAACCATATACTGACAGTTCCTCTCTGATCAGTCGACTTGACTCGCCTGATAGTGTAACGTACATTACATACCAGATGTAACGTACGTTAATAACATAATATAACGTACGTTAATTGCCAAACTTAACGTACGTTAAACATGTAAGTCAGTTTCTCACTGGGCAACTGACTGCCTCGATTAGTGATGGAGTATTACGAAATCCTTAGTGAGTAACCTAATATACCTTCAGATATATATATATATCATACTCATGAATGATCTACGGATTAATATCTTCAATTCCAAGGATACGAATATCATCGTAATACTATTCTCAATCTTGATTGTAATACCCATGCAAGATTCGGTTGGTCTAAGGTTGATATAACAGGTCTAATATCGTCATTAAATCCAGGCTTATATTGAAAGTGAACTACTTATTCCATCTATGCAAGTAAGATTACAACTATGATGATTCTTTCCAAAATCCATATAGTAAAGATGGAAATTGGCACTAAGTCTACGATCAAAATGACGATAACATTTGATACGGTTTACAATCCACTATTCTTATCTTTGTCACAACAAGGTTCAACTTCGGTGTTCTAAACCATAATAATTCGATCATCATAGTTTAAATATGATACTAGGTCGCATATATCGTCAAAGTGATCTACTATTCTTGGTAGTGTGATCATATCGTCTTTAACAACATAATATCAAAGTTGGAAGTAGTATGACATACCTTAAGAGGAAGAAAATACTGAGACTATAAGTAAAATCCAACTCTGGTTGCTTCAACGCCGACTCGTGATGGTTTCTACTCCAAAATCCAATATAAGTTGTCTTCAATGATCAAGTAGTGTCATACGATCTCAATGATTCAGTGACAAATGATCTAAAGGTGTTAAAAGGGGCTGGAAATCTTCTGGGGACGAATATGGTGAAGTTTAGGGGCAAAAGGACGAGCTGAAATGAAATGGGGTGCTGCTCCTTTTATAATTTTCTGAGTGTTACGTATGCTAGGACTTCTTCATAACGTACGTTATCGTTCAAAATAGTTCACTGTCTTGTTTCTGGACTTCATTACGTACGCTACATTAATTGTGTTACGTACGTAACCCATATAATTTACGTACGCTACCTGATGCCCATAATGTACGTTAAAGTCCGTTGACTTAAAAAGTGTCCAGGTTCATGTCGTGCGAATCTGGCGGGTATCTTGGTCGAGCCCACCCCCATGTACCCCATGTGCTAGCCGGCCTACCCAATAATTGACCGCATTACGTACGCTACACTTCATTCGTAGCGTACGTTAACATTAACAGGTTACGTACGTTAAGTTACATTCTTAACGTACGTTACCACGTATATGCATGGAGAAAAATTTATATGTTGCTACACCCATGTATAAAGATACAAATACGATAATGATCATACTTCATTATCAATATCATCATTCCCAAAATAATACAAGGTTCAATGTACAGATGAAATACACAGTATTAAATCCGTATATTACATACTCTCCTACTAAAAAGGAGTTTCGTCCCGAAACTCAAGACGAAAATAACTCGGGATATCTAGTCTTCATATCAGCTTCCGTTTCCCAAGTGGCTTCTTCCACTCCGTGGCGTGACCATTGAACTTTGACCAAAACGATGGGTTTGTTCCTCAACTGTTTAACCCGACTCTCGAGTATCTTGACCGGTCTTTCTTCAAACGTCCCATCTTGAGCGACTTCGATTTCCCCAAAATCAATGACATGACTAGGGTCGGGTATATATCTCCGTAAATGGGATACGTGGAATACGTTATGAACATGGCTCAACGCCGGTGGCAATGCCAATCTGTATGCCAACTCTCCAACTCTCTCAAGGATCTCAAATGGTCCGATATATCTCGGACTCAGCTTTCCTTTCCTTCCGAAACGAAAGGTTACCCGAGTAGGAGAAACCTTCAAAAGTACATGGTCTCCAGCATTGAACTCCAATGGGCGACGGCGTACGTCCGCGTAGGATTTCTGACGACTCTGGGCGGTCAACAGCCTTTTACGGATCAAGGCTATCTTATCTCGAGTCTGCACGATCAACTCTGGTTCTGTTCCGATCAAGTCCGATGAATCGTGCCAGCATAGGGGCGATCTGCATCTCCTTCCGTATAATGCCTCAAATGGTGCCATCTTAATGGAAGCATGCCAACTATTGTTGTAGGTAAATTCAATCAACGGTAGATGGACTTCCCAATCGTTTGACCAATCTAAGACACAGGCCCTTAGCATGTCTTCCACCGTTTGTATAGTTCTCTCAGATTGTCCGTCAGTTTGCGAGTGATAAGCTGTACTGAAGTTCAATTCGTTCCCCAAGGCCTTATGAACTGCTTTCCAAAAGTGAGACACAAAACGGCCGTCTCGGTCAGAAACAATGGTCTTCGGCGTACCATGCAATCGAACTATCTCCGAAATAAATACTCGTGCCAACCTCTCTGGTCCCCACGTATCCTTAATGCCTAGAAAATGAGCTGATTTGGTTAAACGATCAACTATCACCCAAATCATGTTCATTCCTGTCCTGGTTCTCGGCATATTAGTGATAAAGTCCATCGATATGTCCTCCCACTTCCATTCAGGAATCGGGAGTGGCTTCAACATTCCGGCAGGCCGTTGATGCTCGATCTTAACCTGCTGACAAGTCAAGCATTTCGAAACATAGTCCGCTACATCTTTCTTCATGTTGCCCCACCGTAAATTTTGCTTCAAGTCCTTATACATTTCTTGGTGCACAGGTGGATAGAATAGGGTGAACTGTGAGCTTCCTTCATAATCGTCTGTTTCTCAACATCGATATCAGGAACGCAGAGTCGGTTCTGGAATCTCAAAATTCCATCATCATGAATTAGGAATCCGGGGGCCTTTCCCTTGATTACTTCATCACGTAACCGAATCATCAGAGGATCATCCGCCTGTCTGGAATTGATTTCTTGATTAATGATGAAGTTATCTCCATCACGTCTGATTGTCCTTGGATTCTTTGTAACCACACTTCAATTCCTTCACGAATCATCTCTCGTTGAAGGCTAAGTTGGGAGGTCAGCGTCTCCAGCATCTGAATAGAAACAGGCTTGCGGCTAAGTGCATCGGCCACTACATTCGCTTTGCCTGGATGATATAAAATCTCCATGTCATAGTCTTTAATCAGTTCTAACCATCTTCTTTGCCGCATGTTTAATTCTTTCTGACTGAATATGTACTTGAGACTCTTGTGATCCGTAAAGATTTGACAGTGAGTCCCGTACAGATAATGCCTCCAGATCTTCAAAGCATAAACCACTGCTGCTAGCTCCAAATCATGCGTTGGGTAATTTACTTCATAAGGTTTCAGCTGTCGTGACGCATAAGCGATCACCTTATCATTCTGCATCAATACGCACCCGAGTCCTTGGTTCGAAGCATCACTGTAAACTATAAATCCTCCAGTTCCCTGTGGAAGTGATAGAATCGGTGCCGTCGTCAATCTCTTCTTTAATTCATCAAAGCTAACCTGGCATAACTCATTCCACTCAAACTTTTGAGTTTTCTGCAGGAGTCGAGTAAGTGGGCGGGAAATTTTGGAAAACCCTTCCACGAACCGACGATAATACCCAGCGAGTCCTAAGAAACTTCGGACTTCTTTCACACTCTTTGGAGGCTTCCATTCCATAATTGCTTCGATCTTCTGAGGATCTACTCGGACTCCTTCAGCTGACACCACATGGCCGAGGAACATTACTTCTTTTAGCCATAATTCACACTTAGAAAGTTTGGCGTACAATTGCTCGCTTCTCAAAAGTTCCAATACAATCCGCAAATGTTGCGCATGTTCTTCCGGGTTCTTAGAATATACCAGAATATCATCAATGAACACGACCACAAATTTATCCAAATATTCGATGAACACTCGGTTCATCAACTGCATGAATACAGCAGGCGCATTAGTGAGACCAAATGGCATCACTACAAACTCATAGTGTCCGTAGCGAGTTCTGAATGCTGACTTTGGAACATCAGATTCCTTAATCCTCAGCTGATGGTATCCTGATCTTAGATCGATTTTTGAAAATACTGTTGCTCCTTGCAACTGGTCAAACAGATCATCAATCCGTGGCAACGGATACTTGTTCTTAATCGTCATCTTGTTCAGCTCTCGGTAGTCAATACACAGTCGAAGCGATCCATCCTTCTTTCGAACAAAAAGAACTGGCGCTCCCCAAGGTGAAACGCTTGGCTGAATATAGCCTTTGTCCAGTAATTCCTCCAGTTGCTTCTTCAGTTCGTACATCTCCGTAGGTGCCATGTGATACGGCGCCTTAGAAATTGGTGTAGCTCCGGGTTCCAGCTCAATCGTGAATTCTACGTCCCGTCGTGGAGGTAGTCCAGGTAACTCGTCAGGAAATACATCTGGGAATTCGTTCACAATAGTAATGGATGAAAGTTCCACAATTTCATCTTCTTTCTTCATTGCATAACACCAGTACTCGATACAGCCCTGTTTCAACAATTTGACAGCTTTCATTGCTTTGATCAGCTTTCATGAGCTTCCTGGTTTCCATCCTTCAAACAGTACTTCGGAGCCATCATCAGCGATCAGCGAAATATTCCTCCTTCGGTAATTTACAATTGCTCCATATCGATTAAGCCAATCGTCTCCGAGTATTAGGTCATCTCCTTGCATTTCTATCACAATTAGGTTTGAGAGCCATTTCCTACCCCCAAATAATACAGGAAAATCTCTAGTCTCTAAGTTCCCAACAATCCTCTCTCCACTCGGTAAACCAACAACATAAGGTTCACAAGTATGAAAACCAGAAATATTCAAACGATTTACACAAGACAAAGATATAAAAGAATGCGTAGCTCCTGTATCGAATAAAATGCTAACTGGTTGGGAAAGAATCTGGACAGTACCTGATGCGACAGCAGCATCCTGATCGTCTGTCCTCCTCATCTCATACAGGCGTGGGGGAACAGATCCGGTACTCGACGCCCCCTTTTGGTCCCATTGTCCTCTGCCTCGTCCACGGCCAAAATTTTGAGGCATCTGAACACTTTGCTGCGTCTGTTGGATACTAGCTTCCTTTTAAACTGGCTGTGATGAACGGGTTCCTTTGTATTTGGTGGCGTCCTTGCAGAACGTCGCACGGTTCCCTTCATGTCTGCAGTCAAAACATGTAACTGGGGTGTGCAAACAATCGCGCCAAAGGTGGCCTGGGCGACCACAATTAAAGCACTTCCTAGCTGTATCCGTCGTGGCTGACACTGTTCCGTAATTCTTTCCGTTCTTAGATGGGTGCGGAGGTTTCTTGAAAGAAAAAGAAGACTGGGTCTTGCGGGGCCCACTGCTCTTGTGCTCTGTAAAAGTACCAGAGACTTTCTGTTTCTTCGATTCCATAAACTTCTCCATTGCTGCTTCTTTAATTTCATACGCCAACGCCTTATCCTGGTATTGGCGGAGAGTGGTACATTCAAAACCGGACATGTACTTCTGGATTTCTGGTTTCATTCTCATTTCAAAATGAATCATCATCTCTGCATCTGTTCTGACCAGATGTCGAACAAATGCTAATTGCTGGTTAAACGTCTTAATCGTCTGGGATACGGGTTCATCTGATGACTGAGCAGAGAAAAATTCTCGAATTTTGGATTCCCTCACAGGACGAGGGCAATACTGAGCTTCCATCATCATTTTAAATTCCGCCCAATCGGCATCATGATCAGCGGGTTGGATAGCTTCCCACCACTCGGATGCTTCTCCTATCAGAAAGTACTGGGCAATAGGAGCTCTCCTGTCATTCGGCAATTAATTCCAGCAAAAATTTTCTCCAGTTACTTCAACCAATGGTCCCAAGTGGGAGTCTCGGAAAAGCCGTCAAATTTGGGTGGTTGCATCTTTGCCACCTCTTGTAACCATCGGTCACCTCGATTTCCCATTTCTGGAATCCTTTGTTGTCCATCTCCCTGCTGAATTCCTGCCGCCACTTGCATTCGGTCCACGACTGCATTTAACCGAGTCATCCGGTTCACGACTTGACGAAGGATTTCTGTACACCAGTTAGGTTCGTTATTGATGGATTGCTGCGGCTCGCCTGAGCTATGACTAGCCTGATTAGAAGGCGACGCCTCCCTTTCAGCATTCCTTCGTCCGCGTCCACGACCGCGACCACGTCCACATCCGCCTCTCAACATATTGTAAGCACAAGTACTTAATATACAGGAAACAACATGTAAAGAATGAGATAGAGTTTAGGAACTTACAACCACCGTTCGCATGAAGACGTAGGCAGTGCAGTGATGTCATTCACGGCCGGTTACCTCAAAAGACATAAATGACCCCTACTTTAACCCAACGGCCAAGATATCCATAATCTTAGCTCCGATACCATATTCTGTAACACCCCCGATATATTCAGGAATATTACAGCGCCGTAAATCCTTTACATAAGAATTTACAAGGCTGATTAAAAGAAAAGACAATAACAGATACCGCTTTATGAAATTGCTGAAGTAAAATACGACCGTCTGGTTCAAAAACCGAAATACAAATATCCAATGAAGAGTTATTATTACATCACTAAAATCCAAACATTATAAACGGACGACGTACTCGAGTACTTATTGAAATAACCAACAAATAATGACGATAAGAAACCCTACTGAACATCACTTTGCACCCTCGTCGTCATGCATCTCCAGTGGTTGTTTCCCCGCTCTCCTGGATCCTGAACAAACACAATGTTCACCCCCGAAGGGGTTAGCACAACGATGCTAGTACAAGTACAATAATCATACCACAGTGATATAATCAACAATTATATCATAACAAGTTTCTCCAACGAGAATATCCACAACACATATCATATCATAACAGTTTCAACATACTGGTGGTATTCCAACGATCCAGCGCACACAGCTATAGATTCCCATGATGATCCCGTCGGACCAACACATGGTGGAACTACCTGTCCAACGATGCAGCGCACCCAGCTATAGATTCCCATGATGATTCCCGTCGGATCAACGCATGGTGGACATATTTTCACAACATATTTACACGATACAATCACATCATAATTGTCATAATATAAACAATTCTAATTAGAGTACTTGCCTCGATTAGAAGACAGAACAATACTTCCACGAAAACGAGATACTCGAAGGTCGCCCCTCTCGATCAATCACGTAGCAAAGTTCGAACCTTAAATAAGAGAAATAACATGGAATTCATCTTAGGTCGAACGAACATCTAACCATCCAAATTACGGTTGAAAGTCCACAAAACGAAAACTGTCTGACTTACATAACGTACGTTACATGTCCTCTGTAACGTACGTTAGACTTACTCGTTAGCGTACGTACACTATGAAGTCTAGCGTACGTTAACCATATACTGACAGTTCCTCTCTGATCAGTCGACTTGACTCGCCTGATAGTGTAACGTACGTTACATACCATACGTAACGTACGTTAATAACATAATATAACGTACGTTAATTGCCAAACTTAACGTACGTTAAACATGTATGTCAGTTTCTCACTGGGCAGCTGACTGCCTCGATTAGTGATGGAGTATTAGAAATCCTTAGTGAGTAACCTAATATACCTTCAGATATATATATATCATACTCATGAATGATCTACGGATTAATATCTTCAATTCCAAGGATACGAATATCATCGTAATACTATTCTCAATCTTGATTGCAATACCCATGCAAGATTCGGTTGGTCTAAGGTTGATATAACAGGTCTAATATCGTCATTAAATCCAGGCTTATATTGAAAGTGAACTACTTATTCCATCTATGCAAGTAAGATTACAACTATGATGATTCTTTCCAAAATCCATATAGTAAAGATGGAAATTGGCACTAAGTCTACGATCAAAATGACGATAACATTTGATACGGTTTACAATCCACTATTCTTATCTTTGTCACAACAAGGTTCAACTTCGGTGTTCTAAACCATAATAATTCGATCATCATAGTTTAAATATGATACTAGGTCGCATATATCGTCAAAGTGATCTACTATTCTTGGTAGTGTGATCATATCGTCTTTAACAACATAATATCAAAGTTGGAAGTAGTATGACATACCTTAAGAGGAAGAAAATACTGAGACTATAAGTAAAATCCAACTCTGGTTGCTTCAACGCCGACTCGTGATGGTTTCTACTCCAAAATCCAATATAAGTTGTCTTCAATGATCAAGTAGTGTCATACGATCTCAATGATTCAGTGACAAATGATCTAAAGGTGTTAAAAGGGGCTGGAAATCTTCTGGGGACGAATATGGTGAAGTTTAGGGGCAAAAGGACGAGCTGAAATGAAATGGGGTGCTGCTCCTTTTATAATTTTCTGAGTGTTACGTACGCTAGGACTTCTTCATAATGTACGTTATCGTTCAAAATAGTTCACTGTCTTGTTTCTGGACTTCATTACGTACGCTACATTAATCGTGTTACGTACGTAACCCATATAATTTACGTACGTTACCTGATGCCCATAACGTACGTTAAAGTCCGTTGACTTAAAAAGTGTCCAGGTTCATGCCGTGCGAATCTGGCGGGTATCTTGGTCGATCCCACCCCCATGTACACCATGTGCTAGCCGGCCTACCCAATAATTGACCGCATTACGTACGCTACACTTCATTCGTAGCGTACGTTAACATTAACAGGTTACGTACGTTAAGTTACATTCTTAACGTACGTTACCACGTATATGCATGGAGAAAAATTTATATGTTGCTACACCCATGTATAAAGATACAAATACGATAATGATCATACTTCATTATCAATATCATCATTCCCAAAATAATACAGGGTTCAATGTACAGATGAAATACACAGTAATAAATCCGGATATTACAGCTTCCCCACTCCTCGGCTACCTGAACATCAAAACAAATGTCCACCCCCACAGGGGTTAGCAAAACGACGCTAGTACAAGTATCATATTATACAAGAACAGATATGCAACAACGATGCATGACAAAATACAGAAAACAGACTTCCGCTACCGGAATCCAAAGATGTGAATCCACACGATTCCATCAACACAACATGGGGTAATCCAATGATCCTGCAGCCTTAGCATAGAATATGATCCCGTCGGACCAACACGGGGTGGAATAACCCATCCAATGATCCAGCGCCCTCAGCATAGATCACACGATCCCTTTCGGATCAATACAACACACATGATACAACCATGCATACACATATGCAAAACAATATGTTCATCAATATGAACATACACATGGATCAAAAACATGAACAACATTATAACAATTCATCTAGGGTAATCTCATATTCATCAATATGAATGGTAATATGCATGATCAAAATCATCAATGTTAAACCAAAAGTCACGTTACGATACTTGCCCCAAAAATGGCGACAAGGATAGATACTACGAATAACCTTCAACCCGGTCGAAGAACTCTCACTCGATCAATTCACCAAAAATCCGAACCTTCATTGAACAATAGCACCAATATAACTAACAGTTCCAGATAATCGTTCTAAACATCATACGAGCATCAAGAGGCGTAATCTACCCGATAATAAAAACATATGAATCTGCCCCAACCCATACTGGTTGAATCATCACTATGCTACTAATTCAAACAACAATCCCATAATCTTCCAAACAAGATTAAACGCATCATCCGGTCGGATTCTACAACTATATCACATTATAGTTCGTCTAACATGTATCCTAACCATAACTTTCATTAATCCAACGCAGCAAGATTTCGGAAATACCTTGAAGAACACCATAAAAACTCATTTATTAGGTTCAACATGATTATCATCTTCTTCTTCAAGGAATAACCCTAAGTTCAAATCCATTAAGTTCCCCTATACGCGTTGTTCGTTCAAGTTCTACGTAAGAAACTCAATAACCTCAGTAATAAACTCAACAATTTCCATAGCATGTTCATATTTGACAACAAGAACACGTAATCCAGATCGGTGAATCGCCACGTACCTTACATGAAAGGAAAAGATGAAATCGCTTGATGAACTCCACGCCAAATGCTAGAACACCAATCCTCAAAGCTCCTTGCCTTCAATGATTATGTTTAGAGGCTGATATGGTTTAAGATGGAGAGGGTAACTCTCTAAGTCTCGGAAATTGAGTGTGAGGCAAAGTGGAAACTGAAAAATGAAATGAGGTGTTGTCCTTTTTATAGAAAATGATTATTAGCGCGCGCTACTGCTCCTTTTTAGCATGTGCTAACGGGCCCATAGCCTGCTGTCTCTATCTGTTCTTCACTTAACGTACGCTAAACATCCCTTACGTACATTAAATACAACAGTTAGCGCTACCACTCTAATATAGCGTGCGCTAACGACTTTACGAAAGCTCACTGACCTCACTGAACTAGATTTAGCATGCGCTAGCATCTCTCTCGTAGAGTGCGCTAAGCACCATTGACTCAACTTTTCCAAAAGCCATCTAAGTTCATCCCGACATATCCCTATCTAATATCCGCGGTCCAGTCTCAACGACCAACCTGTCGCAATCATGCTGACCACGTATAGCGTGCGCTAAGAGTCGTCTGTATCATGAGATAGCTTACATATTTAGCGTGCGCTACACATAAACGTTAGCGTGTGCTAAATGTACATAAGTACATGCACGAAACAACAACTATGAAATCATACACTCATCGATACAGGATCATGAAATACGGAGGATTATACTCAGATCAAAATATAACATATGCAATGTCAAAAGGTTCAAATACAGATAAAATACACATCAGATATTCGGGTATTACATACTCTTCCTATAAAAATAAGTTTCGTCCCGAAACTTAAGATGAAAATAACTCCGGATATCTAGCCTTCATACCATCCTCCGTCTCCCAAGTGGCCTCTTCGACTGTGTCGTGACCATTGCACTTTAACCAAGGATATTGGTTTATTTCTCAATTGCTTGACACGACTCTCGAGCATCTTGGCTGGTTTCTCTTCGAACGTGCCATCATTAGCTATCTCAATCTCGCCGAATTCGATGACATGACTGGGATCTCGTACATACTTCTGTAACTGGGATACATGAAACACATTATGAACATGACTAAGCGATGGCGGTAAGGCCAGCCTATACGCTAATTCTCCAACTTTTTCAAGAATCTCGAATGGTCCGAATATACCTCGGACTCAGCTTTCCTCTCCTCCCAAAAAGAAAAGTTCCTTGAGTAGGAGAAACCTTCAGAAGCACATGATCCCCAATTTCAAACTCTAATGGGCAACGACGCACGTCTGCATAAGACTTCTGTCAACTCTGGGCAGTCAACAGCCTATCACGAATCATAGCTAAATTCTCTTGAGTCTGAACTATCAACTCTAGTTTCGTCCCGATCAAGTCAGACGAATCGTCCCTACACAGGGGTGATCTGCATCTTCTCCCGTACAATGCTTCAAATGGTGCCATCTTAATGGAAGCATGCCAACTATTATTGTAGATGAATTCAATCAGCAGCAAATGAACCTCCCAATCAGTCGACCAATCTAAGGCACGAGCTCTTAACATATCTTTTAATGTCTGAATAGTCCTTTCGGACTGTCCATCAGTCTGAGGATGATAAGTTGTGCTAAAGTTCAGCTCGGTTCCCAAGGCTTTATGAACTGCCTTCTAAAAGTGTGACACAAAGCGACCATCCCGATCCAAAATAATGGTCTTCGGCATACCATGCAATAGGACTATCTCCACAATAAACACTCGTGCCAACTTCTCTGGTCCCCAAGTGTCCTTAATACCCAGGAAATGAGCCGACTTGGTTAGTCGACCAACTATCACCCAAATCATATTCATCCCAGTTCTGGTCCTTGGCATATTAGTGATAAAGTCCATCGATATATCCTCTCACTTCTACTCAGGAATCAGAAGTGGCTTCAACATTCCGGCAGGTCGCTGATGTTCAATCTTAACCTGTTGGCAAGTCAAACACTTCAAGACGTATTCTGCTACATCCTTCTTCATATTTCCCCACCAGAAATTCTGCTTTAGATCCTTATACATCTTACTGGTGCCCGGATGAATAGAATAGGGCTGATAAGTGTCAGTTTTGTACACTTATCCATGGTTTGTATCGATAAAATTCACCCATAATTGAGCTAGTCTACTCGTTTTTTGCTTTTAATTTATTAGTTTTAATAATTTTATTTTTATCGGATGATGATCGGATTAAATAACTGAATTACTCAAGAAACAACATGTTTAATAAATATTCTCTTTATTGAATTTTGATATATTCATGTTGTAGCGATTTCCGAGACGAATTCGGCAGTCTTTCCGGATTCAAAATCAGAGTTATATATCAAAAGTTATCATCCGAAGAAGATCTGGGGCAAAAACGCAAAGTCTGAGAAATTCTGGGCTGAAAACGTAACTATCAAAGCTTCAAATGAGCAAATTTACGAAGCCACATTACGGCCGTAACATTCGGAGTTACGGCCGTAAGTCACCCTAGTTACGGCCAGAACTCCCGAATGTTACTATCGTAACTCTTGATGATTGATATGATTTGTCTAATTTTTATACTTTTTGTGTATTATTGAGGGATGGTGGCATTGATCCGATCTAATGTAATAATGCTGGAGTTTTGGAGCTATTAGATGACTTTAGGTGTATAAATAGACCCCTTAGATCCTTCATCATTCATCATTCATCTTATAATTTTCCATTTTTGTAAACTTTTCTTTTTGTGTGAAGAACACACTTGTGTTCTTGAGTGATCTTTGTAAGTGTGGTATAACATATGTTGTTCAGAGAGTTTATTGTTTCTATCTCCTTTATCTACTAAGGGAGTTAGGATCAATTCTTTCTCTTGATTCAACTAATAATGACCACACAAGCTTGTAATATGTGTAATAAACCCTTCATGGGCTAAGTAATCTTTAGTTGGGATTATAAACAAGGTTAGTCATGTTATTTATGTTTGTATAAAGATCTATTGTGAATTACTTATTATTGTGTGTGATTTTCATTGTTTTAACAATCTTTATTTATTTGGCCAATAAATGACGATATTTATGGTCTTCATATGTTTCGAAAGAAAATATGTTTGATTAGATCAAATAATCTTCACTCTAAGTTGTTCTAGGGGATAGAAATATACCCCTAGTCCTTAGATGATTCTTTGAGTTATTTTCATAAATCCTAATGCTATGTATTGAAGCCAATCAACATAGAAATATAGTGGATTGATTCAATATGTAAGGGGCATTTTATAGTTCGAAAGAGAAACCGTCTTTTTAAGGAAAATCGAATCTACACAACATAATAAGTAAATTCATTTTATGATCTCCTATACATCTTTAATAACTAATGGCGAACTAAGTTTGTAATCCCAACTATTTCATTTTATCGTTAATCAATCTATTATTATTGCTATCTTTTTATTTCCTTATAATATTAGAACTATTATTGCATTTTCTTTGCAAATATTAAACCAAACTTTTTAATTGTGTGTTTCACTTATCATACTATCTATAAAAATAGACTAATAGTGTATAATTCAAATTATAACCAAACTTCCTTGTGGGATCGATAAACCGGACTCAAAAAGTCCACTTTACTACTTGATACGATATCGTGCACTTGCGATAGTTACACTAAAAGCGTGTCAAGTTTTTGGCGCCGTTGCCGGGGAAGTATAAGTTATATTTGAAATCTTACATTGTAAACTATTTTTATAGGTACAAATTTCTCGACGTTGTAACTTAGTACTCAATTGTGTTTGTCCGGTCAAGTGGCGGATAACGGTACTCCGTGACTATTAAAGTCGGATTTTTCAGTTTCCCACAACAACTGATATTTGTAGATATTTTCTTCAATTATTTTCATTGTCATTTTATTTTTATTTTTTTTTATGGAAGAAACATTGTATAAAATCGAAAAAAGATTTCCCTTTCTAAGCAAAAATGCAATTTTAAAAATTTACAAGACAAGGCTTGAAAGGATGAGGTTGCTTATGAATAAAAGCATACCTTTTGACATAAGATTCATTATCGAAGCCAAAGTTAGAATAGAAGGTGAATTCACAGAAACACCGACTAGATTTTTACCAGGGCTTGGAAAAAGTTCATTAGCCAAGAAACGACGAGCAAAGATGCTAGCCGTTTGCTATAAATGTGCTAGATGGAACTGTAATGTAAAATGTCGATCTTTAGGAATTCCATCTACAAATAGAGAAGATAAAATTCAGTTCATTAATGATGGACTGAATAAGGAGAATTTAGATAATATCGAAATTTCTCTTGACACGCATCCTAGTGGACTTGTATATTACGGAATTCAATGTTTGTGGAATAAATTCAAACCAGAATATGAACAACGTCTTGGAAATCTAACGTTAAAAGACCCTGTTTGCCAATTTGTAAGAAAATTGGATGGGAAGCTTCTCCCCGACTCATAGAAGGCGTTTAGGCCGTTTCTGAACGTAAAATCAGAGGAAGATGTGA